>JAOPSE010000023.1:43513040-44167712 GCA_029449295.1 Zea luxurians
TTCGGCAGTAGAAAGAGCGACCGAATTTTGCTTCTTTGAAGCCCAAGACACCAAGGATCTTCCCAAGAACTGGCAAGTCCCCGATGTGCTCTTTCTATTAATCTTACACCCCGCCCAATCGGCATCCGAATAACCAATCAAATCAAATGTGGATCCCCGAGGGTACCAAAGCCCAAACTTAGGAGTATAAGCCAAATATCTCAAGATTCGTTTTACGGCCGTAAGGTGTGATTCCTTAGGGTAAGCTTGGAATCTTGCACACATGCATACGGAAAGCATAATGTCCGGTCGAGATGCACATAAGTAGAGTAATGAACCTATCATCGACCGGTATACCTTTTGATCCACGGACTTACCTCCCGTGTCGAGGTCGAGATGCCCATTGGTTCCCATGGGTGTCTTGATGGGCTTGGCATCCTTCATTCCAAACTTGGTTAGAATGTCTTGAGTATACTTTGTTTGGCTAATGAAGGTGCCCTCTTGGAGTTGCTTGACTTGGAATCCTAGAAAATACTTCAACTCCCCCATCATTGACATCTCGAATTTTTGTGTCATGATCCTACTAAATTCTTCACATGTAGATTCGTTAGTAGACCCAAATATGATATCATCAACATAAATTTGGCATACAAACAAATCATTGTCAAGAGTTTTAGTGAATAAAGTAGGATCGGCCTTGCCGACTTTGAAGCCATTTGCAATAAGGAAATCTCTTAGGCATTCATACCATGCTCTTGGGGCTTGCTTGAGCCCATAAAGCGCCTTAGAGAGCCTATAGACATGGTTAGGGTACTCACTATCTTCAAAGCCGGGAGGTTGCTCAACATAGACCTCTTCCTTGATTGGTCCATTGAGGAAGGCACACTTCACGTCCATTTGATAAAGCTTGAAGCCATGGTAAGTAGCATAGGCTAATAATATGCGAATGGACTCAAGCCTAGCTACGGGTGCATAGGTTTCACCAAAATCCAAACCTTCGACTTGAGAGTATCCCTTGGCCATAAGTCGAGCTTTGTTCCTTGTCACCACACCATGCTCATCTTGCTTGTTGCGGAAGACCCACTTGGTTCCTACAACATTTTGGTTAGGACGTGGAACTAAATGCCATACCTCATTCCTAGTGAAGTTGTTGAGCTCCTCTTGCATCGCCATCACCCAATCCGGATCTTGAAGTGCTTCCTCTACCCTGTGTGGCTCAATAGAGGAAACAAAAGAGTAATGCTCACAAAAATGTGCAACACGAGGTCTAGTGGTTACCCCCTTATGAATGTCGCCGAGGATGGTGTCGACGGGGTAATCTCGTTGGATTGCTTGGTGGACTCTTGGGTGTGGCGGCCTTGGTTCTTCATCCTCCTTGTCTTCATCATTTGCATCTCCCCCTTGATCATTACCGTCATCTTGAGGTGGCTCATCATTTTGTTCTTCCTCTTTATCAACTTGAGCCTCGTCCTCATTTTGGGTTGGTGGAGATGCTTGCGTGGAGGAGGATGGTTGATCTTGTGCATGTGGAGGCTCTTCGGATTCCTTAGGATACACATCTCCAATGGACATGTTCCTTAGCGCGATGCACGGAGCCTGTTCTTCACCTATCTCATCAAGATCAACTTGCTCTACTTGAGAGCCGTTAGTTTCATCAAACACAACGTCACAAGAAACTTCAACAAGTCCTGAGGACTTGTTAAAGACTCTATATGCCCTTGTGTTTGAGTCATATCCTAGTAAAAAGCCTTCTACAATTTTAGGAGCAAATTTAGATTTTCTACCTCTCTTAACAAGAATAAAGCATTTGCTACCAAAAACTCTAAAATATGAAATATTGGGCTTTTTACCAGTTAGGAGTTCATAGGATGTCTTCTTGAGGATTCGGTGTAGATATAACCGGTTGATGGGGTAGCAGGCGGTGTTGACCGCCTCGGCCCAAAACCGATCTGGTGTCTTGTACTCATCAAGCATGGCTCTTGCCATGTCCAATAGAGTTCGATTCTTCCTCTCCACTACACCATTTTGTTGTGGGGTGTAGGGAGAAGAGAACTCATGCTTGATGCCCTCCTCCTCAAGGAAGCCTTCTATTTGTGAGTTCTTGAACTCCGTCACGTTGTCGCTTCTAATTTTCTTGATCCTTAAGCCGAACTCATTTTGAGCCCGTCTCAAGAATCCCTTTAAGGTCTCTTGGGTATGAGATTTTTCCTGCAAAAAGAATACCCAAGTGAAGCGAGAATAATCATCCACAATAACTAGACAGTACTTACTACCACCGATGCTTATGTAAGCGATCGGGCCGAATAGGTCCATGTGTAGGAGCTCCAGTGGCCTGTCACTTGTCATGATGTTCTTGTGTGGATGATGAGTGCCAACTTGCTTCCCGGCTTGGCATGCGCTACAAATCCTGTCTTTCTCAAAATGAACATTTGTTAGTCCTAAAATGTGCTCTCCCTTTAGAAGCTTATGAAGATTCTTCATTCCAACATGAGCTAGTCGGCGGTGCCAGAGCCAACCCATGTTAGTCTTAGCAATTAAGCAAGTGTCGAGTTCAGCTCTGTCAAAATCTACCAAGTATAGCTGACCCTCTAACACTCCCTTAAATGCTATTGAATCATCACTTCTTCTAAAGACAGTGACACCTACATCAGTGAATAGACAGTTGTAGCCCATTTGACATAATTGAGATACGGAAAGCAAATTGTAATCTAAAGAATCTACAAGAAAAACATTGGAAATGGAATGGTCAGGAGATATAGCTATTTTACCCAAACCTTTGACCAAACCTTGGTTTCCATCCCCGAATGTGATAGCTCGTTGGGGATCTTGGTTTTTCTCGTAGGAGGAGAACATCTTCTTCTCCCCTGTCATGTGGTTTGTGCACCCGCTGTCGATGATCCAACTTGAGCCCCCGGATGCATAAACCTACAAAACAAGTTTAGTTCTTGACTTTAGGTACCCAAACGGTTTTGGGTCCTTTGGCATTAGAAACAAGAACTTTGGGTACCCAAACACAAGTCTTGGAGCCATTGTGTTTGCCCCCAACAAACTTGGCAACTACCTTGCCAGATTTGTTAGTAAGCACATAAGATGCATCAAAAGTCTTAAATGAAATGCCATGATCATTTGATGCACTAGGAGTTTTCTTTCTAGGCAACTTAGCATGGGTTGGTTGCCTAGAGCTAGAGTCTCACCCTTATACATAAAAGCATGGTTAGGGCCAGAGTGAGACTTCCTAGAATGAATTCTCCTAATTTTGCTCTCGGGATAACCGGCAGGGTACAAAATGTAACCCTCGTTATCCTGAGGCATGGGAGCTTTGCCCTTAACAAAGTTAGACAAATTTTTAGGAGGGGCATTAAGTTTGACATTGTCTCCCCTTTGGAAGCCAATGCCATCCTTGATGCCAGGGCGTCTCCCATTATAGAGCATACTTCTAGCAAATTTAAATTTTTCATTTTGTAAGTTATGCTCGGCAATTTTAGCATCTAATTTTGCTATATGATCATTTTGTTGTTTAATTAAAGTCATGTGATCATGAATAGCATCAACATCAATATCTCTACATCTAGTACAAATAGTGACATGCTCAATGGTAGATGTAGACGGTTTGCAAGAATTAAGTTCAACAATCTTAGCACGCAAAATATCATTGTTATCTCTAAGATTGGAAATTGTAACATTGCAATCATCAAAATCTTTAGCCTTAGCAATTAATTTTTCATTTTCAATCCTAAGGTTAGCAAGAGAAACATTCAACTCATCAATCCTAGCAAGTAAATCAACATTATCATCTCTAGGATTGGAAGTTGAAACATTGCAAACATGAGAATTAACCTTAGCAATTAATTTGGCATTTTCATTTCTAAGGTTGTCAATAGTCTCATGGCAAGTGCTTAGCTCACTAGACAATTTTTCACATTTTTCAACTTGTAGAGCATAAGCATTTTTAACCTTAACATGCTTTTTGTTTTCCTTAATAAGGAAGTCCTCCTGAGAGTCCAAGAGATCATCCTTCTCATGAATAGCACTAATCAATTCATTTAATTTTTCCTTTTGTTGCATGTTGAGGTCGGCAAAAAGAGTACGCAAATTATCTTCCTCATCACTAGCATTATCATCACTAGAGGACTCATATTTAGTGGAGGATTTGGATTTAACCTTCTTCTTTTTGCCGTCCTTTGCCATGAGGCACTTGTGGCCGATGTTGGGGAAGAGAAGTCCCTTGGTGACGGCGATGTTGGCGGCGTCCTCGTCGGAGGAGGAGTCGGTGGAGCTCTCGTCGGAGTCCCACTCGCGGCACACGTGGGCATCGCCGCCCTTCTTCTTGTAATGTCTCTTCTTCTCCTTTCTTCTCCCCTTCTTGTCGTCTCCCCTGTCACTATCACTAGATAATGGACATTTAGCAATAAAATGACCGGGCTTACCACATTTGTAGCATACTTTCTTGGAGCGGGGTTTGTAGTCTTTCCCCTTCCTTTGCTTGAGGATTTGGCGAAAGCTCTTGATGATGAGCGCCATTTCCTCGTTGTCGAGCTTGGAGGCGTCGATGGGTGTTCGACTTGGAGTAGCCTCCTCCTTCTTTTCTTCCGTCGCCTTGAATGCGACGGGTTGTGCCTCGGGCGTGGAGGAGGTGCCTTGCTCGATGATTTTCTTTGAGCCTTTAATCATTAGCTCAAAGCTCACAAATTTTCCTATAACCTCCTCGGGAGACATTAGCTTATATCTAGGATCACCTCGAATTAATTGAACTTGTGTAGGGTTAAGAAATACGAGGGATCTAAGAATAACCTTGACCATCTCATGGTCATCCCATTTTTCGCTCCCGAGGTTGCGCACTTGGTTCACCAAGGTCTTCAAGCGGTTGTACATAGCTTGTGGATCCTCCCCTTGGTGAAGCATGAAGCGATCGAGCTCCCCCTCGATCGTCTCCTGTTTGGTGATCTTTGTCACCTCATCTCCCTCGTGCGCGGTTTTGAGCACGTCCCAAATTTCCTTCGCACTCTTTAACCCTTGCACCTTATTATACTCCTCTCGACTTAGAGAGGCGAGGAGTATAGTGGTGGCTTGGGAGTTAAAGTGGTGAATTTGGGCCACCTCGTCCGAGTCGTAGTCTTCATCCCCTACGGATGGTACCTGTACACCAAACTCAACAACATTCCGTATGCTTGTGTGGAGTGAGGTTAGATGGTGCCTCATTTTGTCACTCCACATGTTATAATCTTCACCGTCAAAAACCGGTGGTTTGCCTAATGGAACGGAGAGTAAAGGAGTACGCTTTAAGGGGTAGCGTAGGGGGATCTTACTATACTTCTTGCGCTCTTGGCGCTTAGAAGTGACGGACGGTGCGTCGGAGTCGGAGGTCGACGTTGATGAAGTGTCGGTCTCGTAGTAGACCACTTTCCTCATCCTCTTGTGCTTGTCGCCTCTCCGATGCGACTTGTGGGAGGAGGATTTCTTCTCCTTCCCCTTCCCTTTGTTGGAGGAGCTCTTCTTCTTCTCCTTCCTCTTGGTGTGGGACTCTTCCGATGAAGTGCTCCTGTGACTCGTAGTGGGCTTGTCGCCGGTCTCCATCTCACTCTTGGTGTGATCTCCCGACATCACTTCGAGCGGTTAGGCTCTAATGAAGCATCGGGCTCTGATACCAATTGAAAGTCGCCTAGAGAGGGGGGTGAATAGGGCGAAACTGAAATTTACAAAATTAATCACAACTACAAGCCGGGTTAGCGTTAGAAATAATAATGAGTCCGAGAGAGAGGGCGCAAAACAAATCGCAAATGAATGAAGAGTGACACGCGGATTTGTTTTACCGAGGTTTGGTTCTTGCAAACCTACTCCCCATTGAAGAGGCCACAAAGGCCGGGTCTCTTTCAACCCTTACCCTCTCTCAAACGATCCCGCGGACCGAGTGAGCTTCTCTTCTCAAATCAAAACCGGGAACAAAACTTCCCCGCAAGGACCACCACACAATTGGTGTCTCTTGCCTCGGTTACAATGGAGTTTTGATCACAAGAACAAGTGAGAAAGAAAGAAGCAATCCAAGCGCAAGAGCTCAAAAGAACACGACAAATCTCTCTCGCTAATCACTAAAGCCTTGTGTGGAATTGGAGAGGATTTGATCACTTGAGTGTGTCTAGAATTGAATGCCTAGCTCTTGTAAGTGGTTGAGAAGTGGAAAACTTGGATGACTTGAATGTGGGGTGGTTGGGGGTATTTATAGCCCCAACCACCAAACTAGCCGTTTGGTGGAAGCTGTCTGTCGTATGGTGCACCGGACAGTCCGGTGCACACCGGACATGTCCGGTGCGACAGCCACGTCACCAGGCTGTTAGGGTTCCGACCGTTGGAGCTCTGACTTCTGGGCCCGTCTTGATGTCCGGTGGCGCACCGGACATGAACTGTAGGGTGTCCGGTGCGCCAGCATGGGCGTCCCTGACCTCTGGGCGCGCTGGCGCGCATTTAATGCGCTGCAGGTAGCCGTTGTCGCCTGAAGTAGCCGTTGCCCCGCTGTTACACCGGACAGTCTGGTGTACACCGGACATGTCTGGTGAATTATAGCGGAGCAGCCGTTGCGAATTCCTGAGGCTGGCGAGTTCAGAGCCGCGTCCTCTTGGAGCACCAGACACTGTCCGGTGTACACCGGGCTGTCCGGTGAATTATAGCGCGCCGGCCCTGAGAATTCTCGAAGGTGAAGAGTTTTAAGTCGATCTTCCCTGGTGCACCGGACACTGTCCGGTGGCACACCGGACAGTCCGGTGCGCCCGACCAGGGTGCCTTCGGTTGTCCCTTTGCTCCTTTGTTTGAACCCTTTTTCTTGGTCTTTTTATTGGCTTATGGTGAACCTTTGGTACCTGTAGAACTTATAAACTTGGGCAAACTAGTTAGTCCAATTATTTGTGTTGGGCAATTCAACCACCAAAATTAGTTTAGGAAATAGGTGTAAGCCTAATTCCCTTTCAATAGTTTAGATAAGAAGTAATGACAAACTGGTCCTTATGCGAGACATGATAGTCCACCTTGCTCACACCTATCCCGGCTAAGCCATCTTCTTTTTGGACCCTCCCATGAACGTGTATTTTATGCCCATGAATTAACAGGTATGGGTGAGGAACTGAGGACAGAACGTTATAATACCTGTTTACCCATTGGGTGAAGGTTTTTGCCGAATAAGAGGCCCATGAGTAGAACAATTAGCCTATATACATACCCTAATAGAGTAAATACCCATCGAGTATCGGATCGTGGGTACCCATTGCCATCTCTACTTGTGAGGGCAATATTATGCTTCTCTCATAACTTGGTGCTACCTAGTGCATACGCCAACAAACAAGAACCATTAGGGTTTTCTCACAACTCAAAAGAGCTATTTTCAATCAGAGGTCTCACAAAAGCTTCCTTAGTAGAGCACTTATCATCAACACTTCATTGAACAAAGTATTTCACTTTGATGTGGAAGAACCTCAAGACTAAAGAGATTTATATAGCCAAATAATTAGACATGAGGGATGAATAACAATAATGGAGATAAATTAGTTCCATCCAAAATAGTAAAAGGCAAAGCCATGGGTACACAATGCATGGCAAAAAAAGTAATGGAAAATGTATTGGATAGAGAATTAGATCGCATATTTCATATTAATAGATATGTGACAGATCGCATATGATACAACAATACCGGCCCAAAATATTGCTAAGTGTTGCACAACGACAACACTAGCCTCGATGACAATGTGAAAGGGAAATGTGCCCTTGGGCCATTTCTAAAGTGTTTTGGTGATTAAGTGCCCAACACATATTCTCTAAGTGTTAAATTAGACCAAAGATTGAAGAAGTGCAAATCATGTAACAAGGTACGTTTCTAGACTTAGTACATTGATTTGGGTACTAATGTATTGTGTCTAAGTGCTAGAAATAGGAGAAAATAGATTGGAAAAGAGTTGGTTGTGTACAGCTAACTGCTGCTCGGTCTGGGTGCACCGGACTGTCTGGTGGTGCACCGGACAGCGTCCGGTGCGCCAGACGAGTCCAAGGTGAACCGGCCACTCTCGGGACTCGACGACGGTGTACGACTATAAATCACCGGACTGTCCGGTGGTTCACCGGACTGTCCGGTGAGTCATCCGCGGCGAAGTCGTCACTCTCGGGAAAAGTTCAACGGCATACGGCTAAAATTCACCGGACTGTCCGGTGGTGCACCGAACTGTCCGGTGAGCCAACGGTCGACTGCGCAACGGTCGGCCACGCAATCCGCGGACGACATGTGGCCCGCGCCAACGGTCGGCAGGGGGCACTGGACTGTCCGGTGTGCACCGGACAGTGTCTGGTGTGCCAACTGCCACGAATCTGCAACGGATGGATGCGCCAGAAAAGGAAGGAGATCGCGCACCGGACAGCTACAGTGATTGTCCGGTGGCGCACCAGACTGTCCGGTGCGCCACCCGACAGAAGGCAAGATCAGCCTTCCAAGATTGTCTCCAACGGCTCCTAGCTGCCTTGGGGCTATAAAAGGGACCCCTAGGCGCATGGAGGAGTCACCTAAGCTTACAAGAAAGATCCTAAGACTCCTAGACTCCATTCTCACGCATTCAATTCTTTGAGATAGTGACTTGAGCTCCATTTGAGTTGAGAACTCCTTGCGTTGTGTTTTGAGCTCGAGTTGTGACTTGTGTGCGTGATTGTGCTCTCGTTTTGAGTCTTATGTGTGTTGCTCTCCCATCCCTTACTTCCGTGCTTCTTTATGATCATCAATTGTAAGGGCGAGAGGCTCCAAGTTGTGGAGATTCCTCGCAAACGAGAGAAAGTATAAGAAAGAAGAACATCGTGGTATTCAAGTTGATCATTGGATCACTTGAAAGGGGTTGAGTGCAACCCTCATCCATTGGGACGCCACAACGTGGAAGTAGGCAAGTGTTACTTGGCCGAACCACGGGATAAACTCGCGTGTCTCTTGTGATTGCCTTTCTGTCATTACTTGTGTGTTCGCAAGAGCTCGCTCTATAGCCACTTAGTTCTATTGCACTAACATTTTTATAACCAAGCTTGTGGCTATTTAGTGTTGAATTTTATAGGGTCACCTATTCACCCCCTCTTTAAGTGCTCTCAATTGGTATCAGAGTCGTTCTCTTCACGTAAGGGACTAATCGCCCGAAGAGATGGATCCTAAGGGAAAGGGGATGGTGGTCAACGATAAGGAGGAGTCCATCTTCAATGAGCCAAGGGACGACAAGCCCACTGACTCTGGCTCGAGTCACAAGAAGAAGGATGGGAAGAAGAAGAGGCGCATCAAGAAGATCGTCTACTACGACAGAGACGAATCCTCTTCTTCACCAAGAGATGACGACGACGAGAAAAGGAAACCGGTTAATTCAAAATTTTCATTTGATTATTCTCGTATTCCTTTTAATTCCAATGCTCATTTGCTTTCAATTCCTCTTGGTAAACCTCCACACTTTGATGGAGAGGACTACACTTTTTGGAGTCACAAAATGCTTAGTCACTTATTTTCTCTCCATCCTAGTATATGGGAGATAGTTGAAAATGGAATGCAATTCGATAGTTCAGATAACCCTGTATTTATTAATGAGCAAATTCATAAGAATGCACAAGCTACCACTGTTTTGCTAGCATCCTTGTGCAGGGACGAATACAACAAGGTGAGCGGCTTGGACAACGCCAAGCAAATTTGGGATACCCTCAAAATATCACATGAAGGAAACGACGCCACCATGATCACCAAAATGGAGTTGGTGGAAGGCGAGCTGGGGAGGTTCGCAATGATCAGGGGAGAGGAGCCAACACAAACATACAACAGGCTCAAGACCCTAGTCAACAAGATCAGGATCTATGGAAGCACAAGATGGATGGACCATGACATCGTCCGACTTATGCTCAGGTCTTTTACTGTTATTGACCCTCATCTTGTGAACCTCATCCGTGAAAATCCCAGGTACACAAAGATGACGCCCGAGGAGATACTCGGAAAATTTGTGAGCGGGCGTATGATGGTCAAGGAAGCAAGATATGTTGATGATGCATCGAGCAGCCCAATTCCCATCTACAAGCTGCAGCCCGTTGCACTCACGGCAACAAGCAGCAAGGAGGTGCTACCGAGCAAGGTGGCACAAGTTGAGGCTGCCGGGCTAAACGAAGATGAGATGGCCCTCATCATCAAGCGCTTCAAGACCGCGCTAAAAGGACGCAAGGAGTGTCCCAATAAGAGCAAAGCAAAGGGAAAGCGCTCTTGTTTTAAATGCGATTAGACTGGTCATTTTATAGCAAATTGTCCCGATAATGCTAATGACCAGGAACAAGAAAAGAGCGGGAAGAGGGAGAAGAAGAAGGCCTACAAGAAGGCGAAGGGCGAGGCGCACCTTGGCAAAGAATGGGATTCTGACTGCTCTTCTTCCGACTCCAACGACGAAGGACTCGCTGCCTCAGCCTTCAACAAATCATCACTCTTCCCCAACGAGCACCACACCTGCCTCATGGCAAAGGAGAAAAAGGTAAGTGCTCGAGAAACCCCTGAGTATACTACTTCAAGCGATGATGATTCTAGTGATGATGAAGTAGATTATACTGAATTATTTAAGGGTTTAGGTAGAGCTAAAGTAAATAAAATCAATGAATTGATTGATGCTTTAAATGAAAAGAATAGACTCTTAGAAAAGCAAGAGGATATTTTGTATGACGAGCATGATAAGTTTGTTAGTGTGCAAAAATCTCTTGCTTTAGAGGTTAAAAGGAATGAAATGCTATCTTCTGAATTATCTGCTTGAGGTTAAAAGGAATGAAATGCTATCTTCTGAATTATCTGCTTGTTATAAAATTGTGTCTAGCTTAAAGAGTGTTAATGATGATTTAAATGCTAAGCTAGAAGTAGCTAATAAATCTAGTTCATGTGTGGAACATGTTGTAATTTGTAATAGGTGTAAGGATTTTGATGTTGATGCTTGTGTTGAACACCTTACATCAATTACTAAATTAAATGATGAGGTGGCAAGTCTCAATGCTCAACTTAAGACTTGCAAGATAGATTTTGACAAGTTAAAATTTGCTAGGGATGCCTACACCGTTGGTAGACATCCCTCAATTAAGGATGGACTTGGCTTTCGAAAGGAAGCCAAGAACTTAACAAGCCAAAGGGCTCCCATTCCCAACAAGGAGAAAGGGAAGGCCCCTATGGCTAGTAGCATTCAAAGGAATCATGCTTTCATTTACGATAGAAAATTTTCTAGGAATACTCATTATAATAGGAGTTATGATGCTTATGATTCACATGCTATGATTGCTTCAAGCTCTACTTTTGTGCATGGTAGAAATATGCCTAGGAAAAATCATGTTTTGCATCATGTACCTAGGAAAATGCGTAATGAATCTGCTACTGTTTTCCATGCGTGCAACACTACTTTTGTACTCACATGTAAAAATAAAAAAGTGATTGCTAGGAAGTTGGAGGTCAAATGCAAGGGAGACAAGACTTGCATTTGGGTCCCAAAGGCTATTGTAACTAACCTCGTAGGACCCAACAAAAGTTGGGTACCTAAAACCCAAGTGTAAATTGCCTTGCAGGTTTATGCATCCGGGGGCTCAAGCTGGATTATCGACAGCGGATGCACAAACCACATGACGGAGGAGAAGAAGATGTTCACCTCCTACGTCAAGAACAAGGATTCCCAGGATTCGATCATCTTTGGAGATGGGAACCTGAAAGGGAAATGTGCCCTTGGGCCATTTCTATAAGATTTTGGTGATTAAGTGCTCCACACAAATGCTTTGAGTGATATTTGTGCCGAAGACTCAAGAAGTACAAATCAAGATTAAAGGTATGTTTCTAGACTTAGTACATTGCTTTGAAGACTAATGTATTATGTCTAAGTGTTAGAAACAGGAGAAATCGTTTTGGAGAAATGTTGGCTATGTACAGGCAAAAGGCTGCTCGGTCTGGGTGCACCGGACAGTGTCCGGTGGTGCACCGGACAGTGTCCGGTGTGCCAGGACCAGTCCCGGTGAACAGCCCACTCTCGGGTCTCGATGATGGCGTACGACTATAAATCACCGGACTGTCCGGTGGTGCACCGGACTGTCCAGTGGTGCACCGGACTGTCCAGTGAGTCGTCTGCGGTGAAGTCGCCGCTCTCGGGAAACAGTCAACAGCGTACGGCTAAAAATCACCGGACTGTCCGGTGGTGCACCAGACTGTCCGGTGAGCCAACGGTCGACTGCGCCAACGGTCGGCCGCGCAATCCGCGCGTGACGCGTGGCCGAGCCAACGGTCATATGGGGGCACCGGACAGTGTCCGGTGCGCCAACGGCTCCAAATCTTCAACGGTCGGCTACGCCAATTTAGGGAAGCAAATCTGCACCGGACGGTGAACAGTGGATGTCCTGTGGTGCACCGGACTGTCCGGTGTGCCACCCGACAGAAGGCAAGAATTGCCTTCCCAGATTGCTTCCAATGGCTCCTAGCTGCCTTGGGGCTATAAAAGGGACCCCTTGGCGCATGGAGGTGTACACTAAGCATACTTTGAACATTCCAAGACTCCCGCACTCCATCTTCACACATTCGATTGACATTCTTAGTGATTTGAGCTCCGTTCTAGTGGTGAACTTGTTGCGTTCTATTTGAGCTCAAGTCTTGGCTTATGTGTGTGCGTATTGCTGGGATTTGTGTGTGTTGCTTCCCTCCCTTACTCTGGTGCTTTCACATTGATATTTGTTGTAAGGGCGAGAGACTCCAACTTGTGGAGATTCCTCGCAAACGGGAAAAGTGATAAGAAAAAGGAACACCGTGGTATTCAAGTTGATCATTGGATCACTTGAAAGGGGTTGAGTGCAACCCTCGTCCATTGTGACGCCACAACGTGGAGGTAGACAAGTGTTGTACTTGTCGAACCACGGGATAACTCGCGTGTCTCTTGTGATTACTTTTTGTGTGATTGTTGTGTTTCGCAAGAGCTCGCTTTATAGTCACTTGGTATTATCTTTCTAACACTTAACCAAGTTTTGTGGCTATAAGTTTTAAGTTTTTACAGGATCACCTATTCACCCCCCCTCTAGGTGCTCTTAATTGGTATCAGAGCCATTCTCTTCACAAAAGGGACTAATCGCCCGAAGAGATGGATCCTAAGGGAAAGGGGATGGTGGTCAACGATAAAGAGAAGGAGTCCATCTTCAACGAGCCAAGGGACGACAAACCTACTGACTCTGGCTCGAGTTATAAGAAGAAGGACGGGAAGAAGAAGAGGCGTATCAAGAAGATCGTCTACTACGATAGCGACGAGTCCTCTTCTTCCCAAAGAGACGACGACTACGACGAGAAAAAGAAAACGGTCAACTCAAACTTTTCTTTTGATTATTCTCGTATTCCGCATAATTCTAATGCTCATTTGCTTTCCATTCCTCTTGGTAAACCTCCACACTTTGATGGAGAGGACTACGGATTTTGGAGTCACAAAATGCGTAGCCATTTGTTCTCTCTTCATCCAAGTATATGGGAGACAGTAGAGAATGGAATGCAATTTGATAGTACAGATAATCCCATGTTTATCAATGAACAAATTCACAAAAATGCACAAGCTACTACTGTTCTATTAGCATCCTTATGCAGGGAAGAGTACCATAAGGTGAGCGGCTTGGATAACGCCAAGCAGATTTGGGACACCCTCAAGATCTCGCATGAGGGGAATGATGTCACCATGATCACCAAGATGGAGTTGGTGGAGGGCGAAGTGGGAAGGTTTGCAATGATCAGGGGGAGGAGCCAACTCAAACGTACAACAGGCTCAAGACCCTGGTCAACAAAATAAGGAGCTATGGAAGCACGAGATGGACGGACCACGACGTCGTCCGGCTTATGCTAAGGTCCTTGATCCTCATCTTGTAAACTCTATTCGTGAAAATCCTAAGTATACCAAGATGACGCCCGAGGAAATACTCGGAAAGTTTGTGGCGAATGATGATCAAGGAGGCAAGATATGTTGATGAGGCGTTGAATGGCCCAATGCCGATCCACGAGCCTCAAACCATTGCTCTCAAAGCAACAAGTAGCAGGGAGGCGCTACCTAGCAAGGTGGCGCAAGTTGAGGCGGCCGGGCTTAACGAGGAAGAAATGACCCTCATCATCAAGCGCTTCAAGACGGCGCTAAAGGGTCACAAGGAGCATTCCAAGAAAAGCAAGACGAAGGGAAAGCGCTCCTGCTTCAAGTGTGGTAAGACTGGTCACTTTATTACTAACTGTCCCGATAATGATAGTGACCAGGGACAAGAGAAAAGCGGGAAGAGGGAAAAGAAGAAGGCCTACAAGAAGGCGAAGGGCGAGGCGCACCTCGGCAAAGAATGGGACTCGGATTGTTCGTCGTCCGACTCCGACGACGAAGGACTCGCCGCCTCGGCCTTCAACAAGTTGTCGCTCTTCCCCAACGAGCGCCATACTTGTCTAATGGCAAAGGAAAAGAAGGTTTATGCATCTAGGGGCTCAAGCTAGATTATCGACAGCGGATGCACAAACCACATGACGAGGGAGAAGAAGATGTTCACCTCCTACGTCAAGAACAAAGATTCCCAAGACTCAATCATATTCGGTGATGGGAATCAAGGCAAGGTTAAAGGACTAGGAAAGATAGCTATTTCATCCGAGCATTCCATATCTAATGTGTTTTTAGTTGAATCGCTCGGGTATAACTTGTTGTCCGTTAGTCAATTATGTAATATGGGTTACAATTGCTTATTTACCAATGTAGATGTGTCTGTCTTTAGAAGGAGTGATGGTTCATTAGCTTTTAAGGGTGTACTAGACGACAAACTCTATTTAGTTGATTTTTCGAAGGAGGAGGCCAGTCTAGAAGCATGCTTAATTGCTAAGACTAGCATGGGCTGGCTGTGGCATCGCCGTCTAGCACATGTTGGGATGAAGAACCTTCATAAACTTCTGAAGGGAGAACATGTGTTAGGTCTAACAAATGTGCTTTTCAAAAAAGATAGACCTTGTGCATCTTGTCAAGCAGGTAAACAGGTGGGAAGCGCTCATCACAACAAGAATGTGATGACTACATCAAGACCTCTGGAGCTACTGCATATGGACCTCTTCGGACCCGTCGCCTACCTCAGCATCGGGGGAAGTAAGTATGGTCTTGTTATTGTTGATGACTTTTCCCGCTTCACTTGGGTATTCTTTTTGCAGGATAAATCAGAAACCCAAGGGACCCTCAAGCGCTTTCTAAGGTGAGCTCAAAACGAATTTGAGCTCAATGTGAAAAAGATTAGAAGCGACAACGGGTCCGAGTTCAAGAACCTTCAAGTGGAGGAGTTTCTTGAGGAGGAAGGAATCAAGCACGAGTTCTCCGCTCCCTACACACCACAGCAAAATGGTGTGGTAGAGAGGAAGAACAGGACGCTCATAGACATGGCGAGGATGATGCTTGGAGAATTCAAGACACCCGAGTGATTTTGGTCGGAAGCTGTGAACACAGCTTGCCACGCCATAAACCGGGTCTACCTTCATCGCCTCCTCAAGAAGACGTCGTACGAACTTCTAACTGGTAACAAACCCAACGTGTCTTATTTTCGTGTATTTGGGAGTAAATGTTATATTCTAGTGAAGAAAGGTAGGAATTCAAAATTTGCTCCCAAAGCTATAGAAGGGTTTTTACTAGGTTATGGCTCAAATACAAAGGCGTATAGGGTCTTCAACAAATCATCGGGTTTGGTTGAAGTCTCTAGCGACGTTGTATTTGATGAAACTAATGGCTCTCCGAGAGAGCAAGTTGATCTTGATGATGTAGATGAGGATGATGTTCCAACAGAGGCAATACATACCATGGCAATTGGAGATGTGTGACCACAGGAACACAAGGAGCAAGATCAACCTTCTTCCTCAACAATGGTGCACCCCCAACTCAGGATGATGAACAGGTTCCTCAAGAAGAGGCGTGTGATCAAGGGGGAGCACAGGATGTCCAAGATGAGGAGGAAGAAGTACCACAGGCCCCTCCAACTCAAGTTCGAGCGACGATTCAAAGGAATCATCCCGTCGACCAGATATTGGGTGATATTAGCAAGGGAGTAACCACCCGCTCTAGATTAGCTAATTTTTGTGAGCATTACTCTTTTGTCTCCTCTATTGAGCCTTTCAGGGTAGAAGAGGCCTTGCTAGATCCGGAATGGGTGTTGGCCATGCAGGAAGAGCTCAACAACTTCAAGCGAAATGAAGTTTGGACACTGGTGCCACGTCCCAAGCAAAACGTTGTGGGAACCAAGTGGGTGTTCCGCAACAAACAGGACGAGCACGGGGTGGTGACAAGGAACAAGGCTCGACTTGTGGCAAAAGGTTATGCCCAAGTCGCAGGTTTGGACTTTGAGGAGACTTTTGCTCCTGTGGCTAGGCTAGAGTAGATTCGTATTTTGTTAGCCTATGCCGCTCACCATTCTTTCAAGTTGTTCCAAATGGACGTAAAGAGGGCTTTCCTCAACGGGCCAATCAAGGAGGAGGTGTACGTGGAGCAACCCCCTGGCTTTGAGGATGAACGGTACCCCGACCACGTGTGTAAGCTCTTTAAGGCGCTCTATGGACTTAAGCAAGCCCCAAGAGCATGGTATGAATGCCTTAGAGACTTTTTAATTGCTAATGCTTTGAAGGTTGGGAAAGCCGATCCAACTCTTTTCACTAAGACTTGTGACGGTGATCTATTTGTGTGCCAAATTTATGTCGATGACATAATATTTGGTTCTACTAACCAAAAGTCTTGTGAAGAGTTTAGCAGGGTGATGACACAGAAATTCGAGATGTCGATGATGGGCGAGTTGAACTACTTCCTTGGGTTCCAAGTGAAACAACTCAAGGACGACACCTTCATCTCTCAAACAAAGTACACGCAAGACTTGCTCAAGCGGTTCGGGATGAAGGACGCCAAGCCCGCAAAGACTCCAATGGGAACCGACGGACATGTCGACCTCAACAAAGGAGGTAAGTCCGTTGATCAAAAGGCATACCGGTCCATGATAGGGTCTTTACTTTATTTATGTGCTAGTAGACCTGATATTATGCTTAGCGTATGCATGTGTGCTAGATTTCAATCCGACCCAAGGGAGTGCCACCTTGTGGCCGTTAAGCGAATCCTTAGATATTTAGTTGCTACGCCTTGCTTTGGGATCTGGTATCCAAAGGGGTCTACCTTTGACTTAATTGGATACTCAGACTCTGATTATGCTGGATGTAAGATCGATAGGAAGAGTACATCAGGGACGTGCCAATTCCTAGGAAGGTCCCTGGTGTCTTGGAGTTCTAAGAAACAAACCTCCGTTGCCCTATCCACCGCTGAGGCCGAGTACGTTGCCGCAAGACAGTGTTGCGCGCAACTACTTTGGATGAGGCAAACCCTCCGGGACTTTGGCTACAATCTGAGCAAAGTCCCACTCCTATGTGACAATGAGAGTGCAATCCACATGGCAGACAATCCTGTTGAACACAGCCGCACAAAGCACATAGACATCTGGCATCACTTTTTGAGAGACCACCAGCAAAAGGGAGATATCGAAGTGTTTTATGTTAGCACCGAGAACCAGCTAGCCGATATCTTTACCAAGCCTTTAGATGAGAAGACCTTTTGCAGGCTGCGTAGTGAGCTAAATGTCTTAGATTCACGTAACTTGGATTGATCTATAGCATACATGTGTTTTATGCCTTTGATCATGTTCCATTATGCATTTTATTGCTTATTTATGGTGCTCAAGTTGTGCAAGGGATCCCCGGACCTCACAAGTCCATGTGTGAATGATGCACATACTTAGGGGGAGAAATGCTACAACTTGATCCCTTGAGACTAACCATGTGCTTGAGTGTTCTTAATTTAGTCTCAAAGGATGATTGAAAGGGAAAAGGTGAACTTGGACCATGCAAGACTTCCACTACAGTCCGATGAAAGGGTAATTTACTCCAAGTTCATCTCCGTGATCTTATTGCCTTTTTACTCTTAGTTGAAGATTTTGGTGAGGCAATGGGGTTTAAGGGCCAAAAATGATCCCGTTTTGGTGCTTAATGCCAAAGGGGGAGAGATCAAGGCCAAAGCAAGAAATGGATCAGCTACCACTTGAGAATTTTGAAAATAGTAGAGTTAGAGCTTTTGTCTTGTCAAAATACTCTTATTGTCTCTTATTGTCAAAAGTTGGTCTCTTGTGGGGAGAATGTTTGATTATGGGAAAAGGGGGAGTTTTTGAATCTTTGATCAATTTCTCTTGGAATACCTCTCTCTATGCATCAACAAGTGAATTTGACTTAGAGATAGGAATTTGAGTTTGATTTGCAAAAACAAACCAAGTGGTGGCAAAGAATGATCCAAATATGCCAAATATGAATCAAAAACAATTTTTGTACTCAATTGCTTTGATGTTGCACTTCTTTTAGTTGCTTTTTGTTGTGTTGACATAAATCACCAAAAAGGGGGAGATTGAAAGTGAAATGTGCCCTTGGGCCATTTCTATAAGATTTTGGTGATTAAGTGCTCCACACAAATGCTTTGAGTGATATTTGTGCCGAAGACTCAAGAAGTGCAAATCAAGATTAAAGGTATGTTTCTAGACTTAGTACATTGCTTTGAAGACTAATGCATTATGTCTAAGTGTTAGAAACAGGAGAAATCGTTTTGGAGAAATGTTGGCTATGTATAGCCAAAAGGCTGCTCGGTCTGGGTGCACCGGACTGTCCGGTGGTGCACCGGACAGTGTCGTCCGGTGTGCCAGGACCAGTCCCGGTGAACAACCTACTCTCGGGTCTCGACGGTGGCGTATGACTATAAATCACCGGACTGTCCGGTGGTGCACCGGACTGTCCGGTGAGTCGTCTGCGGTGAAGTCGCCGCTCTCGGGAAACAGTCAACAGCGTACGGCTAAAAATCACCGGACTGTCCGGTGGTGCACCGGACTGTCCGGTGAGCCAACGGTCGACTGCGTCAACGGTCGGCCGCGCAATCTGCGCGTGACACGTGGCCGAGCCAACGGTCATATGGGGGCACCGGACTGTCCGGTGTGCACCGGACAGTGTCCGGTGCGCCAACGGCTCCAAATCTTCAACGGTCGGCTGCGCCAATTTAGGAAAGCAATCTGCACCAGACAGTGAACAGTGGATGTCCGGTGCGCCACCCGACAGAAGGCAAGAATTGCCTTCCCAGATTGCTTCCAATGGCTCCTAGCTGCCTTGGGGCTATAAAAGGGACCCCTAGGCGCATGGAGGTGTACACTAAGCATACTTTGAACATTCCAAGACTCCCGCACTCCATCTTCACACATTCGATTGACATTCTTAGTGATTTGAGCTCCGTTCTAGTGGTGAACTTGTTGCGTTCTATTTGAGCTAAAGTCTTGGCTTGTGTGTGTGCGTATTGCTGGGATTTGTGTGTGTTGCTTCCCTCCCTTACTCTGGTGCTTTCACATTGATATTTGTTGTAAGGGCGAGAGACTCCAACTTGTGGAGATTCCTCGCAAACGGGAAAAGTGATAAGAAAAAGGAACACCGTGGTATTCAAGTTGATCATTGGATCACTTGAAAGGGGTTGAGTGCAACCCTCGTCCATTGGGACGCCACAACGTGGAGGTAGACAAGTGTTGTACTTGTCGAACCACGAGATAACTCGCGTGCCTCTTGTGATTACTTTTTGTGTGATTGTTGTGTTTCGCAAGAGCTCGCTTTATAGTCACTTGGTATTATCTTTCTAACACTTAACCAAGTTTTGTGGCTATAAGTTTTAAGTTTTTACAGGATCACCTATTCACCCCCCTCTAGGTGCTCTCAGAACCAAGGCAAGGTTAAAGGACTAGGAAAGATAGCCATTTCATCCGAGCATTCCATATCCAATGTGTTCTTAGTTGAATCGCTTGGGTACAACTTATTGTCTGTCAGTCAACTATGTAATATGGGTTATAATTGTCTATTTACCAATGTAGATGTGTCTGTCTTTAGAAGGAGTGATGGTTCATTAGCTTTTAAGGGTGTACTAGACGGCAAACTCTACTTAGTTGATTTTTCGAAAGAGGAAGCCGATCTAGATGCATGCTTAATTGCTAAGACTAGCATGGGCTGGATATGGCATCGCCGTCTAGCACATGTTGGGATGAAGAACCTTCATAAACTTCTAAAGGGAGAACATGTGTTAGGACTAACTAATGTATTTTTCGAAAAAGATAGACCTTGTGCAGCTTGTCAAGCAGGTAAACAGGTGGGAAGCACTCATCACAGCAAGAATGTGATGACCACTTCAAGACCTCTGGAGCTACTTCATATGGACCTCTTCGGACTCGTCGCCTACCTCAGCATAGGGGGAAGTAAGTATGGTCTTGTTATTGTTGATGATTTTTCCCGCTTCACTTTGGTATTCTTTTTGCAGGATAAATCAGAAACCCAAGGGACCCTAAAGCGCTTTCTAAGGAGAGCTCAAAACGAATTTGAGCTCAAGGTGAAAAAGATAAGAAGCGACAACGGGTCCGAGTTCAAGAACTTACAAGTGGAGGAGTACCTTGAGGAGGAAGGAATCAAGCACGAGTTCTCCGCTCCCTACACACCACATCAAAACGGTGTGGTAGAGAGGAAGAACAGGACGCTTATCGACATGGCAAGGACGATGCTTGGAGAGTTCAAGACACCCAAGTGGTTTTGGTTGGAGGCTGTGAATACAGCTTGCCACGCCATAAACCGGGTCTACCTTCATTGCCTCCTCAAGAAGACCTCGTATGAACTTCTAACCAGTAACAAACCCAACGTTTCATACTTTCATGTATTTGGGAGTAAATGTTACATTCTAGTAAAGAAAGGTAGAAATTCCAAATTTGCTCCCAAAGCTGTAGAAGGGTTTTTGCTAGGTTATGAGTCAAATACAAAGGCGTATAGAGTCTTCAACAAATCATCGGGTTTGGACGTTTGGTTGAAGTCTCTAGCGATGTTGTATTTGATGAAACTAATGGCTCTCCAAGAGAGCAAGTTGATCTTGATGATGTAGATGAAGATGACGTTCCAACGGCCGCAATACGCACGATGGCGATAGGTGATGTGTGACCACAGGAACAACAAGTGCAAGATCAACCTTCTTCCTCAACAATGGTGCACCCCCAACTCAAGACGATGGATAGGTTCCTCAAGAGGAGGCGTGTGATCAAGGGGGAGCACAAGAAGACCAAGTTATGGAGGAAGAAGCACCACAGGCCCCTCCAACTCAAGTCCGAGTGACGATCCAACGACATCACCCCGTCGATCAGATATTGGGTGATATAAGCAAGGGAGTAACTACTCGCTCAAGACTAGCTAACTTTTGTGAGCATTAATCGTTTGTCTCTTCTATTGAGCCTTTCAGGGTAGAAGAGGCCTTGCAAGATCTGGACTGGGTGTTGGCCATGCAGGAAGAGCTCAACAACTTCAAGAGGAATGAAGTTTGGAGCCTGGTGCCACGTCCAAAGCAAAACGTTGTGGGAACCAAGTGGGTGTTCCGCAACAAGCAAGACGAGCACGGGGTGGTGACACGAAACAAGGCTCGACTTGTGGCAAAAGTTTATGCCCAAGTCGCAGGTTTGGATTTCGAGGAGACTTTTGCTCCTGTGGCTAGGCCAGAGTCTATTCGCATTCTATTAGCCTATGCCGCTCACCACTCTTTTAGGTTGTTCCAAATGGATGTGAAGAGTGCTTTCCTCAACGGGCCAATCAAGGAGGAGGTGTACATGGAGCAACCCCCTGGCTTTGAGGATGAACGGTATCCCGACCATGTGTGTAAGCTCTCTAAGGCGCTCTATGGACTTAAGCAAGCCCCAAGAGCATGGTGTGAATGCCTTAGAGATTTCTTAATTGCTAATGCTTTCAAGGTTGGGAAAGCCGATCCCACTCTTTTCACTAAGACTTGTGACGGTGGTCTTTTTGTGTGCCAAATTTATGTCGATGACATAATATTTGGTTCTACTAACCAAAAGTCTTGTGAGGAGTTTAGCAGGGTGATGACACAAAAATTTGAGATGTCAATGATGGGCGAGTTGAACTACTTCCTTGGGTTCCAAGTGAAGCAACTCAAGGACGACACCTTCATCTCACAAACGAAGTACACACAAGACCTTCTCAAGCGGTTTGGGATGAAGGACGCCAAGCCCGCAAAGACACCAATGGGAACCGACGGACATGTCGACCTCAACAAAAAAGGTAAGTCCGTTGATCAAAAGGCATACCAGTCTATGATAGGGTCATTACTTTATTTATGTGCTAGTAGACCGGATATTATGCTTAGTGTATGCATGTGTGCTAGATATCAATCCGACCCCAAGGAATGTCACCTTGTGGCCGTTAAGCGGATTCTTAGATATTTAGTTGCTACGCCTTGCTTTGGGATCTGGTATCCAAAGGGGTCTACCTTTGACTTAATTGGATATTCAGACTTCGATTATGCTGGATGCAAGGTTGATAGGAAGAGTACATCAGGGACGTGCCAATTCCTAGGAAGGTCCCTGGTGTCGTGGAGCTCAAAGAAACAAACTTTCGTTGCCCTATCCACCGCTGAGGCCGAGTATGTTGCCGCAGGACAGTGTTGCGCAACTACTTTGGATGAGGCAAACCCTCCGAGACTTTGGCTACAGTCTGAGCAAAGTCCCACTCCTATGTGACAATGAGAGTGCAATCCGCATGGCGGATAATCCTGTTGAACATAGCCGCACTAAGCACATAGACATCCGGCATCACTTCCTGAGAGACCACCAACAAAAGGGGGATATCGAGGTGTACCATATTAACACCAAGAACCAGCTAGCCGATATCTTCACTAAGCCTTTAGATGAGAAAAGGTTTTGCAGGTTGCGTAGTGAGCTAAATATCTTAGATTCGCGTAACTTGGATTGATCTATAGCATACATGTGTTTTATGCCTTTGATCATGTTAATTTATGCCTTTCAATCTATTTTTGTTCATTTGTGGTGCTCAAGTTGTACATATGATCCCCGGACCTCACAAGTCCATTTGCAAGTGATGCACTTATTTAGGGGGAGGCATGCTACAACTTGACCCTTTGAGACTAACCTTTGTGTTTGAGTTTACTTGATTTAGTCTCAAAAGTGAATTGAAAGGGAAAGGTGAACTTGGACCATGCAAAGACTTCCACTGCACTCCGGTATTAACTCCAAGTTCATATATATGCTCTTATTGCCTTTTTGTTCTTAATTAACAATTTTGGTGAGGCAATGGGGTTAAAGGGCTAAGAATGATCCCGTTTTGGTGCTTAATGGCAAAGGGGGAGAAATTAAGGCCAAAGCAAATGGATCAGCTACCACTAGTGAAATTTCGAAAAGAGTAGAGTTAGAACTTTTTGATTTGTCCAAAACACTCTTACTGCAAAATTTGGTCTCTTGTGGGGAGAATTTATGACTATGCGAAACAGGGGGAGTTTTTGGCTCTTAATCAATTTTACTCTTGGATTATCTCTCTTTGTGCCCAAACAAGTGAGTTTGTTGTAGAGATAGGAAAATGATTTTGATTCGCAAAAACAAACCAAGTGGTGGCAAAGTATGATCCAAATATGCCAAATTAGAGTCAAAAAACAATTTGGTTCTCTTTTGCATTGATATTGCACTTCTTTTGGTTGCTTTTGGATGTGTTGGCATAAATCACCAAAAAGGGGGAGATTGAAAGGGAAATGTGCCCTTGGGCCATTTCTAAAGTGTTTTGGTGATTAAGTGCCAACACATATTCTCTAAGTGTTAAATTGTGCCAAAGATTGAAGAAGTGCAAATCATGTAACAAGGTACGTTTCTAGACTTAGTACATTGATTTGGGTACTAATGTATTGTGTCTAAGTGCTAGAAACAGGAGAAAATAGATTGGAAAAGAGTTGGCTGTGTACAGCCAACTGCTGCTCGGTCTGGGTGCATCGGACTGTCCGGTGGTGCACCGGACAGCGTCAGGTGCGCTAGACGAGTCCAAGGTAAACCGGCCACTCTCGGGACTCGACGGCGGCGTATGACTATAAATCACCGGACTGTCCGGTGGTTCACCGGACTGTCCGGTGAGTCGTCCGTGGCGAAGTCGTCGCTCTCGGGAAAAGTTCAACGGCGTACGGCTAAAATTCATCGGACTGTCCGGTGAGCCAACGGTCGACTGCGCAACGGTCGGCCACGCAATCCGCGGGCGACGCGTGGCCCGCGCCAACGGTCGGTAGGGGGCACCGGACTGCCCGGTGTGCACCGGACAGTGTCCGGTGTGCCAACTGCCACGAATCTGGAACGGTCGGATGCGCCAGAAAAGGAAGGAGATCACACACCGGACATCTATAGTGACTGTCCGGTGGCGCACCGGACTGTTCGGTGCGCCACCCAACAGAAGGCAAGATTAGCCTTCCAAGATTGTCTCCAACGGCTCCTAGCTGCCTTGGGGCTATAAAAGGGACCCCTACGCGCATGGAGGAGTCACCCAAGGTTACAAGAAAGATCCTAAGACTCCTAGACTCCATTCTCACGCATTCGATTCTTTGAGATAGTGACTTGAGCTCCATTTGAGTTGAGAACTTCTTGCGTTGTGTTTTGAGCTCGAGTTGTGACTTGTGTGCGTGATTGTGCTCTCGTTTTGAGTCTTGTGTGTGTTGCTATCCCATCCCTTACTTCCGTGCTTCTTTGTGATCATCAATTATAAGGGCAAGAGGCTCCAAGTTGTGGAGATTCCTCGCAAACAGGAGAAAGTATAAGAAAGAAGAGCACCATGGTATTCAAGTTGATCGTTGGATCACTTTAAAAGGGGCTGAGTGCAACCCTCGTCCATTGGGACGCCACAACGTGGAAGTAGGCAAGTGTTACTTGGCCGAACCCGGGATAAACTCACGTGTCTCTTATGATTGCCTTTCTGTCATTACTTGTGTGTTCGCAAGAGCTCGCTCTATAGCCACTTAGTTCTATTGCACTAACATTTTTATAACCAAGCTTGTGGCTATTTAGTGTTGAATTTTACAGGATCACCTATTCACCCCCCCTCTAGGTGCTCTCACAAAGCATCAAGATCTGTCAAGGATGTTAATCAAAGGAGGACAATGCATCACCTCTAGAGAAGTGTGAACAAGAAGGTGATCAAAATTATGATTAGATGAGGGGATGGAAGAACTTCCAATGGCCTACCAATATATATTCTAGTCTCACCAAAGATCACCCAATCTTCAATAATGGAACAACCCAAGTAGTTGATCAGAGTATTCTAGATGATCAAGTGTGACCGACTAAACAAACATATTCACCTCTAGGCTTATCCTAGCTATAGTCGTTAACTATTCAACTTTCGGTTGAACCTTATTAGAAGATTTCTCCAAGCTAGAAATCTACTACAACTCTTCAACTCCAACTCAGCCTAGGGGCTCAAGAATCTTGGATATTATCATATTCATTATAGAAAGACTAATGTGTGTGTCAACTACAAGTTCAACCAACAATTGGTGGATGTTTCAAACCTATAAGGGACTATTTGAAACGCCATAAGCAGACAACAACATTGATCTCCTGACAACCTTATACACTTATTCGATGACAACCTTTTTAGAATAACTTTTATGAGACGAGTAGACCTCTTTAACTCTGCTAAAAAATAAATACGGACCTTGGTGCCCCCATGACTGAGCAAAACGACAAAGCACCTTGATGATGAGTTGTACTTCAGTATCTATAGAATAGGTATAAAATATGACACAAGATACATCCCACATCTCAAAAATAATGTGCAACAACATAATCCACTCGGGGCACTTCATTATCAATCTTGAAGATGATTTTTATAAAATAGAACTCAAAGCTTGGGGATACAGGGGTAACACACACGAACAATTTTTCTTTTCGAATCTTGTTGATGACTATCGGGGACCATAATTAGGGGTACCCTCAAGGCTCCTAATTCTCAGCTGGTAACCCCCATCAGCATGAAGCTGCAAAGGCCTGATGGGTGCGATTAAGTCAGGGATCAGTCCATTCGAGGGACACGATCACGCCTCACCCGAGCCTAGCCTCGGACAAGGGCAGCCGACCTCGGAGGATTTCCGTCTCGCCCGAGGCCCCCCTGAGAGCACCTAGAGGGGGGGGGGTGAATAGGTGATCCTGTAAAAACTTCAAACTTAAGCCACAAAAACTTGTTAAGCGTTAGCACGATTATTGCCAAGTGGCTAAGGTGAAGTCTCAACAAAACACAATACCACAAGAGATCAAGCACAGAGGTGACACGGTGGTTTATCCCGTGGTTCGGCCAAGCCAATGCTTGCCTACTTCCACGTTGTGGCGTCCCAACGGACGAGGGTTGCAATCAACCCCTCTCAAGCGGTCCAAAGACCCACTTGAATACCACGGTGTTTTGTTGTTCTTATCTCAATCCCGTTTGCGAGGAATCTCCACAACTTGGAGCCTCTCGCCCTTACAAAAGATGTTCACAAAGAATCACGGAGTAAGGGAGGGATTAGCAACTCACACACAACACAAAGATCACAGCGAATACGCACACACAAAACCCAGACTTGAGCTCAAGAGGCTAACACACTAGAACGGAGCTCAAATCACTAGAATGTCAAACAAGTGCGCAAGATTGATGTGTGAGTGATCAAGAGTGCTCAAGGAATGCTTGCAGGTCTTCCTCCATGCGCCAAGGGGTCCCTTTTATAGCCCCAAGGCAGCTAGGAGCCGTTGGGAACAAATCTGGAAGGCCATCTTTGCCTTCTGTCTCGTGGCGCACCGGACAGTCCGGTGCACACCGGACACTGTCCGGTGCTCGATTTGTTTCCAAAAACAGCACTTCTGACCGTTGCTGGCTGCTCCAGATCTGCGCTCAGTTGGCGCACCGGACATGTCCGGTGCACACCGGACAGTCCGGTGTTCCTTCCCGACCGTTGGCTCGGCCACGTGTCCCGCGCGGATTGCGCGGCCGACCGTTGGCCCTGGCCGACCGTTGGCTCACCGGACAGTCCGGTGCACACCGGACAGTCCGGTGAATTATAGCCGTACGCCGTCGGCGAATTCCCGAGAGCGGCCAGTTCGCGCCGAGGAGGCCTGGCGCACCGGACACTGTCCGGTGCACACCGGACAGTCCGGTGCTCCAGACCGAGCTGGGACTTGGCTGCACACAGCCAAGTCATTCTCTCCCCTTTTCTCTTTTTCTTCTTGCTGTTTCTAACACTTAGACAAACATGTTAGTCCACAAAACCAATGTACTAAGGCTTAGAAACATACCTTTACTTCATGATTTGCACCTTGTTCCATTTTACAAATAGGCACCTGTGTTGAGCACTAAATCACCAAAATCCTTAGAAATGGCCCAAGGGCACATTTCCCTTTCAATCTCCCCCTTTTTGGTGATTTATGCCAACACTTCATAAAGCCACTAGAACAAGTGCAAACTCAATTCAAATAACATAAATTTAAGTGTTATTCAATTTTGGCATATATGGATCATCCTTTGCCACCACTTGGTTTGTTTTTGCAAATCAAACTCAAATCTCTATCTCTAAGTTAAACACACATGTTTAAGCAAAAAGAGAGTCATTCCAAAAAAGATTGATCAAAGATTTCAAAAAACTCCCCCTTTTTCCCATAAACAATACTTCTCCCCACAAGAAGCCAAGAGAGACAACACAAGAGTTTTGACAAACCAAAAACTCTATTCTACTATTTTCAAAATCTCTCAAGTGGTAGCTGATCCATTTATTGCTTTGGCCTTTATTTTCTCCCCCTTTGGCATCAAGCACCAAAACGGGATCAATCGTGGCCCTTTAACCCCATTGCCTCACCAAAATCTTCAATTAAGAGCAAATGGCAATAAGAGTTCAGAGATGGACTTGGAATAAGTTACCCTCTCATCGGAGTGCAGTGGAAGTCTTTCATGGTCCAAGTCCACCTTTTCCCTTTCAATTCTCCTTTGTGACTAACACAAGCAAACTCAAACATATGGTTAGTCTCAAAGGGTCAAGTTGTAACACATCTCCCCCTAAACATGTGCATCACTTTGCAACGGACTTGTGAGGTCCAGGGAGTGTTTGTACAACTTGAGCACCATAATAAGCAACAAAATGCAGAAAGGAACATGATCAAAAGCATAAATACATGTATGCTACAATTCAATCCAAGTTCCGCGAATCTAAGACATTTAGCTCACTACGCAGCCTGCAAAAGGTCTTCTCATCTAAAGGCTTGGTAAAGATATCGGCTAGCTGGTTCTCGGTGCTAACATAAAACACTTCGATATCTCCCTTTTGCTGGTGGTCTCTCAAAAAGTGATGCCGGATGTCAATGTGCTTTGTGCGGCTGTGCTCAACAGGATTTTCCGCTATTCGGATAGCACTCTCATTATCACATAGGAGTGGGACTTTGCTCAGATTGTAGCCAAAGTCCCTGAGGGTTTGCCTCATCCAAAGTAGTTGCGCGCAACACTGACCTGCGGCAACGTACTCGGCCTCAGCGGTGGATAGGGCAACGGAGGTTTGTTTCTTAGAATTCCATGACACCAGGGACCTTCCTAAGAATTGGCACGTCCCCGATGTACTCTTCCTATCGACCTTACATCCAGCATAGTCGGAATCTGAGTACCCAATCAAGTCAAAGTTAGACCCCTTTGGATACCAGATCCCGAAGCAAGGCGTAGCGACTAAATATCTAAGAATTCGCTTCACCGCCACCAAGTGACACTCCTTAGGATCGGATTGAAATCTAGCACACATGCATACGCTAAGCATAATGTCCGGTCTACTAGCACATAAGTAAAGTAAAGACCCTATCATTGACCGGTATGCTTTTTGATCAACGGACTTACCTCCTTTGTTGAGGTCGGTGTGTCCGTCGGTTCCCATCGGAGTCTTTGCGGGCTTGGCGTCCTTCATCCCAAACCGCTTCAGCAGATCTTGCGTGTACTTCGTTTGGGAGATGAAGGTGCCGTCCTTGAGTTGCTTCACTTGGAACCCAAGGAAGTAGTTCAACTCGCCCATCATCGACATCTCGAATTTCTGCGTCATCACCCTGCTAAACTCTTCACAAGACTTTTGATTAGTAGAACCAAATATTATGTCATCGACATAAATTTGGCATACAAACAAATCACCATCACAAGTCTTTGTAAAAAGAGTTGGATCGGCTTTCCCAACCTTGAAAGCATTAGCAAGTAAGAAATCTCTAAGGCATTCATACCATGCTCTTGGAGCTTGTTTAAGTCCATAGAGCGCCTTAGAGAGCTTACACACGTGGTCGGGGTACCGCTCATCCTCGAAGCCAGGGGGTTGCTCTACGTACACCTCCTCCTTTATTGGCCCGTTGAGGAACGCGCTCTTCACATCCATTTGGTACAACCTGAAAGAATGGTGAGCGGCATATGCTAGCAAGATACGAATGGACTCTAGCCTAGCCACAGGAGCAAAAGTCTCCTCAAAGTCCAAACCTGCGACTTGGGCATAACCTTTTGCCACAAGTCGAGCCTTGTTCCTCGTCACCACCCCGTGCTCGTCCTGTTTGTTGCGGAACACCCACTTGGTTCCCACAACATTTTGCTTGGGACGAGGCACCAGCGTCCAAACTTCGTTGCGCTTGAAGTTATTAAGTTCCTCCTGCATGGCCAACACCCAGTCCGGATCTAGCAAGGCCTCCTCTACCCTGAAAGGCTCAATAGAGGAGACAAAAGAGTAATGTTCACAAAAATTAACTAATCGAGACCGAGTAGTTACTCCCTTGCTGATGTCACCCAGAATTTGGTCGACGGGATGATCCCTTTGAATCATCGCTCGAACTTGGGTTGGAGGTGCCGGTTGCGTTTCTTCCTCCATCACATGATCTTCTTGTGCTCCCCCTTGATCACACGCCTCCTTTTGATGAACCTGTTCATCGTCTTGAGTTGGGGGATGCACCGTCGTTGAGGAAGAAGGTTGATCACGTTCATCCTGTTCTTGTGGCCGAACGTCTCCAATCGCCATGGTTCGTATTGCAGCCGTCGGAACATCTTCTTCATCTACATCATCACAATCAACAACTTGCTCTCTTGGAGAGCCGTTAGTCTCATCAAATACAACGTCGCTAGAGACTTCAACCAAACCCGATGATTTGTTGAAGACTCTATACGCCTTTGTATTTGAATCATAACCTAATAAAAACCCTTCTACAGCTTTGGGAGCAAACTTAGAATTTCTACCCTTCTTCACTAGAATGTAGCACTTGCTCCCAAATACACGAAAGTACGATACATTGGGTTTGTTACCGGTTAGTAGCTCATACGAAGTCTTCTTGAGGAGTCGATGAAGGTAGACCCTGTTGATGGCGTGGCAAGCCGTGTTCACGGCTTCCGACCAAAAGCACTCGGGGGTCTTGAACTCTCCGAGCATCGTCCTTGCCAGATCGATTAGCGTCCTGTTCTTCCTCTCTACCACACCATTTTGCTGTGGTGTGTAGGGAGCGGAGAACTCGTGCTTGATCCCTTCCTCCTCAAGAAACTCCTCCACTTGAAGGTTCTTGAACTCGGACCCGTTGTCGCTCCTTATCTTCTTCACCGTGAGCTCAAACTCATTTTGAGCTCTCCTGAGGAAGCGCTTGAGGGTTCCTTGGGTTTCAGACTTATCCTGCAAAAAGAATACCCAAGTGAAGCGGGAAAAGTCATCAACAATAACTAAACCATACTTACTCCCTCCTATGCTTAGATAGGCGACGGGTCCGAAGAGGTCCATGTGTAGCAGCTCCAGGGGTCTTGACGTGGTCATCACGTTCTTGCTGTGATGTGCTCCTCCCACCTGTTTCCCTGCTTGACAAGCTGCACAAGGTCTATCCTTTTCGAAATGCACATTTGTTAGACCTATTACGTGTTCCCCCTTTAGAAGCTTGTGGAGGTTCTTCATCCCCACATGTGCTAAGCGGCGATGCCACAGCCAGCCCATGCAAGTCTTAGCCATTAAGCATGCATCTAGACCGGCCTCTTCTTTTGCAAAATCAACTAAATAAAGCTTGCCGTCTAGTACACCCTTAAAAGCTAGTGAACCATCACATCTTCTAAAGACAGACACATCTACATTTGTAAATAAACAATTATATCCCATTTGACATAATTGACTAACAGATAGCAAGTTATATCCAAGACTCTCCACTAAGAATACATTTGATATAGAATGCTCATTAGAAATTGCGATTTTACCTAACCCTTTTACCTTGCCTTGATTCCCATCACCGAATATAATTGAATCCTGGGAATCCTTGTTCTTGACGTAGGAGGTGAACATCTTCTTCTCCCCCGTCATATGGTTTGTGCATCCGCTGTCGATAATCCAGCTTGACCCCCCGGATGCATAAACCTGCAAGGCAAATTTAGGCTTGGGTCTTAGGTACCCAACTCATGTTGGGTCCTGCAAGGTTAGCACAAATATTCTTAGGGACCCAGATGCAAGTTTTATCTCCCTTGCACCTTGCCCCTAACTTCCTAGCAATTACCTTCTTACCCTTTCTACAAATAGCAAAGGGAGCATTACAAGCATAATAAATGGTAGAAGGTTCATTCACTACTTTCCTAGGAGCATGAATAATGTTCTTTCCAGGCACATGAGCAATATTTCTCTTAGGCATATGCGCAACATTTCTCCTACTCATATTTCTATCATGCTTATGAGAGGAACTAGAGGCAAACATGGCATGAGAATCATAAACATGTGAATCAAAATCATTATGAACATTTCTAGCATGTCTCCTATCATGGTATAAGAAAGCATGGTTCTTCTTAGCACTATTTGCCATAGGGGCCTTCCCTTTCTCCTTGACGAAGACGGGAGCCTTATGGCTTGTTAAGTTCTTGGCTTCTCTCTTGAAGCCAAGCCCATCCTTAATTGAGGGGTGTCTACCAACCGTGTAGGCATCCCTTGCAAATTTTATTTTGTCAACTTCATTCTTGCTAGTCTTAAGTTGGGCATTAAGACTAGCCACTTCATCATTTAATTTGGAAATTAGAACTAGGTGTTCACTACAAGCATTAACATCAAAATCCTTACACCTAGTACAAATTTCAACATGTTCAACACAAGAATTTGATTTACTAGCTACTTCTAGTTTAGCACTTAAATCAATATTAACACTTCTTAAGGTAGAAATGGTTTCATGACAGGAAGAAATTTCACTAGAAAGCATTTCATTTCTTTTCACTTCTAAAGCATATGATTTTTGTGCCTCTACAAATTTATCATGTTCATCATACAATAAATCCTCTTGCTTTTCTAAAAGCCTATCCTTTTCATTCAAAGCATCAATCAATTCATTGATTTTATCTATCTTAGATCTATCTAAGCCTTTGAACAAGCAAGAATAATCTATGTCATCATCGTCACTAGACTCACTATCACTAGAAGAAGCATAAGTGGAGTCTTTAGTACTTACCTTCTTCTCTCTTGCCATAAGACAAGTGAGACGCTCGTTGGGGAAGAGAGCCGATTTGTTGAAGGCAGTGGCGGCGAGTCCTTCATTGTCGGAGTCGGAGGAGGAGCAATCCGAGTCCCACTCCTTTCCTAGATGCGCCTCGCCCTTTGCCTTCTTGTATTGCTTCTTCTTCTCTCTTTTGCTCCCCTTTTCCTGGTCACTTTCATTATCGGGACAGTTAGCAATGAAATGACCAAGCTTACCGCATTTGAAGCACGAGCGCTTTCCCTTGGTCTTGGTCTTGCTTGGCTGCCCCTTGCGACCATTTAGCGCCGTCTTGAATCTTTTAATGATGAGAGCCATCTCTTCATCATTAAGGCCAGCCGCCTCAACTTGCGCCACCTTGCTAGGTAGCGACTCCTTGCTCCTCGTTGCCTTTAGAGCAATGGGTTGAGGCTCGTGGAGTGGTCCGTTCAACGCGTCGTCGACGTATCTTGCCTCCTTGATCATCATCCGCCCGCTCACGAATTTTCCAAGTACTTCCTCGGGCGTCATCATCGTGTACCTGGGATTCTCACGAATATTGTTCACGAGATGAGGATCAAGTACGGTAAAGGACCTGAGCATTAGGCGGACGACGTCGTGGTCCGTCCATCGCGTGCTCCCGTAGCTTCTTATCTTGTTGATAAGGGTCTTGAGCCGGTTGTACGTTTGCGTTGGCTCCTCGCCCCTTATCATCGCGAATCGTCCAAGCTCGCCCTCCACCAACTCCATCTTGGTGAGTAAGGTGACGTCGTTCCCCTCATGAGAAATCTTGAGGGTGTCCCAGATTTGCTTGGCGTTGTCCAAGCCGCTCACCTTATGGTATTCATCCCTGCACAAGGAAGCTAGAAGAACAGTAGTAGCTTGTGCATTTTTATGAATTTGTTCATTAATGAACATGGGACTATCCGAACTATCAAAGTGCATTCCACTCTCTACAATCTCCCAAATACTAGGATGGAGAGAGAATAGGTGACTACGCATTTTGTGACTCCAAAATCCGTAGTCCTCTCCATCAAAGTGTGGGGGCTTGCCGAGTGGAATGGAGAGCAAATGAGAATGTGAACTTTGCGGAATACGAGAGTAATCAAAAGAAAAGTTCGAGTTAACCGGTTTTCTCCTCTCGTAGTTGTTGTGGTCCTCGTCCTTTTGGGAAGAGGTAGACTCGTCGCTGTCGTAGTAGATGATCTCCTTGATGCGCCTGGTCTTCTTCTTCTTCCCTTCCTTTCGTCTTTGACCCGAGCCGGAGTCGGTAGGCTTATCGTCCTTCGGCTCGTTGACGAAAGATTCCTTCTCTTTGTCGTTGATCACTATACCCTTCCCCTTAGGATCCATCTATTCGGGCGGTTAGTCCCTTTGTGAATAGAACGGCTCTGATACCAATTGAGAGCACCTAGAGGGGGGGGGGGGTGAATAGGTGATCCTGTAAAAACTTCAAACTTAAGCCACAAAAACTTGTTAAGCGTTAGCACGATTATTGCCAAGTGGCTAAGGTGAAGTCTCAACAAAACACAATACCACAAGAGATCAAGCACAGAGGTGACACGGTGGTTTATCCCGTGGTTCGGCCAAGCCAATGCTTGCCTACTTCCACGTTGTGGCGTCCCAACGGACGAGGGTTGCAATCAACCCCTCTCAAGCGGTCCAAAGACCCACTTGAATACCACGGTGTTTTGTTGTTCTTATCTCAATCCCGTTTGCGAGGAATCTCCACAACTTGGAGCCTCTCGCCCTTACAAAAGATGTTCACAAAGAATCACGGAGTAAGGGAGGGATTAGCAACTCACACACAACACAAAGATCACAGCGAATACGCACACACAAAACCCAGACTTGAGCTCAAGAGGCTAACACACTAGAACGGAGCTCAAATCACTAGAATGTCAAACAAGTGCGCAAGATTGATGTGTGAGTGATCAAGAGTGCTCAAGGAATGCTTGCAGGTCTTCCTCCATGCGCCAAGGGGTCCCTTTTATAGCCCCAAGGCAGCTAGGAGCCGTTGGGAACAAATCTGGAAGGCCATCTTTGCCTTCTGTCTCGTGGCGCACCGGACAGTCCGGTGCACACCGGACACTGTCCGGTGCTCGATTTGTTTCCAAAAACAGCACTTCTGACCGTTGCTGGCTGCTCCAGATCTGCGCTCAGTTGGCGCACCGGACATGTCCGGTGCACACCGGACAGTCCGGTGTTCCTTCCCGACCGTTGGCTCGGCCACGTGTCCCGCGCGGATTGCGCGGCCGACCGTTGGCCCTGGCCGACCGTTGGCTCACCGGACAGTCCGGTGCACACCGGACAGTCCGGTGAATTATAGCCGTACGCCGTCGGCGAATTCCCGAGAGCGGCCAGTTCGCGCCGAGGAGGCCTGGCGCACCGGACACTGTCCGGTGCACACCGGACAGTCCGGTGCTCCAGACCGAGCTGGGACTTGGCTGCACACAGCCAAGTCATTCTCTCCCCTTTTCTCTTTTTCTTCTTGCTGTTTCTAACACTTAGACAAACATGTTAGTCCACAAAACCAATGTACTAAGGCTTAGAAACATACCTTTACTTCATGATTTGCACCTTGTTCCATTTTACAAATAGGCACCTGTGTTGAGCACTAAATCACCAAAATCCTTAGAAATGGCCCAAGGGCACATTTCCCTTTCACCCCCTTTTTTAGCGGCGAACATATTCCCGGCTCGCCCGAGGCCCTGCCTTCGCTAAGAAGCAACCCTGACCAAATCGCCGCACCGACCGACCAAGTCGCAGGAGCATTTAATGCAAAGGTGGCCTGACACCCTTATCCTGGCACGCACCCCCTGCCGGCAGAGCCGAAGTGACCGCCGTCACTTCGCCGCTCCACTGACCGGCCTGACGAAAGGACAGCGCCGCCTACGCCACACCGACTACAGTGCCACTGGACAGAGTAAGACTGACAAGCGGTCAGGCCCTGCCGGAGGCACCATAGGAAGCTCCGCTTCGCCCGACCTAGGGCTCGGACTCAGGCTAAGTCCCGGAAGACGGCGAACTCCGCTCCGCCCAACCCAGGGCTCGGACTCGGGCTAAGTCCCGGAAGACGGCGAACTCCGCCCGACCCAGGGCTCGGACTCGGGCTAAGTCCTGGAAGACGGCGAACTCCGCTCCGCCCGACCCAGGGCTCGGACTCGGGCTAAGTCTCGGAAGACGGCGAACTCCGCTCCGCCCGACCCAGGGCTCGGACTCGGGCTAAGTCCCAGAAGACAACGATCTCCGCCTCGCCCGACCCAGGGCTCGGACTCGGGCTAAGTCCCAGAAGACGACGATCTCCGCCTCGCCCGACCCAGGGCTCGGACTTGGGCTCGGCCCCAGAAGACGACGATCTCCGCCTCGCCCGACCCGGGGGCTCGGACTCAACCTCGGCTTCGGAGGAGCTTCCACATCGCCCAACCTAGGGCGTAGACCAGCCACGTCGACAGGAGGTGCCATCATCACCCTACCCCGAGCTGACTCGGGCCGCAGGGAACAAGACCGGCGTCCCATCTGGCTCGCGCCGCCAGATAGGCAATGATGGCGCCCCGCATGCTCTATGACGACGGCGACTCTCCGCCCCCTTACGGAAGCAAGAGGACATCAGCAAGGGCTCAACCGCTCCGACAGCTGTCCCTCCGCCAAGCTCCATCGCTCCTTCGATGGCCACGACATCACACCAGCTGGGTGCCAAGATCTCTCCGGCTGCCACAACGGCATGTACCTAGGGCGCTAGCTCACCTCCGCTAGACACGTAGCACCCTGCTACACCCCCCATTGTACACCTGGATCCTCTCCTTACGTCTATAAAAGGGAGGACCAGGGCCCTCTTAGAGAAGGTTGGCCGCGCGGGGACGAGGGCGAGAACAGGCGCTCGCCTGGAGCCGCTCGCTCCCTCTCCCGCGTGGACGCTTGTAACCCCCTACTGCAAGCGCACCCGACCTGGGCGCGAGACGAACACGAAGGCCACGGGATTCCCACCTCTCTCACGCCGGTCTCCGGCCGCCTCGCTCTCCCCCCTTCGCGCTCGCCCTCGCGCTCGACCCATCTAGGCTGGGGCACGCGGCGACATTCACTCGTCGGCCCAGGGACCCCCCGGTCTCGGAACGCCGACAGTTGGCGCGCCAGGTAGGGGCCTGCTGCGTGTTGACGAACAAGCTTCCCGTCAAGCTCCAGATGGGCAGTCTCCAGCAACCTCTCCAACCCGGGACGGTGCTCCGTTTCGGGAGTCTTGAGTTCATGTCCCTCGACGGCAGCTACGACATGATACTCCTTCCACCGCCGTGCGACGACAACAGTGGCGGCCGACAACCCGCCTGCCGGCGGTGGAATCGGCGACGTCTTCCCCGCATGGTGGAAGAGCAACCTTCGAGGTCACCCCGTCCTCTCCCCCGTCGACGGAGGAGGAGGCGGGGCAACCAAGGCCAAGCAGGAGACAGCGCCTCGTCGGCTGTCCAGTGAGTCAACGGTCCCGGCACCCCAACGGGGGGCGCACCAGGCGTCGACCTCGCGTTTGAGATGAAGGCGAGCGCCGTCTCCCCGCGACACGCCAATCCCGAGCAAGCGGACGATGCCAGCACGCTCGCGAAAAGCTTGCTGGATGTCACCCTCGTACCTGAGACGACGGCGCGGTCAGTCCCCGACGCGACCTTATCGCCGCCGGTCGACCAAAAGGTACCGATCGATTCCCATCCCGCGTCTTTTGGGTTCAGCCTCAACCCGTCTAGCGACCTCGCTTTGGCGGGCGCTCTCGTAGAGGCAAATCCAGACCCTCTGGGGTTTCGTGTGCGGTCACCTTGGGACCGGCTGACGGACGTCTCGACCTACGGGCCCTCTGGGTCCGAGGAAGACGACGAACCCAACATCTGTTGGGATTTCTCTGGACTTGGTAACCCTAGTGCCATGCGGGACTTCATGACCGCATGCGACTACTGCCTTTCCGACTGTTCCGACGGTGGCCGAAGCCTCGGCGACGAGGATCGCGGCCCAAGTCGCGAATGCTTCCACGTCGATCTAGGGGGTCCCCCCGAAGGCAGCCATCTCGGCATGCTGGAGGACGGTGACCTCCCTAGGCCGGTGCCTCGCGTTGACATCCCACGGGAGCTAGCTGTGGTCCCCGTTCAGGCGGGGGGTCATGACCCACAGCTCAAGCAAATCCGCGGGGTGCAGGCCAGGCTCGACGAGGGAGCAGGAGCGCTGGAGCCGATCCGTCGGGACGTCGGGCAGGCATGGGCGGGCCAACCTCCGGCCGGAGAAATACGTCATCTACCCCAGGGCTTCCAGCACCGCATCGCCGACGACGTCAGGCTCAGGCCACCACCCGCATCCAGTGGGGTCGGCCAGAACCTGGCGGCAGCAGCAATGCTTCTTCGCGCGATGCCAGAGCCATCAACCACCGAGGGGCGGCGAATCCAGGGAGAACTCAAGAATCTCCTGGAAGGCGCCGCGGTCCGACGGGCCGAGAGCTCTGCCTCCCGAAGGCAGGGGTACCCCTCGGAATCTCATGCCGCGACTTCCCGATTCATGTGGGAAGCCTCGGTCTACACCGGGCGCACGCGCAACACCGCGCCTGCGGCCCCGGGTCGCCTCGGCAACGAGCACCACCACCGCGACCGATGGGCCCACCTCGACGAGAGGGTGCGCCGAGGCTACCACCCCAGGCGTGGGGGACGCTACGACAGCGAGGAGGATCGGAGTCCCTCGCCCGAACCACCCGGTCCGCAAGCCTTCAGCCGAGCCATCCGACGGGCGCCGTTCCCGACCCGGTTCCGACCCCCGGCTACTATCACGAAGTATTCGGGGGAGACGAGACCGGAACTGTGGCTCGCGGACTACCGTCTGGCCTGCCAGCTAGGTGGAACGGACGATGACAACCTCATCATCCGCAACCTCCCCCTGTTCCTCTCCGACTCCGCTCGCGCCTGGTTGGAGCACCTGCCTCCGGGGCAGATCTCAAACTGGGACGACCTAGTCCAAGCTTTCGCCGGCAATTTCCAGGGCACGTATGTGCGCCCCGGGAATTCCTGGGACCCCCGAAGCTGCCGACAGCAGCCAGGAGAGTCTCTCCGAGACTACATCCGGCGATTCTCGAAGCAGCGCACCGAGCTGCCCAACATCACCGACTCGGATGTCATCGGCGCGTTCCTCGCTGGCACCACCTGCCGCGACCTGGTGAGCAAGCTGGGCCGCAAGACCCCAACCAGGGCGAGCGAGCTGATGGACATCGCCACCAAGTTCGCCTCCGGCCAGGAGGCAGTCGAGGCTATCTTCCGAAAGGACAAGCAGCCCCAGGGCCGCCCATCGGAAGGTACTCCCGAGGCGTCAACTCAGCGCGGCGCCAAGAAGAAGGGCAAGAAGAAGTCGCAAGCGAAACGCGACGCCGCCGACGCGGACCTTGTCGCCGCCGCCGAGTACAAGAACCCTCGGAAGCCCCCCGGAGGTGCCAACCTCTTCGACAAGTTGCTCAAGGAGCCGTGCCCCTATCACCAGGGACCGGTCAAGCACACCCTTGAGGAGTGCGTCATGCTTCGGCGCCACTTCCACAGGGCCGGGCCACCCGTGGAGGGTGGCAAGGCCCGCGACGACGACAAGAAGGAAGATCACCAGGCAGGAGAGTTCCCCGAGGTCTACGACTGCTTCATGATCTATGGTGGGCAAGCGGCGAACGCCTCGGCTCGGCACCGCAAGCAAGAGCGCCGGGAGGTCTGCTCGGTCAAGGTGGCGGCGCCAGTCTATCTAGACTGGTCTGACAAGCCCATCACCTTCGACCGAGACGATCACCCCGACCATGTGCCGAGCCCGGGGAAATACCCGCTCATCGTCGACCCCGTCATCGGCGACGTCAGGCTCACCAAGGTCCTCATGGGCGGAGGCAGCAGCCTCAACATCATCTACACCGAGACCCTCGGGCTCCTGCGTGTTGATCTATCCTCTGTCCGGGCAGGCGCTGCGCCCTTCCATGGGATCATCCCCGGGAAGCGCGTCCAACCCCTCGGACAGCTCGACCTTCCCGTCTGCTTCGGAACACCCTCCAACTTCCGAAGGGAGACCCTGACGTTCGAGGTGGTCGGGTTCCGAGGGACCTACCACGCGGTACTGGGGAGGCCATGCTACGCGAAGTTCATGGCCGTCCCCAACTACACCTACCTGAAGCTCAAGATGCCGGGCCCCAACGAGATCATCACCGTCGGCCCTACGTACAAACACGCGTTCAAATGCGACGTGGAGTGCGTGGAGTACGCCGAGGCCCTCGCCGAGTCCGAGACCCTCATCGCCGACCTGGAGAGCCTCTCTAAGGAGGTGCCAGACGTGAAGCGTCACGCCGGCAACTTCGAGCCACCGGAGACGGTTAAGTCCGTCCCCCTCGACCCCAGCAGCGACACCTCCAAGCAAATCTGGATCGGCTCCGGGTTCGATCCCAAATAGGAAGCAGTGCTCGTCGACTTTCTCCGCGCGAACGCCGACGTCTTCGCGTGGAGTCCCTCGGACATGCCCGGCGTACCGAGGGATGTCGCCGAGCACTCGCTGGACATCCGAGCTGGAGCCCGACCCGTCAAGCAGCCGCTGCGCTGATTCGACGAGGAGAAGCGCAGAGCTATAGGCGAGGAGATTCACAAGCTAATGGCGGCAGGGTTCATCAAAGAGGTATTCCATCCCGAATGGCTTGCCAACCCTGTGCTTGTGAGAAAGAAAGGGGGGAAATGGCGGATGTGTGTAGACTACACTGGTCTCAATAAAGCATGTCCGAAGGTTCCCTACCCTCTGCCTCGCATCGACCAGATCGTGGATTCCACTGCTGGGTGCGAAACCCTGTCTTTCCTCGATGCCTACTCGGGGTATCATCAAATCAAGATGAAAGAGTCCGACCAGCTCGCGACTTCTTTCATCACACCCTTCGGCATGTACTGCTATGTCACCATGCCGTTCGGTTTGAGGAATGCGGGCGCGACGTACCAGCGGTGCATGAACCATGTGTTCGGCGAACACATTGGCCGCACGGTCGAGGCCTACGTCGATGACATCATAGTCAAGACGAGGAAAGCCTCCGACCTCCTTTCCGACCTTGAAACGACATTCCGATGTCTCAAGGCAAAAGGCGTCAAGCTCAATCCCGAAAAGTGTGTCTTCGGGGTGCCCCGAGGCATGCTCTTGGGGTTCATCGTCTCCGAGCAGGGCATCGAAGCCAACCCGGAAAAAATCGCAGCCATTACCAGCATGGGGCCCATCAAGGACTTGAAAGGCGTACAGAGGGTCATGGGATGCCTCGCGGCTCTGAGCCGTTTCATCTCGCGCCTCGGCGAAAGAGGTCTACCTCTGTACCGCCTCTTAAGGAAGGCCGAGTGCTTCACTTGGACCCCTGAGGCCGAGGAAGCCCTCGGGAACCTGAAGGCGCTCCTCACAAAGGCGCCTATCTTGGTGCCCCCAGCTGCCGGAGAAGCCCTCCTGGTCTACATCGCCGCGACCACCCAGGTGGTTAGCGCCGCGATTGTGGTCGAGAGGCAAGAAGAGGGGCATGCACTGCCCGTTCAGAGGCCAGTCTACTTCGTCAGCGAGGTACTGTCCGAAACCAAGATCCGCTACCCACAAGTCCAGAAGCTGCTGTACGCGGTGATCCTAACGCGACGGAAGCTGCGACACTACTTCGAGTCTCATCCGGTAACTGTGGTGTCATCCTTCCCCCTGGGGGAGATCATCCAGTGCCGAGAGGCCTCGGGTAGGATTGCAAAGTGGGCGGTGGAGATCATGGGCGAGACAATCTCGTTCGCTCCTCGGAAAGCCATTAAGTCCCAGGTCTTAGCGGACTTCGTGGCTGAATGGGTCGACACCCAGCTACCGACGGCTCCGATCCAACCGGAGCTCTGGACCATGTTCTTCGATGGGTCGCTGATGAAGACAGGAGCCGGCGTAGGCCTACTCTTCATCTCACCCCTCGGAAAGCATCTACGCTACGTGCTACGCCTCCACTTCCCGGCGACCAACAATGTGGCCGAATATGAGGCCCTGGTCAACGGGTTGCGGATCGCCATCGAGCTAGGGGTCCGACGCCTCGATGCTCGTGGTGACTCGTGGCTCGTCATCGACCAAGTCATGAAGAACTCCCATTGCCGCGACTCGAAGATGGAGGCCTACTGCGATGAGGTTCGGCGCCTAGAAGACAAGTTCTACGGGCTCGAGCTCAACCACATCGCTCGGCGCTACAACGAGACTGTGGACGAGCTAGCTAAAATAGCCTCGGGGCGAACGACGGTTCCCCCGGACATCTTCTCCCGAGACCTGCATCAACCTTCCATCAAGATCGACGACACGTCCGAGCCCGAGGTACCCTCGGCCCAGTCCGAGGCGCCCACGGCTCAACCGGAGGCGCCCTCGGCTCAGTCCGAGGCACCCTTAGCTCGACCCGAGGCGCCCTCGGTTCAGTCCGAGGTACCCTCAGCCCCCGAGGGTGAGGCACTGCGCGTCGAGGAGGAGCAAAGCGGGGTCGCGCCTAATCAAAACTGGCAGACCCCGTACCTGCAATATCTCCACCGAGGAGAGCTGCCCCTCGACCGAGCCGAGGCTCGGCGGGTGGCGCGGCGCGCCAAGTCGTTCGTCTTGCTGGGAGATGAGAAGGAGCTCTACCACCGCAGCCCCTCAGGCATCCTCCAGCGATGCATCTCCATCGCCGAAGGTCAGGAACTCCTGCGAGAGATACACTCGGAGGCTTGCGGCCATCACGCAGCGCCTCGAGCCCTTGTCGGGAACGCTTTCCGGCAAGGCTTCTACTGGCCGACGGCGGTGGCCGACGCTACCAGAATCGTCCGCACCTGCGAAGGATGCCAATTCTACGCGAGGCAGACCTATCTGCCCGCTCAGGCTCTGCAGACGATACCCATCACCTGGCCTTTTGCGGTGTGGGGTCTGGACCTCGTCGGCCCCTTGCAGAAGGCACCCGGGGGCTACACGCACCTGCTGGTCGCCATCGACAAATTCTCCAAGTGGATCGAGGTCCGACCCCTGAACAGCATCAGGTCCGAGCAGGCGGTGGCGTTCTTCACCAACATCATCCATCGCTTCGGGGTCCCGAACTCCATCATTACCGACAACGGCACCCAGTTCACCGGCAGAAAGTTCCTGGACTTCTGCGAGGATCACCACATCCGGGTGGACTGGGCCGCCGTGGCTCATCCCATGACGAATGGGCAGGTGGAGCGTGCCAACGGCATGATTCTACAAGGGCTCAAGCCTCGGATCTACAACGACCTCAACAAGTTCGGCAAGCGATGGATGAAGGAACTCCCCTCGGTGGTCTGGAGTCTGAGGACAACGCCGAGCCGAGCCACGGGCTTCACGCCGTTCTTTCTAGTCTATGGGGCCGAAGCCATCTTGCCCACAGACTTAGAATACGGCTCCCCGAGGACGAGGGCCTACACCGACCAAAGCAACCAAGTCAGCCGAGAAAACTCGCTGGACCAGCTGGAGGAGGCTCGGGATTAGGCCTTGCTACACTCGGCGCGGTACCAGCAGTCCCTGCGACGCTACCACGCCCGAGGGGTCCGGTCCCGAGACCTCCAGGTGGGCGACCTGGTGCTTCGGCTGCGACAAGACGCCCGAGGGCGGCACAAGCTCGCGCCTCCCTGGGAGGGGCCATTCGTCATCGCCAAGGTTCTGAAGCCCGGAACATACAAGCTGGCCAACAGCCAAGGCGAGGTCTACGACAAGGCCTGGAACATCCAACAGCTACGTCGCTTCTACCCTTAAGATGTTTTCAAGTTGATCATATACCTCGCACCCACGCAAAGTTTAGTCATCAAGGAAGGGTCGGCCTCGCCTCGGCAAAGCCCGACCCTCCCTCGGGGGCTAAAAGGGGGGAACCCCCTCTGCGTCGAAATTTTCCTCGAAAAAAGATCTTTTCTGCCAGAATGTCTTTCGCGCTTTTTGGCTACTTCGAAAGTGGATCCTGAAAACGACGGAGTACACGTAAGCAGCCAAGGCTGACCGAGCCGAGGGACTCCTACGCCTCCGGGATACGGATACCTCACTCATCACCTTCTGCGATAAGTAACTCACGTTCGGATAAGTGATTCTGCGGACCGAACAAGTCTTCACGCCCGAAAGCTCTTCTGCCGAAGCGATCCTCCGAGCCTTCTCGACTGCGTCGGTGACAGAGCCCCATGGATGGGTAAGAGTGCGCGTAAGCGGCAAGGTCGACCGAGCCGAGGGACTCCTACGCCTCCGGGATACGGATACCTCACTCATCACCTTCCGCGAGAAGCAACTCTTGCTCGCACAAACATTTTTGTTACCAACAAAAAAGTCCAGATACTCGAAATAAAAGGAAAAGAGACGCAACTTTACAACACGGCGAGGGTGTGTTTAGGCCTCGGCGGCCGCAGGAAACACACGCTACAAGACAATCCGATCCTGCAGGCTCGGATCTTGACGGCTGAAGGGAGCAGCAGCACCCTTGGCATCGACGACACCTTCGGCGAGGGTCGACCTAGCCTCGGACGGCGACGTGGTCCGAGGATCTCCACTCTGGAGGACGACGTCATCACCACGCCCGGGCCATCGCCGCAGGGGTCTTCTCTGGGAATCCGGCCCGAGCAGGCGGCTCGGCCGGTCACCCTGGGGCCTCGGCCAGTTACCTTCCAAGGACGTCAATCCGGCCCGAGCAGGTGGCTTGGCCGGTCACCCTGGGGCCTCGGCCAGCTGCCCTCCAAGGACGTCAGCCCGACCCGAGGCCTCGGCTGGTCAATTCAGGCGTCGGTCCCGCTAACGAACGACCCGGCCAGGCTCTGGCCAACCAGGTTTCCTTTTTGAGCCAACTCTGCCTCTGCCCATGTTGACGCCGCTACCCCTGGCCTCAGCTCATCGAAGAGCGGCCGAGGGGTTCCTTTAACTAAGTTAGAGAAGCCTCGGACAACAAGGCCGACCGAGCCGAGGAACTCCTACGCCTCCGGGATACGGATACCTCACTCGTCACCTGTACACGGGGTGACTCACGCTTGGTGAAGCGGTTCAGACAACCAACAGGCGAGTTTCAGTGCTCGGAAAGGAGGAAAATACACGGCTCCGTGCCGAAACTACATACATGTTCAGGCCCCGACAGCCACAATGAACAAAAACACTGGCACTCAAGGCGCCATTACAAATGGAACTCCGGTTCCGTCCCCGCGGGTATGGACAACCCCCACGACGGGGAAGCCCGTGGAGCGACAAGCTCTGGGCAAATCACCAGCAAACGCGGGTCACCCCAAGGCACATCGGCAGGTCCTCACTCCTGTCCTCGCCACGCAAGCAAGGAAGAGGACGGAATGTTGCATCCTAGCTGGACAGCAACAGCCCGCCTCCCCCAGCATGACTGGAGGACGTCTCCTCCGCAGAACTGGAGGATGGTCTCCACCACCAGAAGCTGGAAGAGGAGGCGGTCGGCCGACCCGCGCAGGGGGCAGAGCACCGGCTTGGCCCGGGCCCCGTCCCAGCGGGGATGATGAAGACCAGCTGGGGGCGGGGCAAAGACCACAGCCCAGCTTGCTCCTCCCCATCCAGGGGCTGGTGGTCACCGTCTTGGGTGACCCCCGGCGAGGGGAGCGGCCGGGCCGGCTGATGAAAATCCTTGAAGCCGAACGATGGCTGAAAGGTACCAACTCCCGCGGAGTTGCGTTCCCCCAACGACGAGGCGGAAAGACGGCGGATCTCCCCCATGCGGGGGCCTAGAAGGTGGAAAGACACGATGCATAAGAGAGCGCGAGGACATGGTCGCCCTCCAAAGGGGTCACCCTCCTTTTAAGGACGGTCCTCCCTACTCGCGCCCCCAGCCGTCACGGGCTGAGTCTTCTCCAACACACTCCAAGGTCCTCCCCTACCGCGCGGGGGCTGGGTCCCACACGTCATGCAAGCCAACTCAGGGCAGAAGAAGCCAAACCGCCGCGCGCGGTGCACAAAACCGCCCAGCGGTTACAAGCGACCCTCCACTTTTGCCCAGACCAACGGGCGAAAGGGTGGGCAGCCATGCAGGCGGCATGCAACCGCGCCAAGTGGGCGCGCTCCTCCGACTCCCAACACGCCCGGCATAGAGGCCCAGGCCCACGCGTCGTGCGACCGGTGCGCCGTTTGCTACGTGTGAGTAACTGCATCGCCACCCACGCCACCACCGCACCTCCTCGACTGCGGAACCAATACCGCGACTCGAGGCGACCCGGCGCGCGACCCAGCAGCACCAGCCTGGCGCGATGGTCAACACGGCCAGAAGTGGGCTGGCAGTAATGGCGGTGGCAGGCGAGCAGGCGCAGCGGTCGCGTCGTCAGCCAAGCTTACGTCCCTTCCGGGGGCAGCGAGAGAACCCTCTCCCGCGGCGTGAAGACGACGCGCCCGTGATCCGTTCCTCGAACGGCTCGCGCGCGCAACGGTCGCCTCTCCAACCACTCGCCCCGTCACATTAACTCCGCGACAGGACAACGCGGCGCCTCTAGCAGGAGAAGCAGGCGACGCTTCCCCTTCGCCAAAATGAACGCGTCCAAAAAGGTACGCCGCGTCGTTCGATTTCGTATCCTTTTCCATTTTTCCTCTTTCTCTCTCTTGCAACAGGGACCGGGAAAGGGGGATACCCCGAAAAGGATCCTTCCCCGAGAAGGAACCAGGCTCCGAGCCCCCCTACTGATCAGAGGTTCGAAGGCTGGCCCCCCGGAAGGGTTCAACAGCCGCTTCAGATCGCGTGGGCCCTACACCCACTACTGGTCAGGGGTTTGAAGGCCGGCCCCTCGAAAGGGTTCAACGACCGCCCCAGGCTGCTCGGGCTCCGCGCCCAATACTGATCAGGGGTTCGAAGGCTGGCCCCCGAAGGGTTCACAGCCACCTCAGACGCCGAGCGAGGGATGACCATGGGTACGTTCGATACATAACCAAGGCTCGGGCTGCGCTCCCGAGGTACCCTAGGACATTTCTGAGACCGGCGGGAACGATCTTGTAACAGAATCCCACCAGAGGGAGGCATCGAGCCCTCGGACCCCGTCGCCAGGGGACCGGGTCTGGCAGATCACCCGCAGGTACTTTTGGGCGTGCCTCTGGGCCCCTAGCCGACCCCTAACGAACGGGGCACGGACGCCCACTCGGATTACCCGCTTGCAGCTCGTCGGAGACACCATGTTCGACGCCCATCGAGGGCAACATGGCACTTTCCCCCCCCCCCCCTCCTCCTTGCGGAAAGGCGACGCAGGGGCGTATGTAAAAAAGCCGAGTCTACCCCTGACCGCCCTCTCGCTCCGTGCAGAGGCTCGGGGGCTGCCCTCGCAAACCTGGCTCCGGCCGAACCGTTGACAGCGTCAACATACCAGCCCGAGAACTTGGGACCCGACCGTACACCTGGGCTACGGCCAGTTCGCATGAGGGAACGACCAGACCAGCCGAAGCACTACGTGAGGCAGTAAGACCTCGAAGGAGTGAAACCACTCCTCCGAGGTCTCGGGGGCTACACCCGGCGGGTGCGCTCGCGCGCACCCACCGGAACAAAACGCAACCGAGAAAGGCTGGTCCCCTTGCAAAAAGGTGCGACGAAAGCCTCCAAGCGAGTGCAAACACTCCCTTCGAGGCTCGGGGCCTACTGTCGGGGACCATAATTAGGGGTACCCTCAAGGCTCCTAATTCTCAGCTGGTAACCCCCATCAGCATGAAGCTGCAAAGGCCTGATGGGTGCGATTAAGTCAGGGATCAGTCCATTCGAGGGACACGATCACGCCTCACCCGAGCCTAGCCTCGGACAAGGGCAGCCGACCCTAGAGGATTTTCGTCTCGCTCGAGGCCCCCCTTTTTTAGCGGCGAACATATTCCCGGCTCGCCCGAGGCCCTGCCTTCGCTAAGAAGCAACCCTGACCAAATCGCCGCACCGACCGACCAAGTCGCAGGAGCATTTAATGCCAAGGTGGCCTGACACCCTTATCCTGGCACGCACCCCCCCGCCGGCAGAGCCGAAGTGACCGCCGTCACTTCGCCGCTCCACTGACCGGCCTGACGAAAGGACAGCGCCGCCTACGCCACACCGACTACAGTGCCACTGGACAGAGTAAGACTGACAAGCGGTCAGGCCCTGCCGGAGGCACCATAGGAAGCTCCGCTTCGCTCGACCCAGGGCTCGGACTCGGGCTAAGTCCCGGAAGACGGCGAACTCCGCTCCGCCCGACCCAGGGCTCGGACTCGGGCTAAGTCCCGGAAGATGGCGAACTCCGCCTGACCTAGGGCTCGGACTCGGGCTAAGTCCCGGAAGACGGCGAACTCCGCTCCGCCCGACCCAGGGCTCGGACTCGGGCTAAGTCCCGGAAGACGGCGAACTCCGCTCCGCCCGACCCAGGGCTCGGACTCGGGCTAAGTCCCAGAATACGACGATCTCCGCCTCGCCCGACCCAGGGCTCGGACTCGGGCTCGGCCCCAGAAGACGACGATCTCCGCCTCGCCCGACCCGGGGGCTCGGACTCAACCTCGGCTTTGGAGGAGCTTCCACATCGCCCAACCTAGGGCGTAGACCAGCCACGTCGACAGGAGGTGCCATCATCACCCTACCCTGAGCTGACTTGGGCCGCAGGGAACAAGACCGGCGTCCCATCTGGCTCGCGCCGCCAGATAGGCAATGATGGCGCCCCGCATGCTCTGTGACGACGGCGGCTCTCCGCCCCCTTACGGAAGCAAGAGGACGTCAGCAAGGGCTCAACCGCTCCGACAGCTGTCCCTCCGCCAAGCTCCATCGCTCCTTCGACGGCCACGACATCACACCAGCTGGGTGCCAAGATCTCTCCGGCTGCCACAACGGCATGTACCTAGGGCGCTAGCTCACCTCCGCTAGACACGTAGCACCCTGCTACACCCCCCATTGTACACCTGGATCCTCTCCTTACGTCTATAAAAGGGAGGACCAGGGCCCTCTTAGAGAAGGTTGGCCGCGCGGGGACGAGGACGAGAATAGGCGCTCGCCTGGAGCCGCTCGCTCCCTCTCCCGCGTGGACGCTTGTAACCCCCTACTGCAAGCGCACCCGACCTGGGCGCGAGACGAACACGAAGGCCGCGGGATTCCCACCTCTCTCACGCCGGTCTCCGGCCGCCTCGCTCTCCCCCCTTCGCGCTCGCCCTCGCGCTCGACCCATCTGGGCTGGGGCACGCGGCGACATTCACTCGTCGGCCCAGGGACCCCCCGGTCTCGGAACGCCGACAATGACATTCGAGCTAATTGTTGTTCAATACAACTCGAAGATCGCTGACTGCACCATATATGCACATCTAGTGATGCACACCATAGTTTTAAACTCAGGTTTCCATCAAAGGTCTTCAAGATGGTTTTCAAATCATGGGGCTTGTGGGAAGTATGTATCACATGATTCCATGAGCATAGGAAAACAACATATCTGACTAGTGGACTAGCTCACATCCTCGAGAGGATACGCTACAATACAACATATTCTTAACAAGGAAATGATCAAATTCAAATTGGTTATGGTCTCCAGTATAATTAGTATTCATATTGTAAGTTGATTAGGTTTGTAACTCCTAATCGACTTGTAACTCTAGCACTTGTATATATAAATGGGGCTAAGGACCCATCACATATGCATTAGATGGAAGCGCATCACATTTCATCATGTCGATGACTGAAACCCTATTTCTTACTCCATCTTAAATTAAAACTCGTTTTAGTTAATTAATAGGTTCAGACAATACATGATGTATGTGTTTTATGTATGTGTCTAGCTAGATTCATCAGAATCCATTTGAATATAAACACAAACTAAGAGTTAAAACAAATAATATTTTGGGACGGAGTGAGTATTTTAGTTGCTCTCAAGTCTCAACATATATTGAATTTAAACTTGGGTACCCACACAGTTATAAGTTGAAATCACGTATCATTTTTTTTGAAACACTATATAGTCAAAGATCATTTCGTGCCCAAATCAAGAGGAGTTTCAAGTTTTTTTTTAATTAACCTGTGGTTGTGGCCATGTTGTTCCTCGACGGCCAATGGAAGTTCTTGGTAAAGTTGAGGGGCCAGAAAATAAAGTTACAAGATTAATTATTTACTAGCTGAATGCCCGTGCGTTGCAACGGGAATATATAATACCAGTATACTACGATAACTTATATACAAAATGTGTGTTATATTGTTATGAGAAAATGTTTCATAATCAATTTGTGATCCTAGCCATACATAAATTTTGTTATTTTAATCTAATTATTTCACCACTACATTGCAACCATCAGTATCATGCAGACTTCGATATATGCCATGATTTGTATGGTCTCATCATTGGAGAGCACGTTCCACACATGCCGGAAAAATTCCCTCATACATCATTAGTCATCAGACACGCATCACCATATGCTCTTGCTTAAACAAAAAGGTAAGTGTGTATGTGTTTGCGAAGAGAATTAAAGGCAGGCCGACACAAAAGCTACCCTGACGGTGACGAGGATGACGAACTGGTCACTGTTGTCGATCCTCCTCTGTGTCACCTCTGGCGCCAAGATGATACCACAATCCTCGATATAGTAGTCATCGAACGCACGCGACATGACGAGTACCGATGACTCTTGGTTGGGCTGCCAAACGAAGTGCACCCCGGGCTCATCAGCGAGGTAGTACCCTTGGTCGTTGCACCACCGGATGCGCTATTCCACTACATACATCATGTTCGAGGACACTCACACAACGTCAGCAACGTCCATCATCCCAGCGCACAAGAATTTATGTCCGGTCAGTAGCGACTTATGTGGCAGGTTGGGCTTCAGGTGGACGATGAGCTGGACGGCGTGATGGCGTCGTCGTCGGATGCGGTGTCCAGAACAACCCGAGAGTCGTCGACGTTGGCGACAACCATGAGGCCCCCCTGCTTAACGATGGACAACGCGGTGCAGCTGCTCTGGACCGCGTCCAAGCGGCGGCTTCGCGGGAGCTTGTCGTACACAGCAGCGCATGCGACCACGTAAGACTGCTTTTAGAGGTCGAACTGACAGTCGCCAAGCTTCTTCTCGTCATCGATAAGCGACGACAACGTGAGTGCCTCCTGCTCATGGAGTTTGTTCGGGGTTTGAAGTAGGAAACATGGATTCATGTTTGGCGTTGGTTTATGAAAATGACACAAGTCTGATCCATGGAAAAAAAATATTACGAAGAAAAAATGTCACACATGCAAAAAAGGGAATTTAAGTATAATGCATTATTCAAACAAAAGAAATAGCATGCAAAGCTCTTCTTTAAATAATATTACCTCCATCCAAAAATATAATTCAAAAATCTCGGTGATACTTATCTACTACTACGCATTGTGCAATGGTAGCAAGTGAGCTTGGAGAGAGATGTAGTAGATGTGTTTCCTGTCATAGATGTAGACATAAACACATATAGGTGGGTGCCCGTGCGTTGCAACAGAAACATTTAATATCATGATAACTTATGAACAAATGTGTGTTATACTGTTATGTGAAAATGTTTCGTAATTAATTTGTGATCCTAGCCATACATAAATTTTGTTATTTCAATCTAACTATTTTATCACTACATTGCAACCAACAGTACCGTGCAGACTTCTATACATGATAGCTGAATGCCCGTGCGTTGCAACGGGAATATATAATACCAGTATACTACGATAACTTATATACAAAATATGTGTTATACCGTTATGAGAAAATGTTTCATAATCAATTTGTGATTTTGGCCATACATAAATTTTGTTATTTATAATCTATTTGTTTCACCACTACATTGCAACCATCAGTATCATACAGACTTCGATATATGTCACGATTTGCATGGTCTCATTATTAGAGAGCACGTTTCACACATACCGGAAGAAATTCCCTCGTACATCGTTAGTCATCGGACACATACCACCATACGCTTTTGCTTAAACAAAAAGGTAAGTGTGTGTTTGCAAGACTAATGGTCAAACATCGTATAACCATAAAGTTAGAATACTATATTAATATATTAAATAAATTAATCCAATAGACATAGATTAACCCAATTAACATAGGATAAATAAATATCTAATTATAAAAGTATGAAACATGATATAATCAATGTTGTTACTGCGTAGTAAATATTCATACGAGACTAACACAACTGGAACGGTTCAATTTGGAATTAAAATGGGGAAGTTATGAATTTCCAAAGTTTCTATGTATTTGATATATGATTAATTAGGAAATCAATTTTATTGTTGTTTTCATGACAAAACAGAGGTATTATATGATAAAAATAATATTATAGAATTATAGAAATTGGAATGAACTCATTTGGATTTAATATGAAATTTCCATGAATTAAATGGGTTTCTGCAATTATTTTTAAACTATAAATCAATTTCTAAACTCCTTTTCCCTATTTTCTTTATTTCCTGGACTGCGTCCCAAACTCCAGAAAGATCAGGGGCTAAGCTATAAATGTTTTTCTAGACTCAGTGAGCATACAGAGTGGACGGCGGGTTAAACACAAAAGACGTTTTAGTTGAAGTTGTACACAATTCAATATGAGTCATGTTGGCTAGAGGGTGGAAGGCTAGGTATTCTGCTCAATAGATCCAAGGTTCGATTCCTGAGCAGCCACGGTTTAATTTTTTTTCTGCACGCAGAACGGGAGAGGGCAGAACGGCAGAACAGCAGACTACTATTGCTTACTTAATAATTAACTAGCTGAATGCCCGTGCGTTGCAACGGGAATATATAATACCAGTATACTACGATAACTTATATACAAAATGTGTGTTATATTGTTATGAGAAAATGTTTCATAATCAATTTGTGATCCTAGCCATACATAAATTTTGTTATTTTAATCTAATTATTTCACCACTACATTGCAACCATCAGTATCATGCAGACTTCGATATATGCCATGATTTGTATGGTCTCATCATTGGAGAGCACGTTCCACACATGCCGAAAAAATTCCCTCGTACATCATTAGTCATCAGACACGCACCACCATATGCTCTTGCTTAAACAAAAAGGTAAGTGTGTATGTGTTTGCGAAGAGAATTAAAGGCAGGCCGACACAAAAGCTACCCTGACGGTGACGAGGATGACGAACTGGTCACTGTTGTCGATCCTCCTCTGTGTCACCTCCGGCGCCAAGATGATACCACAATCCTCGATATAGTAGTCATCGAACGCACGCGACATGACGAGTACCGATGACTCTTGGTTGGGCTGCCAAACGAAGTGCACCCCGGGCTCATCAGCGAGGTAGTACCCTTGGCCGTTGCACCACCGGATGCGCTATTCCACTACATACATCATGTTCGAGGACACTCACACAACGTCAGCAACGTCCATCATCCCAGCGCACAAGAATTTATGTCCGGTCAGTAGCGACTTATGTGGCAGGTTGGGCTTCAGGTGGACGATGAGCTGGACGGCGTGATGGCGTCGTCGTCGGATGCGGTGTCCAGAACAACCCGAGAGTCGTCGACGTTGGCGACAACCATGAGGCCCCCCTGCTTAACGATGGACAACGCGGTGCAGCTGCTCTGGACCGCGTCCAAGCGGCGGCTTCGCGGGAGCTTGTCGTACACAGCAGCGCATGCGACCACGTAAGACTGCTTTTAGAGGTCGAACTGACAGTCGCCAAGCTTCTTCTCGTCATCGATAAGCGACGACAACGTGAGTGCCTCCTGCTCATGGAGTTTGTTCGGGGTTTGAAGTAGGAAACATGGATTCATGTTTGGCGTTGGTTTATGAAAATGACACAAGTCTGATCCATGGAAAAAAAATATTACGAAGAAAAAATGTCACACATGCAAAAAAGGGAATTTAAGTATAATGCATTATTCAAACAAAAGAAATAGCATGCAAAGCTCTTCTTTAAATAATATTACCTCCATCCAAAAATATAATTCAAAAATCTCGGTGATACTTATCTACTACTACGCATTGTGCAATGGTAGCAAGTGAGCTTGGAGAGAGATGTAGTAGATGTGTTTCCTGTCATAGATGTAGACATAAACACATATAGGTGGGTGCCCGTGCGTTGCAACAGAAACATTTAATATCATGATAACTTATGAACAAATGTGTGTTATACTGTTATGTGAAAATGTTTCGTAATTAATTTGTGATCCTAGCCATACATAAATTTTGTTATTTCAATCTAACTATTTTATCACTACATTGCAACCAACAGTACCGTGCAGACTTCTATACATGATAGCTGAATGCCCGTGCGTTGCAACGGGAATATATAATACCAGTATACTACGATAACTTATATACAAAATATGTGTTATACCGTTATGAGAAAATGTTTCATAATCAATTTGTGATTTTGGCCATACATAAATTTTGTTATTTATAATCTATTTGTTTCACCACTACATTGCAACCATCAGTATCATACAGACTTCGATATATGTCACGATTTGCATGGTCTCATTATTAGAGAGCACGTTTCACACATACCGGAAGAAATTCCCTCGTACATCGTTAGTCATCGGACACATACCACCATACGCTTTTGCTTAAACAAAAAGGTAAGTGTGTGTTTGCAAGACTAATGGTCAAACATCGTATAACCATAAAGTTAGAATACTATATTAATATATTAAATAAATTAATCCAATAGACATAGATTAACCCAATTAACATAGGATAAATAAATATCTAATTATAAAAGTATGAAACATGATATAATCAATGTTGTTACTGCGTAGTAAATATTCATACGAGACTAACACAACTGGAACGGTTCAATTTGGAATTAAAATGGGGAAGTTATGAATTTCCAAAGTTTCTATGTATTTGATATATGATTAATTAGGAAATCAATTTTATTGTTGTTTTCATGACAAAACAGAGGTATTATATGATAAAAATAATATTATAGAATTATAGAAATTGGAATGAACTCATTTGGATTTAATATGAAATTTCCATGAATTAAATGGGTTTCTGCAATTATTTTTAAACTATAAATCAATTTCTAAACTCCTTTTCCCTATTTTCTTTATTTCCTGGACTGCGTCCCAAACTCCAGAAAGATCAGGGGCTAAGCTATAAATGTTTTTCTAGACTCAGTGAGCATACAGAGTGGACGGCGGGTTAAACACAAAAGACGTTTTAGTTGAAGTTGTACACAATTCAATATGAGTCATGTTGGCTAGAGGGTGGAAGGCTAGGTATTCTGCTCAATAGATCCAAGGTTCGATTCCTGAGCAGCCACGGTTTAATTTTTTTTCTGCACGCAGAACGGGAGAGGGCAGAACGGCAGAACGGCAGACTACTATTGCTTACTTAATAATTAACTAGCTGAATGCCCGTGCGTTGCAACGGGAATATATAATACCAGTATACTACGATAACTTATATACAAAATGTGTGTTATATTGTTATGAGAAAATGTTTCATAATCAATTTGTGATCCTAGCCATACATAAATTTTGTTATTTTAATCTAATTATTTCACCACTACATTGCAACCATCAGTATCATGCAGACTTCGATATATGCCATGATTTGTATGGTCTCATCATTGGAGAGCACGTTCCACACATGCCGGAAAAATTCCCTCGTACATCATTAGTCATCAGACACGCACCACCATATGCTCTTGCTTAAACAAAAAGGTAAGTGTGTATGTGTTTGCGAAGAGAATTAAAGGCAGGCCGACACAAAAGCTACCCTGACGGTGACGAGGATGACGAACTGGTCACTGTTGTCGATCCTCCTCTGTGTCACCTCCGGCGCCAAGATGATACCACAATCCTCGATATAGTAGTCATCGAACGCACGCGACATGACGAGTACCGATGACTCTTGGTTGGGCTGCCAAACGAAGTGCACCCCGGGCTCATCAGCGAGGTAGTACCCTTGGCCGTTGCACCACCGGATGCGCTATTCCACTACATACATCATGTTCGAGGACACTCACACAACGTCAGCAACGTCCATCATCCCAGCGCACAAGAATTTATGTCCGGTCAGTAGCGACTTATGTGGCAGGTTGGGCTTCAGGTGGACGATGAGCTGGACGGCGTGATGGCGTCGTCGTCGGATGCGGTGTCCAGAACAACCCGAGAGTCGTCGACGTTGGCGACAACCATGAGGCCCCCCTGCTTAACGATGGACAACGCGGTGCAGCTGCTCTGGACCGCGTCCAAGCGGCGGCTTCGCGGGAGCTTGTCGTACACAGCAGCGCATGCGACCACGTAAGACTGCTTTTAGAGGTCGAACTGACAGTCGCCAAGCTTCTTCTCGTCATCGATAAGCGACGACAACGTGAGTGCCTCCTGCTCATGGAGTTTGTTCGGGGTTTGAAGTAGGAAACATGGATTCATGTTTGGCGTTGGTTTATGAAAATGACACAAGTCTGATCCATGGAAAAAAAATATTACGAAGAAAAAATGTCACACATGCAAAAAAGGGAATTTAAGTATAATGCATTATTCAAACAAAAGAAATAGCATGCAAAGCTCTTCTTTAAATAATATTACCTCCATCAAAAAATATAATTCAAAAATCTCGGTGATACTTATCTACTACTACGCATTGTGCAATGGTAGCAAGTGAGCTTGGAGAGAGATGTAGTAGATGTGTTTCCTATCATAGATGTAGACATAAACACATATAGGTGGGTGCCCGTGCGTTGCAACAGAAACATTTAATATCATGATAACTTATGAACAAATGTGTGTTATACTGTTATGTGAAAATGTTTCGTAATTAATTTGTGATCCTAGCCATACATAAATTTTGTTATTTCAATCTAACTATTTTATCACTACATTGCAACCAACAGTACCGTGCAGACTTCTATACATGATAGCTGAATGCCCGTGCATTGCAACGGGAATATATAATACCAGTATACTACGATAACTTATATACAAAATATGTGTTATACCGTTATGAGAAAATATTTCATAATCAATTTGTGATTTTGGCCATACATAAATTTTGTTATTTATAATCTATTTGTTTCACCACTACATTGCAACCATCAGTATCATACAGACTTCGATATATGTCACGATTTGCATGGTCTCATTATTAGAGAGCACATTTCACACATACCGGAAGAAATTCCCTCGTACATCGTTAGTCATCGGACACATACCACCATACGCTTTTGCTTAAACAAAAAGGTAAGTGTGTGTTTGCAAGACTAATGGTCAAACATCGTATAACCATAAAGTTAGAATACTATATTAATATATTAAATAAATTAATCCAATAGACATAGATTAACCCAATTAACATAGGATAAATAAATATCTAATTATAAAAGTATGAAACATGATATAATCAATGTTGTTACTGCGTAGTAAATATTCATACGAGACTAACACAACTGGAACGGTTCAATTTGGAATTAAAATGGGGAAGTTACGAATTTCCAAAGTTTCTATGTATTTGATATATGATTAATTAGGAAATCAATTTTATTGTTGTTTTCATGACAAAACAGAGGTATTATATGATAAAAATAATATTATAGAATTATAGAAATTGGAATGAACTCATTTGGATTTAATATGAAATTTCCATGAATTAAATGGGTTTCTGCAATTATTTTTAAACTATAAATCAATTTCTAAACTCCTTTTCCCTATTTTCTTTATTTCCTGGACTGCGTTCCAAACTCCAGAAAGATCAGGGGCTAAGCTATAAATGTTTTTCTAGACTCAGTGAGCATACAGAGTGGACGGCGGGTTAAACACAAAAGACGTTTTATTTGAAGTTGTACACAATTCAATATGAGTTATGTTGGCTAGAGGGTGGAAGGCTAGGTATTCTGCTCAATAGATCCAAGTTCGATTCCTGAGCAGCTACGTTTAATTTTTTTTCTGCACGCGGAACGGGAGAGGGCAGAACGGCAGAACGGTAGACTACTATTGCTTACTTAATAAGTAGTAGAGATTATTTAAGGCCACGACCACATATAATCACCTATACTCCTTACCATTGGTGATCGAATAGTGGTCAGTTTGCTCATCCATGACTCATGCATGCTACCAAGCACTGCAGATTTGAGCTAGCTGCAATGATCTAGTGCACTACCAAGCAGGACGAGGGGATGGATACATACGAATTTGCTGAGAGCAATAACAAAACATATCGCTAGAAAATGTAATCAAATCCCATCCAAACAAATCGACCTCCCGTTTATTCCCACTATTCCATTTACATGATCCCCATCAATCAACTACAAAAAGAGGTCGTAGTCGCCTCCTCTTTAAAAAGAGCATAACTAATCTCACTCAAATCACCCGCACTTATCTCGCTTAAATACTCCACCACCACCGCACTGTCCTCACGCCTCACCTCGCCCATCACAACCAACTCCGCTCTCAAATGCCCACCACCTCCACCACCACCACCACACCGGCCCCACTCCTCGACATGCCGGCGCCTTGGACGGACGCCACGGCCAATGATGGCGCGGCGAGTCGTCGTCGTCGTCGGCGGCTGCTGCTGCTGCTGTGCGCCAACTACGCCGCGCTTCTCGGTGGCTCCGTGGCGTCCAGTCTGCTGTCCCGGTACTACTTCGCGCACGGCGGGCGCGATCGGTGGGTGGCCACGCTGGTGCAGTCGGTCGGGTTCCCAGTCCTGCTGGTGCCCGTCTACGCCGGCCGGTCCGCCTCCCAGCCCCGGGCGTTCGCGTGGTTCACGCGGCGGCTGCTGGCCGCGTGCGTGGTCATCGGCGTGCTTATGGGCGTGAACAACCTGCTCTTCTCGTACAGCTCCTCGTACCTGCCTGTGTCCACCTCCTCGCTGCTGCTGTCCACGCAGCTGGCCTTCACGCTCGTGCTGGCCGCCGTCATCGTGCGCCACCCGCTCACCTTCTCCAACCTCAATGCCGTGGTGCTCCTCACGCTCAGCTCCGTGCTGCTGGCGCTCCGGTCGTCCGACTCGGGCGAGCGCCCCGACGGCGGGAGCCGGGCCAGGTACTTCGCGGGCTTCGCGGTCACGCTCGGCGCCGCGGGGCTGTTCGCGGCCTACCTGCCGGTGATGGAGCTGGTGTACCGCAGGGCGGTGTCCGGCGGGTTCCGCATGGCGGTGGAGGTGCAGGTGATCATGCAGGCCGCCGCGACGGCGCTGGCGGTGGCCGGGCTGGCCGCGGCTGGCGGGTGGCGGGAGGAGCTGGCGCGCTGGGACCTCTCGCCGGCCGCGTACTGGGCCCTGGTGGCCGCGCTGGTTGTGACGTGGCAGGCCTGCTTCATGGGCACCGCGGGGATGGTGTACCTGACGTCGTCGCTGCACAGCGGCGTGTGCATGGCCGCCGTGCTGACCGCCAACGTGATCGGCGGCGTGGTGGTGTTCCGCGACCCGTTCGGTTGGGAGAAGGCCGTGGCCACGGCGCTCTGCGTCTGGGGCTTCTCCTCCTACCTGTACGGTGAGTACAGCAGCACGCAGCAGGCGCAGGAAGGCGACGGCAAGGTGGCGGCGGCGGCCGCGTCCAACGGAGGCGGCGGCGCGGGGCACAAGAGTGTTGGTAGTGGTACTGGTGGCGCAGGAGGAGGCGGAGGTGCAGTTGAAACCGTTTGATGAGCTCGCTGGACGCTGGCCTTTCTCATTGTTACAGCACATAGTACATGCATGCTGAAACAATGGAGATGTGAAGTGAAGGAGAAGACGTCAGCACATGAAGGGTACATCCATTAACTGTGTCGTATCGTATAGCTAGTTGCACAATGCATGTAACATAAACTAGGCATGCATGGCACTAGACAAATATTGTGTACATATACTACACAGTGTTGATCAGTCCATGAGATAAAGAGAGAGAGAGGTTGGTGGTGCTTTACTTGTTTGTGAGGTTTAAGGTTTAGTGTTACTGTGCATTGGATGGACGGATAGAAGGATGGTGTGTAGAAATGGTACAAGCAAGAGTACTGCTGCTGTGATGTATGTATTATAACTGAGTTGACCAACCAAATGAACAGTTACTTTCTTGGAATTTCTGCCTTTACCTAGATGCCATAAGTAGTACTTACTTCATTCTTTTTTATTTGTGTCGTTTTAGTTCAAAAATAAACTAACGGATGACAAATATTCGAGAACAGATGTAGCAATACATAGCATGAACAGTCCATATTCATGCATTTTTCGGTCATTTTTGGTGGACGTGCACCTAGTGCTACTACCATGTATACCACCAACTATACTTGCCACATATTTACTTGTTGAAATAACCTTTTGGAATGTAGCCTTGCAGGTCCATAGGAATTGTGATGTGAACAATTTACAGTAGTGCAACATTCTATATGTAAGGGCTTGTTCGGTTATTCCCAATATACATGGATTGGATGAGATTGAAAAAAATTGAGAAGAAATTTGACTTGTTTGGAATTCAAACCCATCCAATCGCACTCAATCCACATGGATTGAGAGCTAACCGAACAAGCCCTAATCTGGAATTGCTCTCTTCATATTATTCTACCTTTTGGGATTTTTTTTTTGCGATTAGAAAGCGAACGTTGCACAGCTATGGCTATGGCCTCACCAACAAATATTTTTTTATTAATTTTGCATGACGGCTTAACTTCACCCATATATATTTCCTTGTGTAAACATATATGCCTCTCGCTTGACATGTGTATATATGTCCAAACGGGCCACCCGACACGGACCCGGTCCGAACCCGTTTCGGCCTGGTACGAATAGGGCCAGGCACGGCCAGTTGATGCTTCGGGCCGGGTCGGGCTGGCCCACGTGCCTAGGGACATGTCCAAACCCGGCACGCACAGGGAAAAATCGTGCCGGGCCGGCCCGTTGGCCTAGTGGGCCTCAACGGACCGGGCCGGGCACTGGCCCGAACCAATAGTAGAACGGTATATAAATACATATATTTAACAGAATTAATCATATATAATAACATATTATTTATATATATTAAGACAACAAAATATTTATGTATGTATTTTATATTTATGTATGCATTTTATATATGTTTGGCCGCGTATTTAGTATTTACATACTATAAGAGAATTAAATGTATTTATATATTTAGTATTTACATAAATATGCGGGCCGCCGTCGGGCCGACCCATTTATCGGGCCGGGCCGGGCCAAAGCACGCGGGCCGCCGTATCTGTCCATACCCGGCCCGCTAAACGGGCCGTGCCGGCCCGGGCCCGTAACCGACCGTGCCGGACCGTGTTTGGACCGGGCTAAATTCGTGCCGTGCCACGGGCCAAACGGGCGGCCCGCACTGTTTGGACATCTATAGACATGTGTGAGGATCACTACTTGTGTGGTATACATCATCATCATCATTTGAGTGACCACCAAAGTGGATTTGGTCGATTGAATGACATCCAAATGTTAAATATAGGGCTTGTTGGTTGTCCAACTCCACATAAGAAAATGGGGGCCAAGAACGAAAGGGATGTGCAAGTTGAGGTTTTTTTTCCTGAGGAGAATAATCATCCCCAGAGAATTAAGTCCACACAAATGAAAGTTGTTGGACTATATAGTGCTCTTACAGGTAATACTTTACTCCCTAGCTCGGCCTATCACGCCTTGGGTTATTGGGGTTTGAGGATGTCTCAAGGCATGGAAAAGCCTAGAGAGAGAGAGAGAGAGAGAGAGAGAGAGAGAGAGAGAGAGAGAGAGAGAGAGAGAGAGAGAGAGAGAGAGAGAAAGGGCCATCAAGTCAAGTTGACATTAGCCAACGAACGATGTTACAGTTTATTCAGTTTTTTAGTAGCAATTGAACTTGATGAATTAGTGATCAATTGATCATGACGTATGTTTATGTACTGATTAAAACTAAGCTTTGTGCTTTGCTTAGCTAAGTTCACATGAAAGGAGAAAACAAATTGATTTTAGGACTTAGCTAGTTGTGGCAACGTAACGGAGAGATGTATGGCCTTTTTGTTACAAAAAAATATTGTTGATTTGAGAGGGAATGAGGTGCGTTGGTGGGAAGTTAGCTTGGTGGTTATGATGTTTCGTGCATCATTTTTGTATTAATCAACTTGAAGCGGCGGCAGTGTTATAAAAAAAATGTCTGGCAGTTGCAATGGCACAAACCTCCACAGCAGCTAAAGTGTGTGCGTATGCTGTAATGGTACTTTCATCGAAGTTTTTTTTTGCCCTCAATGCATATCCACTGGTGATGTTCATGGGAGCACATGTCCTTGAGGAAAATTTAACTTTCTCTTGTGTGAAGATAAGCTCCCCCCCAAATCCTAATGCACCGGTCTTAGAGCAACTCCAAAAAAAAACTGTAGGCCAATCCCAAAACATATATTAATAAAGAATAGTGATTTTTATTGCTCCAACAACTCCCCTATCCTCCTCCCCAAAATTTCACGTCCCTCGTACGCTCCCTCATCTCCCTCATATTTGCGTGTGTTCAATCCCTCCAGCCGTCCATGAACAGTTTTATGAAGGCCCATGCAAAGTGGGCTACTTGGAGCACGTGTTTTTAAAATTTGAGTTATTTTTTTTTTCAATTTTCAGTTTTATTTAGAGTAAAATGCATAAGTGATCCTTGAATTTGGCATGTTGTGTTACTTGGGTCACCGAACTTAGAAAACCACGAAAATGGGTCCTTGAACGTCCAAAACCAAATTTGCTTAAACCAGATGACGATATAGCTAGCATGCCACATTGGAGCCACGTTGGAGCCTCGCCACACATGTCGTGTGCCACTTGGTATGCGTAGTCCTCGAACTTGGCATATTGTATCACTTAGGTCCTCGAATTTGGCATGCTGTATCATTTGAGTCACTAAACTTTTATTAGTGTGCTCTAGTGTGACATGCTATGTCAGCATCCGGTTTGAGCAAATCCGGTTTTGAACAATTTTGCACGGGTCGACATAGTTCAAAGACCTGTTTTCGTTGTTTTCTAAGTTCGGTGACTCAAAGAACACAATGTGCCAAGTTCAAGGACCGCTGATGTATTTTACTGTTTTATTTAAGGAGGTTGTTGGAGTATACACATTAATTTACCTCTAAAAATTTTTAGCCTTCCCTCAATAATCGTTTTTTGGTAGAAACTTTTTAGCATTCTTTTGGAGTTGTGTTAGCGTCACAGATGCTTATCTAGCGAGAAATAGCAGATATAGAGAGTAGAGAGGGAGCTAGCTGTAGCGTGGAGAGAGGTAAAGGAAGGAAGAAGACGAGAGAATAGACGATGATAGTGTTTGTATTCTGATAATTGGTAATTGATATCCCTCTTAGCCTATACAACTGTCCTTTAATAGCTACAGAAACCCACTTGTCCTCTGGCAATGGCCCCACATAGCAGCTACTCCTAACAAGTTGCTCTTATTATGTTTCGCTAATCCATGTTTGGGTTCTAGGACACTCTGCCTACGAAAGCGCCACCTGTACAGAAGAAAAAAAAAGGAACACCAATTTTGCCGAACCCTATCGTGTACTAAAAGGTTGCAACCTTTTGCATTTTGAGAAGCGGTGTTACTAGCTAATTAAAGGTATATATGATGAACAAGACACCTCATCTAGTGATGTGCTTCATCTGAACGTCGCCTATATATAAAACAACAAAATTTCAATGAAGAGGTGACTTAGCTTGCAGACAGGTAGAAAGAAAAAAAAGAGCGCGTAGAGAGGTACGTACGTACGATGTTTGCAAATCATCATGAAATTAGAGAATACCATTTTTGTTTAGATTTGTATAACAGCATAAGTTGAGTTTTATTTCAAGTTTTCATGTGTCACTCGATTGATTTTCATAGCTTAGCTGCTCTATCTCTTCTCATGCATTTATTTTTCTCGAAAGGACGACAACGGAGTTACTGTAAAAACCATGACCGCTTCCGCTTCCTCCTTTAAAAACCACTAACCATGACCAAAAAAAAATCTTAAACAATCATGGGAGTAAATCACAACTTCCCTCTACAAGTGTCCACCGATCCTCCATCTACAGCTGTGCCCTGCATCTACGACGACCTTACCTTTTTATCACTAGTACAGAGAAGTTCTATAGTGGCGGTTGTAAACCTATTTATAGTGGCGTTTTTCGTAACCGCCAGTGCTAGGGGCCAGTAGAAATCATCATTTTTACAGGCGGGTAACTGAGGACCGCCAGTGAAAATCGATTTTCACTGGCGGTCGGCGTAATAAAACCGCCAGTGAAAATCGATTTTCACTGGCGGTCGACGTAATAAAACCGCCAGTGCAAATCGTTTCCAGGAAACATAAAACATATTTTAAAAATAGTTAAAAAATTTATTTTTATTAGGGGGGCCTCAGCCCACCCCATCCCACCCGTCGCAAGTCGCGGCATTTTTCGCGCAAAATTCGCGCGCTACGCGGTTGTTAGTATTCGAACCGTCGACCTCACCCTCGCGCGTACCCTCCCCTACCACTCCATCTATGACATGTCTTGTGTCTAGTTTGTAGTTGTTTTCTCCACATATTACAACCATTTGAGTGTAAATTGCTTATTTGAGACACTAAACGAATTCAAATAAAAAAGTTGTCAACTACAAAGATAAATAACTTTTGAAGTTCTACAACTTTTATTTTGACACTTTTTTCATCCGAGGTAGTTTGCAAAATTTGAATTTTAAATTTGACATACTTAGATTCAATTTTTGAGAACCGAAATGAGTTCAAATAAAAAAGTTGTCAACTACAAAGTTTCATAACTTTTAGAGATCTACAACTTTTATTTTGGTGGTTTTGTCATACGAGGCCGTTTGAAAAACTCGAAAAATTAAGGATAAAAATGATTTCTAGTGGCGGTTCCTTAAGAAAACCGCCACTAGAAATCGTATTTCTAGTGGCGGTTTCTTAAGAAAACCGCCACTACAAATCATGGATTTCTACTGGCGGTTTTCTTAAGGAACCGCCAGTAGAAATACGATTTCTAGTGGCGGTTTTCTTAAGGAACCGCCACTAGAAATAACACAGTCGGTGGATAACTGAATCCGCCTGTAAAAATATATCGTCCACGCAGGCTTTGAGCCTTTTTCTACTAGTGTATCTTTCAGTTTATCAAACAATTCTCGCACTCCTTCAAAGTCCTTGGTGTCACACTTTGCTGATTGCATTGCCAAACTCTATTATATTCAAACCGATGCAATATCACACATTATATTAATACAATGATGTTAATCCGAGCCACCATGTTCGCTGACAGTGTTTAGCTAGAAATTACAAAATTAATAAAAAAGATTATGTACCATTGGATTTTATGATGTTCTAACAACTAAGAATATATATATTATTAGGGAAAAAGGGAAAAATACGCACCATTCTGCGAACACAAGGTTGATATTTTTTTATTGTAGTTCGGGTTTACAATGAGTGATTGTCAATAAAGTAGCGTTTTGGGTTGAGTTGTGTAAACTAAACGAAGTGAATTTGTGCAACATATCTTTTGACCTATAGTGCGCAGATAGAGTCTGGAGGCGGTGGTTGATGATAAAGGTGAAGGCCATATGGCTTTGCGTCGATGAATCGAGGATATACTTGACTAAGAGACTAGAAAAGCTAAGTGACTAGCTACAATGATTGACACTTGAGGACATTGATAGGCGCAATGATATGGCGAAGTGGATCATATCGCTAGCGTGGTCGAGGACTAGCATACAAGTGTCTAAGACATGGGAGGATGCATATGGAGTACACTACCTTTGGTGGTTACCATTGTGGGTAACACTATGCTATCGACTCTGGCATGGGCACACCGCTGAGGCCTAAGACGTGCACACGTACGGAACTCTATGCCCCACGAACTCCACACGTACCCTTTAGTTAAGATAGGTCAGCGAGGACATGACTGCAGCAGAAATGACAACGAGGAAGAAAGACATTAGCAAAGGATAAGCACAACTATTCCATACGCGTCATCTACTCCTTCACAATGATAGTAACCTCCTCGTAAAATTGTAACCAACCCTCCCCTGGCTTATAAAAGGGAGGGGGACACTCGAACGGGAAAGAGGGGGATTCGACCCGATCGAAACAAATACCACACAACGCATAGCACACCCTAGAGACTTGTGAGCTTCTTCCTCTCTCGACTCGCTTGTAACCCCTACTACAAGAAAACAGGTCTGATAGCGCAAGCCACCAAAGACTAGAGTAGAGACATTCTGCCTGAACCAGTATAAACTCTTGCGTCCACTAGCACACCATCCGAGCCTAAAACACACATACACAAATTTACTCATCGGTGTTTACTCGAAATGCCAACACGACATCTAGGGTTCAATTGATGCTTAGATTTGCCGCCAACCCTCTATCTCGGAGCACACTTTGGGAGCTCGAGGGGTGAATAGGATGGCAGCGAAGGGACTCATAGAGGTCGTGGAGTACTTTGACGAGCAATCAGATGTGAAGTAAGGCGTAATCAAGCGAACCAAGGCAAGGAAAAGGCTTAGCACCTTCTAGTGATGCTTAGTATGGCGACCAGAAGCCTGACGAGGGCCTAGAGGCGTCGGTCAACAATGGCGGGGGCACAACAATGTCGAGTCACTGTGGTATGGGATGTAGGCATAGGCAGAGTTCTCTCTAAGGCGTGTCACAGGTGTTTTGAATGCTGACAATGTCGTGATGCCGAGGTTAAGGATGACATGGCTCCAATGGAAGCGGAACAAACTTGAAAAGCTTGACATTGGCAGCAGTGGCACGGGTGTGAGAGCTCTCCGTGAGGTGAGCAAGGGACGCAGGGGGTTGGCTTTTATAGGAGCGGGCCATTGATGTCTTAATGGAGGAAAGGGAGTGACATCGAGGGCAGTGTGGCACTTGGTCACTGTTGAATGCCTGTGAAGCCATCCACATTTAAGAAGCGAGTATCTGGGGAGGAAACGAGGGGGGTTGGCGGGTTGCAAGGGCCAGGATGGAGGCGCAAGATCCCTAGCATCAATTGACGCGCGTGGGGATGGTAGTCTGGCCTCATAGAGGAGAGATAAGCTATGGTGTATCCACCGATGAACACGCGCGCGTGTACACACACACATATATATATAGAGAGAGAGAGGATGACTGGTGGGACCTGGGTGTCAGTGGCTCAGTTTGGTGTGTGAAGGGAACAACACCGACATGTGGGACACGGGTGTTAGTGAGAGAGAGAGAGAGAGAGAGAGAGAGAGAGAGAGGGAGAGAAAACAAGGGCGCATGCGGCATTGTGCCGGAATCCATCTGAGCCGCTTGGTTGCACTATTTTGACCTTTTGCATTCTTTGAACTATATTTTAAGTTTATTTTTAAAATTCAAATTAAATGAAGTTCAAACCACTTCAAAACTTTCCAGAAAATCAGAATAAACCTGAGAAACCTTTTAGCAAAGTTTGGATATATTTCATCGTGGAGATTTTTATGCAAAAAAAATTTTCTTACTTTTCTTTATTTGGGAAAATATAGAAACACATGTTTTGAAAAAGGAAAATTCAAATTCATCTCAAGAATTCTTGTCATGTGTTTGTATAATCATAGTGACTCTGTGCATTACAAAAGTAGGATGTTACTGTCATCAAAATTTCTAATATATGGCATAGCATTAAATGCGGATGAATGCATTAGCCTAGGGCATGCACAACACTGAGCCTTTGGAACAGTTTTTCGAACACAAGATACTATTAAGAGACTGCATGATATAATCCTGAGCCTCTAGATGATAAATGCGGTCAAGACACAATATGTATATAGAGTTTGTTTTTTCACTTAACCCCTAGAGATCCCCTCAAAAGGCTCATTTAATTGGGTTGTGCATGCCCTAGTCTAGGTGAAATCACCATTACTTTTTTTTTAAAAAAAAAGATCTTCTAGAATATTTGAATGATCAACGTGCTTCATCATTATACACTTTCGAGATTTACCTTGTATGTACCATGTCCCCACCATTATCAAGTCCTTTTCCAGATAGAAGATCTTTGACACCAACATTCTTTCAGTTTTCTCCTGACATCTAAACCCTCGCAGTGGTGTCCGTCCATCATGAACGGCGGTTAATTCACTGGTAATTAACTTTAACGTTCGTTTGCAGATATTTTAACGACGAAATTTCACATCAATCCTCAGTAGGATGCTTTAGCATTTATTTAGAAGTGGGCGCATGTGTGGTGAGCAAGTATGAGCTTTATTCTCCATTCCTACTATGGCTCTACACTCCTCATAATTAAATAAATAGGCACTCTTTAACCTCTGATCAGCCACACACTGTCAAACGCATACGGTCGAGTACCTCACACAAATAACCATTATTTATTGTAGTTGCCGGCTATTAGCCTTTGTTGCTAGGGCAAAGCAGCATTGAGACGACAGCACTTGTTCATTCGATCGCTTCTGCTACTACTAGCTAGCTAGGTCGATCACGCGTGACGCATTCGCGCTGGTGTGGTACACGGTCACACCTAGCCTAGAGAAACAATGATTTGTTGTCCGCGCGCGGTTGCAACAAAAGCCACGAAACAGGCAGAAAAGGCAGGTCCATAGGAACGGCGTTTTCAGAATATACAGAAATGGGCAGCATCCTTGTGTTAAAAAAGGGGGCTGACTCACTTTGCATTTCGTGCAAGAGGGAGAGGTGACAACTATATTCTGATAAGGCCGGGAACACTTGGGTGATGAGTGGAGGGGCCAGCATGCACCGGGTCTTATATATATAGCATTGACAAATTGGTGGCCGGCCTAATCTTGCCAAAAAGATGGCAATTTGTGACAACATCTTGACTATGCACACTACTCATGCTGCCCAAGAAAGAAGAATGCCAAACGACCACTTATTAGGGCATGCTATGTACAGTATGCATGTACGTGTACTTAGTTGACCCATTTCTCAACTGTTGCCAAGCAATCACATATTGTGTGTGCATGTATGTTTGTCGTCACGCGTCTATGTTTTGTCACGGTTAGACTTCTACAGTTGACCTAGTTGGTGATTATATGCTCATCGGTGAAAGTAACTTTAATTCACTAAGGGATATTTTCGTCACTGACCTCAACGAATAACAATTCACCAGATCTCCTTCTCATGTCTTTATATATATATATATATATATATATATATATATATATATATATATATATATATATATATATATATATATATATAGAGAGAGAGAGAGAGAGAGGATCGAGGTAATGGAAGCCCTGAACTTCGATTAGTAGGGAAGCTCCAGCCAGGACACGGACAGGCCACCACCCACGTGACTGCGTCAGCATTTATGCTGGTATAACTGAATTATAGAATTTGCATATACCATGCAACGAATCTGGGAAGACAGTTCACCTATGCATGTGTCAGCATTTATACCAGAATAAATAGATTGAATAATATGCATAAACCATACAAAAAGAATCTACTAACGCGCAAATCATGTGGGACGACTTTACAAGTTTGTTCAGTGTTTACGACTGCATAAGAACATGAAACGTAACCGCATAAACCATGCAATATCGTGATGTCAGACCATTATGCTATTGTATATATGTGACCAGTGTGTGCATAAATCTGGGTTGGTTTAAGATTAGGAAAGTAGTGCTGTAAATTCGCGATAAATATGGGACGGTTACCGCGTAAATCGTCGATCTGTTTCGTAACGACGAATGATGCCCAAATTACGGCGCGAAAATCATGTGCTCCGCTCGGGTGGATTTAAGCATAAAACGTGAACCAAAATAGCGTAAATGGATACGAAATTTACGTAAATCATCGATCTGTTTTGTAAAGAAAAATGTGGCACTTGCTTTTTAGTGGAAGCGTAAAACACAACAAGAAGTATCGTAAAATTTTGTTTGAAAATGTATAAATCACGATGGTCATAGAAGGCATTTGTTTTTATGCATAGTATGCCAAAATATAAAGTACATCATACACAACCACATCAAATTCTGGATATTAATTAATCATTCCAGTTGAGAAATGTTTAGGAGTTCTTGAAGAGCTAAGCTAAACAGATTGACTCCATTCCAGTTAAAACTTCAAGCTCCTCACCAACAACCTGTCACAAGGAAACACATATACAAGAAAAACACATACTTGAATTTTTTTTATGAATTATTCCTTCCGAGAATGACATTTTAGCTTTTTTAAATACACAAACAAGAAATGAAAGCTCAATATTGGTGGCACTTACTGAATGAATCCCAAGAAGCTTTTGATTTGCAAATGCAACGCAACCTGTATTCAAAGTAAAAATAAATATTATTACAAAACTCAATTATTCAGAGAAACAAACCCTTAGTAATCAATGTAGATTTTGACAATACACCTGAAAGGGAAATAGGGTCAAACCTTTTCCTATATGAATTTTGGTGGTTGAATTGCCCAACACAAATCATTGGACTAACTAGTTTGTTCTAGATTATGAGTTCTACAGGTGCCAAAGGTTCACAACAAACCAATACAAAGTCAAAAGAAAGGGTTCAAAACAAAGGAGCAAAGTATACCGAAGGCAGCCCTAGTCTGGCGCACCGGACTGTCCGGTGTGCCACCGGACAGTGTCCGGTGCACCAGGGAGGAACAACTCTGAACTTGCCAGCTTCGGGAATTTGGGAGGCCGCTCCGCTATAATTCACCGGACTGTCCGGTGCAACACCGGACTGTCCGGTGTGCCAGCGGAGCAACGACTACTTCGCGCCAACAGTCGTCTGCAAGTGAACAGTAAAAGCAAACAGTGCGCGTCTGCACGCGCAGAAGTCAGAGCAGGCGCCAGAAGGCGCACCGGACAGTGAACAGGACCTGTCCGGTGCACCACCAAACTGTCTGGTGGCCCCACTTGTCAGAGCTCCAACGGTCGAACCCTAACGGTTGGGTGACGTGGCTGGCGCACCGGACTGTCCGGTGCGCCATTCGACAACAGCCATCCCCAACGACCACTTTGGTGGTTGGGGCTATAAATACCCCCCAACCACCACACTTCAAGGCATCCAAGTTTCAGCCATTTGCATTCAGTACAAGAGCTCTAGACTTCATTCCAAGACACAAACAAGAGATTAAATCCTCTCCCAAGTCCAAAGTTCATTCCAATCAAATAGTGACTAGAGAGAGTGACATTTGTGTTCATTTGAGTTCTTGCGCTTGGATAGCTTTTCTTCTTCTTTCTTTCTTGTTCCCAACTCAATTGTAATCAAGCCAAGAGACACCAATTGTGTGGTGGTCCTTGTGGGGACTTAGTGTCCCGATTGATTGAGAAGAGAAGCTCACTCAGTCTAGGTGACCGTTTGAGAGAGGGAAAGGGTTAAAAGAGACCCGGTCTTTGTGACCACCTCAACGGAGAGTAGGTTTGCAAGAACCGAACCTCGGTAAAACAAATCACCGCGTCTCACTCTTTATTTGCTTGTGATTTGTTTCCCCCCTCTCTTTCGGACTCGATTATATTTCTAATGCTAACCCCGGCTTGTAGTTGTGCTTAACTTTATAATTTTCAGATTCCGCCTATTCACCCCCCTCTAGGCAACTTTCAATTGGTATTAGAACCAGGTTCTTCATTAGAGCTTAACCGCTCGAAGTGATGTCGGGAGAACACGCCAAGAAGGAGATGGTGACCGGCGAGAAGCCCGCCACAAGCCACGGGAAGGCTCCATCGGGAGAGTCCCGCAACAAGAAGAAGGAGGAATCACCTCCTCACAAGTCGCATCGGAGTGGCGAGAAGAAAAATAAGATGAAGAAGGTGGTCTACTACGAGACCGACTCTTCATCGCCATCCACCTTCGGCTCCGACGCGCCGTCCGTAACTTCTAAGCGCCATGAGCGCAAGAAGTTTAGTAAGATTCCCCTACGCTACCCTTGTATTTCAAAACGTACTCCTTTACTTTCCGTCCCATTAGGCAAACCACCTATGTTTGATGGTGAAGATTATAATATGTGGAGTGATAAAATGAGGCACCATCTAACCTCACTCCACACTAGCATTTGGGATGTTGTTGAGATTGGAGTACAGGTACCATCGCCAGGGGATGAAGACTATGACTCGAACGAAGTTGCCCAAATCCGGCACTTCAACTCCCAAGCCACCACTATACTCCTCGCCTCTCTAAGTCGAGAGGAGTATAACAAGGTGCAAGGGTTGAAGAGCGCCAAAGAGATTTGGGACGTACTCAAGACCGCACACGAAGGAGACGAGGTGACCAAGATCACCAAGAGGGAAACGATCGAGGGGGAGCTCGGTCGCTTTATGCTCAACCAAGGAGAAGACCCGCAAGCCATGTACAACCGGCTAAAGACCTTGGTTAACCAAGTGCGCAACCTCAGGAGCACCAAGTAGGATGACCATAAAATGGTCAAGGTTATTCTTAGATTACTCGTATTTCTTAACCCCACTCAAGTTCAATTAATTCGTGGTGATCTAAGATATAAACTAATGTCTCCCGAGGAAGTGATAGGTAAATTTGTGAGTTTTGAATTGATGATCAAAGGCTCCAAGAAGATCATCGAGCAAGGCGCCTCCTCCTCCGTACCCGAGGCACAACCCGTTGCATTCAAGGCAACGGAGGAGAAGAAAGAGGACTCTACACCGAGTAGGGTCCCCATCGATGCCTCCAAGCTCGACAATGAGGAAATGACGCTCATCATCAAGAGCTTCCGCCAAATTCTCAAGCAAAGGAAGGGGAAAGACTACAAGCCCCGTTCCAAGAAGGTTTGCTACAAATGTGGTAAGCCCGGTCATTTTATCGCTAAATGCCCTTTGTCTAGTGATATTGACAGGGATAACGACAAGAGGGGGAAGAAGGAGAAGAAGAGGTATTACAAGAAGAAGGGTGGCGATGCCCATGTTTGCCGGGAGTGGGACTCCGACGAGAGCTCCACCGACTCCTCCTCCGACGAGGACGCCGCCAACATCGCCGTCAACAAAGGCCTCCTCTTCCCCAACGTCGGCCACAAGTGCCTCATGGCAAAGGACGGCAAGAAGAAGAAGATAAAATCAAGATCCTCCATTAAATACACAACTTCTAGTGATAAGGATAATTCTAGTGATAATGAGGATAACTTGCTTACTCTTTTTGCCAATCTTAACTTGCAACAAAAAGAGAAATTAAATGAATTGATTAGTGCTATTCATGAGAAGGATGAACTCTTGGATAGCCAAGAGGACTTCCTTATTAAGGAAAATAAAAAACGTGTTAAGACTAAAAATGCTTATGCTCAAGAGATAGAGAAAAATGAAAAATTAACTAGTGAGCTTTGCACTTGCCATGACACCATTTCCAACCTTAGGATTGAGAATGCTAATTTAATTGCTAAGGTTGAGAAGTCAAATATTTGTGATGATTCAATTATCAATCTTAGAAATGATAATGCTAGTCAAATTGCTAAGATTGAAAAATTGAATGCTTCTCTTGCTAGCCTTAAGAATAAGAATGGAAAATTAATTGCTAAGGCTAAGGAATTAGATGTTTGCAATATTTCTATTTCCAATCTTAGAGATGAGAATGCTATTTTACATGCTAAGATTGTTGAATTAAATGATTGCAAACCCTCTACATCTACCATTGAGCATGTTTCTATTTGTACTAGATGCAGAGATATTAATATTGATGCTATCCATGATCATCTTGCTATGATTAAACAACAAAATGATCATATAGCAAAATTAGATGCTAAAATTGCCGAGCATGAACTAGAAAATGAGAAATTTAAATTTGCTCGTAGCATGCTTTATAGTGGGAGACGCCCTGGCATTAAGGATGGCATTGGTTTCCCACAGGGGGACAATGTCAAGATTAATGCCCCTCCTAAAAGATTGTCTAATTTCGTTAAGGGAAGGCTCCCATGCCTCAGGATAACGAGGTCTATATTTTATATCCTGCTGGTTATCCTGAGGATAAGATTAGGAGAATTCATGCTAACAGGACTCATTCTGTTTCTCACCATGCTTTTATTTATAAGAATGTGGCTTCTAGCTCTAGGCATTCTACACAAGTTAAAATGCCTAAGAAGAAAACTCCTATTGCATCAAATGATCGTAACATTTCATTCAAGACTTTTAATGCATCTTATGTGCTTACTAACAAATCAGGCAAAGTAGTTGCCAAATATGTTGGGGGCAAACACAAGGGCTCCAAGACTTGTGTTTGGGTACCCAAGGTACTTGTTTCTAATGTAAAAGGACCCAAAACCGTTTGGGTACCTAAGAACAAGGCCTAAATTTGTTTTGTAGGTTTATGCATCCGGGGGCTCAAGTTGGATCATCGACAGCGGGTGTACAAACCACATGACTGGGGAGAAAAAGATGTTCTCCTCCTACGAGAAAAACCAAGATCCCCAACGAGCTATCACATTCGGGGATGGAAATCAAGGTTTGGTCAAAGGATTGGGTAAAATTGCTATATCACCTGACCATTCTATTTCCAATGTTTTTCTTGTAGATTCATTAGATTACAACTTGCTTTCAGTTTTATAATTATGTAAAGTGGGTTACAACTGTCTTTTTACGGATGTAGGTGTTACTGTCTTTAGAAGAAGTGATGATTCAGTAGCCTTTAAGGGAGTGTTAGAGGGTCAGCTATACTTACTTGATTTCAATAGAGCTGAACTCGACACTTGCTTAGTTGCTAAGACTAACATGGGTTGGCTCTGGCATCGCCGACTAGCCCATGTTGGAATGAAGAATCTTCACAAGCTTCTAAAGGGAGAGCACATTTTGGGACTAACCAATGTTCATTTTGAGAAAGACAGGATTTGTAGCTCATGCCAAGCAGGGAAGCAAGTTGGTGTTCATCATCCACACAAAACATCATGACGACTGACAGGCCACTGGAACTACTCCACATGGACCTATTCGGCCCGATAGCTTACATAAGCATCGGTGGAAGTAAGTACTGTCTAGTTATTGTGGATGATTATTCTCGCTTCACTTGGGTATTCTTTTTACAGGAAAAATCTCAAACCCAAGAGACTTTGAAAGGATTCTTGAGACGGGCTCAAAATGAGTTCGGCTTGAGGATCAAGAAAATAAGAAGCGACAATGGAACAGAGTTCAAGAATTCTCAAATTGAAGGCTTTCTTGAGGAGGAGGGAATCAAGCATGAGTTCTCTTCTCCCTACATGCCACAACAAAATGGTGTAGTGGAGAGGAAGAATAGAACTCTATTGGACGTGGTGAGGACCATGCTTGATGAGTACAAGACTTCGGATCGATTTTGGGCCGAAGTGGTCAACACCGCTTGTTACGCCATCAACTAGTTATATCTACACCGAATCCTCAAGAAGACATCATATGAACTCCTCACCGGTAAAAAGGCCAATGTTTCATATTTTAGAGTCTTTGGTAGCAAATGCTTTATTCTTGTTAAAAGAGGTAGAAAATCTAAATTTGCACCTAAGGCTGTAGAAGGCTTTTTACTTGGTTATGACTCAAACACAAGGGCATATAGAGTCTTTAACAAGTCCACTGGACTAGTTGAAGTCTCATGTGACATTGTGTTTGATGAGACTAACGGCTCTCAAGTAGAGCAAGTTGATCTTGATGAGCTAGATGATGAAGCGGCTCTGTGCATCACGCTAAGTAACATGTCCATTGGGGATGTGTGTCCTAAGGAATCCGAAGAGCCTCCACAAGCACAAGATCAACCATCATCTTCCATACAAGCATCTCCACCAACCCAAGATGAGGATCAAGCTTAAGATGATGAAAATGAAGATGAAGAAGATGAGTCACCTCAAGAGGAGGACAATGATCAAGGGGGAGATGCCAATGATCAAGACAAGGAGGATAAGCAAGATCAAAGGCCACCACACCCAAGAGTCCACCAAGCAATACAACGAGATCACCCCGTGAACACTATCCTTGGCGATATTCATAAGGGGGTAACCACTCGATCTCGTGTTGCTCATTTTTGTGAACATTATTCTTTTATTTCCTCTATTGAGCCACACAGGGTAGAGGAAGCACTTCAAGATTCGGATTGGGTGTTGGCGATGCAAGAGGAGCTCAATAACTTCACGAGGAATGAGGTATGGCATTTAGTTCCACGTCCTAACCAAAATGTTGTAGGAACCAAGTGGGTCTTCTGCAACAAGCAAGATGAGCATGGTGTGGTGACTAGGAACAAGGCACGACTTGTAGCCAAAGGGTATTCACAAGTCGAAGGTTTGGATTTTGGTGAAACCTATGCACCCGTAGCTAGGCTTGAGTCAATTCCTATATTACTTGCCTATGCTACTTACCATGGCTTTAAGCTTTACCAAATGGACGTGAAGAGTGCCTTCCTCAATGGACCAATCAAGGAAGAGGTCTATGTTGAGCAACCTCCCGGCTTTGAAGATAGTGAGTACCCTAACCATGTCTATAAACTCTCTAAGGCGCTTTATGGGCGCAAGCAAGCCCCAAGAGCATGGTATGAATGCCTAAGAGATTTTCTTATCGCTAATGGCTTCAAAGTCGGCAAGGCCGATCCTACTCTCTTTACTAAAACAATTGAAAATGATTTGTTTGTATGCCAAATTTATGTTGATGATATCATATTTGGGTCTACTAACAAATCCATTTGTGAAGAGTTTAGTAGGATAATGATTCAAAAATTCGAGATGTCTATGATGGGGGAGTTAAAGTATTTTCTAGGATTTCAAGTAAAGCAACTCCAAAAGGGCACCTTCATCAGCCAAACGAAGTATATTCAAGATATTCTCACCACGTTTGGAATGAAGGATGCCAAGCCCATCAAGACACCCATGGGAACTAATGGGCATCTCGACCTCGACACGGGAGGTAAATCCGTAGATCAAAAGGTATACAGGTCGATGATAGGATCTTTACTCTATTTATGTGCATCTCGACCGGACATTATGCTTTCTGTATGCATGTGTGCAAGGTTCCAAGCCGATCCTAAGGAAGTTCACCTTAGGGCCGTGAAGAGAATCTTGAGATATGTAGTTCATACACCTAAGTTTGGTCTTTGGTACCCCAAGGGATCCTCTTTTGATTTATTAGGATATTCCGATGCTGATTGGGTCGGGTGTAAAATTGATAGGAAGAGCACATCAGGGACTTGTTAGTTTCTGGGGAGATCCCTAGTGTCTTGGGCTTCAAAGAAACAAAACTCAGTAGCTCTTTCTACCGCCGAAGCCGAGTACATTGCCGCAGGCCATTGTTGCGCGCAATTGCTTTGGATGAGGCAAACCCTTAGGGACTATGGCTACAAATTTAGCAAAGTCCCTCTCCTATGTGATAATGAGAGTGCAATTCGCATGGCGGATAATCCCGTTGAACACAGCCGCACTAAGCACATAGCCATTCGGTATCACTTTTTAAGAGATCACCAACAAAGGGGGGATATCGAGATAGCCTATATAAACACCAAAGGTCAATTGGCCGATATCTTTACCAAGCCTTTAGATGAGAAAACCTTTACCAAACTTAGGAATGAGCTAAATATTCTTGATTCTAGGAATTTTGATTGATTCTTTGCACACATAGCTCATTTATATACCTTTGGTCATATCTCTTTTATGTCTATGACTAATATGTTTTCAAGTGTATTATTATGCTTAGTCATAGAATTGAAAGGGAAATGGAGTATTCGGCAAAGAAGGCGCTTCCACTCAACTCCATCGATATTTGCCGGTATTCCGCATCATTCTCCACTTTGGTATAATCTTCACTCATCTCTATTTATTTGCCATTGGGGAGAAAGTATAAGGGCTTATATTTCACTCACAAGTATCCGTTTTTGGCTATTCATGCCAAAGGGGGAGAAAGTATGAGCCCAAAGCAAAAGGACCGCACCACCACCGAATTTTAAAAATAAAGTTTTTAAAATTGATATCTTATTGTGTTCAAAAGGGGGAGAAAGTAGTATCTTCAAAACTTGCAAAACCCTCTTGAACACTAAGAGGAGAACTTTATTTAGGGGGAGTTTTGTTTAAGTCAAAGGAAAAGCATTTGAAACAGGGGGAGAAAATTCCAAATCTTGAAAATGCTTCCTTCAATCTTATTCATGTACCTTTGACTATTTGCAAAATGTTTTGAAAAGAATTTTACAAAGGATTTGCAAAAACAAAACTAGTGGTGCGAATGTGGTCCAAAATTTTAAATAAGAAGAAAACATCCATGCATATCTATTGAAATAATTTTATTGGTTTCAATTTCAAGCAACCTTTGCACTTACCTTATGCAAACTAGTTCAATTCTGCACTTTTATATTTGCTTTGGTTTGTGTTGGCATCAATCACCAAAAAGGGGGAGATTGAAAGGGAAATAGGGTCAAACCTTTTCCTATATGAATTTTGGTGGTTGAATTGCCCAACACAAATCATTGGACTAACTAGTTTGTTCTAGATTATGAGTTCTACAGGTGCCAAAGGTTCACAACAAACCAATACAAAGTCAAAAGAAAGGGTTCAAAACAAAGGAGCAAAGTATACCGAAGGCAGCCCTGGTCTGGCGCACCGGACTGTCCGGTGCACCACCGGACAGTGTCTGGTGCACCAAGGAGGAATGACTCTGAACTTGCCAGCTTCAGGAATTTGGGAGGCCGCTCCGCTATAATTCACCGGACTGTCCGGTGCAACACTGAACTGTCCGGTGTGCCAGCGGAGCAACGACTACTTCGTGCCAACGGTCGTCTGTAAGTGAACAGTAAAAGCAAACAGTGCGTGCCTGCGCGTGCAGAAGTCAGAGCAGGCGCCAGAAGGCGCACCGGACAGTGAACAGGACCTGTCCGATGGCCCCACTTGTCAGAGCTCCAGCGGTCGAATCCTAATGGTTGGGTGACGTGGCTGGCGCACCGGATAGTGTCCGGTGGTGCACCGGACTATCCGGTGCGCCATTCGACAGCAGCCATCCCCAACGGCCACTTTGGTGTTTGGGGCTATAAATACCCCCCAACCACCACACTTCAAGGCATCCAAGTTTTAGCCATTTGCATTCAATACAAGAGCTTTAGACTTCATTCCAAGACACAAACAAGAGATTAAATCCTCTCCCAAGTCCAAAGTTCATTCCAATCAAATAGTGACTAGAGAGAGTGACATTTGTGTTCATTTGAGTTCTTGCGCTTGGATAGCTTTTCTTCTTCTTTCTTTCTTGTTCCCAACTCAATTGTAATCAAGGCAAGAGACACCAATTGTGTGGTGGTCCTTGTGGGGACTTAGTGTCCCGATTGATTGAGAAGAGAAGCTCACTCGGTCTAGGTGACTGTTTGAGAGAGGGAAAGGGTTGAAAGAGACCCGTTCTTTGTGACCACCTCAACGGGGAGTAGGTTTGTGTCGGCGTTTCAAAACCCGGGGGGTCCCTGGACCGACGAGTGAATTGTCGTCGCGTGCCCTAGCCCAGATGGGTCGGCGCGAGGCGGAACGCGAAGGGGGGAGAAGCAGCCGGAGGGAGACAGGCGTGGGAGCGTGGAACCCGCGGCCTTCGTGTTAGCCCCACGCCCAGGTCGGGTGCGCTTGCAGTAGGGGGTTACAAGCGTCCACGCGGGAGGGAGCGAGCGGCCTTGCGCGAGCGCCGTCCCGTCCTTCCTCGCGCGGCCAACCCTCTGTAAGAGGGCCCTGGACCTCCCTTTTATAGGCGTAAGGAGAGGATCCAGGTGTACAATGGGGGTGTCGCAGTGTGCTAACATGTCTAGTGGAGGAGAGCTAGCGCCCTAAGTACATGCCATCGTGGCAGCCGGAGAGGTTTTGGCACCCAGTTCGTGTGATGTCGTGGCCGTCGGAGGAGCGTCGGAGCCTGGCGGAAGGACAGCTGTCGGGGCTGTCGCGTCCTTGCTGACATCCTCTTGCTTCCGTAAGGGGGCTGAGAGCCGCCGTCGTCACAGGGCATGCGGGGCGCCATCATTACTCGTATAGTGGAGCGAGCCGGATGGGACGCTGGTCTTGTTCCCCATAGCCTGAGTCAGCTCGTGGTAGGGTAATGATGGTGCTTCCTGTCGACGTGGTCGGTCCGTGCCCTAGGTTGGGCGAGGTGGAGGCTCCTCCGAGGTCGAGTCTGTCTTCCAAGGTCGAGGTCGAGTCCGAGCCCCCGGGTCGGACGAGGCGGAGACCGTCGGCTGAGGCCAGGGCTGAGTCTGAGCCCTAGGGTCGGGCGAGGTGGAGTTCGTCGTCTTTCGGGGCTGAGCCCGAGTCCGAGCCCTGGGGTCGGGCGAGGCAGAGTTCGTCGTCCTTCGGGGCTGAGCTCGAGTCCGAGCCCTGGGGTCGGGCGAAGTGGAGTCCGTCGTCTTCCGGGGCTGAGCCCGAGTCCGAGCCCTGGGGTCGGGTGAAGCGGAGTCCGTCGTCTTCCGGGGCTGAGCCCGAGTCCGAGCCCTGGGGTCGGGCGAAGCGGAGTTCGTCGTCTTCCGGGGCTGAGTCCGAGTCTGAGCCCTGGGGTCGGGCGAAGCGGAGTTCGTCGTCTTCCGGGGCTGAGCCCGAGTCCGAGCCCTGGGGTCGGGCGAAGCGGAGTTCGTCGTCTTCCGGGGCTGAGCCCGAGTCCGAGCCCTGGGGTCGGGCGAAGCGGAGTTTCCTATGACGCCTGAGGCCAGTCTTGGCTGCTGTCAGCCTCACTCTGTCGAGTGGCTCAGCAGTCGGAGCGGCGCAGGCGGCGCTGTCCTCTTGTCAGACCGGTCAGTGGAGCGGCGAAGTGACTGCGGTCACTTCGGCTCTGTCGTCTGGAGGGCGTGCGTCAGGATAAAGGTGTCAGGCCACCTTTGCATTAAATGCCCCTGCGATTTTGGTCGGTTGGCGTGGCGATTTGGCCAAGGTTGCTTCTTGGTGAAGACTGGGCCCCGGGCGAGCCGAAGGTGTGTCCGTTGTTGGAGGGGGTCCTCGGGCGAGACGTAGATCCTCCGGGGTCGGCTGCCCTTGCCCGAGGCTGGGCACGGGCGAGGCGTGATCGCGTCCCTTGAATGGATCGATCCTCGACTTCATCGCACCCATCAGGCCTTTGCAGCTTTGTGCTGATGGGGGTTACCAGCTGAGATTTAGGAGTCTTGAGGGTACCCCTAATTATGGTCCCTGACAGTAGCCCCCGAGCCTCGAAGGGAGTGTTAATACTCGCTTGGAGGCTTTTGCCGCACTTTTTTGCAAGGGGACCAGCCTTTTTTGGTTGCGTTTTGTTCCGGTGGGTGCGCGCGAGCGCACCCGTCGGGTGTAGCCCCCGAGGCCTCGGAGGAGTAGTTTGACTCCTTCGAGGTCTTAGTGCGTTTCGCAACACTTCGGCTGGTCTGTTGTTCCCTCATGTGAGCTGGCCGTAGCCCGGGTGCACGGTCGGGTCCCAAGTTCTCGGGTTGGTATGTTGACGCTGTTAACGGGTTGGCCGGAGCCGGGTTTGCGAGAGCAGCCCCCGAGCCTCTGCACGGGGCGAGAGGACGGTCAAGGACAGACTCGACTTTTTTACATACGCTTCTGCGTCGCCTTTCCGCAAGGAGGAGGGGGGAAAGCGCCATGTTGCCCTCGGAGGGCGCCGAACATGGTGTCTCCGGTGAGCTGCTGGCGGGTAATCCGAGTGGACGCCCGTGCCCCATTTGTTAGGGGTCGGCTAGAGGCCCGGAGGCGCGCTCCAAAAGTACCTGCGGGTGGTCTGCGGGACCCGGTCCCCTTTTGACGGGGTCCAAGGGCTCGATGCCTCCCTCTGATGGGATTCCGTTACAAGATCGTTCCCGCTAGTCTCGGAAATGTCCTAGGGTACCTCGGGAGTGTAGCCCGAGCCTTGGTTATGTATCGAACGTACCTAGGGTCATCCCTCGCTCTATGTCTGAGGCGACTATGAACCCTTCGAGGGCCAGCCTACGAACCCCTGATCAGTAGTGGGCGCGTAGCCCGAGTGGCCTGAGGCGGCCGTTGAACCCTTCCGAGGGGCCGGCCATCGAACCTCTGACCAGTAGTGGGCGCAGAACCCAAGTGCTCTGAGGCGGCCGTTGAACCCCTTCGAGGGGCCAGCTTTTGAACCTCTGATCAGTAGGGAGGCTCGGGGCCTGTTTCCTTCGCGGAGAAGGATCCTTTTCGGGGTATCCCCCTTTCCCGGTCCCTGTTGTAAGAGAGAGAAAGAGGAAAGGGAAAAGGATACGAAATTGAATGACGTGGCGTACCTTTTTCGACGCGGTCATTATGGCGATGGCGAAGCGTCGCTTGCTTCTCCTGCCTGAGGCACCGCCTGTCCCGCCGCGGAGTTAATGCGACGGGGCGAGTGGTTCGCGAGGCGGTCATTGCGCGTGTGCGAGCCGTTCGAGGAACGGTCATTTCACTTTGAGTCTTTGAATCCCGCGGCGGGTTCGGGCGACGCGTTGAACGGGTCTTGCCTCGGTCTTTATATACTTGGGGGAGGGCCTGGTGACGGTTCTTTGCCCTGCTTCTTGCCTTCCTTTTAGGTTTTCACAACCTGAGAGATTTAGCCAGAGAAAAGGAAACCGCTCACCCAGTCCTTTCTGCAGCCACCCCTTCTGCTCGGTGATGGCCGACCAGGTGACCATCATTCCACCGCGCGACCCATGGCCTTTCTCCACAGTCACGGTGGGTGACCTAGAGGACCTCATTGCTGAGGGTTTACTTCGCCCTCTCTCTGATGAGAGGCAGCCGGAATGGATTCCCCCCCGAACGGAGCCGCCCCGTCCCCGCCGCCGGGGTACGTCGTGAGCTTCGTCTCCTTCCACGAGCGGGGATTCAGTGTGCCGGCAAGCCGCTTCATGCGGGCGATCCTGCATAACTACGGGGTGGAGTTGCACAACCTCAGCCCCAACTCTATCTCGCAAGCCGCCATCTTCGTAGCGGTGTGCGAAGGATACTTGGGGATCGACCCCCACTGGGACTTGTGGACTCATTTCTTCTACGCGGAGCTTTTTGCTTCGCCGACGGGGGAGAGAAGGGTCCGCACAGCAGTGCGGGCCGGCGGCTGCATCCTCCAGCTGAGGCAGTCGCGGGCGTCGCAGTATATTCTCGCCGTCCTTGCGTCCTCGAATAAAGGGTGGCAGCGCCGGTGGTTCTATCTCCGAAATGACGACGAGAGGCTCCCGTCGTTTTCTCAGCGAGTGGTCACCGTCGCCGCCGATGCTTGGCGCTACGGGACCCCGCACGATAGACAGAAGAATCTCGAGCCCCTTCTCAAGGCCCTGGAGGCGTTGCGGAAAGGAGGGCTCACCGCTGCGGGAGTGATTGCCGCCATTCATCGCTGGAGGGTGCTTCCCTTGGCGGAGCGGCGGTTGCCGCTTTGGGAGATGACGCCAGAGGCTAACTTGGAGGGCTCGCGGATGTCCTCGGATCCCCTTCCCATCGACGCTCTCCACGGGCGGGTGGCCGCCGCGTTGCGAAAACCGGACGCCAGCGCCCTCTCCCAGCCCTTGATGCGCCCCGACCGCGGGTGTGTGTCCCTGGTGAGTGTCCGCTCCTTCTTTCTCCTTGCGTCGGATTGCCCTTGGTCCTTACGGTCGAGACTTTTCATCTGTCTCCAGGAGGTGGGGTGTCACAAGCCTTCCCGGCCACGGGTCCCGGAGGACGCGGTGGACCGAGCAGCGCGGCGGGTTGCCGCGGAGGAGAAGAAAAAGAAAATGGACGTGAAGAAGGCTCGGGCCCGCGAGCGGACGCGGGCCCGAGACGCCTTGGAAAAGCTCCGTCGCTGGCAGGAGAGGGATGGACTCCCGAAGGAGCCGTCGCCGGAAACGCCAGACGACGACGACGATGATGAAGACGATGACGAGGATGACGACATGGCTACCCGCCTTGGCCTCAGCCCGGGTTTGAGGCTAGGCCAGGAGTCGTCAAGCCATCCCCCGAGCGGGCTGGCACCGTCAGTTCCCGGGGTCGGGACGCCAAGGTCCTGGCCCGAAGAGCGGGGGCAGACCGAGGGGGTACCCGACCCCTCGGCTGGGGAAGTTGAGGTGACCCCAGGGAGTCAGGCCGAGGCACCTGTTCCCCGAGAGCCATCGCCCATGCCGGCAGCGCAGGAGAGCGACCCTCAGATCGCCGTGGCAGCGCCTGGACAGTCCGTCTCTCGGGCGTCCAAGGTGCCCAAGGCGAGGATGGTACCGAAGCTGGCGGCGAGGCGGACCTCGGCGGTATCTTCGGGGGTCAAGATCCGAGAGACCTCTCCTCAGGCACGGTTGATCATGGCCCGGAGCGGGTAAGTACCTTAGAACGTCTTCGTCCTGGTTCCTCATCTGTATGTCCCAACCGCGACTTTCCTTTCCTCCTCAGCAAGCGAAGCCATGGCCTGACCGATCTGGCTCCCCGGAAAGTCCTTAAGACGGTGTCGGCTTCCGTAGCCGGTGCCGCGTCGGGCCTCGCTGTTGACCTTCTCGCAAGGCGCCCCACAGCGGGGGGCTCAGGCGGCACCAGTCGCCGTGGAGCGGGTTCCCGAGGCCGGCTCTTCTATCGAGGTGGCCGTCGCGCTGGGGGAGGCGGCTGGCGCGGACGTGGCCTCGGGCCCACCAGACATGCCGCCGGCGCTGGCGCCAGCTGCTGCCGTCTCGGTCGGGGAGCGACCTATCGCCACCGATGCTGAGATGGCCGAGGCGTCGGCGCTTGGTGCCTCGGAGGAGGGGGGCGTGGAACCGCGACTCGTCTTGCCGGGCGGCGGCCTTGTCCCTGCGCGGCGAAGCTCCGAGGGGCGGCGCCCGTTGCTCTGGTTCCGGACCCGTGAGGCTTCGGATCCCTTCTTTGTTTTTGACGATGAGCGGGAGGAGCAGTCTTGGGACGAGCTCTGTGAGTGTGCCGAAGCAACGGTGGGGTCGCTCCGGTCATCCTTGGAGGTCTTTTGCAGGGACGTCCCCAAGATCCTCCAGGTAATGATTTCAGGCATACCTTTTTTGTGATCAAGGCGTCCTTTGTGACGCCCCGCTTCCTTCCCTCAGGATCTGACGGATCTGAGCGCCGCCAAGTCGTCGTTTATCCATCACGAGGTCGATGTCTGGGGCTCGCTGTGATCCCTGAGGACCTCGCTCACCGGGGCTTCCGCGCGCCTCTCCCAGCAGGGCGCCGAGGTGGCGGATCTTCGGTTGCTCTGTGCCGATCTGAGAGCAGAGGCAGCAGCGGCACGCGCAGAGGTGCAGCGACGACAGTCGGAGTTCGATCAGGTCGTCGATGAGCGAGACCAATCTCGGGGCCGGGCTGCCGAGGCCGAAAGCTGGGCCGGAGCCCTTGCAGTAGACCTTGCCGTAGCCCAAGCCGCAGCCTCGGAGCAGCGAGCCTGAGCCGGAGGTATGTCCTGGCTGTCTTTGGTTTTCGTTTCAGCTTGTTTCCTCCACTTGTGTTTGAGGCCTTGCGCTCTGGTTGTTCGCAGAGCTCGAGTCTGCCCTTGACGAGTCCACCAGGGCGCTTGCCCAGGCGGCCGAGCAGAGGGAGGCCGACCACGCGGCCATGTCCGAGGCCATCTCGGACTTCTGCCGGGTCTTTGGCTTCGACGACGTCCCCTCAGGAAGCTCCCCTCAAAGTCGCCTGCAGGCCTTGGGTGACCACGTGCGCGGCAGACTCCGCGAGGCGCTACACCACGGCGTCAGGCGGGCCTTCGCCGTGCTTGCTTCCCACTACATCGTGGATCTGGAGCGGGTCAGCGAGGGGTATTGCCTCCCTGACGAAGATGAAGCCGCCCTGGCTGAAGTCCAGAGGCTCGACGTGGTCGCCACGGGCCCGAGCGCAGTGCTGGCGACCACCTTCGAGGCAGAGATCCTCCCGCCTGCGCCGTTGTCCGAAGCCGGGGTGGACTTTGCCGAAGGCGAGGACAAAGTCGAAGGCGCGGCTCCTTCCCCGGGCGACGCCTAACTCTGCCGGAGCAGTTTCCTTCGAATGCACGTGTGTCTTTTGCGGCCGCTGAGGCCCGGACACTTTATTATCGTAGTATAAAGTCGTGCCCATTTTCCTTTCATTTTGCGTGTCCGGCCTCGTTCGTCAGTAGCAGGGTGGCTTGCCCAAGTAGGAGTCATTTTTCGTGGTAGGTGACGAGTGAGGTGTCCGTAACCCAGAGGCGTAGGAGTCCCTCGGCTCAGTCAGCCTTGCGACTTACATGCACCCGTGTTCGCTTCTTGGGGTCCTGCTACCGACATAGCCGGGGGAACGCGGAATCCTTTTTGATTGAAAATTTTGACGTAGAGGGGGTTCCCCCTTCTAGCCCCCGAGGGAGGGTCGGGCTTTGCCGAGGCAAGGCTGACCCTTCCTTGACGACCAGACTTTGTGTGTGAACGGGGTGTACGAATAACTTGGAAGCATCTTAAGGGTAGAAGCGACGTAGCTGTTGGATGTTCCAAGCGTTGCTGTAGACCTCGCCTTGACTGTTGGCCAGCTTGTATGTTCCGGGCTTCAGAACTTTGGCGATGACGAACGGCCCTTCCCAGGGAGGCGTGAGTTTGTGCTGCCCTCGGGCGTCTTGTCGCAGCCGAAGCACCAGGTCGCCCACCTGGAGGTCTCGGGACCGAACCCCACGGGCGTGGTAGCGTCGCAGGGACTACTGGTACCGCGCCGAGTGTAGTAAGGCCATGTCCCGAGCCTCTTCCAGCTGGTCCAGTGAGTCTTCTCGATTGGCTCGATTGCTTTGGTCGGCGTAGGCCCTCGTCCTCGGGGAACCGTATTCTAAGTCTGTGGGCAAGATGGCCTCGGCCCCATAGACTAGAAAGAACGGTGTGAAGCCCGTGGCTCGGCTCGGCGTTGTCCTCAGACTCCAGACCACCGAAGGGAGTTCCTTCATCCACTGCTTGCCAAACTTGTTGAGGTCGTTGTAGATCCGAGGCTTGAGCCCTTGCAGAATCATGCCGTTGGCACGTTCTACCTGCCCATTTGTCATGGGGTGAGCCACGGCGGCCCAGTCCACCCGAATGTGGTGATCCTCGCAGAAGTCCAGGAACTTTCTGCCGGTGAACTGGGTGCCGTTGTCGGTGATGATGGAGTTCGGGACCCCAAAGCGATGGATGATGTTGGTGAAGAACGCCACCGCCTGCTCGGACCTGATGCTGTTTAGGGGTCGGACCTCGATCCACTTGGAGAATTTGTCGATGGCGACCAGCAGGTGCGTGTAGCCCCCGGGTGCCTTCTGCAAGGGGCCAACGAGGTCCAGGCCCCACACAGCAAACGACCAGGTGATGGGTATGGTCTGCAGAGCCTGAGCGGGCAGGTGGGTCTGCCTCGCGTAGAACTGACACCCTTCGCAGGTGCGGACAATTCTAGTGGCGTCGGCCACCGTCGTCGGCCAGTAGAAACCTTGTCGGAAGGCATTTCCAACAAGGGTTTGAGGTGCTGCGTGATGGCCGCAAGCCCCCGAGTGTATCTCTTGTAAGAGCTTCTGGCCTTCGGCGATGGAAATGCATCGCTGGAGGATGCCCGAGGGGCTGCGGTGGTAGAGCTCCTTCCCATCTCCCAGCAAGACGAAAGACTTAGCGTGCCGCGCCAACCGCCGAGCTTCGGCTTGGTCAAGGGGTAGCTCTCCTCGGTGGAGATATTGCAGGTACGGGGTCTGCCAGTATTGATTAGGCGTGACCTCGCTCCGCTCCCCCTCGACACGCAGTGCCTCACCCTCGGCTCGGCCCGAGGCACCTTCGGGCTGAGCCGAGGGCGGAGCGGACCGAGGACAGATCGATCCGCAGGAGCCCGAGGGTCTCGGCGAAGATGATGTTGAGGCTGCTGCCTCCGTCCATGATGACCTTGATGAGCCTGACGTTGCCGATGATGGGGTCGACAACGAGCGGGCATTTCCCCGGGCTCGGCGCATGGTCGGGATGGTCGGCCTGGTCGAAGGTGATGGGCTTGTCGGACCAGTCTAGGTAGACTGGCGCCGCCACCTTTACCGAGTTGACCTCCCGACGCTCTTGCTTACGGTGCCGAGCTGAGGCGTTTGCCACTTGCCCACCGTAGATCATGAAGCAGTCGCGGACCTCGGGGAACTCTCCTGCCTTGCGATCTTCCTTCTTAGCGTCGTCGAGAGCCTTGCCACCCTCCGTGGGTGGCCCGGCCTTGTGAAAGTGGCATCAAAGCATGGCACACTCCTCAAGGGTGTGCTTGACGGGCCCCTGATGATAGGGGCACGACTCCTTGAGCATCTTGTCGAAGAGGTTGGCACCTCCGGGAGGTTTCCGAGGGTTCTTGTACTTGGCGACGGCGACAAGGTCCGCGTCGGCGGCGTCGCGTTTCGCTTGCGACTTCTTCTTGCCTTTATTCTTGGTGCCGCGCTGAGTTGACGCCTCGGGAACATCTTCCAGTGGGTGGCCCTGGGGCTGCTTGTCCTTCCGGAAGATGGCCTCAACCGCCTCCTGGCCAGAGGCAAACTTGGTGGGGATGTCCATCAGCTCGCTCGCCCTGGTGGGGGTCTTGTGACCCAGCTTGCTCACCAGGTCGCGGCAGGTGGTGCTGGTGAGGAACGCGCCGATGACATCCGAATCGGTGACGTTGGGTAGCTCGGTGCGCTGCTTCGAAAATCACCGGATGTAGTCCCGGAGAGACTCTCCCGGCTGCTGGCGGCAGCTTCGGAGATCCCAGGAGTTTCCAGGGCGCACATACGTGCCTTGGAAATTGCCGGCGAAGGCTTGGATCAGGTCGTCCAGTTGGAGATCTGCCCCGGAGGCAGGTGCTCCAGCCAGGCTCGAGCGGTGTCGGAGAGGAACAGGGGGAGGTTGCGGATGATGAGATTATCATCGTCCGTTCCACCTAGTTGGCAGGCCAGCCGATAGTCCACGAGCCACAGTTCCGGTCTCGTCTCCCCCGAGTACTTTGTGATAGTAGTCGGGGTTCAGAACCGGGTCGGGAACGGCGCCCGTCATATGAAGCGGCTGAAAGCCTGCGGACCGGGTGGTCCGGGCGAAGGACTCCGATCCTCCCCGCTGTCGTAGCGTCCCCCACGCCTGGGGTGGTAGCCTCGGCGCACCCTCTCGTCGAGGTGGGCCCGACGGCTGTGGTGATGGTGCTTGTTACCGAGGCGACCCGGGGCCGCAGGCGTTGTGTTGCGCGTGCGCCCGGTGTGGACCAAGGCTTCCCGCATGAATCGGGAAGTCGCGGCGCGATGTTCCGAGGGGTACCCCTGCCTTCGGGAGGCAGAGCTTTCGGCCCGTCGGACCGCTGCGTCCTCCAGGAGATTCTTGAGCTCTCCCTGGATACGTCGCCCCTTAGTGGTTGATGGCTCCAGCATCGCGCGGAGAAGCATTGCCGCTGCAGCTAGGTTCTGGCCGACTCCACTGGAATCCGGTGGCGGCCTTACCCTGACGTCGTCGGCGATGCGGTGCTGGATGCCCTGGGGGAGATGACACGCTTCTCCGGCCGGAGGTTGGCCCGCCCATTCCTGCCTGATGTCCTGGTGGATCGGCACAAGCGTTCCTGCTCCCTCGTCGAGCCTGGCCTGCATCTCGCGGATTTGCTCGAGCTGTGGGTCAGGACCCCCCGCCGGGACGGGGACCACAACTAGCTCCCGAAGGATGTCGACGCGAGGCACGGGCCTAGGAGGATCACCGTTCTCTGGCATACCAAGATGGTTGCCTTCGCCGGGACCCCCTAGATCGACGTGGAAACATTCGCGACTTGGGCCGCAGTCCTCGTCGCCGAGGCTGCGGCTACTGTCGGAACGGTCGGAAAGGCAGTAGTCGCATGCGGTCATGAAGTTCCGCATGGCACTGGGGTTACCAACAGAGGTCGGGCTCGCCATCTTCCTCGGACCCCGAGGGCCCGTAGGTCGAGTCGGCCGTCAGCCGGTCCCAGGGTGACCACACACGATACCCTAGAGGATTTGGACTCGCCTCTACGGGAATGTCCACCGAAGCGGAGTTGCTTGGCGGGTCGAGGCCGAATCCAAAAGGCGCGAGATGGGAATCGGTCGGTACCTTTTGGTCGACGAGCGGTGACGAAGTCGCGTCAGGGACTGACTGCACCGTCGTCCTAGGTACAAGGGTGACGCCCAGCAAGTCCTTCGCGAGCATGCTGGCGTCGTCCGTTTGCTTTAGGTTGGTGTGTTGCGGGGAGACGGTGCTCGTCTTCGTCTCAGACGCGAGGCCGATGCTCGACGCGCTCTCCGTCGGGACGCCGGCGCAGTCGACTCGCTCGACAGCCGACAAGGTGCCGCCTCCTGCTTGGCCTTGGTTGCCCCGCCTCCTCCTCCGTCGGCGGGGGAGGGAACGGGACAAGCCTGAATGTCGTCCTTCCACCACGTGGGGAAGGTGTCGTCGATTTCCCCGCCGGCGAGCGGGTTGTCGACCGCCATTGTCGCTGTCGCGCGGCGAGGGAAGGAGTATCATGTCGTAGCTGACGTCGAGGGACATGAACTCAAGACTCCCGAAACGGAGCACCGTCCCGGGTTGGAGAGGTTGCTAGAGACTGCCCATCTGGAGCTTGATGGGAAGCTGTTCGTCAACACGCAGCAGGCCCCTACCTGGCGCGCCAACTGTCGGCGTTTCGAAACCCGGGGGGTCCCTGGACCGACGAGTGAATTGTCGCCGCGTGCCCCAGCCCAGATGGGTCGACGCGAGGTGGAACGCGAAGGGGGGAGAAGCAGCCGGAGGGAGACAGGCATGGGAGCGTGGAACCCGCGGCCTTCGTGTTAGCCCACGCCCAGGTCGAGTGCGCTTGCAGTAGGGGGTTACAAGCGTCCACGCGGGAGGGAGCGAGCGGCCTTGCGCGAGCGCCGTCCCGTCCTTCCTCGCGCGGCCAACCCTCTGTAAGAGGGCCCTGGACCTCCCTTTTATAGGCGTAAGGAGAGGATCCAGGTGTACAATGGGGGTGTAGCAGTGTGCTAACGTGTCTAGTGGAGGAGAGCTAGCGCCCTAAGTACATGCCATCGTGGCAGCCAGAGAGGTTTTGGCACCCAGTTCGTGTGATGTCGTGGCCGTCGGAGGAGCACTGGAGCCTGGCGGAAGGACAGCTGTCGGGGCTGTCGCGTCCTTGCTAACGTCCTCTTGCTTCCGTAAGGGGGCTGAGAGCCACCATCGTCACCGGGCATGCGGGGCGCCATCATTACTCGTATAGTGGAGCGAGCCAGATGGGACGCCGGTCTTGTTCCCCGTAGCCTGAGTCAGCTCGGGGTAGGGTAATGATGGCGCTTCCTGTCGACGTGGTTGGTCCGTGCCCTAGGTTGGGCGAGGTGGAGGCTCCTCCGAGGTCGAGGTCGAGTCTGTCTTCCAAGGTCGAGGTCAAGTCCGAGCCCCTGGGTCGGACGAGGCGGAGACCGTCGGCTGAGGCCAGGGCTGAGTCCGAGCCCTGGGGTCGGGCGAGGCGGAGTTCGTCGTCTTTCGGGGCTGAGCCCGAGTCCGAGCCCTGGGGTCGGGCGAGGCGGAGTTCGTCGTCCTTCGGGGCTGAGCCCGAGTCCGAGCCCTGGGGTCGGGCGAAGCAGAGTCTGTCGTCTTCCGGGGCTGAGCCCGAGTCCGAGCCCTAGGGTCGGCGAAGCGGAGTCCATCGTCTTCCGGGGCTGAGCCCGAGTCCGAACCCTAGGGTCGGGCGAAGCGGAGTTCGTCGTCTTCCGGGGCTGAGTCCGAGTCCGAGCCCTGGGGTCGGGCGAAGCGGAGTTCGTCGTCTTCCGGGGCTGAGCTCGAGTCCGAGCCCTGGGGTCGGGCGAAGCGGAGTTCGTCGTCTTCCGGGGCTGAGCCCGAGTCCGAGCCCTGGGGTCGGGCGAAGCGGAGTTTCCTATGACGCCTGAGGCCAGTCTTGGCTGCTGTCAGCCACACTCTGTCGAGTGGCTCAGCAGTCGGAGCGGCGCAGGCGGCGCTGTCCTCTTGTCAGACCGGTCAGTGGAGCGGTGAAGTGACTGCGGTCACTTCGGCTCTGTCGACTGGAGGGCGTGCGTCAGGATAAAGGTGTCAGGCCACCTTTGCATTAAATGCCCCTGCGATTTGGTCGGTTGGCGTGGCGATTTGGCCAAGGTTGCTTCTTGGTGAATACTGGGCCCCGGGCGAGCCGAAGGTGTGTCCGTTGTTGGAGGGGGTCCTCGGGCGAGACGTAGATCCTCCGGGGTCGGCTGCCCTTGCCCGAGGCTGGGCTCGGGCGAGGCGTGATCACGTCCCTTGAATGGATCGATCCTCGACGTAATCGCACCCATCAGGCCTTTGCAGCTTTGTGCTGATGGGGGTTACCAGCTGAGATTTAGGAGTCTTGAGGGTACCCCTAATTATGGTCCCCGACAGTTTGCAAAAACCGAACCTCGGTAAAACAAATCACCGCGTCTCACTCTTCATTTGCTTGTGATTTGTTTCCGCCCTCTCTTTTGGACTCGATTATATTTCTAGCTCTAACCCCGGCTTGTAGTTGTGCTTAAGTTTATTGTTTTCAGATTCCGCCTATTCACCCCCCTCTAGGCGACTTTCAACACTGTGATGTATTAAAGTCTCAAATCATGCAAGTAATCAAAATACGTGTACAATAGGTATATTGATGTCTTGTGTTGTGGATAGTGCATATAATACTGTCATTCAAGGAATTATTATACAAGACCTTTTCCTTTTGTTCCAGGGACCAAGTTATCCAGGTAACTGCCATCCTACATTGCACCTCTAGGATTCTTGCTTTGCACCATTTCTTCGCACTCAACAAGTTATTAACATAAGTTGCAATAGTGATTTGCCCACAAGAAAAAAAGTTGCAATGGTGATTCCTTCTCTAGCAGTATGTATGGTAGTGAAATAGCATGGTACCCTTTCATAACCTAATGGTACAGAAAAGTGGCTAGGGTATGCACCAAAGAAGACACAAAGAATTGTACTAATAACAAGATAAAAGTGGAATTTAGGTATGTTTGGGTTCCAATAAAACAATAAAGAGAAAGTGTGGGCATGGCAAGATATTGCATTTGAACCTAGTTGACGCAGTATATGCTTAGAGATATTTACTCAGAATGAAACATATTACCTATGCATGTCTAGAACTCTAGATAACACCCTAATTTACAATTTCTCGCTGAAAACTACCAAGTAACAAATTTTAGCCCTACTATTTCACATATTGTATATATGTGGAACTAGTATCCATAGTTGGAAGTTTTGTCATGATTGTTCACTATCTACACCTAGTGTTGCCAAAATTCGACCTTAGAAAATAATAATGAGCAACCTATTGATAACTCCTTTTGTTCTCTTTTAGCGCACACTTCAGGGGTGGGATCTATGTTGTGGACTGGGGTGCAGCTCCACCTAGGCCCAGATCAAAAACTCAGCTATTACCATCAGTTTTTCACCCTATATGCCAGCCAATGGTCAAGCAGCAACGAAGTGCCACAAACCCATCAACTTTGCTCTAGCTTCGCACCTAGCGCATATCCACCCCAATCTTCCAATGCAATAAACGTAAACATAGCAAGCAAGGTCAAATTCTTGTGGTCCCCAACTAGGAAATTTCTTCACGTGCTCCTACAACCTTCATAAAGGAAATGTTACTAATTACTAACAGAGGAGATTGCAGAAAAAATATATTGTCTCATGCTGCAAGTATTACTTAAGATGAATTGAACACTCTCTCCTAACTATTAATTGATTCCCCTCTAGTTTAACTATTATTAATTTTCTCCCTCTGAGTTTAACTATTAATAGAACACAAGACGTAAAGGGGTGGTAATGGTCTCTAAATTTTACACTATAAATTTTAAGGATCGAATCGTATTAGGATCGGACTATATTCCTATTCATTTTTGAGCTAAAATTTATTAAGGGTCCTATTTTATTGTGAAGAAACATTTAGATCATGATCCATTACCACCCTACCACCCTTACATACAATACATAAAGTGAAAAGCATGGATAAATATAGTATCAACATCAAGGTTTGATTTACCTCAGCAGTGAAGCTCTGCACCAGAAGCATCGCATCCGTCCGAGCATTGATGCATCACCACTGCAAATTTCGATTGTCTAGTAGCCTCAATCTGCAGCGGCTGGGTCGGACGGTGAGCGAGATGTCGTGGAGTCGAAGGCCATAGAGCGGCGGAGGAGGTGGACAGCGGCAAGGATGGAGTCCTTGCGGTTGAGGCTGCAGTCAAGGCTACGGGCGAGCGGGTCCGACGCCTTGGGCTTCACCGCCAGCCACCGTCCCGTCGGTCGCGCGTTCTTGGCCTCTGGCACGGAGGAGATGCTCTTCCAGCGCTCCACCATGGATCTCGTCTATGGGGACGCTTGTCCACCGCGGTTGTGCTGGCTTTGCCATGCTCGCTCATGTCGTGCAACCGCTGCCACTGAAACCCTAGTCTCAACCATCGCGGAAGGCCAGGTAGAGTGGTTGTTTTTATACGATCGTACATGAGTGTAAAACTGTGTATAACTAAGCGTAAACATTATAGTGGGTGGACCGGATGGTGTGCCTAGTCAACCGGGTGGGTGGTTGGGGCTTCCTGTAGTTAAACAGAGCCCAGTGCTCTAAATACATATACTATATATATATATAAGGGTCTATTTGAGACAAGTCCACTAATCTAGATTCATTGAAAACAACTATACCTCATAAATAGTTAGCCAAATAGTGTAGATCCACATAATCCGTACTCACTAAATTTATGAATCTAAGGATCAAATTCACCATTTTGGTGAAGCTACTAGAGAGGTGCTCCTCCAACTTAAATCAAGTGAAGTTGGTGAAAATTGCCCACCACTGCCACTCATTATACAATATACTAATTTGTTCTTTTCCCATCACTTCTTCTCTATCACTTCTTTCTTTCCTAATAAGTGATGTGTCGTCGTTCCAGCTTGTCCATGGCTAGCTCTCTCTCCCTCGCTTCAGTTGGCCATCTCTCTCCACATCTATGCTCTTCTTATTGTTTATTATATACCTAAAAAGAGACAATTATGATGCTGCCACTGCTTCTTTACCTACAACTACAGGTGCTTAAGCCATCGTCACTTTCCCTCTCATTTCATGTGTGGTGCTAACACGCCAATGTCACAACATTTTATCCCAACACATCTCGATACCATGGAGACTGCTGCTATTATTGCGTTGTTGATAAACAATGAACATAAAGAGCACGGGTGAACGTGTTGTTACTACTGGTACATGAGGACATATGACTACTTCCACTACATCATTGTGCTCTTCTTTCGCAACACTACACATCTAGTGCTAATGATCTATAATCCTCTACTCAAATGTTATCTTGGAAGAACATGATAGATGTGCTAGTGTGTAGCATACCCATTTCCCTAAAGTGGTACTAGAGTCGTTCATGTGCAGATTTTTATCTGGATGGTTTACACATAGGCAATATGTCTAATAGATTGGATCTATTTTTTGGTTGTAGCATGGATTAGGATGGATAAGGTAATTTTCAGTATCGTTGCACAATTTGTTTGCTCCTACCATCTGGAATCACCATTGCGACATAAAATCGATTTACATTCCCTCCTGACCAGTCGCACAACTTGCCTCTACCAACTAGAATCACCCTTAGGTTAACAGTGCATGTACCTTTTAGATTGGGGAAGGCAACATATACGAGTTGGAAGTACTGTTGTCATTCTAACTCGCGTGATTGCCAATAATTGATTATGAAAATAGATTTAAATTCATCGATTTGATGAGATTTTGATAGCATCATTTGCGTACAATGCATAGATTGTTTGGACAATTCTTTTTGACATCACGTGGTAGCATCCTGTTCTCCATCTAACTTGGTTTACAGAGAATGTTGTGAACGATGTGGCCAATATATATGTTATGCTTGATTTTTTTCATGTAATTCTTTTACTAGCAAGTGGTAGCGTAGTTCTTGATGTTATCATGGAGGACTCAAGCATGAAGGCATGTAGGATGGGAACTTCTTAATGGAGACCACCATGTTGAAGGATCATGTTACCTCACATTTAATATGATTATCTATGATGTTTTATTTTCCTAGCATAATGTACATCCATATATTAAATATGGTATAATAGTTTTCTTCAAAAAATTAAGAATTCACTTTGATGCCCTTCCAACTGCTACACCTACAAAGTTTCTAATCATTATTTGGTAGGTCTGCCAAAGGAGAGTGCCATAATTTTGTGTTGATCTATTAGGGTGGATGTCATACATCTGCATTCATAGTGTTGGTTTGCTTAATAAGGCTATCAAAATGGATTTAGGCCTTTGATATGATGTTGGGAGCCAGGGCATTAGATGCCACCCAACAAACAAGAGTCACATAGGATGTGATCAATAAACATTTGCTTACCTATGTCATTATGTTTTTAGTGGTGATGTTTGATAGCACCTAGAGGGGGATGCATAGGTGATCCTTCAAAAATAACTTAAATTAACACAAACTTGGTCTATAAATGAAGTTAGTATAAACTAAAACCAAGTTTGCGTCAAGAAGGAGAGAGAAATAAACCCTTCACTTGATTGCTCTCTCAAGATGAGTATTAAACTTAGAGCAATATCACAAGTGAAGTTAATCACTAAGGAAGATAGAAATCGCAATAAAGTAAATGAGATAAGAGACACGATGATTTTTATCCTGTGGTTCGGTCAAGCGTAATATGCTTGCCTACTCCATGTTATGGTGTCCCAATGGACAAAGGTTGCACTCAATCCCTCTTAAGTGATCCAAATATCAAACTTGAGTACCATAGTTCTTCCTTATATCATGAATTCCTGTTTGCGAGGAATCTCCACAGCTTGGAGCCTCCCACAACCTTACAAAGTGATCACAATCAACACTTAGAGTAAGGGAGAGAGAAAGAGTACACACACAAGAGCAAATCACATCAACACACAAAAGAAATGCAAAGACAAGAGCGCAAGTACAAGATTACATAAGAACAACAAAGAACTGGCGCTCGAATCTATCTCAAATAACCGGAATGTGAGGTTGTGAAGTTTCGGAGTGCTTGTTTACTCTTGAGGTGCTTTGGTACTGGTTGGAGGCCCTAGGGCTTCTATATGAAGATTGCAATGACCCCTTATATAGCCCCAAGGGGCCTAGAAGCCATTGCAATCTTCATATAGAAGCCCAGAATTTTCCTTGCCTGCGGGCATACCGGATCAGTCTGGTGCCCCACCAAATCGGGTCCATGTGTGCCCCCAGTCCGGGATCTGATTGGCGCCTTTCCTTAAATCGACAGGCATAAGACCGACCAGTGATGCCAGCTAGCCGTTGCGCCGGGGAGAGCCATTGGAGAAACGGTCTGGTGGCACACCAGACTGTGAACAGTAGCGGTCCGATGAATTTCAAAATAAAATTTCTGAGAGTGCACTGTTCATGTACGGAGGCGGTCCGGTGCACCACGAGACCAGGAGACCTTTGGCTATTTTGAGCCAATCTTCTCCAATTCCTTTTGGATCTTCTTGGTAGCTTCCCTGTGACTTAGACAAACATAGTTAGCACTTAATCCAATTGACTAAGTGTATAAAATATGCCTTTTGCCATTGTTTCACTAGGATTTGCAATATGCTCAGTCCAAAAGTTACTTTTCTTGCAGAAAAGAGTTAGTGGCCAAACCAAGGTACTAGAAACATAGTATAAGGTGTGTGCAACTTATTTAAATACTTAAAGTCATGTTTTTTGTAGATTTATTTAAAGTTGCACTTTTGGCTCTTCTCTTTAGCTTATTTGGACTTTATCTCTTCACTTTGACTTCTATGTACCAGTGCTCATACTCTTATAAAGATGGTTAGATGTAAACCTTAGACTACATCATTAAGATGTTAGGAAGTTCCTTCGTTATTTGAGAAATAAAATTTAGCATTTATTCTATTATGTGAATTTTTATCAAAGCATATCCTTCTAAATAGATATACAAATAAAAGTAATATTGATTTTGATGACTCAAATTTAATTTTGACTTTTAAAATTTAAAGTATAACTTTGAAAACTAGAAAATAAATAAAATGAAGGTTTCCTATTTAATTAAGTGAATGCTCCTTTCATTAATATTACATCTAAAAGTATTTACATAAATAAATAATAAGTAAGTAAGTAAAAGATACCTGCATCTCAGGATGGACTTTTGCATGTCACATTCAACTCATGTTTGATTTTTAAATGAGATTTAGATTTGATTTTTGGAGAATATGAAATAGAAAACTGAAAAAGAATAAAAAGAAAAAGAAAAGGATAAATAATAAAAATGAACCTATTTGGCCCAGCCAAGCTTCTTACCGTGGCCCCACTCCAGCCCGCCACCCTCCCCCATTCCTGCTCGCGTCACCTAGAGCCGATAGGTGGGCGACCTTGGCGAGTTACTCCAACTCTATAACGCCCTGAATTTGGGGGTAAAATTTTTTCTTCTTTTTACTCACTAAATTCAGGCGTTACTCTCTTTTCTTTTCCCGTTTCGCTCCTTCTTCCCAATTTCAAAGTAGTATAGCGACCGGTGTCTGTATTGCGTGTGTACAAAAACTAAGTTGACATGAGTGTTGCATCATGTCGAGGCATATTTCTTTGTCTGATGTCGTGTTTAATCGCGTGTGTTGCTTCGTCTCGTTTCAGATTTTGTTTCACAAATTGGATTCCGATCTGTGGTTGTGCGTGCCACGGGATTTTGACCCGCGGTGCGGCCCAGCTCAGCCCGATCCAGTCTGGCCCGGCCCAGCTCGGCCCGGCCTTGGCCCGCGCGCCCCTGGCGCCCTGCCCCTCCCTATGCCACGCCCCTCCCCCTCCCCCTCCCCGATCTCTTTCCCCTCATTCAATTCTCCCATGCACAACTCCCTCTCTCTCCCACCTCTCTCTCTCTCGCGTGGTGCCCTAGGTTTTGGAGACGGTGGTCGCCCGATTTGGACCCCGAGGTGAGCTCCCTCTCCCCCTCCCTCTCTCTCTTCCCCTCCCCCTCCCCTTCCTTCTCCCCTACGCACGTTCCCTGCGTGCCCCCTGCGCGCCCGTGGCCCTGCGGTCCCGCGGCCTCGCGCCCCCGCGCCCCGGCGGCGGCTCGCCCCGGCGGCCTCGCCCCTACTCTTGCGCCCCAGCGGTGGCTCGCCCCGTGCCCGCGCCCCGCGCCCTGCGCGCCCTGCGCGCCCCTGCCCCAGCGGCCTCGCGCCCCGCACGCCTGCGCCCGGCGCCCTCCCCTGCCCCGGCGGCGGCTCGGCCCCGCAGCCCCGCGCCCGCGCCCCTGCGCGCCCTGCCCCGGCGGCGGCTCCGCCCCGTGGACCCGCGCTCGCGCCCCGGCGGCCCGGCGACCCTACGCCCCCGCGCCCCTGCCCCGGCGGCCTCGCGCCCCGCACGCCTGCGCGCCCCGCGACCCCACACCCTCGTGCCCCGGCATGGCCTCGCGTGCCCCGGCGGCCTCGCGTGCCCTCGACGCGTGCAACGCGTTCCCGCGCACGCGACCGTAGTTGCGCGACGTTTAATTTTCAGTTTAATCTATTTTAAATTTAGTGTAGTCGATGTGCTACGTCGCGCCCTTCGCCACGCGACGATTCATTTTTAATTTTACCCTTATTAATGAGCTACGTCGCACGCTTCGTCGCGCGACGATTCTTTTCAAATTCATCTTTAGTAATGAGCTGTGTCGCGCGCTTCGTCATGCGACGATTCGTCTTAATTTCAGGTTATTTAATGTGTGGCGTCGCGCGTATAGTCGTGCGACGTTTCATTTTTAAATTCAATTTAGATGACGTATGCCGTCGTGCATTTCGTCGCGCGACGCTTAACGTTTCTTTATAATGAATGCAAGAGTCTCGTTGCACACCCCGTCGCGCGACGGGTCGTTTATTTCTTAATTCAATTTAAGTACTGTGTCGCGCATCTCTTTCTTAATTCAAATTAAGTGTTGTGTCGCGCATCTCGCCGCGCGACAATCCTTTAATTTACCTTTATCTGTTCATAATAATTAAACATGGAACATGACTTTGCCCTATGCTTAACGCGATGGCTAAATTAATATCATTCTGTTTAGACAAGTAATTTAATTTATAATCATGTGACGTGATCGCTCGTCGACCGTAGCCTCGACCGTTACTTTCCCTTTCTCACTTAGTCGTAGGTGTGAGCCCTACGTCGAACGTCTGTTTATTTATTGCATTCTATTGTTTGGTGTACTATTCCTTTATATTAAATTTGTGGAATGTATGTTTGAAACTTGTATAGATAACAGTCAGTTGGCAGAGTCCGAAGGAGTTGCAGGTGAAGACCTTGAGCAGCAGCTGGTTGGTGAAGGCAAGTGTCCCTTGACCCATCTATGTTCTACTCATTTTATAATTCACTCCCCGTATTTACACAATTTATACCTAAGAATTGACTAGCTTTTGTTTATCATGTCCTTGTTTACCTATTCTGGTTGGGTTATTTTGGTTTAGCCATTTGCTAGTGCTTCACATTAATCAATGAACATGATGAGACTATCTATGATACGTTGTTTTCCCCTTTTGATTATGATGATGGTACTGTGACATTTAAGGGGACTCGAGCTGTTTCTCGAGTGCCTCTCCATAAGGACCTGTTCGTTGGATGACCGCCCAGGAAAACAGTGCAACCATGAGGGTGGAGTGGGACGCCCTTAGCTGAGTAATTAGAGGAACTAGGGTGTAGTTCGCTTCGCCGTCGTGTCGTTAATGGGGCTCGGTGTATGCGGCTCGCTCTGCCAAGGTTGGTTCGCCCCTTGGGGAGGAGTGCGGTGCATTTAGGAAACCTAACGGGCGGCTACAGCCCCAGGGAATCTTTGTAAATGCTACGTAGTGAGACCCTGCCTATTCACCTTAGTAGTGTTTAAGGGTTTGATCGGTCCGAGGCAAGAGGGAATCATGACTTGTGGGTAAAGTGTGCAACCTCTGTAGAGTGTTATGAAACTGATATATCAGCCGTGCTCGTGGTTATGAGCGGCCAAGGGAGCTCCATTGATTAGAGATACTTGATCAGAGATGTATGGTTTCGCAGGTGGTGATGAGGATGATGATTTTGGTTATGCCTATGGTAATGGTAAGTGGTATTCTTTCCGTTTAGAAAGGGTACATTGGGTTAATACTAAAACCTGGCTCTCTACTAGTAATAATAACCTGACCAACTAAAAGCAACTGCTTGACCTAACTCCACATAAAGCTAGTCCACTATAGCCAAACGGGACATATTGCTGAGTATGTTGATGTGTACTCACTCTTGCTTTACACACCAACCCCCCCCCCCAGGTTGTCCGCGTTGCAACCACTGCTCAGGTGAAGATGAAGTCGTGGAGGAGGACTTCCACGAGTTCCAAGAGTACGATGAGTTCTAGGCGTGGGTTAGCGGCAAACCCCAACTCGGCTGCCTATGTAGGCCGTGTATATCTACGTTTCTTTTCCGCACTTTGATTGTTGTTAAAGACTATGTCGATGTCTTGGACATCATGATGTAATAGACTATTATTACCCTTTTATGTTATTATTTGAGCACTGTGTGATGATGTCCAGTTATGTAACTGCTGTGTACGTGAATTGCTGATCCTGGCACGTACATGGTTCGCATTCAGTTTGCCTTCTAAAACTGGGTGTGACAAACATGCACTCGCATGATAAGGCCCTCACGTTTACTAAGACTGTTGTGTGGGGTTGCTCCTGCCAGAAGCTTGTCCCAGCTCAGGTTTGTTACGAAGCTACGACGATAGCAGACATTGCAGGTCTTGCCCACCAAACCATAACTCAAGAGCATGTAGAGTATCAAATCTCGAGAATCACCGTAGCAGACATATCACTGTGAGCAGGGGAGAGAGAAGCCACGCCAGTCACGCCACGCATTCATCAACGCCCTATGGAGTCTATGCGAGTTCGCCAAGGCGCATAGACCGCGCATAAGTACCACAGAGCGTGGAACCGATGGGTGTGTGAGCTGAATTGCTTGTCGGCCTGGGAGGGCAACTCAGATTGGTAAGGAGGCCCTATCATGTTTGCCATGTGGTTAGTATTGTATAGCACCTATTTATTTCTACATTGGCTCACTAGGGTCTCGGGGATTGCTCATCAGAGTTGAGCATCGTCGTGGGTCCATAGTGCATCATGGCCAGCCCCGCCTCCATCCCCACTGTCGGTACCCCTAACAGACGTAGAAACCGAGCCCTAGGACCTTGGGTCGATGATGCTGCGATGAAGCTTCACCGTGTAGCAGTTGGGCACCACTCGTCCTGTTGTTGCCATGGGAGAGAAAGGGCAGGTACCATGGATCCCGTAGCAAACGATCTAGATTAGAAGAGAAGATACCCCTTCGGTGGTTAGATCTGAGACGTAGGTGTGGATCAGATGATCCAGATTGAATCATGTCTCATTAAATGCCAACCATTGATCTCAGATCTGGTGGCCTCAGCTGTGTAACGGTTCATAGTTTTAAACCACCCGCTGATCACAGATCGGGTGGTTCTGGAGAGTCCCACCCTTCGGTGATGGCATATTAACTAAAGACACCCTCAGTTTTACCTAATAAACTCGTCCCCCTATACTATAGGAGGATTCTTTCAAACAAGTCCATATATTTGTAATTAGACCCATGGACTTTATAGAAACCAAACCCACAGTCCAGCTGTCCTTGGGATTTTTAAATTAAATAAGGAAATTGAATTCTAATATAAAAATAACTCCATAAACTTCATAAATTCATATCTTATTCGTTTTAACTCCGATTTGATCTGTTCAAGTTGCGTTAGCTTTGTAATAAAATTGTTTATGCATTAACAACATTATTTATATCATAACACATATTCTTATAAGTAGATATCTGTTTAACATATGTTTGTTAATCTTTTTAATCAAAGTTAATCAGTCTATGATTATGATTTGACTAAAATATGGTCTCTAATCAAGTTATAACTTAGATTAAAGTTGAACAAAGTTAAATATCTTTTCTCACATGATTTATATTAATCAACACATAATATAGTTTTATTGTTTGATAACCTAAAACTTAGAAAACTTATAACTTTCTCATTTTAACCTCAAATTGAGTGGTTCTTGAACCCACGATCTCGTAGCAACATGTAGAATATTATTATATGGTTTGTTTCCATCTTTGGTTATTTTTAGCTATTTCTTGTTGTAGGAAATGGGTGACGCCTAAGAGGGGGGTGAATTAGGACTTCTAAAACTTTTACTAAACTAGGCCACAAATAAATCCCTAGAGCAAAACCTATGCAAATAATCAAACTAGAGAGTGCAATCTAGGTTTTGTCTAAGTGTTGCTATCTCTACCGCAAAGGCTAAGTTTCAATCTACACTAGATAAGTATGACTATAAGATTGAAACTTAAATGCTTAATATAAATGTGGAAACTTAAAGAGCAAAGTAGAGATGCAAACTCTCGTGGATGACGCCGGTATTTTTACCGAGGTATCCGGAACCACGCAAGGTCCCGACTAATCCTCGTTGGTGCCCCTACGCAAAGGGAAGCCCACGCGAGGGCCAAGCACCACGGTCGAGTGACTCCGTAGAGAGCCGCGGGCCTTCTCCACGCTCAAGTGGTGCTCCGCTTCCGGCCCCTCTCGGACGCTCCCCGCCGTCTCCACTATCGAGCTTCCGGCCGAAAACGCCGTGGGCCTCGTTCCCTCCAGTACACGGTGGCGGTCGTGACACAAACGTGGTTGTCACGGTCTCGCAAGACTCTCGCCCCACTCAGTACAATTACAACGACTCACGCAAGAGCCGAGGGGTTGTGTGGTTTTACAAAACTCACTCAACTAACTAGGGTTCACCTAGAGCAAGCGCTAAAGCGGTCTAACTAACCTAAGCACTTCGCAAAGCACCTACGCTAATCACCGAGAGATTCTATTAAGTACTTGGGTGTTTGAGCTCTTGGGAATATGCACTATGTGTCTTGGTATGTTGCTTGGGCTCTCACACTTTCAAATGGCCGGTTGGGGTGGTATTTATAGCCTCCAATCCCCAAACTAGCTGTTGGACAGAAAGCAGTAGCTTTCTGTCGTCGGGTGCACCACCGGACAACCACTGTGCAGTGTCTGGTGCACGCCACGTCAGCCGACCGTTGGCGCCTGTAGCAGTCGACCGTTGGATCCGACTGTTGCCGTCTGTCCGGTGCACACCGGACAGTCCGGTGCCGACTGTCCGGTGCACCACCGGACAGTCCGGTGCTACAGCTAGAGAGCGCCTGTCTGTGGCCTCTCTGCGCAGACTGTCCGGTGCACCACCGGACAGTCTGGTGCGCACCGGACAGTCCGGTGCGCACCGGACAGCACTGTCCGGTGCGCCACCAGGCGCTGGCTGACAGCCCGCTTCTTGGGTTCCTTCGCTGATTTCTTCGGGCTTCTTTTGTTCTTGAGTATTGGACTCCTATGCATCTTTTTATGTCTTCTTTTGAGGTGTTGCATCCTCATTGCCATGGTCCAATTCTCTTCGCATCCTGTGAACTACAAACACAAACACTAGAAAACGTATTAGTTCACGAATTGTGTTGTTCATCAAACACCAAAACTCAATTAGCCAAATGGCCTGGGGTCCATTCTTCTTACAATCTCCCCCTTTTTGGTGATTGATGACATCACAACCAAAGCAAGCAAATAATACAAGTAATTGAATGAAAATATGCAATCTACTTGCTAAGATGCATGATTGTCCCCACAATGTGATATTATGGACTTAAGCCTCCCCCTAACTCCATAATTCACTTACTTCCTATTTTAGGACCAAATAACCAAAACCACTTGAAAAATCATTTGTAGATATTGAATTTTAAAATTTGTGGTGTTTGGTGTTTGATATAGTTTTCATTGCTTTGGTCCCTAAACTTCTCCCCCTTTGGCATCAACCACCGAAAAGGAAGACAATAAAAGCATGTAGGAAGTAAATAAAAGCTTGCCCTCATCAAGAAATTTATCAGATGATACCACTTGAAGGATATTAAATTAAACCACAAGTATGATACCAGTTGAAAGGATTACTCCCCCTAAATGAGTGTTCTCTTTAGAAAGAATTTTCTCCCCCTTTTTAGAGATGAAGAAATACTCCCCCTGACAGAGATCCTCTACTTAGGAAAAAGCATGTGAAAAATTAGAGGTGCAAGAATGATTTGAAAAGACTAACTTCCCTTATGCATAGATAACAGAATATGAGTTAACCACTTATGCATTTTTAGCAACATGGAAGTATATGATATGAAATATAGTCTAATCAAATATTGGAGAAGACATATAAATGATACTAGATGTAGTCTCAAAAGATACCGATTGAAATTCAATGGCGAGCTTGAGAGACATGAGAGTTCTTGGAGATTTTGCAGTGGAAGATTGTTGTCTTTCTCCGGGGACCTCATTTTCCTTACAATGAGACTATCACATGAAATAGACTTGAAAAGGTGTTAGTCTCAAAGTATTAGATTATAGAGTAACCTCCCCCTGAAAGTATGCATACAAGTTTTGAATACGTGTAGGAGGCATGCACTTTGATTTGATATCAAGAGGGGCAAATTACCTATAATCCGAACTTTGGCACATATAAGTTAAATGATACAACTTGTAGAAATCAAAGTTTTCAATTGATGCATCATTTACTATGGAGTGATATAGAAGCTATGTGCTGTGCTTAAGTAAACATTTTAAGCCATGTAGGTTTGCTTAAGTGTATGAATTGAAAACAAGCAATACTACCATATGATTTACCTAGTATGCATAATTTTAAACAAAGGTAAATAACAAATGTAATACTAGGCAAGAAGGGTAAACTAGACACAAGGCAAATAGATATGCATATCTAAAAACAAGAAATACAATAAATCTAGTTACCTTAGTCATGGGTGGGAAATTTGGGTCCGAAATTTTCACTAACCCACTTGGCAACAATCTTGATCCAATTTGATGTATCCCATGATATACATCCCAACTTTGCCAAGTCTCCAAATTTCCCGATGACCTTCGGTCCACTCACTTCCCTTTCGGGATCCAAACCTTCTTGGTGCTTTTCATGGTTGAAATTATTTCCTTTGGCACCCAGATGCGTTTGGCCCCTTTTCCTTTGTTGGCTTGCTTGTTGGCCTTGATTGCTATCACCTTTCCATTCTTTTTCTTCTTGATCAAATATGGTGTAGCATCCTTTTTGTTCACCTTTTTGATGTAGGTGTTGGAGATTTTGCTTGATGGCTTTTGCTTGAGCTTTTGCCTTTGTTTATCCCCGGTCATCGCCTTGCATTGGAAAGACTTGTGGCCTTCCTTGTGGCATAGCCTACAAATCACAGTTTCTCCCTCTACAGGCTTGTTCACTCCCGCAGTGGTGTTATTGAAAGTTCCCTTTGACCCGGGAACAGGATCTGGATGTCGCCTAGAGGGGGGGGGGTGAATAGGCGAATAAAACTTATTACTTTAAAACTTAAATTCTTACTCTACTCGAAGACTTAGTACGCAGTGGAGTGAGAAGACTCTTCGAGTAGGTTGCAGCGGAATCAGAGATCCTGTCTCAAAAGTGTCCTGCACTTCAAATAAAGCTTATACCACAGATAAGTATTGAAGTGCAGATATAAAGACGAGTAAGACAGAGAGTCAGGATACAATACAGAACAGAGCACCCAGACGCAAGGATTTATCCCGAGGTTCGGCCAAGCCTGAAATGCTTGCCTAGTCCTCGTTGGAGTTAGCCACACCTGGGCTTGGAGTCTATTTCAACTCCTTCCTCCGTTTGCTCAGATCTGTCAGAATGACAGATAGAGCCTTTCACTATTGAGTGAGGTTACAACAGAACCGCGGCTGCTTACAAACTTCTTGGCAGCACCCCGGCAGAGTAACGATACGCTCAAGACCTTGCTCTAGCTCTTAGCAGCACTACTCCTCTCTCTAAAGGCTTATAGCTGTGCCTTCTACACAAACTATAGAGTTACACACAAGAGGGAGAGCGAGAATTGATCCGAGTGATGTCTACACATGTTGGCTGCACTTGTATATGCTGGAGGCGCCTAGGGGTCCCTTTTATAGGCACAAGGAGCCTAGGAGCCGTTGGAAGCAATTCTGGAAGGCCAACCTTGCCTTCTGTCGTCGGGGGCACCGGACAGTCCGGTGCACACCGGACACTGTCCGGTGCCCGATTTGTTTCCTTAACTGGCGCTGCCGACCGTTGCAGCCCGTTGGTGATCTGCGAGCCGTTGGCGCACCGGACAGTCCGGTGCACACCGGACAGTCCGGTGCCGTCTTCCGACCGTTGGCTCCGCCACGTGTCCCGCGCAGATTGCGCGGCCGACCGTTGGCCCGGCCGACTGTTGGCTCACCGGACAGTCCGGTGCACACCGGACAGTCCGGTGAATTTTAGCCGTACGCCGTCGGCCAATTTCCCGAGAGCGGCCAGTTCGAGCCGAGTCAGTCTGGCGCACCGGACACTGTCCGGTGCACACCGGACAGTCCGGTGCTCTGGGTCTTGGCAGCACACAGCCAAGTCTTTTCTCTTCTTCTTCTTTCTGTTTCTAACACTTAGACAAATATATTAGTACACAAACCAATGTACTGAGGCTTAGAAACATACCTTTACTTAATCATTATATCCATAGCATTTCACATGCTTGAGTTTTGATGTTGGACTCATAAATCATCAAGTCGGCTTGACTTGATCCAGATTGACATTTCTTAGCTCCAACATCCTGCAAAGGTCACATAGAACATCTCCAAACATAGGAACAACCCAAACTAAAGATTAAGATGAACTTAGCTCTCTTGGGCTGGTTCCAGTTCTGGTTTTGACACTTGTTCTCCTTCTAGTGACCTTGATCTCTTTCTTAGAGCTTGGTCTTGAGCCTTATGACTTACACCACATAACTGTAGCTGTTACCTCATTGGTTGTAAGTCACGTCCTTATGTAGTGATCCTTGATGTGCTATAGCTGTTCTCAACTCGATCACCCTTGACTTTGCAAGCTTTCTTCTTCACCCTTGGCCTTGGGTTCCTCAGTCTCCTTGACCTTCTCCCGTGCACTTGGTACCTCGAAGCTCTTCTTGCCTCCGTCCTTGGCTTGATCAGTTGTCTCCGAGCTACGCACCCGAGTATCACTTTTGCAATGTCCATCTAACTTGTGATGCCCATTATCTAGTCCTTGGGCCATCACACTTGTTCACTTGTGTTGAACCCTGTCAGCTTTACACTAAGCACCTGTTCAACACTCAACACACTTGTTAGTCCTTTAATTGAGTTGTCATCCAAACACCAAAACTCACAAGAGAGCTTTCAATCTCCCCCTTTTTGGTGATTGATGGCAACACAATTAAAGCTTACATAAGAATAAGATTTGAAGCACAAATTTTGAATACTAAGTTTATTGAATTGCTCCCCCTAAATATGTGCTTACTTTAGAATCATAATTTTGGCCTTATATGCCAATTTGCACATACTTAGGCAATTCGAAGCATTTCTACACCTTGGCACCTTTTGGAATGCATTGTCAAAGATCAACCCATGATACTATAACGCACAAATGCACAGAACCAGAGTTAAACACCCATCATTTGAGTGGCTATATCACAGGAATATCAACCTACCACTTTTCACCATTAAGATACCAATTTAGATACTAATTTAAAGCAATCTTAGCACCATTAACCACATGCATCATTGTCCACATGACTATCTATTTCAGAATGAACACAATAGATGCCAATTAATTCATAGCAACGGAAACATTAGTCCATATGATGCAACACATATAATATTGCAAGAAGCATATGAATATCACACTTGGCAAAGCTCAAACTAACACACCACCCCTTAGGATGAGCTTTCTTCTCAGGTTGAGATAAGCTTTAATGTTAGGATGAGCTTTCTTCTCAGGTTGAGATAAGCTTTAATGCACAACTTCTCCCCCTTTGACATCAAACACCAAAAGCCATACTCAAGCAAGAACATAGGATGATGTCAAGGGACAACAGGGTGCTAAGGAGGAGAGACACATGATCAATACTCCCCCTTACTTATTGAGCATATGCACTACCAACATTTAAGCAAGATACAAATATGCAAAAAGATTACTACTTCCTTTTGTACCTTTACCATGTTGTAGTGTACTTCCCATCTTGAAAGTATTTAATCTCTTGAGAGCTTCTTCACACTTGTGCCAGATTCTTTATCCTGACCTTTTCTTGTTGCTAAGACACCAAACTTAGAACAAGTTATAGTATTGGGCACAAGAAGAAACTTCTATTCTAATCACAAGATGTCAATTAAAGCAAACTACCATGGCTACTAATTGAAGAATACCAATTTCAAGATCATTCATTATCGTAGCTCCATGATATTCAAAGATAAGCATCTAATATCACCAAATATTGTAGAGCATGAGCAATCTTAAAAATACGCATTTACTCACGACTTAAGATACCAATCGCTTGACTTACGGAGGTACCCAAGTCCTGATTGCTCCATTTCTTGCTCATCTTCTCTTTTCCACCTTGAGACTACACAAGATCACTCAAGAAACAATAAGTCTCAAAAGACACAAGTTATGTGTGCTCCCCCTAAACTTGTGTATCAAGTATTTGAATAACTTGCACTTTGCACATTCTAGCTTCCTCAGAACTAGAGGGGATTACACCATATCTTGGTCAAGGCATACTCTTAATTTTATCACAAAGAGATACCAATTGAGTACCACATGAAAGATTGACTTAATACAGCAATGCATGCCAATTATTGTACCACATACATGGCAATCTAAACATGCTACATGCATGACAAACATTGTACCACATGTACCAATTGAAGAACAACACAATCATGCATATAAAGCGTAATGTCTAAGCATGCCATAATTAAGAAGATTTCTTAGATGCACCAAAAGAAACAACATTTTAAAGGCATAAATCACCTAAACCAAGATATTACCGATTGAAAGACAAGAACATAGTTATGATCGCAATTAAAGGAACTTCAAGATATTCAATACAATTGCACAGTTCCATTTTCCATACCTTTGCCTTTATGAGAGCACTTGTTATCACCAATTCAGAGCTCCTTTTGCTTACGCATCTCACAGCTCAAAAGGGCACGACATGGATTTGAAATTCACACAATACCAAACTAGGGTAATCATGTGAACATGGACTAAACAATATGTCATATTTGCACATAGCATGACTTACACAAAGTTACATGTTTATCCATATACACCAAGAGGGTTAATCGTTGTGGATATAACAAATGAAAGAGCTACCCATGAATGATTCAAAAGATATATCCTATAGTGCACTAGTCATGATTAGGCAAACATTATTATGATCCATTTAACACAGGCAATCATAAAGCATAACTACTCTAAGCACGACACTTAAATTTAAGAGCAATAATGATAATGCACTTAAGAAACACAGGTACCGTCCTTTGAAGAGACAGATGCGCAATCGAGGTCCTTTGCTTGATTCACCAATAATGATCAAGGACCTATTCCACTTTTTACTTGAGATGAACATGGGATTAGTGTCTCATAATAATTCAACCTTGGGTCAATAAACACCAAAACAATTGACAGCTTAAGCATAGAGTTTTTAGATAACCATCTTAAGCTCTCCCATGGTCTCCAGTCCATCTCATGGCACCTGCATGGTCTAGTTAGCGCAATTTGGAACCCACCTCGGGATGGGTCCATAACGATCAACTAAAAGTGCCTTTGGCACCCAAATAGTCTTTGTGCTAGTTCTAGGTGATCTTGCTATAGATCTAGCACAAGTGTATGATATGGGTCTCCTACCCGAATAAGATTGACACAAATTCACTTGCTTAGGAATCTTACCTTTATAACATACCTTGGATAGATGACCCTGCTCACCACACTTGTAGCAGAAGCGTCGCTCAACTTGACACGGCGCTTGCTGTGTGTCATTTTCCTTGGTGAGGGTCACCTTGGAGGATGCACATCCTTGATCCTTCATGACCGGACATGAAGTGATCGTGTGGTCCTTTTTGTTGCATCCAAAACACCTCCTTGTCCCTTCATTCTTGTCTTTGTACGGACAAGATGCGATGAGGTGGCCTAACTTCTTGCACTTGAAACACCTCCTTTTTCCTTTTCCCTTTTTGTACTTGATTGACATGGAGAGAGGGTCAGTGCAAACAACATGATTAATTGAATCTTTACCCTTTTCCTTTTTCATGTTGATTTCTTCATTTATAGCTTTGGGAACATCCTTCTTATGGAGTTCGATGCTTGCTGCAGTTCTTCCTTTCTCAAGCTTCTTCACCACGCGCCCGTGGATATCTTGAGAGAGTTGAGCAATGCGTCTTCTCCTTAGTTGTATTTGCTTCTTGTTCCCACTCAATTTCTTTTGTGACCCTAAAACTTGTTGCTCAATCAATGATTGGCTTTCTTTCGAGCAACAGGGGTTAGCACATGGTGATATACAATTCAAATGTGCACACGTGCGAGAATGAGGTTCACATGAATTTAAGTTTGCAATTATAACCTCATGAGCAACATTAAGCATGATATGTCTATCCAAGAGATTATCATGAGAATAAGATAATGAATCATATTTTTTGGTGAGAGCTAATTTATCATGACTTAGCAATTCTACTTGCCTCTCAAGCATGGCATTTTTCATTCTAAGTTGAGCAACACAAGATAAAGCATCATCATTACTACTTTGCTCAATCAATATTGAATCATACCGTTGGGCCAGGACATCATGAGAGCATTTTAGCTCCTCATGTTCTTTGGTCATCTTCTCCAGGCTGTTGTTTGTTTTGATGAGAGTCTCTTCTAGCCTGAGAAGCGTCTCGCCTTGTTCCTTGTTCCTTCTCAATAACTTAACCAAGATTGCTTTGTCCTCTTTGTTGAGATGGATATAGAACTGGCGAATCTCCTCTTCTTCCGCATCGTCGGTCTCATTTTCCCTGTCATTATTATCAGTGGAAGCAAAACAGGAAAATGTACCTTGTGATGATGTGGATTCCTCATCCTCATATTCTTCCTCATCATCGCTTTCGTCTCCACCATCATTGTTAGCAATAAGACATTTATTACTAGTGGAAGACAAACCTGTTGATGAGGTGGATTTATCGTTTGGTGTCCAACGCTTTTCATCTCCCTTTGATGAGTTAGTATCACAGGCAATATAGGGAGTAGAAGCAACACAATTGGCCACAAAATATTTTACTTTAATTCTATTCCATAAATCATGAGCATCAGCAAATAAATCAGTATCACTACTCATGATGGAAAAATAAGCACCTCTTGAAAGAGAGTCAACTAAGATGTTGCAAGCATGGTGATTGAGAGATAAACATCTTAGTTCTTCATTAGAAAGATTTTTACTAAAATCAGAGGGAAAAATACTTCTACTAAAGATCTGTCTCAAATCAGGGTCAACATTCATGAAAGCATTATAAATAGAGACAGACCAAGATTTATAATTAGAACCATCGCCTAGAAGAAGTTCAACGGTTACCTCTTGTGACGACATCGTCATCTCCGGACGGCTAAGCCCACACTGGAGAGGCCTAGCTCTGATACCAATTGAAAGTTCCCTTTGACCCGGGAACAGGATCTGGATGTCGCCTAGAGGGGGGGGGTGAATAGGCGAATAAAACTTATTACTTTAAAACTTAAATTCTTACTCTACTCGAAGACTTAGTACGTAGTGGAGTGAGAAGACTCTTCGAGTAGGTTGCAGCGGAATCAGAGATCCTGTCTCAAAAGTGTCCTGCACTTCAAATAAAGCTTATACCACAGATAAGTATTGAAGTGCAGATATAAAGACGAGTAAGACAGAGAGTCAGGATACAATACAGAACAGAGCACCCAGACGCAAGGATTTATCCCGAGGTTCGGCCAAGCCTGAAATGCTTGCCTAGTCCTCGTTGGAGTTAGCCACACCTGGGCTTGGAGTCTATTTCAACTCCTTCCTCCGTTTGCTCAGATCTGTCAGAATGACAGATAGAGCCTTTCACTATTGAGTGAGGTTACAACAGAACCGCGGCTGCTTACAAACTTCTTGGCAGCACCCCGGCAGAGTAACGATACGCTCAAGACCTTGCTCTAGCTCTTAGCAGCACTACTCCTCTCTCTAAAGGCTTATAGCTGTGCCTTCTACACAAACTATAGAGTTACACACAAGAGGGAGAGCGAGAATTGATCCGAGTGATGTCTACACATGTTGGCTGCACTTGTATATGCTGGAGGCGCCTAGGGGTCCCTTTTATAGGCACAAGGAGCCTAGGAGCCGTTGGAAGCAATTCTGGAAGGCCAACCTTGCCTTCTGTCGTCGGGGGCACCGGACAGTCCGGTGCACACCGGACACTGTCCGGTGCCCGATTTGTTTCCTTAACTGGCGCTGCCGACCGTTGCAGCCCGTTGGTGATCTGCGAGCCGTTGGCGCACCGGACAGTCCGGTGCACACCGGACAGTCCGGTGCCGTCTTCCGACCGTTGGCTCCGCCACGTGTCCCGCGCAGATTGCGCGGCCGACCATTGGCCCGGCCGACTGTTGGCTCACCGGACAGTCCGGTGCACACCGGACAGTCCGGTGAATTTTAGCCGTACGCCGTCGGCCAATTTCCCGAGAGCGGCCAGTTCGAGCCGAGTCAGTCTGGCGCACCGGACACTGTCCGGTGCACACCGGACAGTCCGGTGCTCTGGGTCTTGGCAGCACACAGCCAAGTCTTTTCTCTTCTTCTTCTTTCTGTTTCTAACACTTAGACAAATATATTAGTACACAAACCAATGTACTGAGGCTTAGAAACATACCTTTACTTAATCATTATATCCATAGCATTTCACATGCTTGAGTTTTGATGTTGGACTCATAAATCATCAAGTCGGCTTGACTTGATCCAGATTGACATTTCTTAGCTCCAACATCCTGCAAAGGTCACATAGAACATCTCTAAACATAGGAACAACCCAAACTAAAGATTAAGATGAACTTAGCTCTCTTGGGCTGGTTCCAGTTCTGGTTTTGACACTTGTTCTCCTTCTAGTGACCTTGATCTCTTTCTTAGAGCTTGGTCTTGAGCCTTATGACTTACACCACATAACTGTAGCTGTTACCTCATTGGTTGTAAGTCACGTCCTTATGTAGTGATCCTTGATGTGCTATAGCTGTTCTCAACTCGATCACCCTTGACTTTGCAAGCTTTCTTCTTCACCCTTGGCCTTGGGTTCCTCAGTCTCCTTGACCTTCTCCCGTGCACTTGGTACCTCGAAGCTCTTCTTGCCTCCGTCCTTGGCTTGATCAGTTGTCTCCGAGCTACGCACCCGAGTATCACTTTTGCAATGTCCATCTAACTTGTGATGCCCATTATCTAGTCCTTGGGCCATCACACTTGTTCACTTGTGTTGAACCCTGTCAGCTTTACACTAAGCACCTGTTCAACACTCAACACACTTGTTAGTCCTTTAATTGAGTTGTCATCCAAACACCAAAACTCACAAGAGAGCTTTCAGTTATCCTGTGGAGGTCGGATTTGTTTGACTTTGCCTTTCTTGTCATACAGAGCCTTGCCAAGGCGAGCCACTTCTTGCTTTAATTGTTCATTTTCCTTTGCAACCTCATCCGAACATGTCTCTACAACAATATTCTCAACAACGACTTGGTTGCAGCGGTTAGAATCATCAATTAAATCAAAGCAGGAAGTAGAAACATCTTTCTTAATTATTTCAGGTATTTCAAATAAAGATGTTGCTGGGGTGCTACCAATGTTTTCTAGCTTAGTAGTTAGCTCATTATTGTGTATGCTAAGAATTTCCATTTTCTCTAGCAAATTTTCAATAGCTTCTTGGGAGCTAGCTAACTTAGCCTTAAGTTTTTCATTCTTTTTAATAAGGCTGTCATCGGTAGCAGTGGATGGAGCACTAGATTCTAGTAGCTCAATTTTAGTTGATAGCTCACTATTTAAGTTTGCAAAAGTTTCAAATTTTTCTAGCAAACCTTTGTAATCATTTTGAGAGCTAACCAACTTATTTTTCAAAGTTTTAAGTTGAGCTTTTTGCTTAGTGCAAACATCCTAGAAAAAATTTACAGCTTCCGCAAGCTCATCTACGGAGGGCTTTCCCTCACCTTCTTCATCACTGCTACTTTCATCACTAGAGAATGGAATGCTTTTGTTACCTCTTGCCATAAGGCATTTGTGTGATGACTGTGATGAGCGTGATGAGGACCGGTGGCTGCGCGTCCTTGGAGGTTCATCTTCACTTGAAGAGTCATCCCAAGTTCTAACACTTGTTAGCGCCTTGCCTTTGCTCCTCTCCTTTTTGGGTTTGGCCATATTTGGACAGTTGTCCCTGAAGTGGCCCTTCTCCCCACATGCGAAGCATCCTCTCTTCCTTTGCTTTTTCCTGTCAATGTTAAAGAGAAGATCCTCGACCTGCAGGGGCACACCCATTAGATTAATCTTGCAGATCATCCTCATTACCTTTCCGACGCGTCGGATTGTTTCTTCGTCCTCGGAGGATGATGTGCATGGTTGATTATCTTCATCATCATCACTTTCTTCTTCTTCCTCTTCTTCGCTTGAGGAACTTGGAGTGGGAGCCTTCTTTTTCCCTTTCCTTTCTTCACATGCAAAAGCATATGGTCTTGAGGAAGTTGGCTCCTCTCCCCGACTCATTTTTCGCGACATCTCAAAGGCCGCGATTTTCCCAATCACAATGGTTGGGGTCATGTTGCTCAAGTCCTCCATGTTATGAAGGATGGTGATGATGCTCCCATATCTTTGTTGTGGTAGCAGGGAGATAATATTCCTCACAATGTCCGCATCACCTAGCTTATTAATGCCAATAGAATTGAACTCATTGATAATTAGATTCAAACGAGAATACATGTCTCTAACAAGCTCATCATCTTTCATAGCAAAAGAATTATACTCATTTAAGACTAGCAATGTTTTTGCTCACGGACATTGGATGTGCCGTCATGGAGCTCATGCAATTTTAGCCAAATCTCATTAGCAGTTTTCAAGGTAAAGACTTGATTAAAAATATCCATGCTAAGAGATTCGTACAATCAATTTTTGGCTCTAGCATTTAAATGGATTTCTTTTTCCTCACTTGTGGTGGGTTTCTCGGGATTCTTGAGGGGTTTCATCCCGTCATGAGTGACTCTCCAAACACCTAGATCAACAGCCTCTAGGTAACAAGCCATTCTAGCACTATAATATGGGAAGTTAGTGCCGTCGAAGTGTGGTGGCCTATGGGTATCCATCCCTTCCTCTAAAAAGCGTCGGCTCTTTTAGCGGTGAAGCTAAAGCGTTTCAAATGAGCCAAACCGGCTCTGATACCACTTGTAGGAAACGGGTGACGCCTAAGAGGGGGGTGAATTAGGACTTCTAAAACTTTTACTAAACTAGGCCACAAATAAATCCCTAGAGCAAAACCTATGCAAATAATCAAACTAGAGAGTGCAATCTAGGTTTTGTCTAAGTGTTGCTATCTCTACCGCAAAGGCTAAGTTTCAATCTACACTAGATAAGTATGAATATAAGATTGAAACTTAAATGCTTAATATAAATGCGGAAACTTAAAGAGCAAAGTAGAAATGCAAGCTCTCGTGGATGACGCCGGTATTTTTACCGAGGTATCCAGAACCACGCAAGGTCCCAACTAATCCTCGTTGGTGCCCCTACGCCAAGGGAAGCCCACGCGAGGGCCAAGCACCACGGTCGAGTAACTCCGTAGAGAGCTGCGGGCCTTCTCCACGTGTGGGGGACAGATATCCCCCGGGTCCACTAAAAGAGTAAAAGACCTCACGAAAGGCCCAAGGGCCCAATAAATCGTAAGGCCATTCTTTCGTGGGCCTGGGGAGGAACAATCAGCAAAGCAGGTTGACACAAGGCCGGATTGGTGCAAACCTGGACGACCCACAACGTCGAGCGAGCGACCACAACAGAGATCCGACTTTCCCGCGCTGGAGCCCCCATGCAACGGAGCCACGCGAGGATAGGTTGGCGGAACTACAGGGAGATAAACTCAAACAAGTGCTGATCCTTTAGCTACACATTGTTATCATATCCACGTGTATTACCCCACGGTCGAGTATATAAGGCCTAGGGGGCACCCCTTCAGAACGATCGACCCTATTACTTAGCCATCCACTTCAACTCTCTGCATTCTCAATTCAGAGAGCTCTCTTGTAACCTCATTCACCAAGCAAACTCACCAGGACGTAGGGTGTTACGCATCTCTAAGCGGCCCGAACCTGTAAACATTGTCCACTGTCCCTCGTGCAACTGGCACGAACCATTTTGCTACAGTCGTCGACACCGTCCTACTCCTAAAAACACCTTGAGGGGCAACCCCAGGTGTGCGGTCAGACCCAAAACACCGACAGCTGGCGCGCCAGGTAGGGGGTGTGTCGACGATCCAAGCTAGCTCAATGGCCGTCACCTTCCACAGCAAGATCACCCTCCGTCCTGGATCCGTATTCTGTTTCGGAACAATCTCATCCGTAGCAGATGAAGAGGGAACTCTACACCGCATTGCGGATCCGCCGGAAAAGAAGTCTCCTCCAACGAACTCCGAAAGTGTCGGAGAAGCGCAACCTCCAGCTCTCCAGAAAAAGATCGTCTCCGGAAAGTCAGGAGCCAAGGGCCCATTGACCCGGAGAACTCCACTGCCTACTTCCCTGATAAAAGAATGGACACAGATCGTGAGGAAGAAGGAGACCAAGGGGAAGCAAGATGTTCTTTCCGTTCCTCCGCCCTCAGAGGAGAACAGAAAGAAGGTCGCCGTGACAGCAGCGCCGTTCTATCCCGACGTCCTCTTCATCGGGAGAGTGGAGTCGCCTACCGTCTCCGACGACGAGCCGACCGCACCCGGAGAGGAACCACCTCAACGAGAATCCCGCCGACGGAGAAACCGGCGTAGGAACGTTCGACGACATCACGCGGCCGGAGAACGGGATCCGGAGCAACCTGTCTCGCGAGACGAGGTCTCGGAGATAGGAGAAACGCTGGAGGAACGCGTCTTCAGAGAACGAAGGAACTCCCGACGACGTGATCGCCGTCGAGCTCAAGAACAAGCTGAGCAAGATGCAAGGCAACGCCGGGAGAATCCATTCTTTGGGCGCAACCTGAACCCCGACTTCGCCCGAGCCATGAACACGCCGAGCGAAGTTGGAGGAGTACTAGCTCGGATAGCTGATGGACTCCCTCGGACTCCCGACGCCGAGGGCTACCGACGACTGTTCACCCAGGCAGCCAACCATCTTCTACCGCTTGCTCACCCACCGAACGATCTACGACACGCCATCAACAGTCGCCGAGACGCGCGAAGCTCCATCAATGCTTCACGTGAACGACGGCATGAGAATGAGATCCGCCGCCGGGAGGAGTACGACAGGGATCATGGCATCCCAGCTCGGAGCCAGGCCACCAGAACTGAGTCAGCGACGACCTCAACTGGCGGTACTACCCGGGGACGGTCGAGGAACCACAACAACTACTCCCCTCCCCGGGACAGACATCATCCCCGACGACAGGAGGACACATGCGGAGTGTCTGCTCTCACTCCACGCCTTAGGGCCATCCAATGGCCTCCCAACTTCAAGGTATCTAATGTCGACAAATATGAACCTAAGCAGGATCCAGGGGGTTGGCTAGCCGTCTACACCACCGCTAGCCAACTGAAAGGGAGTACCCGCTGGGCCACATATACATGCCTGTCACCTTCGGAACTCCGGAGAACTAAAGAACTGAGTTCCTGAGGTTCGAAGTGGCGAACTTCGACTGTGGGTACAATGCCATCATTGGAAGGCCGGGATTGGCCAAATTCATGGCCATTCCGCATTACACGTACATGATACTGAAGATGCCAGGACCGCAAGGAATCATAACTGTGCGCGCCGACTTCCAAGGCGCCGCAGAGTGTTTCCGAGTGGCCATCCAAGCAGCCCTCACCACCAAGCCGTCAATGATTTCTTCAACACAGGCGAACTCTAAGCCTGAGGAAGACCTTGCAGAACTGGCAAACGAAGCTTAGACCGCGACCTCTATGCGGCCGACTGAAGAAACTAAAAGGATCAACCTGGGGTTCGCTGATGAACGCAAGACTGCCATCATCAGCTCCATCCTGGACGACAAATAGGAAAGCGCACTCGTCCAGTTTCTGCAAGATAACCGAGACGTATTCGCGTGGCAACCTGCGGATATGCTGGGAGTCCCAAGAGAACTAGCCGAGCACAAACTAAAAGTCTATCCCCAGGCGAGGCCGATCCATCAAAAACTACGACGTTTCACGCCTGACAAGAGAGAGGCCATTCACGCCGAGTTAGCTCGCTTGGTCACGGCTAGATTTATTAGAGAAGTATTACACCCCGAGTGGTTAGCCAACCCTGTTCTTGTACTCAAAAAGAATAAAGTGGATTGGCGCATGTGCGTCGACTACACTGATCTCAACAAACACTGTCCGAAGGATCCCTTCGGGCTCCCGAGGATAGATCAGGTGGTGGACTCCACCGCTGGATGTTCTGTGCTGTCTTTCTTGGATTGCTATTCCGGATACCACCAGATTAGTTTGGCAAAGGAAGACGAAGAAAAAAACAGCGTTCATTACTCCGTTTGGTGCTTTCTGTTATACCTCCATGCCGTTCGGCCTCAAAAACGCTGGAGCGACTTATTAGAGAGCCATTCAAACATGCTTAGCCGATCACTGGGGCAAGCGTGTGGAGGCCTACGTAGATGATGTGGTAATCAAAACAGAGAACTCGGAAAACTTCATCGAAGACTTACAACTGGTTTTCAACAGTCTGAGGCGGTATAGATGGAAGCTTAATCCCGAAAAATGTGTTTTCGGGGTACCAGCAGGAAAGTTACTCGGGTTTATTGTCAGCCACCGGGGAATTGAGGCTAATCCAGATAAGATTGAAGCTATCATGAAGATGGAAGCACCTCGATCACAAAAGAAGGTTCAGCGACTTACTGGATGTATGGCAGCTCTGAGCAGATTTATATCCAGGCTGGGGGGAAAAGGTTTACCATTTTACAAGCTACTCAAGAAGGTGGATAAGTTTCAGTGGACTTCAGAGGCACAGGAAGCTCTAGATGCACTGAAGAAATTCTTGACAACACCACCAGTACTGAAGCCACCACGACGAGCTACGTCAACTCAACCAGCTGAAGATCTACTACTGTATATCTCTTGCACGACTCACGTGGTAAGCACCGCGTTGGTAGTCGAGCGAGCAGAAGAAGGACATGCCTACCCAGTGCAACATCCTGTTTACTTCATCAGCGAAGTTCTGGGCCCCTCAAAGAAAAAGTATCCTCAAGTTCAGAAGCTATTATATGCAGTACTTCTAACTGCCCGCAAGCTACGTCACTACTTTGATGACCACAAAATCATAGTAGTCACCGGTTTTCCGATAGGGGATATTCTTCACAACAAGGAAGCCATTGGCCGAATAGCCTAGTGGGCTTGTGAGCTGGGATCTCATGACATCGAGTTCCGACCTTGCACTGCCATCAAAACTCAAGCACTGGTTGATTTCGTATCAGAGTGGACTGAACAGCAAGTACCAGATAACCTAGAGACTGCAGAAGTGTGGCAAATGTATTTCGATGGCTCGTTGAAGTTGCAAGGAGTAGGAGCAGGAATTCTCTTCACCGCACCTGGAGGCGAGCACCTCAAATATGCCCTCCAGTTGCTGTTTCCAGCCTCCAACAATGCAGCCGAGTATGAAGCTCTGATCCATGGATTGAACATCGCCATATCATTGGGCATCAAGAGATTGATGGTGTACGGAGACTCTCTGGTAGTCATTAGCCAGATAAACAAAGAGTGGGATTGTTCAAGCAATTCAATGGGAAAATACTGCACTGCCGTCCGAAAGCTGGAAGATAAATTTGAGGGTCTGGAATTTCATCATGTAGAAAGAGATCGGAACACAGCAGCCGATGTGTTGTCCAAGTTAGGATCCAGTCGAACTCAGGTCCCACCTGGAGTCTTTGTGCAAGAAATACTACGGCCGAGCATCTCAATGGATCAGGTAGAAGAGTGTAATATTATAGATCAACCCGAGTCAGACTCTAATGACTGGAGAAGGCCAATCATCAAGTATATAAAGAATGAAGAGGAACCAGATGACAAGAATTCAGCCGAGCGCATTGCTAGACAGTCGGCTCACTACACACTCATTGGGGAGACATTGTACAGAAGGGGTGCGTCAGGCGTCCTCATGAAGTGCATTCTCCCATCTACTGGGAAGCGACTTCTGGAGGAGGTCCATGCTAGGCAATGTGGAATACATGCAGCATCCAGAACACTAGTCGGGAAGGTCTTCAGGTCAGGATTTTATTGGCCAACAGCGAAGAGTGATGCAGCCGAGTTAGTTCAGAGGTTCGAAACTTGCCAATACTTGTCAAAACAACAACATCTACCAGCACAGCAACTGCAGACCATACCAGTAACTTGGCCTTTCGCATGCTGGGGACTGGATATGATTGGACCTTTCAAGAAAGCTCAAGGAGGATACACTCATGTATAGGTAGCAATCGACAAATTCACTAAATGGATAGAGTTCAAGCCCATTGCCTCTTTGACCTCAGCTAAGGCCGTGGAATTCATACAAGACATAATATTCAGATTCGGGATACCAAACAACATCATAACTGACCTAGGATCCAACTTCACAAGTTCAGAGTTCTTCGATTTCTGCGAGCAAAAAAGCATTCAGATCAAGTATGCTTCTGTAGCACACCTGAGAGCCAACGGACAAGTTGAGCGAGCCAACGGGATGATACTGGAGGCACTCAGGAAAAAGGTCTTCGATAAGAATGAAAAGTTTGCAGGAAAATGGATAAGGGAATTGCCCTATGTCGTCTGGAGCCTAAGAACCCAACCTAGCCGAGCTCTGCATGGAAACACTCCTTTCTTCATGGTCTATGGGTCGGAGGCAGTGTTACCCGCCGATCTCAAATTCGGGGCGCCAAGGTTGATCTTCGAAAACATAACAGAAGTCGAAGCCACTAGGCTAGAAGACATTGATATACTCGAGGAAGAACGACTGAATGCGGTAATCCAATCAGCACGGTACCAACAGACTCTAAGGCGCTATCACGACAAGGCCGTGCGACAGCGATCCTTCTCAGTAGGAGATCTCGTCCTCCGCCGAATTCTAACGGGGGAGGGACGGCACAAGTTATCGCCTTTATGGGAAGGACCCTTCGTGGTAGCAGAAGTCACTCGGCCAGGATCATATCGTCTCACTCAGATGGATGGCACAGAAGTCGGGAACTCCTGGAACATAGAACACCTCAGGAAGTTTTATCCCTAGCTATATTTCAAAAGCTATCAGGACGACGATGTACTCTGTAAAATGGAAATATGTCATCAATAAAGAAAGGCTTCAAAGATACTCAGTTTGTTCGCGATTGACTTGCATTCTTACTTAACTCGGGGTGACCACTATGCCCTGCTAACAGAGCAATCGGCTTAAGTCGATAACGACTTAAGGCGGCGCAACATGCTCATGCTTACTTAACTCGGGGTGACCACTATGCCCTGCTAACGGAGCAATTGGCTTAAGTCGGCAACGACTTAAGGCGGTGCAACATGCTCATGCTTACTTAACTCGGGGTGACCACTATGCCCTGCTAACGGAGCAATCGGCTTAAGTCGGTAACGACTTAAGGCAGTGCAACATGCTCACGCTTACTTAACTTGGGGTGACCACTATGCCCTGCTAACGGAGCAATCGGCTTAAGTCGGTAACGGCTTAAGGCGGTGCAACATGCTCACACTTACTTAACTTGGGGTGACCACTATGCCCTGCTAAAGGAGCAATCGGCTTAAGTCGGCAGCGACTTAAGCCGGTGCAACATGCTCGCGCCTACGCAATTCAGGGTGACCACTACGCCCTATTAACAGAAGCAATCGACTTAAGTCAGCAGCGACTTAAGGCGATTTGATGTGATTACAATTACTCATATAAGGATGGCTTCTATATCCCGCAAACAAATTTCAAAACCATCGCACATCATTTTACTACCACAAATTTATGAACTGATGAATTCTGAAACAATATGAAAATAACGATATCGTCCAAGTACTGAAATGACGTCCTCTAACAAATGTCTGACCATGCTAACCGCGCGTTCAAAGCACGCAAAATGTTTCTCTACTTCGTGATATTTTTCTCAGGAGCAATCGATGAGGAAGGACGACTCGAGGAATTAGGGGCAGCATTCACATCAGCCCTTATATCTTCAGGAACAACCACGCCGGGTCTCCTCATCAAGGTTCGCCCCGCCCGAATAGCCTTGTCCATGGCTCTATCACGCTGGGCTCTGAGAGTAACAGAAGTTTCTTCGGCAACCTTGGCAGCCAGCCGAGCAGTTTCTAACTCTTGGGCGATGGATTTCTTGGAAGCTCGAAGTTCTTTGATAGTAGCGTCCTTCGCTGATATCAACTGCTTGAGTCGGGTCACTTCATCCATGGATTCCTGTAGCTTACATCGTTGGTTGTCTAACTCTTCCATGGTGAAGCGATGACTCCTCTCCAAGATAGTCAGTGAGTTGCTAGAATCACAATACAATCTTTCAAGACTGTCGCGAGAAGCAGCAAGGATACGTTTTTCTTCCTGCAAACAAAAGTCAACTCCCTCAAACACCAAGCAAGTAATAGGAGCACAACAAGGCAAAGCACAGTTTCATAAATCACCTTTTCAGAATTGAGCTGAGCATGAAGAGAAGAACTCAGTGCATTGGCGTCATCTAAGGCAGCGGAGACCTGACCCAGTTCAATCTGACTTTGAGAGTACTTTTCTTCAAAGTCAGTGCACCGCTGGGCCAATTCAGCCTGATCTCGGGAATGTTTTTCCTCAAGAGTGGAAATCTGTCGAGTCATACCTAGCAGGAGACAATCAAACAAAAAAGGGTCAGAATGTAAAGCAGTCTACAGTGAAGACAAAGAGAAGCAAAAAGACACTAACCAGCGTTGGTCGCCTCCAATTCAGAGACACGATGTTGAAGTGATGCTGGATTCCAACATGCAAGTGACGAAGCTACTTATAGGACAGAAGCACCCTGTAACCTCAGCTGGCCAGCCATCCCATCCACCAAAGCCTGATGAGGAGAGCAGATGAATGTAATGACAGCAGTTCACGCAATGTAAAAAGCCAAGCTGAAATACATCACAGTACCTGGAGGTTGGAAAAGAACGAAGGGATCCCCAAATCAGGAGAGATCAATTGATAACCGGGCGTAAAGCCACCACCCGAAGCAGCTTGCAACGAACCAGCAGGAATTAACTCGGTGCCATCAGCAGAGCCCAACACTCGGTTAGCGGGGACGCTACCCTCTAAAGCGACTCCCTGGTCCAAGGCTTGGGCTACCACCATACAGCCGGAGTGTGGAGGCGATCCCGCATGAACGTCCATGGAAGTACAAGAGAGAGACCCCGCTCGGACATCCTCGGGGGCTGGGTCATAGTTTGCACTGCCCACTTGAGCCGGATCATCCCCGGCAGCACCCTCGGGGGCTGGGCAGTGGCTTACACTTCCCACCCGAACCAAGTCTTCCCTGACAACATTCTCGGGAGCTGGGCACGTGTCAACACCATCCTTGGGGTCCAAGTTCTCTGTGGTAGCCACCTCTAAGGCTGATGGGCCCTCAGTTACTTCCATGGGACCAGGACGATCCAAGTCAGTCTCCCGACCCTCGAGATCGCGCTCTAAGGTCGACGAGGCACGGGATGACCTCAACCCAGCATCAAGCACATCAGCACAAACCTCCATCACACCATCATCTGCTGGCTCCAATAACAAATCCTCTGGAACCATTTCCTCAAGAGTCTGATCAAAATTAGCCAAAGACAGTTCTTGCAGACCCATGAGAGCAGACAAAGCAGGAGAAGGAACTCCACTACTTTCACCGCTAGCGATGAACTGCTGACTGTTTTTCCGAGTTAAAGGAACTTCATTTTCTTCCTCCTCGTCGTTCACATTAGCAACGCAGGCAGCACCCCCATTGGGGTCAGCAACAGATGGAGCACACCCATTGGGATCAGCAACAGATTGGGTACACCCATTGGGGTCAGCATCAGTAAATTCAGTCACAGGCACTTCTTCAGCATCAGGAACCGAGGTACCAACGTCCCGATCCAAACTGGATACTTGCCGGAGGCGTCTCTTTTTCTTTTTCTGCTCATCAGCAGAAGGATCAGGTTGATTGGCTCGGCAAGGGCGCCTTGGGCGAGTACCAGCAGGCTTCTGAGTATCTAAAGTTGTATCAGCCACTGGGAGGGGCGCCACTACCAATGCCCCAGCAGGAGCAGCGTCAGAAGAGTCCTCAGCCAGCAAATCAAGCATAGCATTTATCTCCGCATCACTAGGGTTCAGGGGCACCTCAAAATGGATCTGCCGTTCATCATCAGGAATCCCCCCGAGCGAGGCAACCAAGGCACTAACTTCTTCAGCAGAGGGCCGCACTCTAAGGCCCAAACTGCCATCAGTGACAGGAGGATTCGACACAAAAAGAGTGAAGGCTTTGGGAGGAGGCAAGTTCTAGGCTGAGAATGCCACTGGGGCACCAACATTTGACACTTTGCCTCTAAGGATCATCTCAAGTCGGCTCACCAAGTCCATAGAGGGAATTTTTCTGTTAGTGACCCGAGTTGAGTCGGCTAGGCCTCGATACAGATAAGCCGGGTATGCCCTGTCTTTCAACGGCTGAATATTCTTGAAAACAAAATCAGCAACCACAGCTTCAGCAGTCAGACCCCTCTCTTTCAGCAATCCAACTTCAGCAAGCAAAGCACCTGCCTCAGCTACCTCCTGATCTGTGGGAGACTCGGTCCAGCTCGAGGTGCGAACATCCGGCTGTCTTCCCGACCGGGGGGTAGAGAGTTTCCATAATTCTCAACTATGAACCACTCCAAGTGCCACCCCTTGATACTGTCTTTGAGAGGGATTTCGAGATACACAGTCTTCCTCCCGCGGCGCATCTCCAAGCTAGCACCCCCAACCAATTGATGTTGTCCCCCGGTCATCCCAGGGCGACAGTGATACAAGTACTTCCACAACCCAAAATGTGGTAGCACGCTAAGAAAGGCTTCGCATAAATGAACGAAAATGGAGATTTGCAGGATGGAATTGGGATTCAGATGGGTCAAGTTAAGATGGTAGAAATCAAGGAGGCCACGGAAAAAGGGAGAAATGGGAAGGCCAAGGCCACGGAGAAGGAAAGGAGCATAAATCACGGACTCATGGGTATCCTCAGTTGGGACAGTAACCCCATGGCAAATCCGCCAAGAGCAGAGTTCCCTCGGAGGAAGAACCCCGATGGACACGAGGTGGAGAAGTTCGGGCTCAGAGATGACGGACATGTGGTTACCTGTGAAAGGCAACTGCTGTTGGGGTCGATTGGAGGAATCACCACGGCAGACGAACTCAAGGCTTTCCTCTTGGGCGCCATCTCGATTCTACCGGCGAGCAGAGTAGGAGGCGAATTGCGGAGAGGATTCGGAAGCAAGAAAGCAAGAACTAGGGCACGGAAAGCAGAGGCGGCTAAAAGCGCAGCACTTATGGGATATTCCCGAGCCAGATACCGTTTCAAAAAGCGCCCAGTCAGCACCCGACGGTTATTTCCAAAACACCAGCGTGCCACATCATCACCCGGCAGTTATTTCCAAAACACCGGTGTGCCACATCATCACTCGGCTATTAACCTCAAAGTGGCCCACGTAGCCCGCTGTTGCTCGGCAGTTGACTCTAAAACTCCGACATAGTATTAAGTCGCTCGGCATTACCTCTAAAATGCTGACGTTGCCCTCAAATCACTCGGCATTACCTCTAAAACGTCGACGTTGTCTTCAAGTCGCTCGGCAGTTAACTCTAAAACTCCGACATCGCGTTCAGTCGCTCGGCGTTACCTCTAAAACGCCGACGTCGCCTTCAAGTTACTCAGCAGTTATCTCTAAAACTCCGACGTCGTGTTCAGTCGCTCGGCGTTACCTCTAAAACGCCGACGTCATCTTCGAGTTACTTGGCAGTTACCTCTAAAACTCCGACGTCGTGCTCAGTCGCTCGGCGTTACCTCTAAAACGCCGACGTTGTCTTCAAGTCGCTCGGCAGTTAACTCTAAAACTCCGACATCGCGTTCAGTCGCTTGGCGTTACCTCTAAAACGCCGACGTCGCCTTCAAGTTACTCGGCAGTTATCTCTAAAACTCCGACGTCGTGTTCAGTCGCTCGGCGTTACCTCTAAAACGCCGACGTCATCTTCAAGTTACTTGGCAGTTACCTCTAAAACTCCGACGTCGTGCTCAGTCGCTCGGTGTTACCTCTAAAACGCCGACGTTGTCTTCAAGTCGCTCGGCAGTTAACTCTAAAACTCCGACATCGCGTTCAGTTGCTCGGCTGTTATCTCTAAAACTTTGACATCATCTACAAGTCGCTCGGCAGCTACTTCTAAAAGCATCGATATGATGTCCGAGTTATTCACTTACTATTCCAAAGGAATCAACTTCATGAAAAAGGCGGGAAGAGGAATGATTCAAGAACTTTGAGTTACGAATATCAACGAGCAACAATCACAGAGAAGCCAACATCATTTCTTCATTAAAGGGAAGATATCATACTTACAAATCAACTCATTATGAGTTGATACTTCCCTACTACTACTACTGCTATATTACATTATACTACTACTACTACTACTACTACTACACTACACTATACTACTCTACACTACTAAATACTACTACATTATTCTAACTATACTATACTAACATCTAAAGGACCAGTGGCATCTAGCCACTGGCCCTGTTGCTGCCGCCGCCGCTGCCGCCCCTGCTGCTGCCCTTGCTGCCGCCGCCGTCACCGTCCTTGCTGCTGCTGCTGCCGCCCCTGCCGCTGCCGTCACCGTCACCGCCGCCACCGCCTTCGTTGTCGTCGTCGCCGTCCTCATCCTCGCCGCCACCGTCCGAGTCCTCCTCATACGAGGAGTACTCCGACTCATCCGAGCCCTCGAGCCCGGAGCGCTCGACGGCCCGGATGTACGTCGAGACCTCCGCCGCGAGCCCCTGGGAGTCGTCTGAGTCGTCAGACGACTCACGCAGGGGGATGGGAGTCGGAGACCCCTCGGATTCAGAGGAGAACTCCTCCTCTGAATACTCCGAGTCACCAAAATCCTCAAACGGAGGAGTTGGCTCGCGCTTGCGTTTCTTGCCCATGGTGGAAATGCAGGTTGAAGAAAGAAAGCAGGCAGTGGAGAACATCGAGAGATGTGAAAAAACCAGGCAGGCAAAGGCACTATTTATAGGAAAAGAAGGCAACCGCTCACCTCCAACCGTGGTCACTGAACAGTCGCAAAGCATTCAATAAGCATTTCAACCTAGGGATGGCAACGGGGAATTCCCCGTCGGGTTTTAGCTCCCCAAACCCGTCCCCGCGACAAAAAAATTTCCCCGTGGGGATCCCCACGAACGCTTGTGGGGGACATTTCTTCCCCATCCCCGTTCCCCGCGGGGATAAATCCCCATCGGGGATCCCCATCCCCGCTTAAATTATAATTAAATCGTACTTCATTTGTTATTAATGTAAAATATTGTCACTTATACACATTGTTAGATGTAAAATTCATTATGTGCACATTAAAATCAATGTATTTGTACAACGGCTGATCTCTTGACAAGGTAATTCTTTACTTTTATCATTAACTATTACATGAAAACATTATCACATGTAAGTTTAACGGGTCCCCGCGGGGAACGGGGATGGGGAATGCTTCCCCATCCCCGTCCCCGTTTACCCGTCGGGGGAGAACTTTTCCCCATTTACATCCCCGTGGGGAAAGAAACTTCCCCATCCCCATCCCCTAATAGAGGAATTCCCCGCGGGGAATCGGGGATCGGGTCCCCATTGCCATCTCTATTTCAACCCGTCTGAAGACACGTCAGGCGGCTGACGCCGTTTCACGCAACACAACACCCATTGGGACTCCAGTCAACAGCGCGGAGGATATGATTACACCCGCCGTCGCATCACATTACTACTCAGAAGCAGCCGGCTAAAACACTCAGCGTACCAAGCCGTCCCTTGCCCACACCCATTGGGGGGGACGCCTAGGAATTATCAGTATATTTTTCAAAACAGTCACATCTGTACAGGGCATGCAGTGAATACCTCAAGACAAAAATGAGATATCAGTGAGGATCAGAGGAAAGCCAAATATAGCCAGTGAAGTACAAAGTATGGCCGACAGAAGCGACGTGAAGACTAGACAGAGAACGTCCATCAAATGTCCAATCAGTCGCAGAGCAAATAAATTACACTACCTAGCAAGATATGGATGGATTGCGAACTCGGCTGCAAAAGACAAAATACATGCTGACCTCTGAAGCATAATATTGATGACATAATGCTGACCTCCAAAGCATAATGCGGATGACATCATGTCGATTTTTACAAGCAGAAAGGATAATCTTCAGCAAAAAGACACAAAAGGAAGACCTTCGAATGGATTATCCTCAAAAATCCACTTGAAGGTCGGGGGCTACACCCATTGGGTGCACCTTCGGTGCACCCCATGGATCATCATTCCAAGCCAAGATAGTGCCGACTTCTAAGGCATGGGACAAGATTAAAGACAAGGCTGGCCCTCAACCAAAACGCAGGAGTAAAAGTGGAAATAATTTCTGGTAAAAGACCTTCGAGTAGATTATTTTCTAAAATCTACTCGAAGCTCGGGGGCTACACCCATTGGGTGCACCTCCGGTGCAACCAATGAAGTTCAAGGTCCTACAAAACGAAATGCCGACCTCTAAGGCACAAACACGAAACAAAGCTTTGGTTTACAAGAGATCAAAAGCAGGAGGAGACAGTAAGAAGTCGTTCTCTTCAAATCGCCTGCAAGCTGGACCTGGGATCTTTGAGCTGATTACCTCTAAATTAACCCAAAGATCGGGGGCTTGTGGGGGACAGATATCCCCCGGGTCCACTAAAAGAGTAAAAGACCTCACGAAAGGCCCAAGGGCCCAATAAATCGTAAGGCCATTCTTTCGTGGGCCTGGGGAGGAACAATCAGCAAAGCAGGTTGACACGAGGCCGGATTGGTGCAAACCTGGACGACCCACAACGTCGAGCGAGTGACCACAACAGATATCCGACTTTCCCGCGCTGGAGCCCCCATGCAACGGAGCCACGCGAGGATAGGTCGGCAGAACTACAGGGAGATAAACTCAAACAAGTGCCGATCCTTTAGCTACACATTGTTATCATATCCACGTGTATTACCCCAAGGTCGAGTATATAAGGCCTAGGGGGCACCCCTTTAGAACGATCGACCCTATTACTTAGCCATCCACTTCAACTCTCTGCATTCTCAATTCAGAGAGCTCTCTTGTAACCTCATTCACCAAGCAAACTCACCAGGACGTAGGGTGTTATGCATCTCTAAGCGGCCCGAACCTGTAAACCTTGTCCACTGTCCCTCGTGCAACTGGCACGAACCATTTTGCTACAGTCGTCGACACCGTCCTACTCCTAAAAACACCTTGAGGGGCAACCCCAGGTGTGCGGTCGGACCCAAAACACCGACACCACGCGCAAGTGGTGCTCCGCTTCCGGCCCCTCTCGGACGCTCCCCGCCGTCTCCACTATCGAGCTTCCGACCAAAAACGTCGCGGGCCTCGTTCCCTCCGGTACACGGTGGCGGCCGTGACACAAACGCGGTTGTCACGGTCTCGCAAGACTCTCGCCCCACTCGGTACAATTACAACGACTCACACAAGAGCCGAGGGGTTGTGTGGTTTTACAAAACTTACTCAACTAACTAGGGTTCACCTAGAGCAAGCACTAAAGCGGTCTAACTAACCTAAGCACTTCGCAGAGCACCTATGCTAATCACCGAGTGATTCTATTAAGCACTTGGGTGTTTGAGCTCTTGGGAATATGCACTATGTGTCTTGGTATGTTGCTTGGGCTCTCACACTTTCAAATGGTCGGTTGGGGTGGTATTTATAGCCTCCAATCCCCAAACTAGCCGTTGGACAGAAAGCAGCAGCTTTCTGTCGTTGGGTGCACCGGACAGTCCGGTGCACCACCAGACAGCCACTGTGCAGTGTCCGATGCACGCCACGTCAGCCGACTATTGGCGCCTATAGCAGTCGACCGTTGGATCCGACCGTTGTCGTCTGTCCGGTGCACACCGTACAGTCCGGTGCCGACTGTCCGGTGCACCACTGGACAATCCGATGCTATAGCTAGAGAGCGCCTGTTTGTGTCCTCTCTGCGCAGACTGTCTGGTTGTCCCACCGGACAGTCCGGTGCGCACCGGACAGCACTGTCCGGTGCGCCACCAGGCGCTGGCTGACAGCCCGCTTCTTGGGTTCCTTCGCTGATTTCTTCGGGATTCTTTTGTTCTTTAGTATTGGACTCCTATGCATCTTTTTATGTCTTCTTTTGAGGTGTTGCATCCTCATTGCCTTGGTCCAATTCTCTTCGCATCATATGAACTACAAACAAAAACACTAGAAAACTTATTAGTTCACGAATTGTGTTGTTCATCAAACACCAAAACTCAATTAGCTAAATGGCTCGGGGTCCATTTTCCTTACACTTGTCTATCTATATGTATTGCTATGAATAGAAGCAAAGTGACGAGGAATCTAAAGCCCTAGTTTTAAAAAGTATCTGGAATCATAAGTAAAATGTAAGTTGTGTTCTTGATCACTTTCTTTACCCTAATAATGATTTTGGTAGTCGTCGTGACGTGCTTAGGTTAATTTTATGGGACCTAATAGATTACCTAGTTTATTTACCCTACACCTTGCATACAAATGAATTATTAGATAGTGTTGCTATTGCTCTACCGGGATTTGAGATTAATGTTACAACTGAATTATGATCACACTTTATCATTATTGTCGCATTATTTATTGCTCATGATAAGATTATTTTGTTAATTGGAACATGGAGAACCACCCGAGAAAATAGTGCTACCATAAGGGTGGTATGGAATGCCCTTGGCTAAATAATTAGGAAAGCTAGTGCAGGACTACCTTACTCAAAAGGGGCAACCGCGGTATGAGGAGCAACCGGTATAGGGAGGTTCTCGGGTCAATCATGATGTGATGGATTTTTGGACGAGGGGTTCCTATATCGCCTCCTTATCAATGAATCCTTAGCAGGTTTTCTCAAGCTTGTGGAATTTTGTAAAGGCCCTGTAGTGGGACCCTGCCTCATCTCCTCGGTAGAGATGAATGGAAAGTCGTGTTCTCTTGGCAAATGTGTCACATGACTGGTGGGTAAAGATGTATAACCTTTGCAGAGTGTAAAACTGGTATATCAGCCGTGCTCATGGTCATGAGTGGCTTAGACCCTCACATGACTAATTTATGGAATTAAACTTAATATGTCATTTACATTGCATTGTGGAATTTATTCATCATTGTGATCAAGTATTTAATTGGGTTGGTATACACTTATACTTAGTAATTGCTAATAAAATTTTGTCCAACTTGATTAAAAGCAATGCTCAGTCTTAACCATTTTCCTTGGTAAGCTTTACACTGCACATCAGCCCCCACCGTAAGTGAGCTTATTTACATTATTCCCCACACTTGTTGAGCGATGAACGTATGTGAGCTTACTCTTGCTATAATCACACCAGGTCAAGAACAAGTACGACAAGATGAGGAGCATGAAGGATGCTACGATGAGTTTGGAGAGGTCTAGGCCATTGTCTCCCAGTCCACTATAGTTGTGGAGGATTGTTGTCGGCGTTTCAAGACCGGGGGGTCCCCGAGCCGACGAGTGAAGTGTCGATGCGTGCCCCAGCCCAGATGGGTCGACGCGAGGCCGAACGCGAAGGGGGGAAAGCGAGGTGGCCGGAGATGGGCGAGAGAGAGGTGGAAATCCCGCGGCCTTCGTGTTCGTCCCGCGCCCAGGTCGGGTGCGCTTGCAGTAGGGGGTTACAAGCGTCCACACGGGGGAAGGAGCGAGTGGCCTCACGCGAGCGCCCGTCTCGTCCTCGTCCCCATGCGGCCAACCTTCTCTAAGAGGGCCCTGGTCCTTCCTTTTATAGGCGTAAGGAGAGGATCCAGGTGTACAATGGGGGGTGTAGCAGAGTGCTACGTGTCTAGCGGAGGAGAGCTAGTGCCCTAAGTACACGCCATCGTGGCGGCCGGAGAGATTTTGGCGCCCGGTTTGTGTGATGTCGTGGCCGTCGGAGGAGTGCTGGAGCCTGGCGGAGGGACAGCTGTCGGGGCCGTCGAGTCCTTGCTGACGTCCTCTTGCTTCCGTAAGGGGGCCGAGAGCCGCCATCGTTAGGGAGCGTACAGGGCGCCATCATCGCCTATCTGGCGGAGCGAGCCAGATGGGACGCCGGTCTTGTTCCCCGTAGCCTGAGTCAGCTTGGAGTAGGGTAATGATGGCGCCTCCTGTTGACGTGGCTGGTCCGCGCCCTAGGTTGGGCGATGTGGAGGCTCCTCCGAGGTCGAGGTCGAGTTCGTCTTCCGTGGCCGAGGCCGAGTCCGAGCCCCTAGGTCGGGCGAGGCGGAGGCCGTCGGCTGAGGCCAGGGCGGAATTGGAGTCCTGGGGTCGGGCGGAGCGGAGTTCGCCGTCTTCCAGGGCTTAGCCCGAGTCCGAGCCCTTGGTCGGGCGGAGCGGAGTTCGCCGTCTTCCGGGGCTTAGCCCGAGTCCGAGCCCTGGGTCGGGCAGAGCGGAGTTCGCCGTCTTCCGGGGCTTAGCCCGAGTCCGAGCCCTGGGTCGGGCGGAGCGGAGTTTCCTATGGTGTGCGGCCGGGCCTGACTGCCTGTCGGCCTCACTCTGTCAAGCGGCACCGCAGTCGGAGCGGCGCAGGCGGCGCTGTCTTTCTGTCAGACCGGTCAGTGGAGCGGCGAAGTGACGGCGGTCACTTCGGCTCTGTCAGCTGAGGGGCGCGCGTCAGGATAAAGGTGTCAGGCCACCTTTGCATTAAATGCTCCTGCGATTTGGTCGGGGTTGCTTCTTGGCGAAGACAGGGCCTCGGGCGAGCCGGGAACGTGTTCGCCGCTGGAGTGGGGCCTCGGGCGAGGCAGAGATCCTCCGGGGTCGGCTGCCCTTGTCCGAGGCTAGGCTCGGGCGAGGCGTGATCGAGTCCCTCGAATGGACTGATCTCTGACTTGATCGCACCCATCAGGCCTTTGCAGCTTTGTGCTGATGGGGGTTACCAGCTGAGAATTAGGAGCCTTGAGGGTACCCCTAATTATGGTCCCCGACAATAGCCCCCGAGCCTCGAAGGGAGTGTTAGCACTCGCTTGGAGGCTTTCATCGCACTTTTTTGCAAGGGGACCAGCCTTTCTCGGTTGCGTTTTGTTCCGGTGGGTGCGCGCAAGCGCACCCGCCGGGTGTAGCCCTCGAGGCCTCGGAGGAGTGGTTTGACTCCTCCGAGGTCTTAACGCCGTGCGCAATGCTTCGGCTGGTCTGATCGTTCCCTCATGCGAGCTGGCCGTAGCCTGGGTGTACGGTCGGGTCCCAAGTTCTCGGGCTGGTATGTTGACGCTGTCAACGGTTTGGCCGGAGCCGGGTTTGCGAGAGCAGCCCCCGAGCCTCTGCACAGGGCGAGAGGGCGATCAGGGACAGACTCGACTTTTTTACATACGCCCCTGCGTCGCCTTTCCGCAAGGAGGAGGGGGGGAGAGCGCCATGTTGCCCTCGGTGGGCGCCGAACATGGTGTCTCCGGTGAGCTGCAGGCGGGTGATCCGAGTGGACGTCCGTGCCCCATTCGTTAGGGGTCGGCTAGGGGCCCAGAGGTGCGCCCAAAAGTACCTGCGGGTGATCTGCCGGACCCGGTCCCCTGGCGACGGGGTCCGAGGGCTCGATGCCTCCCTCTGATGGGATTCCGTTACAAGATCGTTCCCGCTGGTCTCAGAAATGTCCTAGGGTACCTCGGGAGCGCAGCCTGAGCCTTGGTTATGTATCGAACGTACCCATGGTCATCCCTCGCTCTGTGTCTGAGGCGGCTGTGAACCCTTCGGGGGCCAGCCTTCGAACCCCTGATCAGTAGTGGTCGCGGAGCCCGAGTAGCCTGAGGCGGCCGTTGAACCCTTCCGAGGGGCCGGCCTTCGAACCTCTGACCAGTAGTGGGTGTGGAGCCCACGTGCTCTGAGGCAGCTGTTGAACCCTTCCGAGGGGCCAGCCTTCGAACCTCTGATCAATAGGGAGGCTCGGAGCCTGGTTCCTTCATAGGGAAGGATCCTTTTCGGGGTATCCCCCTTTCCCGGTCCCTGTTGCAAGAGAGAGGAAGAGGAAAAAAGGAAAAGGATACGAAGGCGAAGGCGTACCTTTTTTGACGCGGTCATTATGGCGAAGGCGAAGCGTCGCTCGCTTCTCCTGCCAGAGGCGCCGCCTGTCCCACCGTGGAGTTAATGCGGCGGGGCGAGTGGTTCGCGGGGCAGCCGTTGCGCGTGCGCGAGCCGTTCGAGGGACGGCCGTTTCGCTTCGTGTTTTTGAATCCCGCGACCGGTTCGGGCGGAACGTTGAACCGGTCTCGCCTTGGCCTTTATATACTCGGGGGAGGGTCTGGCGATGGTTCTTTGCTCCGCTTCCTGCTTCCCTCTTAGGTTTTCGCAACCCGAGAGACTTAGCCAGAGAAAAGGAAACCGCCCACACTGTCCTTCGCGCCGCCACCCCTTCTGCTCGGTGATGGCCGACCGGGTGACCATCATCTCGCCGCGCGACCCATGGCCTTTCTCCACAGTGACGGCGGGCGATCTGGAGGATCTTGTTGCTGAGGGTTTGCTTCGCCCTCTCTCTGATGAGAGGCGGCCGGAATGGATTCCCCCGTGAGCGGAGCCGCTCCGTCCCCACCGCCGGGGTACATCGTGAGCTTTGTCTCCTTCCACGAGCGGGGATTTGGTGTGCCGGCGAGCCGCTTTATGCGGGCGATCCTGCACCACTACGGGGTGGAGTTGCACAACCTCAGCCCCAACTCCATCTCGCAGGCCGCCATCTTCGTTGCGGTGTGCGAGGGGTACTTGGGGATCGCCCCCCACTGGGATTTGTGGACTCATCTCTTTTTCGCGGAGCTTTTCGCTTCGCCGACGAGGGAGAGAAAGGTCCACGCGGCAGTGCGGGCCGGCGGCTGCATCCTTCAGCTGAGGCAGTCGCTGGCCTCGCTGTACATTCCTGCCACCCTTGCGTCCTCGAACAAAGGGTGGCAGCGCCGGTGGTTCTACCTCCGGAATGACGGCGAGTTGCTCCCGCCATTTTCCCAGCGGGTAGTCACCGTCGCCGCCGATGCTTGGCGCCACGGGACCCCGCACGAGAGACAGAAGAACCTCGAACCCCTTCTCAAGGCTTTGGAGGCGTTGCGGAAAGGGGGACTCACCGTCACGGGAGTGATTGCCGCCATCCACCGCCGGAGGGTGCTTCCCTTGGCGGAGCGACGGTTGCCGCTCTGGGAGATGACACCGGAGGCTGACTTGGAGGGCTCGCGAATGTCCTCGGACCCTCTTCCCTTCGATGTTCTCCACGGGTGGGTGGCCGTCGCGTTGGGGAAACCGGACCTCAGCGCCTTCTCCCAGCCTTTGATGCGCCCTGACCAAGGGTGCGTGACTCTGGTGAGTGTCTGCTCCTTCCTCCCTCTTGCATCGGGTTGTCCCTGGTTCTTACGGTCGGGATTTCCATCCGTCTTCAGGAGGTGGGGCGGCACAAGCCTTCCCTGCCACGGGTACCGCAGGATGCGGTGGACCGAGCGGCGCGGAGGGTTGCCGCGGAGGAGAAGAAGAAAAAGAAGGACGCAGAGAAGACCCGGGCCCACGAGCGGATGCGGGCTCGGGACGCCTTGGAAAAGCTCCGTCGTCGGCAGGAGAGGGAGGGGCTCCCGAGGGAGCCGTCGCCGGAAACGCCTGATGACGATGACGATGATGAAGATGATGACGAGGAAGACGACATGGCTGCCCGCCTCGGCTTCAGCCCTGGCTTGAGGTTAGGCCAGGAGCCGTCAAGCCAGCCCCTGAGTGGGCTGATGCAGTTAGTCCCCGGAGTCAGGACGCCGAGGTCCTGGCCCGAAGAGCGGGGGCAGACCGAGAGGGTGCCTGACTCCTTGGTTGGGGGAGTTGAGGCGACCCCGGGGAGCCAGGTCGAGGCGTCTGTTCCCCGAGAGCCGTTGCCCGCGCTGGTAGCACAGGAGAGCGACCCTCAGGCCGCCGTGGTGGTGCCTGGGCAGCCCGCCTCCCGGGCATCCGAAGCGCCCGAAGCAAGGGTGGTGCCGATGCAGTCAGCAAAGCGGACCTCGGCGGCGGCTTCGGGGGTCGAGATCCGAGAGACCTCCCCTCAAGCACGGTTGATCATGGCCCGGAGCGGGTAAGTATCTTGGAGCGTCTCCGTCCCTACTTTCCATTCGCATGTCCCGACCGTGATTTTTCTTTTCTCCTCAGCAAGCGAAGCCATGGCCTGACCGATCTGGCTCCCCGAAAGGCCCTTAAGACGGCGTCGGCTTCCGCAACCAGCGCCGCTCCGGGCCTCGCCGTTCAGCTAGCCTTCTCGCAAGGCGCTCCACAGCAGGGGGCTCGGGCGGCGCCAGTCGCCGGGGAACGAGTTCCCGAGGCCGGCTCTTCTGCCAAGGCGGCCATCGTGCTAGGGGAGGTGGCTGACGTGGACATGGCCCAGACCCCACCGGACGTGCCGGCGGTGCCGGCACCTGTTACTACTGAAGCTGCTGCCGTCACAGTCGGGGAGCGACCTGTCGCTGCCCACGCTGAGACGGCCGAGGCGTCGGCGCTCGGTGCCTCGGAGGAGGGGGCGTGGAGATGCGATCCGTCCCACCGGGCGGCAGCCTTGTTGCTGTGCAGCGGGGCTCCAAGGGTCGGCGCCAGTTGCTCCGGTCCCAGACCCGCGAGGCCTCGGATCCCTTCTTCGTTCTCGACGATGAGCGGGAGGAGCAGTCCATCTGACGAGCTCCGCGAGTGTGCCGAAGCAACGGTGGGGTCGCTCCGGTCGTCGCTGGAGGTTTTCTGCAGGGACATCCCCAAAATCCTCTAGGTAGCGGTTTCAGGCATACCTTTTCTTTTTTGTGGCCAAGGCGTCTTTCGTAACGCCCCGCTTCCTTTCCTTAGGATCTGATGGATCTAAGCGCCGCCAAGTCGTCGTTCATCCGCCACGAGGTCAACGTCTGGGGCTCGCTGCGATCCCTGAGGACCTCGCTCGCCAGGGCTACTATGCGCCTCTCTCGGCAGGGCGCTGAGGCGGCAGACCTTCGGTTGCTCTACACCGATCTGAGAGCTGAGGCGGCAGCGGCACGGGCGGAGGCGGCAGCGGCGCGCGCTGAAGTGCAACGACAGCAGTCGGAGTTCGACCGGATCGTCGATGAGCGGGACCAGTCTCGGGGCCGGGCTGCCGAGGCCGAAAGCCGGGCTAGAGCCCTTGTAGCCGACCTAGCCGTAGCCCAGGTCGCAGCCTCGGAGCAGCGTGCCCGAGCCGGAGGTACGCCTTGGCCGCTTTTGGTTTTCGTTTTCAGCTTGTTTCCTCCGCTTGTGTTTGAGATCTTTCGTTCTGGCTGTTCGCAGAACTCGAGTCCACCCTTGATGAGTCCGCCAAGGCGCTTGCCGAGGCGCTTGCCGGGGCGGCCAAGCAGAGGGAGGCCAACCACGCGGCCATGTCCGAGGCCGTCTCGGACTTCTGCCGGGTCCTTGGCTCCAGCGACGTTCCCTCAGGAAGCTCCCCTCAAAGTCGCCTGCAGGCCTTGGGCGATCATGTGCGCGGCAGACTCCACGAGGCGCTACACCACGGCGTCAGGCGGGCCTTCGCCGTGCTCGCTTCCCACTACATCGTGGACCTGGAGCGGGTCAGCGAGGGGTATTGCCTTCCTGACGAAGATGAAGCCGCCCTGGCAGAAGTCCGGAGGCTCGATGCGGCCGCCGCGGGTCCGAGCGCGGTGCTGGCGACCACCTTCGAAGCAGAGATCCTCCCGCCTGCGCCGTCGTCCGAAGCCGGGATGGACTCTGCCGAGGGTGGGGACGAAGCCGACGGCGCGGCTCCTTCCTGTGGCGACGCCTAACTCTGTTGGAACAGTTTCTGTTGGATGCATGTGTGTCTTTCTGCGGCCGCTGAGGCCTGAACACTTTATCACCGTTGCATGAAGTCGCGCTCCTTTCCCTTTCACTTTGCGTGTCCGACCCCGCCTGTCAGTAGCAGGGTGGCTTCCCCAAGTTGGGGTCACTTTTCGTGGCGGGTGACGAGTGAGGTGTCCGTAACCCAGAGGCGTAGGAGTCCCTCGGCTCAGTCAACCTTGCCACTTACATGCACCCGCATTCGCTCCTTGGGGTCCTACTTCCGACATAGCCGGGGGAACATCAAAGCCTTTTCGATTGAAAAATTTGACGCAAAGGATTTCCCCCTTTCTAGCCCCCGAGGGAGGGTCGGGCTCTGCCGAGGCAAGGCTGACCCTTCCTTAATGACTAAAAACTTGCGTGGGGGCAAGGTAAGCGAACGACTTGAAAGCATCTTAAGGGTAGAGGTGACGTAGCTGCTAGACGTCCGAAGTGTTGGTGCAGATCTCGCCTTGACTGTCGGCCAGTCCGTTTGTTCCGGGCTTCAGAACTTTGGCGATGACAAGCGGCCCTTCCCTGGGGTGCGTGTAGCCCCCGGGTGTCTTCAACGAGGGCTCGGGGTGCGGTGGTGGAGCTCCTTCCCTTCTCCCAGCAAGACGAACGACTTGGCGTGTCGCGCCAACCGCGAGCTTCGTCTCGGTCAAGGGGTAGCTCTCCTCGGTGGAGATATTGCAGGTACGGGGTCTGCCAGTTTTGATCAGGCGTGACCCCGCTTTGCTCCCCCTCGACGTGCAGCGTCTCGCCCTCGGGGGCCGAGGGAACCTCAGGCCGAACCGAGGGGGCCTCGGGCCGAGCCGAGGGTGCCTCGGACTGTGCCGAGGGTACCTCGGGCTAGGCCGAGGGTGCCTCAGGCTCGAGCGTGTCGTCGATCTTGACGGAGGGTTGATGCAGATCTCGGGAGAAGACATCCGGGGGGAACCGTTGTTCGCCCCGAGGCTATTTTAGCCAGCTCGTCCGCAGTCTCATTGTAGCGCCGAGCGATGTGGTTGAGCTCGAGCCCGTAGAACTTGTCTTCCAGGCGCCGAACCTCATCGCAGTAGGCTTCCATCTTCGGGTCGCGGCGATGGGAGTTCTTCATGACTTAGTCGATGACGAGCTGCGAGTCACCGCGAGCGTCGAGGCGTCGGACCCCTAGCTCGATGGCGATTCGCAACCCGTTTACCAGAACCTCGTACTCCGCCACATTGTTGGACGCCGGGAAGTGGAGGCGTAGCACGTAGCGTAGGTGCTTCCCAAGGGGCAAGACGAAGAGGAGGCCTGCGCCAGCCCCTGTCTTCATCAGCGACCTGTCGAAAAACATGGTCCAAAGCTCCGGTTGGATCGGAGCCGTCGGGAGCTGGGTGTCGGCCCATTCAGCCACGAAGTCCGCCAGGACCTGGGACTTGATGGCCTTCCGGGGGGCGAACGAGATCGTCTCGCCCATGATCTCCACCGCCCACTTCGCGATCCTACCCAAAGCCTCTCGGGAGTGGATGATCTCTCCCAGGGGGAAGGATGACACCACCGTCACCGGATGAGACTCGAAGTAGTGTCGCAACTTCCGCCGCGTCAGGATCACCGCGTACAGCAGCTTCTAGATTTGTGGGTAGCGGATCTTGGTCTCGGACAGTACCTCACTGATGAAGTAGACTGGCCTCTGAACGGGCAATGCATGCCCCTCTTCTTGCCTCTCGACCACGATCGCGGCGCTAACCACTTGAGTGGTCGCGGCGACGTAGACCAAGAGGGCTTCTCCGGCAGCTGGGGGCACCAAGATAGGCGCCTTCGTGAGGAGCGCCTTCAGGTTCCCGAGGGCTTCCTCGGCCTCGGGGGTCCAAGTGAAGCGCTTGGCCTTCCTTAAGAGGCGGTACAGGGGTAGACCTCTTTCGCCGAGGCGTGAGATGAAGCGGCTCAGAGCCGCGAGACATCCCATGACCCTCTGTACGCCTTTCAAGTCCTCGATGGGCCCCATGCTGGTGATGGCTGCGATCTTCTCCGGGTTGGCTTCGATGCCCCGCTCGGAGACGATGAACCCTAAGAGCATGCCTCGGGGTACCCCGAAGACACACTTTTCGGGATTGAGCTTGACGCCTTTCGCCTTGAGACATCAGAATGTCACTTCAAGGTCGGAAAGGAGGTCAGAGGCTTTCCTCGTCTTGACTACGATGTCATCGACGTAAGCCTCGACCGTGCGGCCAATGTGTTCGCCGAACACATGGTTCATGCACCGCTGGTACGTCGCGCCCGCATTCCTCAAGCCGAACGGCATGGTGACATAGCAGTACATGCCGAAGGGTGTGATGAAAGAAGTCGCGAGTTGGTCGGACTCTTTCATCCTGATTTGGTGATACCCTGAGTAGGCATCGAGGAAAGACAGGGTTTCGCACCCAGCAGTGGAATCCACGATCTGATCGATGCGAGGCAGAGGGTAGGGAACCTTCGGACATGCTTTGTTCAGACCAGTGTAGTCTACACACATCCGCCATTTCCCCCCTTTCTTTCTCACAAGCACAGGGTTGGCAAGCCATTCGGGATGGAATACCTCTTTGATGAACCCTGCCGTCATTAGCTTGTGGATCTCCTCGCCTATGGCTCTGCGCTTCTCCTCGTCGAATCGGCGCAAAGGCTGCTTGACGGGTCGGGCTCCAGCTCGGATGTCCAGCGAGTGCTCGGCGACATCCCTCGGTATGTCGGGCATGTCCGAGGGACTCCACGCGAAGACGTCGGCATTCGCGCGGAGAAAGTCGACGAGCACTGCTTCCTATTTGGGATCGAGCTAGGAGCCGATCCGGACTTGCTTGGAGGCGTCGCTGCTGGGGTCGAGGGGGACGGACTTAACCGTCTCCGCTGGCTCGAAGTTGCCGGCGTGACGCTTCACGTCTGGCACCTCCTTAGAGAGGCTCTCCAGGTCGGCGATGAGGGCCTCGGACTCGGCGAGGGCCTCAGCGTACTCCACGCACTCCACGTCGCATTCGAACGCGTGTTTGTACGTGGGGCCGACGGTGATGACCCCGTTGGGGCCCGGCATCTTGAGCTTGAGGTAGGTGTAGTTGGGGACGGCCATGAACTTCGCGTAACAGGGCCTCCCCAATACCGCGTGATAGGTTCCTCGGAACCCAACCACTTCGAACGTTAGGGTCTCCCTTCGGAAGTTGGAGGGCGTTCCGAAGCAGACGGGAAGATCGAGTTGTCCGAGGGGCTGGACGCGCTTCCCGGGGATGATCCCATGGAAAGGCGCAGCGCCCGCCCGGACCGAGGACAAATCGATACGCAGAAGCCCGAGGGTCTCGGCGTAGATGATGTTGAGGCTGCTGCCTCCGTCCATGAGGACCTTGGTGAGCCTGACGTCGCCGATGACGGGGTCGACAACGAGCGGGTATTTCCCCAGGCTCGGCACATGGTCAGCGTGGTCGGCTTGGTCGAAAGTGATGGGCTTGTCGGACCAGTCTAGATAGACTGGCGCCGCCACCTTCACCGAACAGACCTCCCGGCGCTCTTGCTTGTGGTGCCGAGCCGAGGCATTCGCCGCTTGCCCGCCGTAGATCATGAAGCAGTCTCGGACCTCGGGGAACTCTCCTGCCTGGTGATCTTCCTTCTTGTCGTCGTCGCGGGCCCTGCCACCCTCCACGGGTGGCCCGGCCCTGTGGAAGTGGCGCCGAAGCATGACGCACTCCTCAAGGGTGTGCTTGACGGGCCCCTGGTGATAGGGGCACGGCTCCTTGAGCATCTTGTCGAAGAGTTTGGGACCTCCGGGGGGCTTCCGAGGGTTCTTGTGCTCGGCAGCGGCGACAAGGTCCGCGTCGGCGGCGTCGCGTTTCGCTTGCGACTTCTTCTTGCCCTTCTTCCTGGCACCGCGCTGAGCTGACGCCTCAGGGGCATCTTCCGATGGGCGGCCCTAGGGCTGCTTGTCCTTCCGGAAGATAGCCTCGACCGCCTCCTGGCCGGAGGCGAACTTGGTGGCGATGTCCATCAGCTCGCTCGCCCTGGTGGGGGTCTTGCGACCCAGCTTGCTCACCAGGTCGCGGCAGGTGGTGCTAGCGAGGAACGCGCCGATGACACCCGAGTCGGTGATGTTGGGCAGCTCGGTGCGCTGCTTCGAGAATCGCCGGATGTAGTCCCGGAGAGACTCTCCCGGCTGCTGTCGGCAGCTTCGGAGGTCCCAGGAATTCCCGGGGCGCACGTACGTGCCCTGGAAATTGCCGGCGAAAGATTGGACTAGGTCGTCCCAGTTGGAGATCTGCCCCGGAGGCAGGTGCTCCAACCAGGCGCGAGCGGTGTCGGAGAGGAATAGGGGGAGGTTGCGGATGATGAGGTTGTCATCGTCCGTTCCACCCAGTTGGCAGGCCAGACGGTAGTCCGCGAGCCACAGTTCCGGTCTCGTCTCCCACGAGTACTTTGTGATAGTAGTCGGAGGTCGGAACCGGGTCGGGAACGGCGCCCGTCGTATGGCCCGGCTGAAGGCCTGCGGACCGGGTGTTTCGGGCGAGGGACTCCGATCCTCCCCGCTGTCGTAGCGTCCCCCACGCCTGGGGTGGTAGCCTTGGCGCACCCTCTCGTCGAGGTGGGCCCGACGATCGCAGTGATGGTGCTCGTTGCCGAGGCGACCCGAGGCCGCAGGCGCTGTGTTGCGCGTGCGCCCGGTGTAGACCGAGGCTTCCCGCATGAATCGGGAAGTTGCGGCATGATGTTCCGAGGGGTACCCCTGCCTTCGGGAGGCAGAGCTCTTGGCCCGCCGGACCGCGGCGCCTTCCAGGAGATCCTTGAGCTCTCCCTGGATTCGCCACCCCTCGGTGGTTGATGGCTCCGGCATCGCACGGAGGAGCATTGCTGCTGTAGCCAGGTTCTGGCCGACCCCACTGGATGCGGGTGGCGGCCTGACCCTGACATCGTCGGCGATGCGGTGCTGGAAGCCCTAGGGTAGATGACGCATTTCTCCGGCCGGAGGTTGGCCCGCCCATGCCTGCCCGACGTCCCGACGGATTGGCTCGAGCGCTCCTGCTCCCTCGTCGAGCCTGGCCTGCACCCCGCGGATTTGCTCGAGTTGTGGGTCGTGACCCCCCGCCGGAACGGGGACCACAGCTAGCTCCCGCGGGATGTCAACGCGAGGCACCGGCCTAGGGAGATCACCGTCCTCCGGCATGCCGAGATGGTTGCCTTCGGAGGGACCCCCTAGATCGACGTGGAAACATTCACGGCTCGGGCCGTAGTCCTCGTCGCCGAGGCTACGGCTACCGTCGGAACAGTCGGAAAGGCAGTAGTCGCATGCGGTCATGAGGTCCCGCATGGCACTGGGGTTGCCAAGTCCGGAGAAATCCCAATAGAAGCTGGGCTCGCCGTCTTCCTCGGACCCGGAGGGCCCGTGGGTCGAGACGTCCGTCAGCCGGTCCCAAGGCGACCGCATACGAGATCCCAGAGGGTTCGGATTCGCCTCTACGAAAGCGTCCTCCAAAGCGCAGCCGCTAGGCGGGTCGAGGCTAAATCCGAGAGGCGTGGGATGGGAATCGGTCGGTACCTCCTGGTCGACGGGCGGTGATGAGGTCACGTCGGGGGCCGACTGCACCGTCGTCTCAGGTACGAGGGCGACACCCAGCAAGCCTTCCGCGAGCGTGCTGGCGTCGTCCGTTTGCTCGGGGTTGACGTGTCGCGGGGAGACAGCGCTCGTCTTTGTCTCAAGCACGAGGCCGATGCCCGGCGCGCCCCCCGTTGGAGCGCTGGCGTTGTCGATTCGCTCGACGGCCGACGAGGCGCCGCCTCCTGCTTGGCCTTGGTTGCCCCGCCTCCTCCCTCCCCGTCGACGGGGAAGAGGACGGGGCGAGCTCGAAGGTTGTTCTCCCACCACACGGGGAAGACGTCGTCGATCCCGCCGCCGGCGGGCGGACTGTCGGCCGCCACTGTCACCGTCGCCCGGCGGTGGAAAGAGTATCATGTCGTAGCTGTCGTCGAGGGACATGAACTCAAGGCTCCCGAAATGGAGCACCGTCCCGGGCCGGAGAGGTTGCTGGAGACTACCCATCTGGAGCTTGACGGGAAGCTATTCGTCAACACGCAGCAGGCCCCTACCTGGCACGCCAACTATCGGCGTTTCGAGACCGGGGGGTCCCCGAGCCGACGAGTGAAGTGTCGTTGCGTGCCCCAGCCCAAATGGGTCGACGCGAGGCCGAACGCGAAGGGGGGAAAGCGAGGTGGCCGGAGATGGGCGAGAAAGAGGTGGAAATCCCGCGGCCTTCGTGTTCGTCCCGCGCCCAGGTCGGGTGCGCTTGCAGTAGGGGGTTACAAGCGTCCACACGGGGGAAGGAGCGAGTGGCCTCACGCGAGCGCCCGTCTCGTCCTCGTCCCCGCGCGGCCAACCTTCTCTAAGAGGGCCCTGGTCCTTCCTTTTATAGGCGTAAGGAGAGGATCCAGGTGTACAATGGGGGGTGTAGCAGAGTGCTACGTGTCTAGCGGAGGAGAGCTAGTGCCCTAAGTACACGCCATCGTGGCGGCCGGAGAGATTTTGGCGCCCGGTTTGTGTGATGTCGTGGCCGACGGAGGAGTGCTGGAGCCTGGCGGAGGGACAGCTGTCGGGGCCGTCGAGTCCTTGCTGACGTCCTCTTGCTTCCGTAAGGGGGGCGAGAGCCGCCATCGTCAGGGAGCGTGCGGGGCGCCATCATCGCCTATCTGGCGGAGCGAGCCAGATGGGACGCTGGTCTTGTTCCCCGTAGCCTGAGTCAGCTTGGAGTAGGGTAATGATGGCGCCTCCTGTTGACGTGGCTGGTCCGCGCCCTAGGTTGGGCGATGTGGAGGCTCCTCCGAGGTCGAGGTCGAGTTCGTCTTCCGTGGCCGAGGCCGAGTCCGAGCCCCTAGGTCGGGCGAGGCGGAGGCCGTCGGTTGAGGCCAGGGCGGAATTGGAGTCCTGGGGTCGGGCTGGGTCGGGCAGAGCGGAGTTTCCTATGGTGTGCGGCCGGGCCTGACTGCATGTCAGCCTCACTCTGTCAAGCGGCACCGCAGTCAGAGCGACGCAGGCGGCGCTGTCTTTCTGTCAGACCGGTCAGTGGAGCGGCGAAGTGACGGCGGTCACTTCGGCTCTGTGAGCTGAGGGGTGCGCGTCAGGATAAAGGTGTCAGGCCACCTTTGTATTAAATGCTCCTGCGATTTGGTCGGGGTTGCTTCTTGGCGAAGACAGGGCCTCGGGCGAGCCGGGAACGTGTTCGCCGCTGGAGGGGGGCCTCGGGCGAGGCGGAGATCCTCCGGGGTCGGCTGCCCTTTTCCGAGGCTAGGCTCGGGCGAGGCGTGATCGAGTCCCTCGAATGGACTGATCTCTGACTTGATCGCACCCATCAGGCCTTTGCAGCTTTGTGCTGATGGGGGTTACCAGCTGAGAATTAGGAGCCTTGAGGGTACCCCTAATTATGGTCCCCGACAATTGTTGTCGTCATATGATGTATTTCTTTAGTTATTTTGTACCATGAGTCATTATATGTGTGAGACATGATCCTAGCACACATTTGAGATGCACCCAGGTTTGCCTTAAATCCGGGTGTGAGATTAGTCCAATGTGGTGTGTTGAGCACTTAATCACCAAAACAGGTAGAAATGGCCCTATGACACATTTCCCTTTCATTGTAAAAGATCACTAGGATTTAGTGAACATGGATCTTCTCCACTATAAGTCATTAGAGGGAAGAAGATTGTAAAACATACAGTGGGAGATATTCTGTTAAATTTTTTAAGAAATGATTAAAGAAAACATTATGCTGGTGTTTATTTTATTGTAGATGGCACCTAATGCTAACAACGATTTTAATTTGTGGCTGTTTCTTGACAAAAAAAATCAATAGAACAAACTTTCTTGATTGGTATCGTATTTTGAGAATCATTCTCAGGCAAGAGAAAAATGGGTATATTCTTGAGAATCTCTATCCTGATAAGCCAATCGAGAATGCAAGTGATGCTGACCGAAGTGCTTATGAGAAACACATGAATGATTCCATGGATGTTAGCTACATCATTCTTGACATAATGTCCTTTAAGATTCAAAAACAATTTGAGAACACTATGATTGTGGGACTCCATGGTATGTTCATGAACTACGCAAGAGTTGATAGATATGAGATCTCCATGTTCCTATTTTATGAAAGATAACTAAAGAAAGTCTAGTCATTCCTCATGTAATCGAGCTAATGGGTTACATTGAGAGCCTTAACATGTTTGGTTTTGGTCTTCTTGATGAGTTAGCTATAGATGTGATATCAGTCTCTCCCTCCAAGCTATGAGCTAGTAATTTTGAAATTTCACATGAATAACAAGAAGAAGACATTGGTTGAGTTACATGGGATGCTTAAGACAACCAAAGAGAGTGCTAAAAATACTTTTAATAATGTGATGATGGTTCAGAAGGATAGCAAAAAGTGGACAAATTTTATGAAGGGAAAGGACCAGGCTAAAGATGAGATCTCAAAGCCAAATGCAAAGCTGAAATTTGGCCCTTCTCCTAAAGACAAATACTTCCATTATGGTGACCTTAGGCATTTGTCTAGGACCTGTAAGAAGTAGTTGGAAGACAAGAAAAAGAAGGAAAGTAAGAATCCTACTTTGAATATATATGTTGTTGAAAATAACCTTCATGTTTTTGTGCCTTTGTGGTTAGAACCATCATGTATGCCATATCATGTACACATCTAGATGTTTGTTATGCTTTAAGTGTTACAATTAGGTACCAATCTAATCCTGGTGAGGCTCACTCGGTGGTTGTAAATAATTTCCCAAAGTACTTGTGAAGAACTAAAGATATGTTCTTGGTTTATGGAGGTGAAGAAGAACTCATTGCAAATGATTACACCAATGCTAGATATCAAATAGATAGAGATGATGTCAATCACAGTTTGAGTTTGTGTTCTACCTCACTGGAGGAGCAATTAGTTAGAAAAGTTCCAAGCAAGAGACTACGACTAATTCTATTACTATGGTCGAGTATATCGTAGCATAAGAAGCTGATAAGGAGGTTGTTTGGATCACAACGTTTGTTTCTAAATTGGGTGTGATTACAAGTGCATTAAATCCTTTGGACCTTTACTGTGATAATAATGGTGCTTTTACAAAGGCCAAGAAAACTAGTTGGACCAAAAATCCAAACACACGCTTTGACTCTACCACCTTATTAATGAGATCATTAATATAGGTGATGTAAAGATTGCAAAGTGAACACAAGTTTGAACATTGTTGATTTGTTTGTAAAGCCTCTTCCATGACTAAAATATCGAGCACACACGAGTGCGATCATTATTTGATACATACATGATTGACTTTAGTGTAAATGGAAGATAATTGCACAAATGTCTTATGTTTATGATTGTTGAATAAAGTGTTATTTAGTCCCTTGAATTACCAGTATTACATTGACTGGCGAGTATGTGACTTGTTCGTGAAACAATATAGTTTATAATGTTATTCAAAATGCTGCTAGTCTTATTTTATTATTTGGGACAATAGTGGTTTTTAATAGACTAGCACATGTATTGATTGATGATCACGTTTCATAGATCGATCACTGACATAGAGATATCAAATCAATAATATAGACGCATGATAAAGTTCATGGTGTTGGATTGATCTACTCTTTCATGTTGGTGAGATTGTTATGTTAAATATGTGCCATCAAGCGTTCTCAAGGAGTATACCTGTTGGATCCTTAGACCTGAGATCATTATTGTTTATCACTATATGTAGGGATACATTTTAGGGTTGCCAAATGCTACTTTGTAATTGGGTATAGTTACAAAAGCAGTGTTTGGATGTACCATAAAATATAGGATAGGATGTGAGTGTATTAAAATGTAATTTATTCCTCCTACATAATGTGCCTCTCGATGTGGTTGGAATAAGAAAGTGATGGCTATGCCTAAAGAGTTAGCCACAAGTCGTAACTCACTACAAGATTAAGTGAAATGTTGAGCTATCATAAGGGTGACTTAAATCTTGACTTGAGTTTGATTGTTATCGTGTGGCAAAAGGATCAAGACGTGTGTATACCAAGGTTTGGTTGATACGATATTTATGTGCACGCTGAATTTAATATATACTGCTAGGCGTTGCTATTGAGTAATTGCTCAAATAATGGTTTTCATTCATGGTCGTATCTGTGTATATATATGAATCTCATGGGCTACACACTTAGGGGATTGAAACAATTGCATAGATGATTGACTCTAGTGCAAGTAGGAGATGAATTATTATATGTCTAAGAGGCAATCATGATCTATAAAAACGCTAATGGAGCTTTAGTGTAAAAGCTCATTTGCAGGGATCTATATATACAGAAGGGTTGGTGTGCTAGAATTGAGAGAAATGTCCTAGCTGCCATTGCCTCTCTCTACATTTGGGGACGCCAAACCGTTGTTATCCTTCCTCTCGTTGTGTTCATGGTGCTAGTGCATCAACCGATCGACATCATAGCAAATCGTCCCCATACATATGTGATGTTGTTGTTCATGTGGTGTTGATCAACAACGAACATGAGAAGCACTAATGAACGTATTGTTGTTGTTGTTAACGAGTTTCCACTATATCATCATACTCTTATTTTACTGTGCTGCGTGTCTAATGGTAATAATCCATGATGCTCTATTTATATATTATTTTAATTGAACATGGTAGATGTAATAGCGTACCTATTTCCTTACACTTCTCCAACAAAGGCCCACCTCTTCTTCTGTCCATCTCCTAGCAACACCCATACCTGACTGCCTCCTAGCTCACATGGTCACACTCGTGACCTTTTTTACGCAACTACTACAATGCCCATGCGTCATGCGTTGTGATGGGTCCAGTAGATCAGTGTGGTGGATTGTCCCTATAAAAGATAAATTTAATATCAAAATAAACATATAGTCCACATATACCAGATATTAAATTGATAACAACAAATATTATACTTTATCTTAGCCAAAAGGCTGAGAAAGATATGAGTTAAAAAGTAACCCGACTTCTTTTTTATAGTTCACTCGGTCGTCCTCTTTTTGGTAGTGAGGTGGTACTATGTGGAGCATTGCGTTGCGTGCGTCTTTTGTCCTATTAGGCTTAAATGGTTTTTCACGGTTAATAGATAATGGCCCACTCGTATGCGAGAAGCAGGGGAGAGAAACAGACCTACGCGCTTCGCTTTGCGTGTGATGCACTACGCACATGTTTGAACTGCAGGTTATATTAGAAAGAAGAATAAAGACTTTTTGCAAAATGGACGACGGTGGAAACCAGAAAAACTGATGATTTATAGGACTAAGACTTGATAAGGGAAGAAGAAATTAATGACAAGAGACCGACACATCATGGGTTATCTAAGAGTAAATTAGACAATTTCAACCAAATTATATTCGTGTGACTTGAGGTTGCTAGGTAAACTAAGCAGTTCTATGGTGAATCTTATATTCACTAATTAAGTTGTTCTATAATAATTTTCAAATTTAAATTCATTTTTAATAGTGGAGCTATTCCAAAAAGCTCTATAGCTTTCCATCGTCAGAGAGCTCAGTATAGTAGTAGTTATCAATCGTGAGAGAACCGCTAGTTGTTTTCGTGCCTACAAAGAGCCGTAGCACACGCGTGCCTTATTGGCACTAACTAGTCGGCACTTATCGTGCTGTTCCAGAATAGTGCGTGGAAGAGTGACAGCAAAATGTGTAGCTATAGCCAAGCTAGCTTAGCTGGCTCATACCTTCCATTATCGCCGGTTATACACATATATATCCTGTCCACTCAGATGGTTACACAATCCAAATGAACCATCATCTCATGCTACCCTGAAGACGATAAAAGAGAAACTAATGCCCTTACTGACAAATTTGGTTAATGGAAACTAGTATTAGAAAGCTATATATACACTTATTCATCTAGAATTTTCTTTTAATTTCTTCTAGAAGTCGAAATCTTAGTGTGTAGTTGATCTACGCCCTAAAATTCCAGTGCCACATTGATAAACACAATTGGTTCAAAAGGTGGTGCTTTATGTATAAGTATATATATAGCAACTTAAGTACCTATTTAGAATTGATCAAGTTCTAGAAAATTTAGTGGAGTCGATGAAACAGATCATTAGGAGCTCCAAAAAGTTGTGGAGCTAAAGCTGTGAATCTTTAGAAGGCATTTAGCTAAGTCATTTTATTTATTATCTAGATTAAAAATATTTTTAAAAGATTATTTAAATTTATATTATAAACTATAACCCAAAATCGTCTCAAACATCCCATAAAGCTCATATATAATTCTATTCATCTCTTTCTCTCAATTGTGTGCCATAAGTGGAGCCATCTCCAGCAATAGTGTGTATAAGAACGTGCAAAATATTATTTTGCACTATAAATACAATATTTACATAATGGAGTTTGAAAGAGCCAGATATGAATGCTTCTCGAGATAGCGCCCTGCTGGTGTTGCATACAACCCTTTCCTCCTCTCTCGTCACTGTCTAATCTCACAAGTTCCATAGTATTGAATGGATGTTAGCCTACCAAGGAAGTCAACTCGATGATGTGAAGCAAAAAAAATCAAATCCGTACGATATGCAACGTCCTGCTCATGAAAGAGCCTAAGGAAAAGGTTAAGCATATTAGAAGAAAATATTCTTACAAAGATTCTACAAGCCTTCCTGCGTGCGTGATCAACCTTACATCAAGACAGACACTAGTAGAAAAGAGCTCAAAGCCTGCGGCACCCATAAATTATCACTTGCGGTTTCAGTTACCGCGCGCCAGTAAAAAAAATCAGGTGGGCCCGGCTTGGGAACCGCCAGCGGAAACCTATTTCCACTAGCGGTTCTCTTAACACAACCGTCAGTAGAAATAGGATATTTACACTGGCGGTTGGTGTAACAGAACCGCCAGTGGAAATATATTTCCACTGGTGGTTGGTGTAACAGAACCGTCAGTGGAAATATCCTATTTCCTATTTCCACTGGTGGTTGTGTTAAGATAACCGCCAGTGGAAATATGTTTCCACTGGTGGTTTTTCAAGCCAACCGCCAGTGAACTATCTGTTATAAATACCACTCTTCCTTCCCCCGACAGGAGCTGTAGCTCGCAGCCAACTTCCATTGGAGGCGATTTTGGAGGTCCATATTTCACAAAATACAAGGGGGGAGGTTTTGGTCTTCATTTTTTGGAAGAAGGTGGATAAGAAAGGTTGGTTTATGTTTCTTTGTCAATTTTTGTTCATTCTTGCTCAATTTTAGCCACATTTTGGATCTAGGGTTTTACATGTGAGAGAGAAGAGTATAGCTAGGTTATTTTCTCTATTTCCTCAAATGAGGTTGCTTAAGATGGTTAGATTTTGTCTATTCCCTCTCCTTTTTCATGTTTAGTTCTCAAATAAGTTTATCCATGACACATATTTAGTTGCTTAATGAATGGTGAATGTGTTGTATGGAGAGGGAGGATGATAGGTTTGGTAATTAAGATTGTTTTTATTAATTGTTATGAAAGGTTGGTTTAATTCTGTTTCAATTGCCAATTATTGTTCATTTTTGCTCAATTTTAACTACATTTTGAAACTAAGCTTTCACCATGTGTAGAGATAGGTTTGGGTATTAAGATTTTTTGTTTATTAGTTGCTAGGAAAGTTTGGCTTATGTTTCTTCTGCCAAATTTTGTTCATTTTTCCTCCATTTTAGCCACATTTTGGATTTAGGGTTTCACCATGTGTTAGAGATAAAGTAGTTAGGTTGCCTAATCCAACCGCCTATGACCTTTGTTGTATAAATACCCTTTCATCCTTCCCGACAAAAACTGTGTAGCTCGCGCGCAGCCCAACTTTCATTGGAAGGCCAGATTTCACAAAATACAAGGGGGAGGTTTTGATCTTTATTTTTTGGAAGAAGGTCGCTAAGAAAGGTTGTTCGTGTTTCTTTTGCCAATTTTCTTTATCCATGATATATTTAGTTGTTAGGAAATATTGGTATATGTTTCTCTTGCCAATTTGTGTTCTTGTGTGTTTTATGTTACTTTTTTTACAGGTGATGATGGAGAGGATATCCTGGATGTATAACTTATCAAGGCTAGATCCATCATACATATCTGAGGTCTATAGGTTTATTGTTGTCGCTACGAACCATGCTTGGAGAACAAAGACAAAGCACATATATTGTCCATGCATGGACTGCAAAAATGCTGTTGTATTTGATGACACAGAACAAATCATATCTCATCTGGTATGCCGAGGATTTGTGAAGGATTACATAATTTGGACAAAGCATGGAGAGGGTAGCTCTTCGCCTTATACAGCTGGAAACCCTGCGAACATCGACGACAGCTTTCAGTTCGTTCACGAGACACAACAACCTCTTCCACAGAGCGAACATGTAGTGCCAAATGTTACTGATCATGGTTACGCTGGAGGGAATGAACGTGAAAGAACCCATGTTCTGCCAAATGTTATGGATGAGGAAGATGCAGAGTTGTTAGAGGCAATGTTGCGTCGTCATACAGATCCATCGATGTTCTTCATGAAAGGTATGGAGTCCCTGAAGAAGGCAGCAGAAGAGCCTTTGTACGACGAGTCTAAGGGCTGTACCAAAGAGTTCACGACGCTCCGGTCTGTGTTAAAGCTGTTGATGTTAAAAGCTAGATATGGTCTGTCTGATGCTGGCTTCGATGCGTTCTTGAGTATTGTCACAGACATGCTTCCAAAGGAGAACAAAGTGCCTGCTAACACGTACTATGCAAAGAAACTAATCAGTCCACTCACTATGGGCGTGGAGAAGATCCACGCGTGTAGAAATCACTGTATCCTTTATCGAGGTGATGATTATAAAGACTTGGAGAGCTGCCCAAAGTGTGGTGCAAGTAGGTACAAGACGAATAAAGACTATCGAGAGGAAGAGTGTGTTTCATCTATGTCTAAAGGGAAGAAGCAAAAGAAAGCCAAAAAGAAGACTTCAAAATCCACGAGCAAAGAAAAAGAAGAAGTAGACTATTATGCGCTCAAAAAGATTCCTGCTTTGGTGATGTGGTACCTCCCCGTCGTCGATCGATTGACGTGTTTGTTCGCTAATTCCTGGTTAGGGTATTTGTTAATATGAATTTAATATGTGTTAATATGTATTAATATGTATTTGTATATATATAGCTCAATGAGTTCTCCAATCAAGGACCAAGGATTAGGGCCCGACCACATGGACAAGAGTGTTGCTCAAGAACAATCCAGCAGTGAAGGATATGAAACGCCTAGCGACCCTTTTCCTACCACTAGCATAGATAGGGCCGCTGCGCGTGAGTTGCAACGTGACCCTACTTATGATCCACAAGACCATGAGGTAAATTACACATGCTTAATTTCGTGTGTGTACCTAATTAATTAGCTAATTTCATAATGTATATTACACATGCATGATTTCTTGTGCATTTTATTACATGAATAGGAGGTCTTGTCTCAATTTCGTGCGATGCTCGAAAAAGCTGCGGCACAATACCAAGACGCACCGGAACCGACCCAAGGCGCACCGGAACCGACCGAGACAACCACCGAGAGGTCAAGGAAAAGGAAGCAGAGCGATCGGAACAGAGGTGACAGGGGGCTAAATAAGTTTCCTGACAAGACATATAAAATTGCAGACGTGAGCCCGAATGGTTAGCCCCTAGCTCCAGAAGAGGCACTGCCTAAGTTCCGGAATGCACTTGGGTTCTTAGTTAGAGATAATCTTGACATCACAATCCGACAGTGGAGAGATGTATCAGATGATGTCAAGAATCAAACGTGGAATAAGCTAATAATGAGGTTCGTTTTGCCTCGGGGTTCAGAAGAACTCGTGAAAAAATACACGATGAAGCAGTTTGCAATCAATTTCCGAAACTGGAGGTCTGAGATGAATACAAAGTTTGCAAAGAAAGACCTAGACCCGACGAAAAAATATAAAACCTCAGCAGGTCAGTGGGCAGTATTTCTAGAGCAGAGGAGCAGCCCTGATTTCATATCGCTAAGTGAGGCAAATTCGAATACCACCACCTTGGCATAGGTGGTTACAAGCGTCAGGTTCCTAAATGGAGACAAGAAGACACCGAGAAGAAGGCTGCAGGGTTGCCGACGCTGTCCGAGCAACTTGGTGAAAGGACAGCTAATTGGATCCATGCTAGAAAACCAAGGGAAACTGAGTCTGGTGTATCTTTTGATGATCCCACTATCGAAGAAGCGGCAAAAAACATATATGCAATTGTAGCTAAGCAAAGCCAAGGAACATTTAAGCCGCAAAAGGAGAGAGACATTCTAACGGCTGGTCTCGGTAACCCTGAGCATCCTGGTCGTGTACGAGGAATCTCATCTAAGGAAGGATGGAAGGAAGGATTCGGACCACAATGGGAAGGTCTGTACAAGAAACGTGATCGATACAAGGAAGAGATGGCGAATTATTTTAAGGAGGAGGCCAAGAAATAGTTCAAAGGCCTGATGTCTGAAATGCTATCGAATCCTCCTCCAGAATTGATGCAGCAATAGGCCATTGCGAGTGCGATGTCTGTTCAACAGATGACCACTCCACAGATGCAAATAATTCCAGCAGCTCAAACGTCGGCTTCCACCGAGGGTACGACCATCCCAAGCTCTGTCGCGTCAACGGGAAATAAGGTCTGCTATCCAGTTGATGACATCACAAGGCCTGTGGCATGCACACTAGTTATAAGATATGGTATTAACAATCAGCGTACAAAGAAAGTAGCCACAGGCCTTGCGATCCCAGGACGCAAGTTCCATGGAAACGACATTCCAGAAGAATATTGCAGGGTAGAAGTGACGACAGTCGTCCAAGGATACGAGGACGACATGCTAGACATCCCTGGGCCCGAAGGTATCGAGACACTTGGACAAGCTATCAAGAATTTTATCCTTTGGCCTCGAAGGGAAGTCGAATTGGTTGATCCACCATGACAGCCATCATCGCAGGCCCAACCGTCTCCGCCTTCTCAAATTGTTGTTCCTATTGTACATCCATCATCACCTCCTCAAACTTCACATGCTGCTCCTCATCCTCTTTCTGACCCTCCTTCTCCTCATCCTCATGGTGGCCCACCGTCTCCGCCACATACATCGCCCTTCAGGGATCCACCTTCTCCACAGCCATCTCCACGACCATCAAAGAAATCTAAAGTTTCTATACCAAAATTAGTGTCCCCGTTCAAGAAGAAAAAGAAGAGTAAATCCACTGCTGGCACAGCTCGTTTTTTGAAAGGGATTGGACGGAGCCTCACGTCAGACACTATTGATTTGGCCGATCTCGAGGAGTCCGCAAAAAAGGCTGAGGCAATGGCCGCAAAGATAAAGAAGCCAACTAAGGAAGATTATAAAAACGTGCCTAAAAAATATGTGCCGGGCAGACCACTACTCACTTTTGAGAAACTAAGGAAGGTCCCAGCTAATATTAAAAGGTTGCATGATTGGTACATGCAGGCATCTTCAGTTGGCATCGACACCATCAGTGTTAATATACTAGCCCATGCTTTTATTGGTTCAAATCAAAAAGTCGTTGTTGCATTCGAGGACATGTGGTTAATGATGAACCTTCAGAGACTCGACGTGCAACTTGTAACCATATTTGCATTGTAAGTGTCACTCATACTCCACATATATGTGTTATTATTAGTGAGTTGTATAAATTTTCAATATCTGACATGCATGTGTGCGTTGCAGAATGCAACATGATCAGCAGGAGATCCTTTATGGTACCAATCCCAATGCTAGTGCCAGTAAAAGGGTTGGGTATCTCAACCCAATAAAGATATGTGAGGATAACCACACTTTTAGAATCAGAAAAGGCAACGAAGCATTACAGGGACTAACGGACAAAGAAATTGAGGTGCGTATCCAGGATCTGAAGAAGGATTTTGAAGCAAGATACGCCACCTACATAGGACACGTAATGCTTCAATTTCAAGACAAGGAATCCATAGTGGCCCCATACAACTTTAAGTAAGTGTGATTTTGCATAAATAAAATTAATAATTTCAAAACACATGTATCACAAGTTTGATTCGTACAGGGACCACTGGATATGCTTCTTCATTTATTCTAAGGTTGGAAAGGTGCTGGTGCTCGACTCCTTGCACACCGAGCCTTCGGCCTATTCAAAATTCCTCGGCCTCTTAGAGCTATAAGCCTTTTCTTTGCATGCATACTTACATCAATGAGAATTTTAGAATAACATGGTGATTCTATTTGAGATCACAGGGCATTTAGGTTTTATAAGCTACGAGGTGGAAAGTACGACACGTCCAAAAAAGGCATGCCACTAGACATCCATTATAACTGGCCGGTAAGTATGTGAATTTATGAATACATATCATACATGTACGTACATAGGACAATGTTGCAACTAAATAACCAATCTCCCGTTATGTAGTGCCACAAGCAACCACCCGGATCGGTCCTATGTGGGTTCTATGTGTGCGAGTTCATGAGAATGAACGGACGATACATCACGAACCCTGGCAAGGTATTATTAGTAATAGTCACGTATGTATTTATGTCATTAAAGATGCAAATGTGTTATTATTGAGTATAAATAGATGATGTTTCCTTTACAGCAATTTCAACAAGGAAGCCTGGAGAACTTGACTGAAGGTGCATTGTATGGCATAGTTGAGGACCTGTGCACATTCATATTGAAAGAGGTCATTCCCGCAGAAGGGAAATATCACGATGCTTCCAGAACATTAGCTTTGCCAGAGTTTAGAATACTAACAGAAATTAGTAGACTATCTCTTAGCCGAGATAGCTATTAGAGCTTAAGTGAAAACTTTGATGTATATAATGTGTGATGCATACATGGTTGTAAACAAGACTTTGATGTATATAAATGTATGATAGAATTTAATTCCATGTTGCTTTTAATATCAATACTACATGTTTATCAATATATATGTTTGTGTGTGTAAATATATATAAATTTTAGTACTGATTGAAAATTTAAAAAAAGGCGGGAAAACTTCCACTGGCGGCTAAATAAAACAAACCGCCAGTGGAAATGCTATTTTCACTGGCGGTTTCTTAAGAAAACCGCTAGTGGAAATGGCGATTTCCACTGGCCCCTAGCACTGGTGGCACTAAAAAACGTCAGTGCAAACGTCTCTAGAACCGCCACTATAGAGCCTCTGTGTACTAGTGAGAATTAATCACCAAATTATAGTTTCCCACGTAAGGTCTAAAGATCAAGGTGTTAGCAGGCATAATAAACCTTGAAGTTAAAAATAAATGTCCTCTAAGCGAAAGGTTATCTAAATTGTTGAATAAAAAAGGAAACTGCAAGACCTTACAAATAAATACATGGGCTCAAATAAATACACGGGCTCTTAATATTTGAAAGGTCTTTTAAAGGCCACGGATGATTTTGTAGGATGTGGGACATTCAGATAAGAGACGATTCACAAACCAGATTTTGGGAAAAAAAATACATGCATAGGCTCTACACCCTTGAAAGAATAATTTCCTAGTCTGTATAATATTGTCTCTTACCCTCATGTCATTGTTGAGGATATCATGAATCAAAGGCCTCTTATTTTTTCTTTCCGAAGACAAATTAATAGTAATAACAACAAATAATATTCAAATTTTCAAGGATAAGGATGATTTTAGTTAGGATTTAAAAAATCATAGTTAATTTTAGTTCAGTCGATGTACCAGATCCTTATAAAAACGATATATTTTTACCAATAAAATTATTTGGGAGCTGAAAATTCCTCTTAAAATAAAGATTTTTCTTTGATATTGTAAGTTTCTAGGAAGGCCATTCCCTCGGACGACGACAAGATGAACTCAAGGATCTTGTTATCACAAGCTACCGTGGGGCTCAACTACCGAGACCATTGCTTCTAGGGTCCATGTCTCGGGACCTACCCTGGCCCTAGCTAGGGTAGGGGCTTGACCCTTCGAGCAACTTGATCTTGGGAGCACTATGATGGAATAACAACTATATCACCATGTTCCGTTAAGAACCACTAAGGGTTCCAGGGCACATCGCCACATATGGTGTCAGTCTGCAAGGATAAATTAAGACATGAGCCCTAGAGCCATGGGATGTCCCCAACTAGAACATATGTCCCTATGGACCCTCCTGCCCCTAGCACTTATGAAGGATTTAGGTGCCCGATGCCCTTCGCCCTTTATGGCAATCAATAGCAGACACTAAGTTGCTTGGGACCCACTACTGTCTCTCAGGTCCCTAAGGTCTCTGACCTCATGTAATATGAATGACCGAGCCTCAACTTCCCTAGAGTCTGATACCTTGAGTGGGAATAAGGGACTTGTTGTAACTAAGTGTAAACATGTATGTAAGATAGAAGGGTGTGTCTGCTCCCACCGAGGGCATTATGGACCTAAAGCAGGGCCCCACATCTAGGGCCTACCGACAGGTCCATAAATTGGCATATTGGATAAGTCTCTCTTACAATATTAAATGTGTGATGTGTGTCATTATAGTCTATTGGTGCACTATCACCATGACTTATGCAAAAGGGTACTCAAGACTACTATTTGGTACGTGCATCGAACTTGTAGCCACACATGCAAATGCCAGTGTACTATGAAGTATTATCAAGTACACAATGCTACATGGGATGACAATTATGTCATACCCAATGGTACGAGTCATAGCGTCCACAGAAGCCATATAACATGCACGTCCCTATAGTAGGTATTGATACACCTAGCCCAGGTGGGGTCAGTCAAGGCCCAACAAACTAGGTTGTCTAGAGTCCAACAGTTCATTAAGCACAACCAACTTAGGGAAATGCCCAATCACCCCAAAATACTAGTATGATGGAGAAAGGGTGGCTCTCCCTTTTAAGGTGGCTTCCTCCTCCCAAGTTAAGCAAGGTGGAATAATTTTAAGGCTCACACGGTCGCCGCCCGACTACAATTGGACCAACTGGGCCAATTGTGTCTTTGTCAACGCCTCATCATTCCCACCTTCTTAAAATGGGCCCTAGCTCTGATACCAGATGATAAACCTAGCCCAAGTGGGGTTGACCAAGGCCCAACAAATTAGGGTTGCTCGGAGACCAATAGTTCATTAAGCACACCCAACTCAGGAAAAGGCCCAATCGCCCTAAAAGACTAGTCTGATGGGGAAAGGATGGCTCTCCCTTTTAAGGTGGCTTCCTCCTCCCAAGTTAAGCAAGGTGGAAAATTTTGAGGCTCACACAGTCGTCGTTCAACTACAATTGGGCCAATTGCGTCAATTACGTCTTTGCCAACGGGTAATAGTGGAGGATGTCCTCATTAGGTATGGTAGCCACTAAAGAAGGACATCCTCGACATTGTGCCACAACCGAAGGCATGGCTATGCATATGACTTCACAAACATGATAAGATCAGGGTTGTTGGTCCAAATAATGTAACCTCTCTCCTATCTTGGTCTATAGAAAGGGGAGCAGAGTAACATTTAAGAGGACATCTCTCTCTAAGTGAAAGTTCCCTTTTCCTGGGAACACAGATCTGGATGTCGCCTAGAGTGGGTGAATAGGCGAATAAAATTAAACACCAAAAACTCAGAACTTCTTATCTATGGTGAACATAGATCTGTCTCAAAATAGCCTGCACTTCAACAATAGCTTATACCATAGATAAATAGTGAAGGGAAAAGAGTAAAGCAACATAGAAATAGAACGGAGAGAGAGAATCAAATAGAGCAAAGCAGAGACAAGTGACACAGAATTTATTCCATGGTTCGGTCAAACCTGAAATGCTTGCCTACATCCATGTTGAAGTTAGCCAACCTGGCTTGGAGTTTTTACAACTCCTTCCTCAGTTTGCTTAGATCTGTCACTGGGTGATAGATTGAGGCTTCCACTATGTCGATGTCGATTATAGCAGAATCGCGGTTGTTTACAAGTCTTCACAGCACTCTGGCAGAGTAACACTACTCTCTTGCTCAAGATTTTGCTCGCTCTAATTTGTAGTAGCACTCCTCTACTATATCTTAGCTTATAATTGTGCCAATACACAATGTAGAGAGAAATACACGAGAGAGGGAGATAGAAATGATTCACAAAGAGTCTACACTTATTTAATGCACTTATGTTCTAAAAGAGGACACCTAGGGGTCCTTTTATAGCCCCAAAAGGCCCCATAACTGTTGCACCTTCCTTCACTAAACTTGCTGAAAACTGCACTGTCTCAGGGGCACCGGAGCGGTCCGGTGCACCACCGGATCAGGTCCGTGCGCCCCTAGTCCAGGATTTGATTGGGACTTTCCTTCTACTGACAGGTACCGGACCGATCCAGTGCACAACCGAACTGGGTGCCACGTCAGCTAGCAGTTATGTCACCTGCACCCATTGGAGAGAGCCATTGGAGGGCGGTCCAATGCGCCACCGGACTGTGATCAGTGGAGGTCCGATAATTTTTATAAATAAAAAACCTGAGACTTCATTGTTCACATACAGGTGGTCCGATGCACCACAGACTTAGTCCGATGGACCAGGCTTTCTGAGCCCTTCTACCGACCCTACTACTCAGTCGGCCGAGTGCGCCACCAAACCATCCTGTAGACAGTCCGGTGCACCCAAACAGGCTGCAGTGAGGGCTATTTTCTTCATCTTTTCTCCAAGAAGTTTCAACTCTTTGGAGGTCTTTCCTATGACTTAAACAAGCACATTTAGAGTATAATCCAATTGACTAAGTCCCAGAAAGTTATCTCCTTCTCATTCTTCCCTCATATTTTCTATTTCTACTCAAACAGAGCCTCGAATGACACTTTCTCTAAAAACAAGGTTAGAGATCAAACCAAGGTGATATATGCACAGTAAAAGGTATATTTAACTTATCCAAGTACTCAAAACTTGCATACTTAACCTTTTTCACTGTTTTTCCCTTGTTGGCCTATTTGAGGTCGGGTTTGGACTCCAAAGCACCAAGTTGGCTTAACTTTGTTTAGATTGCTATCCATGAGATCCAACAAACTGCAATTGTCACATAGTGTTAATGTTTGGACTAATGGTCCTAACCAACTAGTGAAATGATGTCACGTGCCTAGAATCTAGATGGTGTGTGAGTCGACACAAGCAATTTATCCTGGTTTGGGCAATGCAAGGCCCTACTTCCAGCAGAGGGGGATGAGGCTTATATTATTCACACTGAGGTGCCTGCAGTAGGGATTACAAGCACGACGAGAGAGAGGAAGTTCCCAAGTCCCTAGAACTGATTGAGGCAAGTGCCAATACCGAAAGACTTGGAGGAAAACTCCTGAGTGTTTGCCTGCCTCTTGGAGGAACTACTACTTCCCTATTTATACACCTATGAGATGTACGTTGTTGAGCCGGGGTCGTAGTGTTTCCAGAGGGGAAGTCTTGGCGTCCTGTGGGTGACATGATGTTGCACTGAGTTGTTGGCTTGAGCTTGCTGATTTTCTACTGAGAGCCGAGGCCGAGGGGTTGGTCGTACGCCCGAGCCCCCAGGGAAGGGATGCCCATACCGTAGTAGTTGTAACAGGGCTTTGGTATGGTAAAAAGCCTGCTTACGGGATGCGTCAGCGTCCCTGTGCTGGGTGACATTAGGAATCCATCGCTCCGGATATCTAGGTTAGAGCCCTGCTCGGGTGAGGCGGAAGTCTTCCCGAGGCGATGGTTGAGCTTCCCCTGACGCGTGCCACAATCAGCGGAGTGGTCGCTTGTGGGATTCACGGGGAGCAGGTAGCCGAAGCCGAGCTCAGGCGAGGCGGAGACAGCGCCCGAGGTCGAACTCAGTGTCGAGCGAGACGGAGATTGCGCTCGAGGGCGAGCCCAACGTCGGGCGAGGTGGAGATTTGTGCCTGAGGGACGATATGCTTTTCCTGTTGTATTAGATGTCCCATCGGGGGGATCGCAGGCAGCGTGTGTGCATAGTAGTGCGACCGTAATCATGTTGTTGTGCCTGGACGCGACTGCTATCTTGTTTGCCACTCTGCTCTTGTGCCTCTACGTGAGGTAGGTGTGCACATTAAACGCGAGTGTCCCCTGCTAGACTTCGGGGGCGCCTTGTCCTCTCTGCCTAAGACCGGCTCAGGCGAGACAGATAGGGTGATTGTAGAACGAGGTGACTTCAGGCGAGGCGGAAATGGGAGGCATGAGCTGTGTTAGGCTCAGGCGAGATGGAGATTTGCCTGAGGCGGAAGATCCTCGGGGAGGGGTCTTAGTGCCTGTAGGGAAGACCCCTGCGGTGGGTCTCGGGTGAGGAGGTGACTTGGCCTCTTACCTTCGGGGGTTACATCTTAGCCTTTCCTGAGCGCGTTTTTAGAGGGGTAATCTGGGTACCCCTAATTATCACATCCGACACATAGAACATATCCAAACACAAGAATAACCTAAACTAAAGGTTAGAGTGAACTTAGCTCTTTTTGGGTTGCTTCTAGGTTATGCTTTGACACTTCTCCTCCTTCTAGTGACCTTGGTCTACTGCTTGAGCTTGATATTGAGCCTTATGACTTATACCACATAACCATATGAATTACCTTATTGGTTGTAAGTCACATCCTTAAGTTGTGATCCTTCATGCACCATAGATTTTCTCAACTTGATCAACCTTGACTTTGCAAGCCTTCTTCTTCACCCTTGGCTTTAGGTACCTTGATCTCCTTGACCTTCTTCCATGCACTCGGTACCTCGAAGTTCTTTTTGCCTCCATCCTTGGCTTGACCAGTTATCTCAAAGTTATGCATACCGGGTTCCACACAATCAATGAACATCCTACACTTAGCTTATGATGTCCATTGTTCATTGTCATCTCAGCCTTTGAACCATCACACTTGATCACTTGTGTTGAACCCTATAAGCATTGCACTAAGTACTTGTTCAACACTTAACACACATGTCAGTCCTTTAATTGGGTTGTCATCCAAACCACCAAAACCCACAAGGGAGCTTTCACTAAGTTCTAGAGACTCTTAGTGGTAGAGAGCAAGATTCACCATACTCTACATCTAAGGGCAGGCATAAAGTTGGATTAGATCTAATAGGCTAGAACTCTCACCATAACCAAGAGAAAAGGAGAATATAGGATGTCATGGTGTTTAATTGGTTCTAGAGCTTGTAATCTTCTTCACCTTTGTGTCCATCAATCAATGAGTAGAAAGAGTACATAGGGTATTATGCTCACTACAACTCAGACCTCTTTAAAGTGCCTACATGCTAGTCCCTAGTTGTACCTAGGTTTAACACACCACTCACCTAGGCCCAGGATCTCCCTAATCTCTTCTTTTCGATACTTTATCTACCTCGATGTCTATCCATGGAAATATTTGGCATGCTAGGTAGGGGCTAGGGTGTTGTTGGTCACTTATTCTCAAATGCTATGAATTAAGAATAAGGCAACACAATTGTCAATGATTAAAGACCTTCGTCTTCCGAAGCATTATCTACACTTGGGCATAATGCTCATCAGACGAAGGTCGAGAAGGACACACCTTCATCATTTAACATGAGAATAAAAATGCATAAGGGTGAAGACAGTTATTGCATCTTACTAATTCATTCACATTTGTATTCCATAAAAAATGTATGACTATCATTAGGATTAACATTACATTAATACCTTCATCTTGCTTGAAGGTATGGATGCGAGAAATTGAATACAATCCAGCGTGAACAGTACGATGTTACTGTTCATCTATTTATAGGCATAGGACACAACCTGGGTAAAATTACATTCATGTCCCTGACATTCATCTATTATCATAACAAAAAACATTAAGGACTGAGTAGTCTTTGTCCCTTTTCAGTCATCATCACACTTGGTCTTCATCGTCTCATCAAAACCAAAGCTTTTCGACTACAGCTTCGTCGTCCATTCTTATCACCTTCGGGCTACATCTTTGCCTTGTTATAAGAGAAAACCTTCGTCCCGAAGCTAAAACCCCCTGTTATCATCCACAATCATACTAGAAACATATGGTCAGTTATGTTTTTGAGGACCTTTAGAAGAGGAAGGCCCCCAACAGGTGCTTTTTCATTTGGGATTGGTGTGCTCTGCTATGCAACATGACTATGATGATGCCAACTCGCTCGCAAGTTAGAGCGGCTACTTTTGACACCTACTCTAGCAACTCAGACCATAAGCCACACCATAGGAGGCATCATAACCTCATGCGGTCTTCCGCATCGCTACCTCTAGTAGGTCGGCATGCCTTAGTGGGGCCACACAACATGGCTCCCACAAGCCTAGCTTTGGCATGTTCACCATCTAGGATGCACAACACCTTGACAACATGTGCCCTCATAAGCTCTATAGGAGTGTGACTAGTTAATGTGTGCCACACACACAACCTTGCTTTAGGACCAAGGCGAGGTGTCCACCAAGCATGAAGGTTTCTCCTAATGCTAGTCATCCCAGCGGGCTCATCGACACCTTGACTTTGGCATCGATGATGTCATTAGTCCTCTCAACACTGTGGAGGCACTCCTCCACAATCCATTAGCACTAGATGTTGGTGAGGCTACTACTAAATAGTGGCGACAAGATTTTTCTAGGTTCATAATCATTGCCAAGATGAACCCTAGCCCTCCTCTTCCATTGTAGCCTAACTCAAAAAAGGATACAATAGACCAGGACTTGGCGTCTACTTGATCTTAGGCCCCAACCGTAGTCTCCCTAGATCCAGCCTCTAAGACTATGACTTAACCTATAGAGCTATGATGTAGAATCCCACCTTGGAGTCACATATAAGCACTACACTAGTTACCTATGCAGTCACATGAAGCACAAGACATGCCCAACTACCCTCATAATGATGAAGCAGGCCACCAGATATAATTTCTCACCTTGGCGGCGCCTGTAGTGAATGTTGCACATGGAGTTCATCCATTTAGGGCTATGTGCATGGCCCTCACCTATGCACTTCATCAAGCAACCATGTTGAAGAAGTTTTGCTCTCATCTTCTAGAGAAAGTATGATGGGATGATAAACCCCACCGAGTTCTTCTAGATTTATGCAACCATCATCCTTGCTACTGAGGTAGGGATGAAAGTGGATATCCATATTGTTAGGACAAATTTAATATTTTAAAATAGATATTTATGAAATTTAATGCTGATTCTTTCTTATGTTATCAAGGACATTATTACAAATAAGAATAAAAAATTGCATAAATTGTTTTATGCATTATTTGCTCCCTGCAATAAAAAGGTGAAAAATATGTGAATCTGTATCCGAAATTTATATCTATCATTTGAGAAGATATATGATAAATTTTATGTTAACCTTTTATGAATCTTTACAAGCTCAATGTTAAAAACAAGAATACAAATTTGTATAATAGATTCTATATCATATTTATTTGCAATCAAAGAAAAAAGACCAAAAAATTGATACATGAATAAGTATCCATTTTCATCCCTACACTAGGGGCGATGAAGAAGTGATGGCAAATAACTTCCATGTGGCTTTGATTGTCTTTCCCTACTTACGGTTCATGAACTTGCCTAAGGCCTCTATTTGGTCTTAGAAAGAACTCTACCTACAATCCATGTCCAACTTCAAGGGTACTTACTCTTGACCCGATGTGAAGTTTGACCTCCATGCTATTCAACAACAACCTACTAAGAATGTGTGCCTTTGTGCAACATTTTTGTTTGGTTAGGAACACCATTCCCCACATCTCGACAACATCCATTATCGTCGGCTTGCTACCCACAACATTTGGGATGTCAGAGAGCTACTCTTTAGCAGACAAGTGTGCGTGAGCAGCCGATGGTAGAGCATGGAACACTCCCATGAGACACAACAAGGGTTACAAGGCATCGAGCCCTCTTGAGCCGAGCCCCCAAAAGGGTAATGGCTTGAGACCCCAAATCTATGAAGCCATAGATAGTGGTAGTGAACTTGTCCACTAATGTGATAAGTAGTCCCTCCTAGTGCCCTAGGGCACCTGGAAGTACCACCCCATGCATAAGTCAGATACTCATGACCTGATTAAGTATAGGGTGATCAAACATTTAGCTGAGCGCTTCTAGAAGCACTCCAACCATAAGTGCTCTAGATAGAGGTATCCTAACCAATAATACCCTGACTAGTGGTACCTAGGATGACAATGGCCATAGCAAGTCCTAAGACCCTAAAACAAGAAAGGTTGTGACCCTAAGGTCACTTGGAGCTCGTCAAGGACAATGACGACCTAAAATTCTAAGACCTAGAGTGGATGGTGGCCATAATCTATGAGGAAACCAAGGAGATGGACTTACTACATGCCCTCAAGATCCCACATTGGGAGGTGCATGCCATAATCCCACGGTACCACTCTATTGGGACCCTTAAGTGGTTCAATACTCTTATCTACTTTGATTCCTATGATTGTCCCAACAACATGGTTGGCACAAGGATCCTCCCTCACATCGTCTCTCCTACCATCAACAATATCAAGCTCAAGCATGTCCTTATTGATGTGAGGCTAGCCTTAATGTCTTATTGATGTAAGGTTTCAACGAGATGTAGAGCCCCCACACAAAGCCCACAAACATGCACCCATTGTGGGATTCTCCTTGAGGATGGTCCTCTAGATCGAGTCCATCAAGCTACTGATCACCTTTGATACTCGAGTGAACTTCTACACAAAGTATGTGGAGTCCACCATCATCAAGCTCCATTTGCCCCACAACTATATCCTCAGGCACCCCATGCTCTATAGGTTCATGGTGGCTACCCACTATGGTTACATAGTCCTTAAGATGCTAGGGACCAATGTTGCTATCTCCATTCCCTCTTATTTTCTAGAGGCCTTAGTAGCAATTGAGAAGCTCCATGCCATTATAAATCACTAAGATATAGTCCCTCCTCAGAGTCTTAAAATTGTAACCATAGTGTCTACTAAACCCATTTAGGGCCCAATAGCCCCGTGACCTTCCAAGCCTTGCCCCGACAACTCTCGAGAAAGATTGAGCTCGACGGGACCTCACACTATCCCCACCAAACTTGTGCAAATTGGTGAGATATCTTCCTAGATGATATACATTGGTAGGAATCTTAGTGCTAAATAGGAACTTGCGCTCATCACCTTCCTTTGATACCATGTCAATGCATTCACCTAGGAACCTTTTGAAATTCCCAAGGTGCCATCCTATAGAGATGTGGAGCATCAGGAGTTCGTCTACATTGAGATTGACAAACTCCTGTGTGTTGGCTTCATTCATAAAGTCCTTCGATGAAGCCCCACCTAATCAAGTGATATTTCACATTACTGCCTTCTAGTAACTAGACTCGCTTGTTCTTGCAGTGATAGCATAGACATATAATTCCCTGTCGATTCATAATGAGGCCATGCTTTTGAGCAGTATCAACAAACCTTGTCACTTATTCTATGAATGGGCTATGATGGCATATATATTTGGTACATCCATTTTGGCCATTCCAAGGCAATTAACCTTGTAAGTAGCGAATGAACTATTAACAACACTAACTTGCATCACTCTTGAATGACTAACTTAATGCAAATAACCTAAATAGAGAAAAAAACAACATTGGATAGTAGTGGAGCTTCTCTGCATCACATAGAAGCATAAATATAGAAATATAAATAAGAAATCCATACAAACGAAGAACTTGGTATGTTTTCTCTCTTCTCCACCATAGATCTAGATCATCTAGAACTTGAAAAGTGAGCAAAGTAAGAATGCCAGCGTGCGTAGTAACCTCCTATAATGTCCTCCTTCAAATAATCTAAGAGCAAAATTCTCCCCTTAAAAATGATGATTTTTTTGGAGTTCTAGAGGTTCGATCCCATCAAAATGAAAGATGGAGCTGGTGGAGCAGGAAGAAGATGGGAGTGATTGAGGTTATCTTTGTAGACAAAGATTAGCATCCGAAGACCGACCACCTCCCTTAATGGGTTCCTTAACTAAGGCCACAATCAGAGTATTAATTTAGTCGCTTTCACACTGTCCTCCGTGCTCAACATTTTCTGTGCGTGCACATACAGTATAAGCTAAATTCTCATCAACTAATCACAGCATTATTGGTGAAAGTCACAGTAAGCCTAATAATTAAACTGCACAAAGTACACACAACGACGAGGTGCATGCTACCCTGCAAGCAAGGTTTATTTTAATCGACAAGCCTTGTCTGTAGTTTATCTACTACCCCCTTATAACCTATACCCAGAGTCCCAGACGTACGCAGGACACATAAAACAACTAACTCTGATGACATTATTATTGGTTCATGAGCAGCCTGATATTTCTAGTGCGCGCACGATGACGCGGCGATGAGCAGAGAAATGGCGAATCAATCACACGCGTGCAATTTCCCGCTGATAGGACCGTCGTCTGTGCGCACGAACTGACAGCACCCACACGCAGCCTAGCTATATAGCTAATAAAATTTTCGTCGTCGTCGTCCAACCACCACCGCCGTGGGCGACGCGCGCGAAAGACGGAGACCTCATCACCGTACCCGTTGCCTAAACCCGTCCATAAAAAAATACAAAGCTTTTCTGGGAACAATCGACCAGCTAGTTCGCCTTTCCTTCCAACCAAAACCCGTCCATATAAAATACAGGCTTGCAAATCGCACAACAGATTAGAGCTAACTAAACAAGCAGAAGAACATCTTGTGCTAGTTAATCGTTGCTCCTCTCGAGACCATTCCTGGCCTTAACAATCTATGGGGCTAGCTGGATGGATGCAAGTGGCAGTAATGCTAGTTTAATTTGTTGCATGGAGTGGTCAATACTATGCTTCCTCGCAATTCGATACTGTATCTGCACAGATTGGCAGGGTAATTTTAGTAGTGTCAACTAGGCAAAAGCGACATTCTCGACCTTCCCTAAATTTGGCTTTTGCACAATAATTGATGCTCATGCTGACCAGAAGCCATTTCTATGACTTTGTAGTGAAGATTCTCCACACACGCATTATTGGAGGGCTCATAAGTTAAGGGCCTGTTTGGATCCTTATGTCAAATAGTTTGCCATCTAATTTTATCATCTTAACCTACAAACAGGCCAACTAATAAATTGACTAATTGTTAGCTGGATGACCGATAAACTGTTTGCTCATTAGCCATTTGACCTTGCTAATAAATCGTATAAAGAGAAAATAACATCTATTAGCCGAGTTAAACATATCATGGTTAATTTTTGCTAGCTAATTATTAACCACGGGCAAATAATAAGCCAGGAGGACTCAAACATGACCTAAGTTTTCACCTCAATTTGCCACACGGTCCGTAACTGTTTAATTGCTGCGGTTTTTACTCACTCTGATAAGGTCGTCTAGTTCTATCTAGTCAAGGTTTAAATACTTTTGAGACGATTACCTTACAAAATATTAGGTTTGAAATAAGACATGCCTGACAATCACGCACACATAGAGAGAGATTACAAGCCCATATGAATGCATGAGAACTAATAGTTAGTTAGCTAAAAAAAACTCTAGTGAAATTAGCTGGCTAACTATTAGTTTGTTTTAGTTGGATTGAACCGGCTAATGAACTAATAAGTAGTTGAGGGAGTAGCTAATCGTTAGATGTACTATTAGTTGGGCATGTTTGGATGTCTCTAGCTAATTTTAGCAGATATTACTATTAGCCCGACCTAGTGCATTCAAACACGGCCTACATGTTTGGATGTTATACATTTTATATAAACATTTCCTAACACCACATATATAGTGACCGATGACATATATTCCTTATCTAGGCCACGTCATCATTGTTCGAAACGGGTGAGACTAGCTAGCTAGCTAGAGGGAGAAGTGAACTACTCTTTATATATAGTGAAATTAAAGGTAAGGTCTCTATAGCTAGATGAAAATACTCCAATTCAATTTGATTTGATTCATCCCTCCACGTCCACTTTCGCAGTGATTGGTTAATTATTTTATTATACCCATCATCATCAGCTGCTGAAAAGCATAAAGTATATAGCGGCTACAAACTGAGCCACCTGTCGTTTGCACTCACCATGTGCTAGCACTAGCGTATATAAGCACATATATGGTCTGTGGCCATTCTTTATCTTCCCTAGAAGAATACACATCGATCTTTGTTTAATTAAACAGGAGAAGTAGAACATGGTGTCTATATTCTATGTAAAGGTGACCAAAATATATACTCCCAATATACACCTGAAAGGCTGAAAATTGCATGTGTCTGTGGGAAAAAAAAACACAGATGAAACTAAAGTACACAAACAAACTCAGCATCACAAGTGCCCCCCAGGGCCATAATGGCCACTGGAATAGCACAAGGAGGGGAAAATAAAGGCTATGCGCGCGCGCGCACACACACACATCAATTGTCGATCGTGGTCGTGGGAATCGCACCACAAACGAGCATGAACAAAAGGCGAAAAAACAAACCTGTCTCTACGCAAAGAAATTAATAAAAGTGTTTCCATACGCGCGCATCCCAGCCACAACAAGGCGCGCAGGCAGGCATATGCATGCATCTACGACCCGGCGCGCGGCCGTGTGAGAGAGGCTCTCGGTCTCGGCGCGAGCTGAGAGCTCGACACATCAGATACACACCACCGGCCGGGCAGGGCAGATGAAGCCAAACCTGCAGCCCGTCGTCCTGTCCAGTACAAGTATCAATTGTGTATAATACTGACGCATCGCACTGTCAGTGACGATGATGCTTGCTGTCAAGGGCTAATTTGCGCAAGCAATATATATATAATGCAAGAGAGCGCGGGCATCTCTTTTCCGCGAAAGCGAGGTGAGCGCAACCGATTGGAAGAAGAGCCGCGTCGCGCGCAGCTAGCCTAGCCATGGCGCCGGGAGTCGTCGGTCAGAGTTACGTTGGAAACAGCGCCGAATATTCACCCACACCAGCTCCTGGACAGGAAGAGAGAGAGAGAGAGAGAGAGAGAGATAGGCCAACACGAGGACGACGAGACGGTATAGCTAGAGTAATCGGCGCCGAAAAGGACTCTTCTGTCGTCTGCAGATGCATGGCACCACCGCCACGCACCTAATCTGCATTGTGCTGGGGGGAAGGGCCCTGATAAAATATTCTACTCCGTGCGTAGTGTGTGTGATCTGCTGTTGCATCTGAAGGAAGTAAACAATTAATGTGGATCGTCATCGATTAGCTTGTGCGATCGAGAATCCTATGCGCTGGGGTGGTTTAGGTTAAACAAGCTAGCAAATGAGCCGCCAGCTAGGGCAAATCCTATCCTAAATTCCTTCCCGGCCGGCGGATAGGGCTAGCCTGCACGCGTTAGCTAGAATAGCTTTGAGATGTGTAGATAGATAGACGAGCGATAATGGATGGGAAGAAATTTAAAAGCTAATCATATTGTCGAACAACAAGCTTAGCTTAGCTTAGCCAGCGAGACGTCGAGTGCAGAGTATATCACGATCGCGACGGCGTCAGGTCTTGGTCTGAACTCTGAAGCGTGCCAAGTGGCCAACACGCGGAGGATGATAGCACACTGGTGGGTCGCAGTTGGACTATAGAGTGAGGAGAGATCTTCATAGCATCTGGATGTGGTTCTTGGCTACCTTTGCCGTACACTAACTAATAATAATAAAAGAAAACATCGTCACATATATATGTAGGCGCTAGCAGTTAGAATGTTCCATATGTGTGTATGCGCTGTCGTCGACTCGTTGTTGACATAAAGCATCCTGGTGGGCTAACCCTCTTATCCACATTCCATAGCATGCTCGATCCAGCCCATAGTTAATTTACCTGCACGTAATCAGCCCACTGCGCACCGTTCCCGAGCCATGTGGGCCTAACCCATCCAAACGCGCAATAGGCCCAACACCAACCACGCCGTGCCAGACGCTGGCCTAGATCAAAGCTACGGCCTACGGGCAAAGCGAACGGAAGCCCCCGACGCACGCGCCCGCCTAGGCCCAGCCGCCCAGCCAGCTCGTCGGATACAGAAGACTCCTCTCCCTTCTCTGCATCCGTTCCCCGCCCTCTCGCGCATCCACCGCCACCGCGCCGCTCCATGAAGGACCCGTTCGAGGCGGCCGTCGAGGAGCAGGACTCGCCGCCGGAGTCGCCGGCGCCGCCCGAGGAGGAACCCGGCGCCGCGGGCCCCGCGGACGACGCCGAGGACTACGACGGCGGCCCGCCCCCGCGCCAGCCGTCGGCGCCGGCGTCGCACGCAGCATCAGCCGCGGCCAAGGCCAAGGGCCGGGTCCAGAGGGAGCAGCAGGAGGATGACGACGACGACGAGGACCAGATGGAGGTTGACCTCGACAAGCTTCCCAGCAGCACTGGCGACCCTGACAAGCTCGCCAAGATGAAGTTCGTGCCTAAACTGTTCACTTTTTTTTTTAATCTAGCAAATGACACTGCATTGTTATCCGTACAAATTCGCTGGTTATTTGTAATTGGAATGATTCTCTGAGGAGTAGATATGCGTTTGGGGGACTGCGAACCTTAATTCTGCCTATGTGAACCACATAGGTCATTAACGATGCGAAGCAAATGGGTGGCCATTCCATGCCTTATTGCTGATAGTTTTTCGTTGATTTTTCATAGTCCTAGCTGTGCTTTCTTACATAAACATAAAGTCATAAACATGTAGGTGTGGTTGCTGATCACTAGATCAGCAAGTTGGTGAACCCTTACTCTTGCTTTTGTTGAACACACAGAAACCAATTACACATAACAAAACTAGCAGCTCTCACTCTCAGTTGAATCATGCTACCACGTCAATATTAGTGTTAGCATCGTTTGCCCTTATCTTTTGTATGGGTGTTTGATAGTAGGCTTGTTTCCATGATCCTTTGTATTTAGAAAGTTATTTTTCTGAATTACTACTATCTAGTGGCGGTTGCCGAAAAAATTATCATGTTTCATACCTGTGATTTATATTCCATATAGTATTCATACTTTCTTTCTTATGATTTATACTAAATTATATGTCTATGTTCTAACTGTGTCCTTTCTCAGTGCTATACTGTCCCAGTTTACACAACAGCAGATGAACCGTTACGAGTCATTCCGAAGATCTGGATTTCAGAAATCTAACATGAAAAGGGTATGGCTTCACTTATTAATCATATAAATTGTAGGGGAAATGCAAAGACCCACCATTATAAGCTAGGGGGTTTCAAGTACCCACCTACACCTCCATCCTTACACATAACACTTGTAGGTGTGAGACGGTGAGGACCTGAGATGCAAGTGGATATTTGAACTTTGAAATCCCCTGACTTGTAGGCGAGTCTTTTCTGTTTTCCCTAACTTAAATGATCTAAACTCATGCATTAGTTATATTTGTCCCAGTATTCCTCAATGATTGAATTTGAAATGAATATATGCATATAGAGCAGATATTTTATCTTGAATGCATGACTAGTGATAGTATTTTAAGTCAAATAAGTGCTAGCTGGAAGCAAATGTATTGTTTTTCACTCCAATTCATGGAAAATTACTCGGCTCTTGATGCCTTATATTTTTCTCGAAACACGCAGGAGAACTGTGCCCCGTTATATATTAAGAAGATAGAGAAACAAAGGTCTAAAGTAGACCATACAACAGAAAGCCTCGTTACGGAGGGCAGTCGATAGCATACAAAAAAATGTCCATCAGATAAAAACAGACAAACCACCCTAGGAAACAACTAAAGAGGCAGCCAGAGAACATAGGCCTTTTGCCCCAGCTGTTTCCCAACGACTTCTCTCATCAGAAGCAAGGATTGAGGTGAGGCTTGGAGACATTCCATCGAAGACACATCTATTCCGATAGATCCATATTATCCAAGCACCCAGGATGATAAGGGGTTCAAGGCCTTTTTTTGATAAGGCCCATAACAACATATGAGATTTCCTCCCACCAACTCAGGAAGGAGGTGACAGCCGGCTGAGGGGCAAGAGAGTGCAGCCCAAATTTCTTTAGAAGCTGATACCAGAAGATTCTTGAGAAGGAACAAGCCACAAGAAGATGGTCCAAAGTTTCTGCAGCTTGGTCACATAAAGGACATTTCTCATGCTGGTTTAGACCTCTTTTAGCTAAACGATCAGCTGTCCAGCATCTATTATGGGCAACAAGACAAATGAAAAAGCGACACTTCGGCGGAGCCCATGTTTTCCACACTCTTTTTGTAATGATCTCGACTTCTGAGGTTGTATGAGTGGGTAGTAGGGCGAGGCCTTGAGGATTGAGGGCGAGAGGGAGCCGTGCTGGCGCACGGCTGAGACAGAATGTGGCAAGGAGCAATACTCTTCTTAGATTGATCTTTGCTAATCCTCCTAGGTACAAACTAAGGACTTTATATAGTCCAGTACAGGCGCACATAAACTGCTGCCGCCCCTATTTATTCTCTAACAAACTCCTACTATTTCTCCTTTGATATCTAATCTAAACAAACTTATCCTTACCCCTCTAATCTTGATCTCCTGGCGTGGCCTGGCCTATGGGCTGCTTGGGCCGCCTTTCATATGTTTTACCCACCATAACATCTCTCACCTCCTCCGAGAACAACTCGTCCTCGAGCTGAAAATGGGGGTAGGAAGACGTGAACTGTTGCAATGGCTCCCAAGTAGCTTCTGTCGGATGTGTTCCACTCCATTGTACCTGAACATGCCAGGCACCTCGTTGTATTCTTGCTTTGAGCACCTTCTCTGGTGAGGGCAGCAGTCGACCATTCTCCATTGCTGGAAGAGAAGGAGGTAGCACTGGTGGGACGCCTCTGTATGGTTTGAGGAGACCAACGTGAAAGACGTCATGGATGCGTCCTCCCGTTGGGAGTTCCAGGCAGTAGGCGATCTCGCCGATTCGTGATACGGAAGGGTCCAGCATAGCGAGGTCCCAACTTGCCTTTGGGTCGGCGCACGAGGGACTGAGCTTGACGGTTGAGCAGACGGAGCCAAACCTAGTCGTCCACTGAGAACTCCAAGTCTCGATGATGTGCATCATAGAATCGCCGAGCATGTTCTTGTGCTTGCAGCAGCCTGTCTCGAACTTCACTAAGGAATAGATCACGTTCACTAAGCATTTCATCAACTGTCTGGTTTGCTGTTGTGCCCGGCTGGTAGGTAAGCACAGGAGGAGGATCCCTGCCATAAACTACTCGAAATGGGGTAGTGTGCAATGCTGAGTGATAAGCTGTGTTGTAGCAGTATTCTGCCCATGGTAGCCACTCAACCCATGCTCGTGGACGGTCTCCTGTGATGCACCGGAGGTACATTGAGATGGTTTTATTAACAACTTTTGATTGGCCATCTGTTTGTGGATGGAAGGTTGTACTCATCCGAAGTTTGACACCTGATAGTTTGAACAGTTCTCGCCAAACGTTCCCAGTGAAGACGGGGTCGCGGTCACTGACAATAGACTGGGGAAAACCGTGAAGGCGAACCACCCCTTCAAAGAAAGCTCGGGCTACACTTGTTGCTGTATAGGGGTGGCTTAAGGCAATGAAGTGCGAGTATTTGGAAAATCGATCTACTATTGTCAAGATAACTGATTTGCCATGCACCTTTGGAAGCCCTTCTATGAAGTCCATGGATATGTCTGACCAAATCTAGGAGGGTACCTCAAGAGGTTGCAGCAGCCCAGCTGGGTGGAGAGCTTCGGTTTTGTTTTGTTGGCAGACTGAACATGCCCTAACCCAATCCCTTACCAAGGCTCTATCTTTGGGAACAAAAAAATCGGCCCGTAGTCGGTGTAATGTTTTCTGGATTCCACCATGACCAGCCGAGTGGGCTGTACCGAGTATGGCCGGCAGCAGGGATGAATTTGGCGGCACAAAGATTTGTCGGCCATGCAGAATGAGCCCATCGACCATCCGCCACGGTTCAGTGAGGGTGCCGTCTTTGATCTGAGTACAAATGCGTTGACAGTCTTGGTTAGAGGTGCACTCCTGACGCAACTCTTCATACAAATGGAAGGTGGGGCTAGACAACGTGGCGATCATGTCGTCGTGACAAGGCATCTGCCACTGTGTTGAATCGGCCTGCTCTGTATTCCACGGTAAAGTCAAACACAAATAGTTTGCTGATCCACTGATGCTGAGGCACTGTTGACAATCTCTGGTCGAGCATGAATTTTAGACTGAAGTGATATGTGTGCACTGTGAATCGACGACCCCAGAGATATGGTCGCCAGTGACGAACTGCCTGAACGAGACCAATGAGTTCACGTTCATAAGCTGCGAGCTTGACATGACGGGCTGCAAACGGCCTACTAAAGAATGCCAGGGGCCTAGATCCTTGATGCAGGATCGCCCCAAATCCAGAACCAGAAGCATCACAGTCCACAATGAACATTTGATCGAAGTTGGGCAGCTGCAACACTGGGGCTGTAGAAAGAGCCTTTTTGAGTTCCTGGAATGCCGTGTCAGCAGCCGAACCCCACTTGAAACCTTCTTTCTTCAGTAGTGCTGTTAATGGTGCTGCAATAGACCCAAAATCTTTGATGAATTTTCTGTAGTAGCCTGCCAATCCCAAGAAGCCATGTAATCCACGTGTTGATTGGGGAACCGGCCATGAGGAGATCGCTTCCACTTTGCTATTGTCCATGGCTACCCCGTCTGCTGAAATCACATGACCCAAGTAAGCAACTGAGGTGGCTCCAAAGGAACACTTGGACTGTTTGACAAAAAGCTGGTTACTGCGCAATGTTTCGAGTACCGCCTTGACATGTCGAAGGTGTTCAGACCAGGATTAGGGATGGATTCGGATGTTTGGAGATCCGAAATATCCGTATTCGTATTCGAATAAAGTGCTAATATGAATATCCGTATTCGTATTCGATTTTAATATGGATGTTAAATAGACATATCCGAATTCGTTTCTTCTCTATCCAGTTTAAGATTCATATTCGACAACATTCGATAAAACCGTGAAATATCCGATACTATTCGTATTCGAAAGAAAAAAGTATTCAATAAAAATCAATTTAAACTTACTTTTATTACTAATTACTAATTACAAGTGATTTTAAACATTAAATAATATACTAAAAACTGAAGTACACCATTTAAAATGTTAAAAATATGTATATCATAAACAAATGACTGTGTTAATCTTACAGTACTAGTGATATACAATAATAAATTTTAATAATATTAAAAAGTCTAATTTTGAATACATTAGATTATTGGAGTTTGAGTCCAAAATACAAATATACTTAATATACAAAAAGATTATAATTAGAGTCCAAAATATAAATATAACATGTATAAATATTTTATTTAAAAATATGATATTCCACTAAGTTTCAACTAAATAATGTATACGTGCTATTGTTCATAATTTGCTTGTAATGTGATTTTTATCAACTATAAATCCATGGATAAAACAAATTAATACTTGTTATGATGCTATGTTCTAAATCAAGTAAGTATCTGAATGTAAATCCGAATTCAAACTATCCGTTTTGTATTCGTATCCGACTGTATTCGTATTCGTATCCGTATTCGAATTAAAATATGGTAAATAGTGACATTCGAATTCGTTTCCATGCGTATCCGATCCGAATCCATCCCTAACCAGGATGCACTGTAGATGAGGATATCATAAAAAAAACCAATACACAACGACTGAGGTACGACCCCAGGACTTCATTCATAAGGGCTTGGAAGGTTGCTGGCGCATTTGAGAGTCCAAATGGCATGACCAGGAATTCAAAATGGTCGTGGTGTGTCCGAAAGGCTGTCTTATGAATATCCTCCGAATGAACCCGTACCTGATGGTATCCTGAGCGCAGATCTAGTTTGGTGAAGAACTTGGCCCCGTTGAGTTCATCAAGGAGCTCATCAACTACCGGTATAGGGTACTTGTCTTTCACTGTGCGCTCATTAAGGGCTCTGTAGTCAATGCAGAAGCGCCAAGAATTATCTGCCTTCTTAACCAATAGGACCGGAGCGGAGAAGGCTGATGTACTATGTCGGATTGTTCCCTGTTTCAGCATTGCTGCACACTGCGCCTCCAATTCATCTTTCTGCAGCTGAGGGTATCTATAAGGACGTATCGCCACTGGTGTTGTGCCTGGCATCAGGTGGATGCGGTGGTCACATGGTCGTGCTGGAGGGAGACCCGTTGGGGATGAGAAAACATCATCAAATTGCTGGACTAGGGAGTCCATCATTGGTGTCGGGTTTGATGTTGAAACACGTGCTGAAAGTGGCGTGTGCATCATGCTGCGAGTAGAATTCAACCCTTTCCACAAAACTTGGTAACCATTCTTCCAGAACGCCATGCTCATGTTGGCTAAGTCCCAAAGGATGGGACCAAGAGTGCGCAGGAACTGAACCCCTAAGATGATGTCAAAGGAATCCAGTGGAATAGCATAAGCATCCATGGTGAAAATATCTGGACCCACACATAGTCTGAGACTGTTGGCAAGGCCATGACAGTCGATCTTGTCGCCATTTGCTACAGCTACCCGACCTCGGCTTGAGCAGACTTCCAATTGCAATGACAAGGTTGTGTTGAGGTTGACAAAATTGTGTGTGGAGCCTGTATCCAGTAATGCAGTGAGCAATTTATCATTTATTTTTACTTGAATCTGCATGGTGTCCTCTGATCTGATGCCTGTCAGAGCATGTAGAGAGATAACTGGTTCTGGCTCCTCATCAACTTCCTCTTTGGCAGTATCCTCTTCGAAGTCAGCTACTTCCAAATAGAATAACTGGGGGCACCGATGGCCACGAACATATTGTTCATCGCAGTTGTAACAAAGCCCTAGCTTTCGGCGTTCTGCCATCTCTCCAGATGTGAGCTTCTTGAATGGTCGCTGCTGCGCTGCATTGCCTGTGGCTGGCACTGTTGGCTGTGTTGCTGGGATTGGAACTGATGGTCGTTGGGGCGGTCTCGCTGGCTTGGTGGGTGCTGCTATGACGTTGCCATCAAGCACTTGAGAACGCCGTTCATATGCGCGCGCCAAGCTTAATGCGTGATTAAGGTCCCGTGGTGTCATCAACTCGACATCAATTTTGATGCGTTCTGGGAGGCCTGCAGTGAATAGCTGGACTTTTTGTTCCTGGGTGAGGGGCGCCGTGTGGGAAAGAAGGTCCCAAAACCTTTCCTGGTAGTCTTCTACGGTTGTCCGGAAGGGAAGCCGGGCCAATTCACCGAGAGGGTTGCTGCGCAGCGGAGGACCAAACCGTTGCTGGCAGGACTGCTTGAAAGAATTCCATGACAATGGTGGCTCGTCGCGCTGGAGTTGACAGTACCAAGTCCGAGCGACTCCCGTCATGTGATATGAGGCAAGCCACACCTTCTCTTCTTCCAGCGTACGCTGTCCTTCAAAGAATTGCTCGCATCTGTTGATCCATCCAATGGGGTCTTCTTTACCATCAAACAATGAAAACTCCAGTCGATGAAAGCGAGGAACACTCGTCGCTGGTTGCGAGAATGGTGCTCCTGAATATTCCGGTGGTGGTGGGGGGCATGATGGTAGTGGTGATGGGGAATGAGGAAGGGGTAGACGATGGATTGGAAGGGGGGCTGTGGGGGTAGGATGTGTCGTGACTAGCAAAGGATCGGTGTTCGCCGGTACCTTGGGGATGCCGCCGTATCCCGGCAGGCCATAGGGAATGTCCTGCGGGGTGGCTGGCGTGGATGCAGATGGACATGCCTCGACGGCCGCAACACAGTAGGAGATGGAGGACATCTGCTGGGCAAAGTCGCAGAGCTGACGTTGGACTTCACCTAGTGTCGCGGCGATGAACGCCAGGGACGACTGGAGGGCAGTGGCTGCCGTGCTATCTTCCTCATCGTGACCTGACATATCTAATACCAGATTGTAATGATCTCGACTTCTGAGGTTGTATGAGTGGGTAGTAGGGCGAGGCCTTGAGGATTGAGGGCGAGAGGGAGCCGTGCTGGCGCACGGCTGAGACAGAATGTGGCAAGGAGCAATACTCTTCTTAGATTGATCTTTGCTAATCCTCCTAGGTACAAACTAAGGACTTTATATAGTCCAGTACATGCGCACATAAACTGCTGCCACCCCTATTTATTCTCTAACAAACTCCTACTATTTCTCCTTTGATATCTAATCTAAACAAACTTATCCTTATCCCTCTAATCTTGATCTCCTGGCGTGGCCTGGCCTATGGGCTGCTTGGGCCGCCTTTCATATTTTTTACCCACCATAACACTTTTATAGTGCCCAAAAGAAACTGAACCCAGGAACAGCCTGTTATAAGCAGATTTTGCAGAGTACTTTCCATCTGGAGCAACACTGAAAATATGTCTGTCTTCAATTCCAGGCTGCAGCTCAAAGACTAATAGCAGATCCCACAGGCCACAGATGAAGGTAATCAATCAAAACACCAACGGAGAGAGCCCCTTTAATATCAGCAATCCAATTCCTGTTTGCCAGTGCTTCATGCACAGTCCTACTGTTAACAATCCACTTAGGAATTACAACAAAGAGCCTTGGAGCCAGATTTGCAATTCTTTTACCGTGTAACCATTTGTCTTTCCAAAATTTGGTATCAGTCCCATCCTCAACTTCAGTGAACACAACCTCATTAAAGAAAGATGTAGCCTTTTTAGGAACTTGAATGGGGAGACCAAATCAGGGTCTTGAGGGATCGGTTTTAAACAGCAAGAGCCATCTCATACGGAGGGCCCAGCAAAGCTCTGGTAAACTGGAGATACCCAGCCCTCCAAGTTGAAGGGGGTGGCATACCTTTCCCCATGCCATAAGGCAGTGCCCACCTTTCGCCTCTTTACGGCCTCTCCAAAGAAAACCTTTTCTTATTCTGTCAATGGCATCTAAACCCCATTGGGGGATGTCCACTGCCATTGCCATATAAACAGTCATGCTGGTAAGGACGTGCTGAACTTAGACTCTTCTCCTTGCTTTTGTCAATAAGTATGCCTTCCGATTTGACAGTTGGTCAGCAATTCTGTCAACAAAAGGCTGGAACTGCTGCCTAGATAACTTGTGTAAGGAAAGAGGAAGCCCCAAATAGCGACAAGGAAAAGAAGATATTTCACAAGGCAGCAACCTTTGAGCTTCCATCATGTCCTCTTATGAGCATCTGATAGGAATAACATTAGATTGTTTAGCATTATTGTGCAGCCCTGAGGCATAGATTTTTTAGCATTAGTGTGCAGCCCTGAGGCATCTCTGAAAAGCTTAAGAATGTCAAGAGTGAGAGATAAGTCTGCTGCTGCTGGGTGTACGACAAGAGCAACATCAGCATATAAGGAGATCCAATGGAGCTTTCTCCTGTTGGATAACTGCTGAAGCAATCCCTCCTCCTCTGCCTTGGAAAAAAGAAACACTAGGACATCCATGGCAAGAATAAACAACAATGGAGAGAGGGGATCCCTCTGACGAAGTCCTCTCCGGTTTATGATGTGCTTTTCTAGGAATCCATTCAACAACACTTGAGTAGAGGAAGAAGCCAGCAACCCACATATAATATCCCTCCAAATTTGTCCAAAACCCAGCTGCTTCATCAGTCATCACTTCAATTAAAAAAGGCCAAGAAACAGAGTTGAATGCCTTAGTAGTGTCCAATTTGAAAAGTAAGCTGGCCTTATTTTGTTGGTGTAGCAATCTTGAGGTTTGTTGCACCAGCATGAAATTATCCTGGATGAATCTACCTTTGATGAACGCGCGCTGATTAGGAGACACCATCTCATTAAGTCTTCTAGCCAGCCTATTGGCTAGGATTTTTGTGATCAGCTTAGCGAAGCTATGCACAAGGGTGATAGGCCTGAAGTCCCTCACCATATCAGCCCCATCCTTCTTTGGAATCATGATGATATAGGCTGAATTGAGTCACCCAAAATTTTCAAATTTCCTGTCCCAAATAGCCGAAACATACTAAGATGGCCATGCATGTTACATGTATTTATTTTCATTTCCTATAGAAGTGCTTGGATAACAATTTGGTCGGGAGTTTTTTTTGCTTCCAGTAACTCAGATCAGTCTTCCGCCAGATTTCGTAGTGTTAATCCATATTTTGTTTGCTTACAGCTATTGGCAAGCATCACTGGAAGTCAAAAGATTTCTATCCCTACATCAATTGTGGTATCAGGAATAGCAAAAATATTTGTTGGTGAGCTAATTGAAACAGGCAAGTTCAGAATAGTCGCGTTTACTTTTTTTTCTTCTATGGAATCCAATCTTCTACAGCGTTGCTAAACTGTATATTTTGTACGTTGTCTAAGGATGATAACCAACATCCAACTGTAAGTTCACCTAGTATGATCTTGTTTTTTTTTTTTTGGTTAGTTTAGCTTCTGTTTCTGTGGTCCATTTTCTTCTTCCCACCTCGCTACGATCCAAGGAACTTGCTAGCAGAATTTGTAGGTTCCAACAGAAGTCTTCAGGATGGCTTTCTTGGTTGTTGCTTTCTCTTGACAATTTCACTGTGTATTGCAGCAAGAGTAGTCATGAGTGAGAGGAAGGATTCAGGACCCATCAGGCCTTGCCACATCAGGGAGGCGTACAGAAGATTGAAGCTTGAAGGGAAGATCCCACGGCGCTCTGTTCCTAGGCTCTTCCGCTAGAACTGACACACATCAGGCAGGAGTCGCGACAGATGTGGAACAATGCATTTTCCCATGTAGCTGCGGATCTCGTCATACGTACCGTGGAAATTGAAAACATGTGTACTGTAAAGTTAGGCCCCCCATGTCATTTGGCAGGGTTTCTGGTTCCAGATTGTTGCAGTACATTTTCTGTAGAGAAACCCTGTACTGACTGTGCATTTGATTTGAGCTGAGTGTCGTGTTGTTAACGTTATATATGCCTTTTCCGTACTAGAGATCGGATCGGATGTTCACATTTCGTTACCCAGTGCAAGGGCGTTTTGACTTTTCAGCGTCATACTAGCCGCTGATGTGCTGAATAACAGGTGGTAGCTCCTGTCACGAACTAGTAAATGTCTTGAAATGGGTTTTGGGAATGATTTAGCAAGAACAAGGTTAGGATTACAGGGTCGGGCATTCGGCTGGGACAAGGTTTGCAGAGTGAGTTTGAAAAGGGGTAAGCTAGACAGCGCAGTGCCGCCTATCACGTCCTGGCCCACTTGGCAACCACTCTAGTCTCTATACCCTCCAGCGGTGCAGCCCACATATCAGGCACTTGCTTCCTCCCCCGTTCGCTGATGTCACATATACAACTGCTTCCACACGCCGGCTTGCTCGCCTTCTCCTCGGAGCACGCCCACGCCGGGTTAACAGCTCCGTTCTGACTTTCTGTGATTCCTTGGCCGAGATCACGGCAGATGCGCCCCGGGTAGTCGGGTACGTTCGACGAGAGCGAGATCACAGTAGATCTGAAGTCACGTAGCGAACTGAACAAAACGCCGAACTGCTCCAGTCCTCCCTGCACTCTGTAGTGTGTGTGTGCGCGCGCGCGCGCCTTCAGGAGCCTGCCTGCTGCAAGCCAGAGTAGGAAGACGAAGCATGGAAGCAGTGATGCAAAACATTTGCCGCAGGCAGACGTTGACGTTTTTGACCAGCGACGGCATTCGAGAGGGGATTCAGAAACATGCAGCGGGGTTTGTGGAGAGATCAGCGCCTTTGCCCAGGCCTCCCCCTTCGTCATGCCGATAACGACGAAGAAAACTGACCGCAGGTTGCATTGCATGTGGTTTGTCCTGTCCTCTGTCCACACTAATTAGAACTAAGACCCAAAGTAAGACTGATAAAAGGTCATAAATACTATACCGGTTCGATTCATTGAAAACACCATCTATATATACAGTTGAACCACTAAAAACAATACAAATCAAACGGTTTTTTTTTGTCACACATTTTGTTCATTGCAAACACCATCTATACTAAAACCCAAAGTGTGAGTAGACATGTTGGGTTGTATATCTAAGGTGCTAAAATTCACCACACATTTTTTTGTCATATATTGAATGATGTTAGACACTTAAATTATGCATCACATCTTGGCCTGTCTAAAAGATTTTTGTCATACTTTTATTAGTCGTTGACGAGTGAGACCTACATACTGAAAGAAAAATATTGTCATGGTTTTGGATCAAACCAAACGCATATCTAACTCAGTCAAAACTGCTTAAACATATACATGCCGAACTGTGGCAAAGGAGGTAGCAAACCAAACAGACCTGGTGGACAGTCTCCACGTAGGAAGCTGAATCCCCTCAAAATCTCAGGTGGCTATGCTAAGCTAATATAGTGTCAATGTAACACCCTGAATTTGGGGTATAAAATTTCTTTGCTCATACTCACAAATTCAGGTGTTACTCCTCTCTTCACATCTTCCCCAACCTCCTCTTTCTCTTTTTTATAGAAGAAGAGTGGTTATTTTTAAGTGTAAACGTAATTATAATCTAGTAGGTTAAACCCTAAGGGAACAATGGTTGTTGCATCATGTTAGAAAGTACTCCCTCCAGTGCAGTAAAGGTAGTCGTTTAGGACATGATTGTACATACCAAGGAGTGATTAATTATCATAGAGTTTTCCCTGTTTGCCCCTATTAAATAGGGATATGGGTGCATTAATGTCACTAAAACAATCAGGCTTGATTGGTTGCTGCAGCAGCTCCAAGGCATTCTAGACTGGAGGTTTCAAGTTCGATTCCTCTTAAATGCATCTTTTTTTGTGCAATTACTAGGGGCAACAACGTCCAAATCCCAGACCCACGCGCGCTATGACTTCTTTTTGTGCACGCTCGGTCACGCGCAGGATGACTTCTTTTACTGCACCGGAGGGAGTATTTGTTTTTTTTGTTTGACGAATGGTTTGCTTGATCTTTCATCTAATCATTTGTTTGCGCATAATGTCAAACTGAAATAAATAGAAAAGAGAAGGAAAAGAGAAAGAAAAGGAAAAATAGAATTTAGCCCAACTTCCCCCCTGGCCCAACTCGGCCGGCCCAGCCGCCCCCTTCCCTCTCTCCCCTCCCCCCCCCCCCCCCCCCCCCCCCCCCCCGCTCGGCCCACCGCGGCGGCCCAGCTCCCGGCTTCCCCCCCCCCCCCGCGCCAGAACTCCCTCGCGGGCCCGCGCGCGCCGCGGCCCACCCCAGCCCCCGCGGCGGCCCAGCGCGCCACCCCCTCGCCAGCCCAGCACCCCCCGCGCGCGCCGCGGCCCACCCCAGCCCCCGCGGCGGCCCAGCGCGCCACCCCCTCGCCAGCCCAGCCCCCCCCCCCGCGCGTCAGCCAGCTGCCAGCCCAGCTAGCCGCGCGCCCCAGCCCTGCGCGCACGACCGCGTGGAGGCCGCCGCCGCCTGCATGCGCGCCCACGCCCAGCGCGCACGTCCGCGCGTGGTGCGCTGCTGCAGCCGCCGCCAGTGGGACCCACGCGCCTGGAAGCAAAGCGTTTCTTCCCAAATCGAACCGGCTACGCAAAACTCCCGTAGAACAACCGCCCGCTGCGCAGTTTTTTTCACCCGAGTGCTCAGTTTTTCTCGCCCACGACCTCGCTCTCTGCCTTGCCGTCGCCGCCGTCGGTGTGCTGTGCTGCGTCCCGTCCGGAGTCGTCGCGCCGTCGAGGTGAGCTCGCCCCGTCCTCTCTCTCCTTCCCCATTCTCTTTCTCCCACCGTATGCGTTCGCTGCGTCCCGGCAGTCCCTCGTCGCGCCGTTCTTCTTCCCCGGCGAGACCTCGCCCTGCCGCTGCCCAGCTTCGCGGCCAGCAGGCCCTGCGCGCGGCTGTTTCCCTGCCGTCGCGAATCGTAGCACGCAGCAAGCCAGTGCCCCGGCGTGCAGACCCCGCGCGCCCTCGCCCTGCTCCTTCGCGCAGCCGCGTCGACGTAGCAGCAGCGTCCCGCCGCCGGCGAGCCTAGTCCCTGCGCGCCGTGGCCGAGTTGTTGCGCGCTCAGCACGCCCAGCCGCGTTGACGTTTAGCGCCGTAGCAGCCGTTCGCCGTCGAACCTCGCCCCTGCGCGTCGCAGCTGCGTTGCTGCGCGCTCGCCGCTGCCCAGCTCGCCCCGGCCGTTCGTCTACCTTCGTCGTGCCTTGCTTTAGTTACCTAGCGCGTCGCGTACTCGTCAGTCTCACGCGCGCAATTTCGCACGTGATCACGGGTATCGCGTGCGTCGTCGTCGCTGTTTGCAGAGTCCTCGCGCTGTTTCGCGCGTGTCGCGCGCGCAATCTGCGCGCATTAATTAATCACCACGCTATAATCGTCCATTCGCGTTAGTCAATTAATCATCGATTAATTGATAATTTATTTTATCTAAAATATCCCACCCAATTAATTTATGTCAACTAAGTTGAACTTAGAAAAATATAGTTTTCGCGTTTAAGCGCAATATAAGTTGTCCGTTCATCACGTCATTATTTAGCCGCGGATTGTTAACTATTCGATGTGTCGTGCATCGCGCAAATAGTGCGCGCGCTCGAGTTCGTTTGTGCGCAGTGCGTCGACGGGACTTCGTCTACCCCTAGACGACTCTCGTCTACCCCCCCCCCCCCCCCCCCCGTCTACCCCCGTCTACCCCTCGTCTAACCTCCGTGTGCGTTCGTGTCGTTCGCCATCGCCCGCGCATCACACATTAAATCGTCGCGTGCTGTTCGCGCGCGTTGTGCATGCTGTTCGCACATGTCGTCGTGCGTTCTTCGCACGTTAATAATTCACCTCACCTAGAATAGCTCACGCTAATTAAATATATATTTAAGCAACGGTTATTCGAACAACACACTAACCGGGACTAAGTCGAAATTTTACTCGGCATGTGATTATTGTCCGTTAATATGACTACGTCGAATTAAATATTATAATTCACATTCGCTTAGTGTAAACGTGATATCCCTCGACCGTAGCGTCAGTCGTTTCAGTTCCGTTCTCGCGTAGTCGTAGATGCGAATTCTATGTCGAGTGCTTATTTATTTGATCTATATTGTTGAATGGTGTATTGTTTTCTTCCGTTTCAAGAATGTTAGTTGTATGTTTGCACTCGCGTAGATATCTGGCCGTTCGTGGAGTCTGAGAGAATTGCAAGAGAAGACCCTGAGCAGCAGCAGCTTGGTGAAGGCAAGTGTCCTCAGTCCCATTATGTCCCATTTACTTTATAATACACTGTCCCGCATACTATGAACAACCTAAGGATTTACTAGCTTTCTATTTACCTTATCCTTGTTTACCTTTCGGATTACTATGGTTAGATTCATGCTAGCGCTTTAATTTAATCAATGAACATGATGAGATGCAATGATGATACGATGTTTTTATTTTGGATACGATGGTAATATACTTGTGGCATTTTAGGGGACTCGGGCTGTTTCCCGAGTACCTCTCCGTAAGGACCTGTTCGTTGAGAGACCACCCGGGATAACAGTGCAACCATGAGGGTGAAATGGGGCGCCCTTAGCTAATTAATTAGAGGAACTAGAGGTGTAGTTGCTTCGCCGTCGTGCCGTCAATGGGGTCCAGGCACAGTGCTTGCTCTGCCGAGGCTGAGTGCTGAGGTTCTTTCGTTTTGTTTTTGTTAGTCACTCTCCTGCGGGGAGGGGTACTGTGTTTATCAAACTGGAGAAACCTAACGGGCGGCTATGATCTCTAGGGAATCTTTGTAAAAGCTACGTAGTGATACCCTGCCGGACCACCTAGGAAGTGATCAATGGGGATTAGCTCTCCCCGGGCAAAACGGGAATCACGACTCATGGGTAAAGTGTGCGACCTCTGCAGAGGGTAGTGAAACTGATATATCAGTTGTGCTCACGGTTAAGAGCAGCCTTGGGATCCTCTTTGATTAGAGATACAGATGGTTCGAGATACAATGGTTCTATTAATGTTTTTGGTTCGGTGAGGATCATGATGTTCCCTCGATGAGGAAATGACTCATGGGATGGTTATATGATAAAACTTGGCTTCCACTAATAATAAATGCCTGACCAACTAAAAGCAATCTGCTTTGACCTTAACCCCACATAAAGCTAGTCCACTTCAGCCAAACGGGGCATTTGCTGAGTACGTTGATGTGTACTCATCCTTGCTTTACCACAAAACACCAGGTTGTCCACATTGCAACCACTGCTCAGGAGAAGACGAAGCCGTGGAAGGAGACTTCCAGGAGTTCCAAGACTACGACGAGTTTTAGGTGTGGGTTGGCGGCAACCCCCAGTCAGCTGCCTGTGAAGGCCTTATCTTTACTGCGTTTCGCTTAGCACTTTGATTTATCAGTTAAGTTGATGACTATGTGGATGTCTCTGACTCTGTGATGTAATAGGTTAATACTCTTTTATGTTATTATTCGAGCATTGTGCGATGATGTTCATTTATGTAAACGCTGTGTACGTGAGTTCTGATCCTGGCACGTACATAGTTCGCATTCGGTTTGCCTTCTGAAACCGGGTGTGACATAAGTGGTATCAAAGCCGTGCTGACTGTAGGACCGCTGACCTAGAGTAGCATTGGTCGTACTAAGGACTATTAACCTTTATTCTCACCTTGACCTCTGGTGTCACTTCAAAGGTCGGTCACCTCGACCAACCCTATGTTTTACTATATATATATATATATACTATAGTATACCTTGTTAAAATTTTATTTTGTTCTGTCTATGGTTTACTCACTTGTCATATTAGTTCTGTTCTTACTCTTATGCTTACGGTGTCTTTTGTAGATGGCTCGTCTTAGACACACTGCTCGTAAGTCGGTGATTCCTTTCCTGCCGTCTCGCCTTGCGGAGCGTCCTCTGCGCCGCACCGTGTCCGGTCAGTCGAGTCACCTGGAGCGGCTGCACCACCGCCTGCGTGAGGAGCAGGAGCGCCAGCGCCAGCACAGGGAGCAGCAGGGCTCTTCCTCCCCACCTGAGTAGGAGGCACCCCCTGCACCACCGCAGGACACCCTGGCTGTTGGAGGAGCTACTGGAGGAGGTCTGGGAGGAGACCCCAACGACGACGACGACGACTCAGACCACAGCACGGAGTCCTCTGAGCCACAGGAGGCGGAAGGATGGGTCGCCCGACCCATCACCCGTGACGCCGCTCGCGGTTGTCACTTCCACGACGCACTCGACACCTTGCTGCGCCGGGCTTTCGACCGGCACACCTGGTCGATCGAGTATCGTTGTGTAGTCTACCAGCACAGTCGCGGGAGATACCCGGACCGCTGGGAGGCTACCTGCCTAGTTCGCCGTCCGGAGGATGACCTCCGGGGTGCAAAGGCCGTTTCGGAGCATTACTCCATCTCCGAGAGGGACACTGCAGAGACGGCTATGCAGGATGCAGCACGGCGTGCACTCTCCCAGTACGGTTCCTTGTTCGGTGGGGTGGCCAACGGTCTTAACCTTAGGTACTACCACCGCCGTCCTACTGGCAGCACAGAGAGTGTGGTTGTCTCACCTGTTGGTGAGGATAACCCTAGGTTGAGCAGCACAGTCAACCTAGTCGCGGTGCTTAACACTGAGCTGGATCACTCTCTAGACGAGCTGAGCAGGGCTCGAACGGAGATTGCTGAGTTGCGTGCTGAGCTGGCAGAGCGCCGCCACCAGGAGGGTGGTTCTCCCACTCCTGTTGGGACTCAGCACCCTTACCGCTCGCCACCACGTGGTCACCACACTTATGGTTCCCCTGCCTGTAGGACCAGGATAGATCTGGATCCTTAGATCGTTAGCGTCGGAGTTTGTAATAAATGCTTAAGTCAGATGTCTCAGTCTTAGATAGTCAGTTTAGTTTGCTTATCAGTTGCTTCCATTTAGTTTAGTTTGCTTATCAGTTGCTTACATGCTTGTTATGATGAACTTGTGCTGGATTTGAATCTTTGTAATGACTGTTGCCAACATGTGGGTTTCCCCTGCAGTTTGGCTTAGCTAGTGATGTTAATGAAGTCAGTTATTTAGTTGGGAAACCATTTACTTCTACTTTCCTTTTTATCTGAGAAGCTGTATTGGATCATAATGAGGATCAGTGAAGTTCTTTGTTCACTCAGTATCATGAAGAATTCTGTATTCCCTTTTCTTATGCTGAAGGATTGTAAGATCAATGCTGATGTGTGAATGTCTTCCACAGATGTCTGACAACAGGCGCCGATGTAACAGACGTGCTCAGCAAGAGCAGCGTGCCCAGCAGGAGGAACATCGGAGGCAGCCTCCCCCGCCACCCCTAATGACAGTGGAGCAGATGTTCTTGATGCAAACTCAGGCAGTGCAGGCTATTGGGCAGACTCTGGCAGCCATGCAGCAGGCTCAACAACAACCTCAGCCCCAGTTGCAAGTGCAGATGCCCTAGATGCCACGGGACAAGCGTGGCGAGTTCATGAGAGGGCACCCTCCTACCTTCGCGCATTCTGCTGACCCCATGGATGCAGAAGACTGGCTGCGTGCAGTGGAAAGAGAACTGCGCACCGCCCAATGTGACGACAGGGAGAAGGTCCTGTATGGTCCCCGCCAGCTAAGGGGAGCAGCCCAGTCCTGGTGGGAGTCCTACCTCGCCACCCATGCTGACCCCGAGGCCATCACTTGGGAGGAATTCAACGAGAGTTTCCGCAGGTACCATGTTCCAGAGGGACTGATGATCGTGAAGAGGGAGGAGTTTCTGGCTCTGAAGCAGGGACCCCTGTCTGTTAGTGAATACAGGGACAGGTTTCTGCAGCTATCTCGTTATGCACCTGAAGACGTCAACACTGATGCTAAAAGGCAATACAGGTTCATGAGGGGTTTGGTGGATCCCCTGCATTACCAGCTGATGAACCACACCTTCCCCACCTTCCAGCACCTGATCGATAGGGCAATCATGACCGAGAGGAAGCGCAAGGAAATGGAAGATCAGAAGCGCAAGATGAGTGGACCGCAGCTCGGGAGCAACAGCCGCCCCCGCTTCTCAGGCAGTTCATCTCAGCAAGGCAAGCATGGTCACCCATAGGGATATCAGCATCAGGGTCAGCGCCCGTATCAGCAGCAGTATCAGAGGCAGTACCCACAGCAGCAACAGTATCGTCAGAACAACCAGCAGGGGGGTAACCAGTATCAGAGGCAGAACAACCAAGCACCTCGCCTTCCTGCCCCAGCAGCGAATCAGAACAACCAAGCAGCCCCAGCACAAGGAGGAGGCAGAGGATGTTTCCACTATGGGGAACAAGGCCACTGGGCGATGCATTGCCCAAAGAAGATGGCACAGCAGACCAACCCCAATGCCCTGGCAAGGCAAGGTGTACCTCAACAAGCAGCAAGTAATCGTGGCCAAGTGTACAACCGTGGAAAGGTGAACCACTTGGAGGCCGAAGCGATCCAGGATGCACCAGATGTGGCAGTAGGTATGTTCTCAGTCGAATCTCATCCTGCAAAAGTGCTATTTGATACTGGTGCAACTCATTCATTTGTCACTGCAACATGGGTAGAAATGCATAACATCTCAGTAGAGGCAATGATGCCGCCCATGAGGATTAATTCGGTTGGTGGTAAAGTGCAAGCAGATAGAATATGCTCAAATTTAAGGGTGGAAATAAGGGGGATAGGGTTCCCCAGCGACCTAATAGTAATAGACACCCCTGGGGTAGATGTCATCCTAGGGATGAATTGGTTAATGAAGTATGAAGCGAATGTTAGCTGTGACAAGAGGACCGTAGCATTGAAGTCCCCACTCGGAGAGAAAGTAGTGGCTGAGCTAAGGATGCCTAAAACAGCGAAAGGAGATTTTCACCAGATTTCGATCGATAGCAAGGAGGCCAACCCGCTCGAGGCTATCAAGGTTGTGTCGGACTTTCCGGATGTGTTTCCCGAGGAGCTAACGGGCATGCCACCCGAGAGAAAAGTTGAATGTGCCATAGAGCTTATCCCTGGTACCGCCCCCATTTCCAAAAGAGCCTACCGAGTGTCTGGACCAGAATTGGTCGAACTCAAGAAGCAGATAGATGAGCTGTTAGAAAAGGGTTACATCAGACCAAGTACCTCGCCTTAGGCCGCTCCAGTATTGTTTATAGAGAAGAAAGATGGTACCAAACGGATGTGCATAGATTACAGAGCCCTGAATGAAGTCACCATTAAGAACAAGTACCCCCTGCCAAGAATAGAAGATCTGTTTGACCAACTCAGAGGTGTCAGCGTATTCTCGAAGATAGATCTGAGATCAGGGTACCATCAACTCAGAATCCGACCCTCGGACATACCGAAGACAGCATTCATCACCAAGTATGGGTTATATGAGTATACAGTTATGTCCTTTGGTTTGACAAATGCGCCAGCCTTTTTTATGTATCTGATGAACAGTGTGTTCATGGACTACCTAGACAAGTTTGTGGTAGTGTTCATCGATGATATTCTCATATATTCTCAAAGTGAGGAAGAACATGTGGAGCATTTGAAGATGGTATTGCAAAGGCTACGAGAGCATCAGTTGTATGCCAAGCTGAGCAAATGCGAGTTCTGGATTCATGAAGTCTTGTTTCTGGGTCACATCATAAACCAAGATGGGTTAGCTGTGGATCCAAAGAAAGTAGCAGACATCCTGAACTGGAAAGCACCGAAGGATGTTCGAGGAATCAAGAGTTTCATTGGAATGGCCGGATACTATAGGCGTTTCATTGAAGGCTTTTCAAAGATTGCTAGGCCAATGACAGCGTTGCTAGCAAAGAAAGTTGAGTTTAAGTGGACCCAAAAGTGCCAAGAGGCATTTGAAGAACTGAAGAATAGATTGACTACAGCACCTGTGTTAGTTCTGCCTGACGTTCACAAGCCATTCTCGGTGTATTGCGATGCTTCCTACACCAGTTTGGGATGTGTGCTAATGCAAGAAGGAAGAGTTGTAGCATACTCATCTCGACAGCTGAAGATCCATGAGAGAAATTATCCCACACACGACCTAGAGTTGGCAGCAGTGGTTCATGCTTTAAAGACGTGGAGACATTACCTGTATGGGCAGAAGTGCGACATCTACACAGATCATAAAAGTCTGAAATACATATTCACCCAGTCAGAGTTAAACATGAGGCAGCGAAGATGGTTGGAATTGATCAAAGACTACGAGTTGGAGATACATTACCATCCAGGCAAGGCCAATGTTGTTGCAGATGCTCTGAGCAGGAAGAGTCAAGTCAATATGATGGTCACGTACCCAATGTCATATGAGTTAGCCAAGGAGTTCGACAGACTGAGTCTCGGTTTTCTGAACAGTACGCAAGGAGTAATAGTGGAATTAGAGCCCACCCTAGAGCGGGAGATCAAAGAAGGGCAGAAGGATGATGAAAACATCAACAAGATCCGGCAGCTGATCTTAGAAGGAAGAGGCAAAGAATTTCGGGAGGATGAAGAGGGAGTAATATGATTCAAGGACCGACTGTGTGTTCCCGACATCAAACCTATTCGGGAGCTGATCCTCAAGGAAGCTCATGAGACAGCCTACTCCATACACCCTGGAAGTGAAAAGATGTATCAAGATTTAAAAAAGAGGTTTTGGTGGTATGGCATGAAAAGAGAAATCGCAGAATATGTCGCTATCTGTGATAGCTGCCAAAGAACCAAAGCAGAGCATCAAAGGCCCGCCGGACTGTTGCAGCCATTACAGATTCCTCAGTGGAAGTGGGACGAGATCGGGATGGATTTTATAGTTGGCCTACCTCGTACCCGGGCCGGCTATGATTCCATCTGGGTGGTTGTGGACCGCTTAACAAAGGTAGCCCATTTCATACCTGTGAAGACAACATACACGGGAGCAACATTAGCTGAGTTATACATGTCCCGGATAGTCTGCCTGCATGGTGTGCCGAAGAAGATAGTGTCAGATCGAGGAACACAGTTCACCTCTCATTTTTGGCAGCAGCTACAAGAAGCCTTGGGCACGCATCTGAACTTCAGCTCGACTTATCACCCGCAGACAGACGGTCAGACTGAAAGAACCAATCAGATCCTAGAAGATATGTTGAGAGCCTGTGCGTTGCAAGACAAGTCAGGATGGGACAAAAGGTTACCTTATGCAGAATTCTCCTACAACAATAGTTACCAGGCCAGCTTGAAGATGTCACCGTTTCAGGCACTCTATGGACGGAGTTGTAGGACTCCGCTGCATTGGGACCAGCCCGGAGAGAGACAGGTGTTTGGCCCCGACATTTTACTTGAAGCCGAAGAGAATATCAAAATGGTTCGGGAGAATCTGAAGATAGCACAATCAAGGCAGCGAAGCTATGCTGACAGAAGGAGAAGAGAACTGAGTTTTGAAGTGGGGGATTACGTCTATCTGAAGGTGTCGCCTATTAGAGGAGTCCGAAGGTTCGGAGTCAAGGGCAAGTTAGCACCCCGGTACGTTGGACCATATCAGATTCAAGCAAAGCGTGGAGAAGTGGCCTACCAGCTCAATCTCCCAGAAAGTTTGTCGGCAGTGCACAATGTGTTCCACGTGTCGCAATTGAAGAAGTGTCTGCGAGTACCAGAAGAACAGTTGCCAGTGGAGGACTTGGAAGTCCAAGAGGATCTGACCTACATAGAGAAGCCAACGCAGATTCTGGAGTTTGCAGACAGAGTCACCCGGAGGAACACCATCAGAATGTGCAAAGTCAGATGGGGCCACCACTCTGAGGAAGAAGCAACCTGGGAACGAGAAGATGATCTGAAAGCCAAATACCCTGAACTCTTTGCTGACCAACCTTGAATCTCGGGGCGAGATTCTTTTAAGGGGGATAGGTTTGTAACACCCTGAATTTGGGGTATAAAATTTCTTTGCTCATACTCACAAATTCAGGTGTTACTCCTCTCTTCACATCTTCCCCAACCTCCTCTTTCTCTTTTTTATAGAAGAAGAGTGGTTATTTTTAAGTGTAAACGTAATTATAATCTAGTAGGTTAAACCCTAAGGTAACAATGGTTGTTGCATCATGTTAGAAAGTATTTGTTTTTTTTGTTTGACGAATAGTTTGCTTGATCTTTCATCTAATCATTTGTTTGCGCATAATGTCAAACTGAAATAAATAGAAAAGAGAAGGAAAAGAGAAAGAAAAGGAAAAATAGAATTTAGCCCAACTTCCCCCCTGGCCCAACTCGGCCGGCCCAGCCGCCCCCTTCCCTCTCTCCCCTCCCCCCCCCCCAACCGCTCGGCCCACCGCGGTGGCCCAGCTCCCGGCTTCCCCCCCCCCCCCCCGCGCCAGAACTCCCTCGCGGGCCCGCGCGCGCCGCGGCCCACCCCAGCCCCCACGGCGGCCCAGCGCGCCACCCCCTCGCCAGCCCAGCCCCCCCACGCGTGCCGCGGCCCACCCCAGCCCCCGCGGCGGCCCAGCGCGCCACCCCCTCGCCAGCCCAGCCCCCCCCCCCCCCCCCCCGCGCGTCAGCCAGCTGCCAGCCCAGCGCGCCAGGGCGCGCGCCCCAGCCCTGCGCGCACGACCGCGTGGAGGCCGCCGCCGCCGCCTGCATGCGCGCCCACGCCCAGCGCGCACGTCCGCGCGTGGTGCGCTGCTGCAGCCGCCGCCAGTGGGACCCACGCGCCTGGAAGCAAAGCGTTTCTTCCCAAATCGAACCGGCTACGCGAAACTCCCGTAGAACAACCGCCCGCTACGCAGTTTTTTTCACCCGAGTGCTTAGTTTTTCTCGCCCACGACCTCGCTCTCCGCCTTGCCGTCGCCGCCGTCGGTGTGCTGTGCTGCGTCCCGTCCGGAGTCGTCGCGCCGTCGAGGTGAGCTCGCCCCGTCCTCTCTCTCCTTCCCCATTCTCTTTCTCCCACCGTATGCGTTCGCTGCGTCCCGGCAGTCCCTCGTCGCGCCGTTCTTCTTCCCCGGCGAGACCTCGCCCTGCCGCTGCCCAGCTTCGCGGCCAGCAGGCCCTGCGCGCGGCTGTCTCCCTGCCGTCGCGAATCGCAGCACGCAGCAAGCCGGTGCCCCGGCGTGCAGACCCCGCGCGCCCTCGCCCTGCTCCTTCGTGCAGCCGCGTCGACGTAGCAGCAGCGTCCCGCCGCCGGCGAGCCTAGTCCCTGCGCGCCGTGGCCGAGTTGTTGCGCGCTCAGCACGCCCAGTCGTGTTGACGTTTAGCGCCGTAGCAGCCGTTCGCCGTCGAACCTCGCCCCTGCGCGTCGCAGCTGCGTTGCTGCGCGCTCGCCGCTGCCCAGCTCGCCCCGGCCGTTCGTCTACCTTCGCCGTGCCTTGCTTTAGTTACCTAGCGCGTCGCGTACTCGTCAGTCTCACGCGCGCAATTTCGCACGTGATCACGGGTATCGCGCGCGTCGTCGTCGCTGTTTGCAGAGTCCTCGCGCTGTTTCGCGCGTGTCGCGCGCGCAATCTGCGCGCATTAATTAATCACCACGCTATAATCGTCCGTTCGCGTTAGTCAATTAATCATCGTATTAATCATCGATTAATTGATAATTTATTTTATCTAAAATATCCCACCCAATTAATTTATGTCAACTAAGTTGAACTTAGAAAAATATAGTTTTCGCGTTTAAGCGCAATATAAGTTGTCCGTTCGTCACGTCATTATTTAGCCGCGGATTGTTAACTATTCGATGTGTCGTGCGTCGCGCAACTAGTGCGCGCGCTCGAGTTCGTTTGTGCGCAGTGCGTCCACGGGACTTCGTCTACCCCCCCTCTACCCCCGTCTACCCCTCGTCTAACCTCCGTGTGCGTTCGTGTCGTTCGCCATCGCCCGCGCATCGCACATTAAATCGTCGCGTGCTGTTCGCGCGCGTTGCGCATGCTGTTCGCACGTGTCATCGTGCGTTCTTCGCACGTTAATAATTCACCTCACCTAGAATAGCTCACGCTAATTAAATATATATTTAAGCAACGGTTATTCGAACAACACACTAACCGGGACTAAGTAGAAATTTTACTCGGCATGTGATTATTGTCCGTTAATATGACTACGTCGAATTAAATATTATAATTCACATTCGCTTAGTGTAAACGTGATATCCCTCGACCGTAGCGTCAGTCGTTTCAGTTCCGTTCTCGCGTAGTCGTAGATGCGAATTCTATGTCGAGTGCTTATTTATTTGATCTATATTGTTGAATGGTGTATTGTTTTCTTCCGTTTCAAGAATGTTAGTTGTATGTTTGCACTCGCGTAGATATCGGGCCGTTCGTGGAGTCTGAGAGAATTGCAAGAGAAGACCCTGAGCAGCAGCAGCTTGGTGAAGGCAAGTGTCCTCAGTCCCATTATGTCCCATTTACTTTATAATACACTGTCCCGCATACTATGAACAACCTAAGGATTTACTAGCTTTCTATTTACCTTATCCTTGTTTACCTTTCGGATTACTATGGTTAGATTCATGCTAGCGCTTTAATTTAATCAATGAACATGATGAGATGCAATGATGATACGATGTTTTTATTTTGGATACGATGGTAATATACTTGTGGCATTTTAGGGGACTCGGGCTGTTTCCCGAGTACCTCTCCGTAAGGACCTGTTCGTTGAGAGACCACCCGGGATAACAGTGCAACCATGAGGGTGAAATGGGGCGCCCTTAGCTAATTAATTAGAGGAACTAGAGGTGTAGTTGCTTCGCCGTCGTGCCGACAATGGGGTCCAGGCACAGTGCTTGCTCTGCCGAGGCTGAGTGCTGAGGTTCTTTCGTTTTGTTTTTGTTAGTCACTCTCCTGCGGGGAGGGGTACTGTGTTTATCAAACTGGAAAAACCTAACAGGTGGCTATGATCTCTAGGGAATCTTTGTAAAAGCTACGTAGTGATACCCTGCCGGACCACCTAGGAAGTGATCAATGGGGATTAGCTCTCCCCGGGCAAAACGGGAATCACGACTCATGGGTAAAGTGTGCGACCTCTGCAGAGGGTAGTGAAACTGATATATCAGTTGTGCTCACGGTTAAGAGCAGCCTTGGGATCCTCTTTGATTAGAGATACAGATGGTTCGAGATACAATGGTTCTATTAATGTTTTTGGTTCGGTGAGGATCATGATGTTCCCTCGATGAGGAAATGACTCATGGGATGGTTATATGATAAAACTTGGCTTCCACTAATAATAAATGCCTGACCAACTAAAAGCAATCTGCTTTGACCTTAACCCCACATAAAGCTAGTCCACTTCAGCCAAACGGGGCATTTGCTGAGTACGTTGATGTGTACTCATCCTTGCTTTACCACAAAACACCAGGTTGTCCATATTGCAACCACTGCTCAGGAGAAGACGAAGCCGTGGAAGGAGACTTCCAGGAGTTCCAAGACTACGACGAGTTTTAGGTGTGGGTTGGCGGCAACCCCCAGTCAGCTGCCTGTGAAGGCCTTATCTTTACTGCATTTCGCTTAGCACTTTGATTTATCAGTTAAGTTGATGACTATGTAGATGTCTCTGACTCTGTGATGTAATAGGTTAATACTCTTTTATGTTATTATTCGAGCATTGTGCGATGATGTTTATTTATGTAAACGCTGTGTACGTGAGTTTTGATCCTGGCACGTACATAGTTCGCATTCGGTTTGCCTTCTGAAACCGGGTGTGACAGTCAAGCTATGACAAAAATCTAAGTTCAAATGACGAATAAATGAAAGAACTCAGTCATTACTCTTAGTCTAAAAAAAAATCGCAGATTTCTCTACTTGTAAACTATGAAATAAGCTGTAAGAGTAACGAAAGGGGTGGATACTCATTTTCGACTAATCGGTACATTACTTATTTCTTATATCAATGCACATAATCAAATAAACTTAATTCGAAATGACGTATAAATAAAGGTCTCTAGTAAACCACACGGCCGTAGAACCTGAGACTGGTGTTGTTATTAGATGTGGTCGATCTAACTCTACCGGCACTCAAAGTAAAAACCGGTCGCTTCTCTGGCATTGTTTCTAAAGACTGTGGAGGATCTGGTACAGATACAACCGCCTGGGCCTGGCTCATGTCTGCTGAGGAACGTAACGCTGCGCAACGAGGCTCTTCGTCTGGTCTGATGGAGTCACCGACACCTCTCAATCGGGCTCACGTCTCTCGACGGCCAGGCTCGATCGGGCGGTCGTCCAGTCCAGACTGACAGAAGCAGGGAGGCGAGCAGTAGTCGCTGCCGGCTGCCGGCCAGCTCCTCCAATGGTAGCAGCACCCATGACGGCGGGCGGGGGCTATCTGGTCTCGAACGGAACGAAAGACTTGGCGGTGCCGTTAGAGGTTCGTTGAGTTGCCATCCGCCAGATCATTGTCAAGCTCCAAAAATAATTAAAAAAAAACCCACATGCCTCTCTGGCTGGATCTAGTCGTGCGTGCTCATCGAGATCTCAGCCACTGCGAGTCCACGACAAGCATTTGCCGTCTTTTTTTTATTTATTTATCTAGCAGGAGGCAGCAAGTAGAGCAAGCTAGTCAGAAGGCGCACTTGAAATATTCTAACATTTCCCGGGCTTCACAACTTGCGCAATGCGACTAAAAGAGCCAGGGCCCATTCCCTTCAGAGGAACCCAAGCCCAGTCCAACAACTAGCCACCGGTGGTGTGTCGTTTTCGCCTTACCGTCACCGGTGCAATCCCACCGTTTCGTTTTCAGGTGGCACCAAAGCGCATGAGAAAAAAGAAGGCAGAGAGATAGACGGATCGCAGAGTTTCAGGGTTACATGCTGCAAACAGCGGCCGCGGAGACGCAGCTCAGCATCAAGGCACAAAAAAACCTCACGACCGCCAGCCCTGTGTGTGGCAAGCACCGCCGTCCTCCGACGCTCCCAGCGCGGCGGCGGCTCAAGGTGAGCAGCCGCGACCACTCACTCTTGCCCTCAACGTCTCCTCCTCTAGGGCCCCTTCTTCCTCGACTCCCACCCCCATGGAAGATGGCTGCGCCGCGCCTCCACCTTATTACTCCGAGTCGCTGTCCATGCTCTCCATCCCTTTCAGCCCTCTTCGCTTCTGCAGACCAAATACGAGGGCATTCATTCCAGTTAGTGCACTGCAAACCGAGCTTAGCGAGAGGAAGAAAAAAAACATCACTAGGTAGAGTTGCAAGCGAAGACCATTTTCTTTTTTGTGTGCGTGATTGGTAAAGGAGAGCCCGGCTGACCTCACGGGGCATGCAGTGTTGTACCAAACCCAGGCACGAACCAGCCACACAGCCATTGCGTATAGGTTAACAAACAACTAGGGTTTCACGTTACAAGATTCGCGCTGGTCCTTGCTGTTGACAAATTGGCCGTTGCAATTTGCCAATCAGAATAAACAGGGGGTGGGGGGAACCAGCGACGTGATACAAAGACGGGAGCGCACCGCCCTTTTCTTCTTTTCTTTTCATTTTTTCTCTCCTTTCTTTTTTTCCCTCGATGAGCTCTATCCGGGCCACAATCATGTGGTCCTAACCTAAGCCAGCGACAGATACGTACGTGTCCATCGGGGACCCACTTGTCAGTGGCTCCAGCTCGACAATCCCGAACAGCCGGCTGACGTGTGGGACCCATACGAGCACGCCGCAATTGATGAGATGTCCTTCTGTGACCCTTCTTACGTGTGGTTCACAAGCCAAATTTCAGGCACGGTGGTCCGATGTTTGTATTAGTGCGAGTGTCCGATGTTTTGGCTTGGCAAAGCTAAGCACATATACAATATACGATAAATGAACGCTAAACCTAGAAGAAGTATGACTCCTCAGGTTAAGGGCACACATCTATCCCCTCCACGTCATCGACAGCAATAAAGCCGCGGCGGAGCAAATAAACCAGTGCCGTCATCAATGAGGACACCGAGCATCACAGGCCGTGGGGCCCACGTGAGGCGTGAGGAGGGTCCAACCCGAAAGAACAGGTCCCGGCCGCTTTTCAGCTTTATTTTGCATTCCCAAAGAAACAAAAATGTTCGCACCCGCATACCCCCCAAATTGTAAGCAATTTTTTTCCCAGTGCCTTTTTATTTTTCTTATTATCTTATTATAATGTTTATTATAAGGTTGGAAAATTACCGTCGCTGAATAAACTGCATAAAAAAAACTCGAATTGTTGGCCAGATCAGATCAGGGTAGTAGTAGGGAAAACAAATAGTTTTCGATTTATACCTTCTTCACGCATTTCTTCTCCCGCACCTCGTACCGTCCCCTCGTCAAATCGGACAACCACATCCCCGGGAAGACAAACTGCATGATAAAAAGAGAGAAAGGAGCATATGGTTAAGTTTTGAGAGCAGGGATCGATTTAGATCGGGTTAGAAATAGAGGATCAAATCAATCTCAGGCCAGGTGTTTATTACTTGGAGGGTCTTGTCCACGTTCTTGGCCCTTTTCTTGGGCCGTTGGGGCAGCTTGGTGCCCTTCATCGCAAGAAAATCGTCCTCCTTCTCTTTCCGCGACAGCGAGATATAGATCAGCGGCAGCTCGACCCGCTCCGCGCCCAGCTTCTCGCCGGCGGTGGCAGCACCGTTGCTCGTCAACGGTGACTCTTGGTGGTAGACGACGTCCATGGTGGACCTGTGCGCCTTGTCCGGCGACGACCGCTTCTGCCCGACGGCGCCGCCGCCCGATCGATCCTCGACGGTCCTGAAAAGCAAGGAGAAGGAATGTTAATGTTGACGCGCTTGCGACGGTGGAGTGAGTAGTCGGGGTAGCTGTTGACAAGTTGAGGAAAAAAGGTGAGGATCGGGTGGTGCGGTGGATCGCCTACCAGAGAGCACTGAGGCTTCACTCCTACACTCCTGTATATTATGTGGTGTCTACAACTCTAGATAGAAAGAATGGATAGGAAGCAGAGATTTGTATATTTATAACCCATCTATTCTACTTCTAGTGCAGCAAAGACCTTAAAATATGCAATTCATTCATCCCATTGACAACATCCCAAATACAAAAAAAAACAACCAGATTAATCAAAACAATCTACCGAAAGCACTCGACGAGTACATGTACAACCACCGAACATTTGTAAATAAGATAACGAATGACCCCATCATGATAAAAACAATGCGTGACAAATACAGCTACTGCTCTCTGGCCAGAGAGACAACTTTCCCAAAACCTCATGATAAAAGTACATATCTAGAAAATACCTAAAAAACTGGAATCAATCCAGATCAAATCGGTACTATTAAGACAAACCCTACTTCGATTTTTTATAATATCATGCAATAAAAGAATAAATAATTTTTTATATATACACCATATAATAAAAGAAAGAAATGATGCGATCGGAGCAAAAGAAAGGAAGGAATATCTTGTATCCAACTTACGGTGCTGAAAGATGTGGCGGTACAGCTCACCAAAACCAAAGAAGACCGGCCGAGTTTGAGGAGAGAAATAAATAACACTACAGCGACCCCAAGGCACGAACCCACCCAAAGAACGCGACCACGACTCCAACTACGGAACCAACTACTCGTCTAGCGCTGTTAGCGCACCAGTAGTTTCCGCTGGGGGCAAAACTGGAAACTGAAAAGAAAGGTCGCCGAGGCAACCAGAAGGAATAGATAGGCGGACACGACGGGCAGGAAACGAAGGGAGGGAAGGGGCATCTGGCAGTTACCTGTGGTGGTGGGGCGGGTGGTGGCTGCCGGCGGCAGCGGCAGTCGTGGAGGCGGAGGCGCGGGACGGGAAGGAGGACGCCGACCGCAAGTTAGATCCGCGCGTGGCGGCTGGCGGCGGCGGCGGCATGAGCTTCTCCGCGTGCGCCGGCGCCGACGCGCGCCGCTGGATCTTGATCCCGCCACCGACGGCAGCCTGTCGGCGCTGCGCGGACGGCGCCGCGGCGGTGGCCGAGTCGCGCCGGCAGCTCGACCGCTTCTTGTGCCCCCACTGCAGCAGCACGTCGCCGACGACGGCGCCGCCGCCGCCGCCGGTGGAGCTCGGGGAGGCGGTGTCGGAGGAGTCGGAGGTGTGGTGGTGGTGCGCGTGGTCGCGCGCTGGGCTCCGGCCGGCAACCGAGGAGAGAGGCGCCGGCTGCGGCGCGCGGGCCCGCAGCGGCTTGGGCTCGTGCGAGGAGGCCGCCAGGTACGATGCGAGGCGGGAGCCATCCGTGGCCACGGCCGGGGCGTCGTCCTCTCTGATGTAGGAGGATCTGGACGCCTGCTTGCGGGGCACGGCGCCTCCGCCTCCGCCACCGCCGTTGCCGAGCGGGAGGCAGTCCGGGCTCAGCCTGTGGTACCTGCAACGAATCAAGAGGCGAGGCGAGTCTTAGCTATGTGACATCGAACAAGGAGATCGGCTGCAAAATGCAAGTGACAGATCGCTCGCTCCGTTGGAAGCGGCTACGAAACGAGCACTCGAACAGAACCATCACCAGGCCCAGCGCCTTAGGGAGAGAGAACAAAACGACCGCAAAATTCCAACATGAACCAGCTCGTTGAAACGAAATCAAGTAAAGCGGGCGTGGAGGGAAGAACAAAAATCACTAAGAACTCCGCAACTCGGAAGAGAAGGCGGCAGCAGACCAATCAGAAATTTGACTCCGGCGGCAGAGCGATAAACTACATGACTGGACATCTCTGGGCCACAAAAGGATCGGAGGGGCAAATCTGAAACAACAACAAATGGATGGCTCGTTCTTTTTCCAGAAACTGCCGGGAAAGCAGCGGAATTTGGGAGACGGCCAGGTAAACATGAGACGATTGCGTGCAGAATCCTTAAAAAACGCGGAGTCCAAGAACAGGAGAGTAAAGAACGGCAGCTGGAATTCGCGAAACCAGCGTAGAGATGCATATTTCGGATCAACCAAACTTCGACAGGAACATGAAATCGAAATACCAGAACGACAGAGCGCGGAAATAACAGGCGGACGAAGAGAGCGAATCCTTCGACAACCGAAGTAAAATTGACAGGCCGGCCGTCCAGCTCCGGCCGGCGGCGAAGAAACCAAATCCTTCAAGAAGCCGGATAGAAGAAGCCAAACGAGAAACAGACGCAACCCGAGTTGAAAAACATGTTACACTTCGATCTGCAGCGAGAACCACCGCGTGATAACCGGAGGAACCAAGTGAACAGAGAGGGAGAGGTGAGAGACCGGAGATCTGCCGGCTACCTCATCATGTCCAATGCCGGAGGGTCTCTGAGCCTCAGGGGACTCGGCGAGGCGACGTCTCTGCGAATCGTGTGGACCTCGACGGCACCACGCATCAAAAACGGGCCTCCGGCCGCCGGAGCCGTCTCGTATTCGTTCTCCAACCGCTCGCCAATTACTCTCCTCCTTGGTCTACGCCTCAGTAGAAAGAAGATGCCGGCACACACCGGCAGGAAATTCAGAAGCAAAAATTGTGAGAACAGAGGAGGATGGGAGAGCGAGGGAGGGACGGAGGAAGGAGGAGAAGAGGCAGCAATGGCGACGGGAAGCAGCGACGGGTCCAAATAGAGGATTTATCTGTTGCGCTCTCCCCGTTGTGCCCTCGAGCGTGGCTCACCAATCACCCTTCTGCCACCGCTCCCATTTTCCCCAGACTGCCCCCGGCGCGGGGCGTGGCAATTTGGTGATTAGGGGGCTGTTACGTACTTGTAGACTTGTAGTCTGTAGACCCGAAGATCCGAGCGGTACGTGCGGCCTCCTCTCTTGCACTGCAAGTCTGCAAGGCAGCGGGAGGGGATCGGTTTCCAAACAAGCGTTAGTGCGTCACCAAACGTTCTCTGACAGGTGGGTCTGGATCTCGGGCGCCCACGATGTCAGTGAAGGCACGTTCGGTGAGGTACCTGTCGCTCGTGTTTTACACGGATGGTGTACTGCCGCGCCGCGTCGATGCTGCACGCCACGTAACGCCCCGCTCGCCGTGTTGACGAACACGCCTAAACTCTGTCCCACTGACTTCCGGGGCCTCTAGGTACTACTGGGCCACGAGTCAGAGACACGTGTTACTGTAAGTGCTCTCGGCTCCGTGGCCGATGGTTAGGAACGGGCAGGATCGTCGCGTGTACTGCCCACCGCTTGGGCTTGTTGTCTTGGGGGCAGCCGGCGGCACCGGCACGTGAGGAGGAGGTGTGCCTATTGGAATTGGACTATTCGGCCCGGCTTCGGATCCGGAACCGGGGACTGCCATAGAGTCAGGATTGTCCCGGGTTTGGGTTTGGCTGCCGCAAACTTTGATTTACAAGCACTCAAATCAAAACAGAGTGTCTTAGGTCTGGTGTTTTTCAAGCAAAACCAGAGCTAATATATGATATAAATAACTTGAATGTTGGAAATTGGAGTATTTTTTGTTTAATTTAATCAAAAAATAACATAACAAATTTATGGTGACATATATGTCGGTATATGCAATATTACTGCTCGTGATATTAGATTAAACATACAAGCAAAGAGTGAAATATACCCAATAACATAGGGATCCATGTTCAATGCATAGGTAACTTCGTTACACGAGTTGATATTGTGTGTTGCTCAAAGTAGAGACCATAATCGAGAAGATGTTCGCAGTGCAGTCTCTCATGTGTTTACTAAAACTAGCATATGGTTAGTGCTAATGCTATAATCCCACATAAGCTAAGTGAGGGGACGACGGTGACGATGACGCGAAGGGGGTGGTGGCACTCCGATTTTCTTAATACTCGTTCTAGCCCTAACCTCGGAGAAAAATTTGTGTTCAAAGTTTGTAATTTTTAGGTTTCGCATATTCACCCTCTCCCACCTCTAGGAGACTTTCAATTAGTATTAGAGCATGGTACTTCATTAAAGTATAACAACTCGAAGTGATGTTGGGTGAACACGCCAAGAACAACAAGATGTCGTCGGGAAACCCGAGCCATCGGGATCCAAGCCCGAAGACAAGGTGTCGTCGGGGTCGGGGGGATGAAGCTATCTAGCGACAAGCACAAGCACAAGGAGCACAAAAAGGAATCCTTCGGCTCCACCAAGTCGCACAAGAAGAAAGGCGACAAGAAGAAAAAGATGGTGAAGAAGAACAGTCTACTACGAAACCGACTCTTCCGCACCTTCTACCTTGGTTGTCGAATGAATATCCTCCAAGTGCCAAGACCGCAAAACGAGTAATCAAATTCCTTTTTGTTACCCCTGCATTTCTAAATGCACGCAATTACTTTTCGTCCCATTAGGAAAACCACCACAATTTGATGGAAATGATTATGTTATGTGGAGTGATAAAATGTGGCACCACCTAACCTCATTCCGCGAAAGTATTTGGAATATTGTTGAATTTGGTGCACATGATTCACATGTTGGAGAGGAAGACTATGATTCAGATGAGGCCGCGCAAATCCGACATTTTAACTTCTAAGCCACCACCATACTCCTCGCTTTGTTGAGTAGAGAGGAGTATAACAAGGTGTAAGGGTTAAAGAGTTCAAAGGAGATATGGGACGTGCTCAAAATGATGCATGAAGGTGTTCGGGTGACCAAGATCACCAAGAGGGAGATCATCGAGGGAGAGATCAGGCGGTTCATCCTCAACAAAGGAGAGGAGCCACAATTCATGTACAACCGGCTTAAGACAATGGTGAATCAGGTCTGCAACCTTGAAAGCACCAAGTGGGATGACCACAAAGTCTTCAAGCTCATCCTAAGTTCACTTGTCTTTCCTAACACTACATGAAAAGGGAAATTGGGATAACCATTTCCTATAATTAATTTTGGTGGTTGACGACCAACGCAAACACGTGGACTAACTAGTTTGTCTAGAATTCATATATTACAGGTGCAAAGGTTCAACACAAACCAAGAAAGAAATCAGTTAGGGACACAATTTTATTAGAGCAAAAAGGACTTGAGTGCACTGAAAAATGGTGCACCGGACTGTCCGGTGTGCTACCGGACAGTGTCCGGTGCACCAGGCCGTACAACTCCAAACCAACCACTCTCGGGAATTCCACGGCTCGCTCCGCTATAATTCATCGGACTGTCCGGTGTGCCACCGGACTGTCCGGTGAGCCAGCGGAGCAACGACTCTCACGCACCAGCAAAAGCACCTACCACGATGAACAGTGCAAGCCAAAAGTCAGAGCGTAGAAGTTAAAGGGCTCCGGATTGTCTGGTGCCGCAAAAAGACAGGTTCCAACGGTCGACCAGCTCTAAACCCTAACGGTTAGCTGACGTGGCGGAGCACCGGACAATAAACAGTGGGTGTCCGGTGGTGCACCGGACTGTCCAGTGCGCCCATCGCCAGCAGCCTTCACCAACGGCTATGGAAGTGGTTGGGGGCTATAAATACCCCCAACCACATCATTCATATCCATCCAAGCATTGCAAACATCCCTTTAATTGCAAGAGCAAAAAGACTTCTCTCCTATACACATTCAATAGATCAAATCCTCTCCAAGCCTCCAAATCAACTCAATTCCATTAGGGACTTGAGAGAGGGTGTTTTGTGTTCTTTTGTTGCTCTTGTCACTTGGATTGGCATTTTTCTTTTTCCCATTCTTATTCTCAAGTGCTTTGTAAGCGAAGCAAGAGACACCAAGTGTGTGGTGGTCCTGCGGGGTCTTAGTGACCCGTGAGATTAAGGAAGAAGGCTCACTCGGTCTAAGTGACCGTTTGAGAGAGGGAAAGGGTTGAAATAGACCTGGTCTTTGTGACCTCCTTAACGGGGACTAGGTTCTTTGGAACCGAACCTCGGTAAAACAAATCATCGTCTTCACTCATCTTGATTCTTGTTTGATTTGTTTTCCCTCTCTTCGGACTTGAATTTAATTCTAACGCTAACCCTAGCTTGTAGGGTGTGTTTAAAGTTATAAATTTCAGGTTTCGCCTATTCACCCCCCTCTAGGCGACTTTCACTACACAAGTTCAATTAATTCGTGAAAATGATAGGTACAAAGATATGTCTCCCAATGAGGTAATAGATAAGTTTGTGAGCTTTGAACTAATGGTCAAAGACTCCAAACACATCAGAAACATGGACCATGGTGCCACCCCTACACTCGAGCTGCAACTCGTTGCATTCAAGGCAATGAAAGAAAAGGAGGCAACCACACCAAGCAAGGGACTTCAAATCAACACCTCCAAGCTTGATAATGAGGAGATGACTCTAATCATCAAGATCTTCTGTCAAATCCTCAAGAAACGGAAGGGAAAAAGGTATAAACCCTATTCCAAGAGGGTTTGCTATCGGTGTGGTAAGATCAGTCACTATATTGCAAAATGTCCCTATGCTAGTGATAGTGACAGGGATGATGAAAAGAAGGGGAAGAATAAGATGGAGAACAAGAAGTACTACCACAAAAAGAAGGGTGGCAAGGAACATGTTGTGAGAGAGTAGGACTGCAATGAGAGCTCCATCGACACCTCCTCCGATGAGGACGCCGCCAACATCATCATTAACAAGGGACTTCCCTTCCCCAACATCAGCCACAAGTGTCTTATGGCAAAGAAGAGCAAAAGGAGGGTAAAAACTAGAGACACCTCCAAATATACTACTTCCGATGATGAGGGGTGAATCTAGTGATAATGATGATGATCTTTCTTTACTTTGAGAAAATTAATGAATTTGTAAAATCCATTAATGAGAAGGATGAAGTCTTGGAATGCCAAGAAGATCTACTCGTTAAGGAAAATGAAAAAAATGAAGGTTAACGATGCTCTAGCTCAAGACAAGGAAAAATGCAAAAAAATGACTAATGAGCTAAATTCTTGCAATGATTCAATTTCCTATATAAACTCTAAGAATGTTAATTTGATTACTAAGATAGAGGAATTGTGAAAGGGAATTAGGCTTACACCTATTTTCCTAAATGATTTTGGTGGTTGAATTGCCCAACACAAATAATTGGACTAACTAGTTTGCTCTAGTGTATAAGTTATACAGGTGCCAAAGGTTCACACTCAGCCAATAGAAAGATCAAGAATAGGGTTCAACAAAGAGAGCAAAGGGATAACCGAAGTGTGCCCTGGTCTGGCGCACCGGACTGTCCGGTGTGCCACCGGACAATGTCCGGTGCACCAGGGGACTTCACGCTGAACTCTTCACCTTCGGGAAAATCCAGAGGCGCTCCGCTATAATTCACCGGATTGTCCGGTGCCCCACCGGACAGTGTCCGGTGCTCCAGAGGAGAGCGGCTCTGAACTCGCCAGCTTCGGGAATTCGCTCCGCTATAATTCACCGGACATGTCCGGTGTACACCGGACTGTCCGGTGAGCCAGCGGAGCAACGGCTACTTCGCGCCAACGGTCACCTGCAGAGTCATTTAATGCGCGCCAGAGCGCGCAGAAGTCAGGCACGCGCGATGTGGGGCACCGGACACTCTATAGTACATGTCTGGTGTGCCACCGGACATCCAGGCGGGCCCAGCAGTCAGAGCTCCAACGGTCGAAACCCAACGGCCTGGTGACGTGGCTGGCGCATCGGACACTGTCCGGTGGCGCACCGGACTGTCCGGTGCGCCATGCGACAGCAGCCTCCACCAAACGGCTAGTTTGGTGGTTGGGGTTATAAATACCCCCAACCACCCCACATTCAAGTCATCTAAGTTTTCTAACTTCCAACCACTTACAAGAGCTAGGCATTCAATACAAGACACACCCAAGTGATCAAATCCTCTCCCAATTCCACAAAAGCTTTAGTGTTAAGTGAGAGTGATTTGTTATGTTCTTTTGAGCTCTTGCGCTTGGATTGCTTTCTTCTTTCTCATTCTTTTCTTGTGATCAAAACTCAATTGTAACCAAGGCAAGAGACACTAATTGTGTGGTGGTACTTGCGGGGAAGTTTTGTTCCCGGTTGATTTGAGAAGAGAAAGCTCACTCGGTCCGAGGGACCGTTTGAGAGAGGGAAGGGGTTGAAAAAGACCCGGCCTTTGTGGCCTCCTCAACGGGGAGTAGGTTTGCGAGAACCGAACCTCGGTAAAACAAATCCGCGTGTCACACTCTTTATTCGCTTACGATTTGTTTTGCGCCCTCTCTCGCGGACTCGATTATATTTCTAACGCTAACCCGGCTTGTAGTTGTGATTAACTTTGTAAATTTCAGTTTCGCCCTATTCACCCCCCCTCTAGGCGACTTTCAATTGGTATCAGAGCCCGGTGCTTCATTAGAGCCTAACCGCTCGAAGTGATGTCGGGAGAACACGCCAAGAAGGAGATGGAGACCGGCGACAAGCCCACTACAAGCCACGGGAAGGCTTCATCGGAAGAGTCCCGCAAAAAGGGGAAGGGGAAGGAGAAGAAAGCCTCTTCCCACAAGTCGCATCGGAGTGGCGACAAGAAAAAGAAGATGAGGAAGGTGGTCTACTACGAGACCGATACTTCATCACCTTCCACCTCCAGCTCCGATGCGCCCTCCGTAACTTCTAAGCGCCATGAGCGCAAGAAGTTTAGTAAGATCCCCTTACACTATCCTCGCACTTCTAGACATACTCCATTACTTTCCGTTCCATTAGGCAAACCGCCAATCTTTGACGGTGAAGATTATGCTAGGTGGAGTGATTTAATGAAATTTCATCTAACCTCATTCCACAAAAGAATATGGAATGTTGTTGAGTTTGGAGCACAGGTACCATCCGTAGGGGATGAGGATTATGATGAGGACGAGGTGGCCCAAATCGAGCACTTCAACTCCCAAGCCACAACCATACTCTTCGCTTCTCTAAGTAGGGAGGAGTACAACAAGGTGCAAGGATTAAAGAGCGCCAAGGAAGTCTGGGACGTGCTCAAGACCGCGCACGAGGGTGATGAACTAACCAAGATCACCAAGCGGGAAACGATCGAGGGGGAGCTCGGTCGCTTCCGTCTTCGCCAAGGGGAGGAGCCTCAAGACATGTACAACCGGCTCAAAACCTTGGTGAATCAAATGTGCAACCTCGGGAGCAAGAAATGGGATGACCACGAAGTGGTTAAGGTTATTTTAAGATCACTTATTTTCCTTAACCCTACTCAAGTCCAATTAATTCGTGGAAATCCTAGATACACACTAATGACTCCCGAGGAAGTAATCGGGAATTTTGTGAGCTTTGAGTTTATGATTAAAGGCTCAAGGAAGATCAACAAGCTTGACGGCCCCTCCACGTCCGAAGCACAACCGGTCGCATTTAAGGCGACGGAGGAGAAGAAGGAGTCTACACCGAGTAGAACTCTCATCGACACCTCCAAGCTCGACAACGGAAATGGCGCTTGTCATCAAAAGCTTCCGCCAAATCCTCAAACAAAGGAGGGGGGAAAGACTACAAACCCCGCTCCAAGAAGGTTTGCTACAAGTGTGGTAAGCCCGGTGTTGGGGACTTGTTCTCAAATGCTATGAATCAAGAACAAGGCAACATAAAATGTTAAATATCGAAGGCCCTTCGTCCTTCAAATCATTATTTCCCTTCGGACATAATGAATCTAGGACGAAGGTCATGAAGGATGTACCTTCATGATCATAATAAGAAATGGAAAATATTCAAACAAAATACAGAAAGTAACATAATTTCTGTAAACATTATTATTAATATATTTCTATTTGTATTACTTGTGTATACAAAGATAAATTACAAATGTACCTTCGACTTGAAGGGAAGAAAATACAGGCGTGGCGTAAAAGTAAGTGCCAAGTCAGCGCGAACAGTACAGGAATACTGTTCACCTATTTATAGGCACAGGTCGCAGCCCATGCAAGATTACATTAATGCCCTTTACATTTATCAATAACTCTATAGTAACTCTTCGAGGTCTAATCTGGCTTTTCATCTTTAAGTCGGTTTCCCTTTCCGCCGTTATGCCGAAGCTCTTCTGCGCATAGCTTCGTAATGATCTTTTCCTTCGTCACAATCACCTTCCGTCCCACTCAAGCTTCGTCTTGGCCATAATCTTATATACTCGTAATCCAATTCCGAAGATACCTGCTGTAACACCCTGAATTTGGGGGTATAAAATTTCTTGCTCATATTCACAAATTCAGGTGTTACTTTTCTTTTCTCATCCTTCCTAATTCCTTTCTCTCTCATTTCTATAGGAGCTAAGTGCTTATTCTACTTGTAATTATAGTCTATTATATTAAACCCTAGTGGAGTATGAATTGTTGCATCATGTTGAACCCTAGATTTCACTTTTGTTTGGTGCATAATTCTCAAAAGGTCTAATTTGAATTTGGGACTCATTTGAATTTGAATCAAATGGAGAAAATAAAAAAAAAGAAAAGGAGAAATCAATTCAAAATAAAAAGAAAATGGAAATCAGCCCAGCCCCGCAGCCCCCTCGGCCTTTCGGCCCAGTAGGCCCATTCCGCGCGCGCTCACCCGCCCCCTCCTCTCTCTGCGCTGCGGGCCCGGCCTGTCGGCGCGGCCGCCCTCCGCGCACCCGTCTCCCTCTCTCACTGCTCGTCCGGCCCCACCTGTCGGCGCTGCCGCTTCCTCGCGCGCGCCCGCTCCCTCGCTCTCTCTCTGCCCGTGGGCCCAACCCGTCAGCCCCGCTTCCCTCGCGCTCGCGCCCGCTTTCTCCTCTCTCTCTGCGCCGCGGGCCCAAGCTGTCAGCCCCGTCTCCCTCGCGTAACCGCCGCCGAGCCGCGCGCGTCCGCCTTCCTCGCGCCCACGTCGCGCGTGGGGAGCTCGCCCCACCTCGCCCCTGGCCACTAGAGCCCGAACCCCACTCGCCCTCACCCCCTCCCTCATTTGCGCACCCACCGGCCCTCTCTCTCGCCCTCTCCCTCGCTGCGCGCACGCCCAGAGCGCCGCCGCCGTAAACCCCGCCGTCCCGAGCTCGGTTTCTCGTCGCCGTTGGAGCTCCGCCGCGCCCTTAGCCCCGGTGAGCTCCGCCTCGACGCCCGCAACTCGGAACGCGCCCCAATTCCCTCTCCCCCTCCCTATTTCTCTCTGCCCGCGCTCACCCGTCGTCCGCCGTGCAGCTGCCGCCGTCGACCCGGGTCCCCGTCGCGTCTCTGTCGCCGCCGAGGAGTCCCCGGAGCTCGCCTTGAGGTAACGGACCTCTCCCGCCCCTATTGCCCTTTGTCTTGCTCTCTGTTGCGTTCGATTGCTCGCCGGAGTAGAGAAACCCCGCCGCCGAGCCGCCCCGCCGTGAATAGCCCCCCTCCGGTGCCTCTGCCCCGACCCAGAGCCCACCAATGGAGTCCCTGTGCCCTCCCTAGCCTCCCCGACCACTCGGATTGCCCCAGAGCCCCGCCAGTCGCCCGCTTCCCTCGTCTCCGGCGAGCTCCTCGCCGCGAGGACGGGCGCCGCCGTCTTAACCAGCTGGGGAAGGAGACGGGAGTCAGCCGCCCCATCCCCGCCGTCTATCTCAGATCGGACGGCGCGAATTCAATTAACCCGAACCCAATCTCAACCGTCCGCCGGAGATCCAACGGCCCAGGCCCGTTTCCCCCTCACCCCGTCTCTCTGCCCGCTAGGCCCCGCCTGTCAGTCGCCCGCGCGCGCTGTCCGCCCGGCCCCGCCTGTCAGCCGTCTCGCCCGCGTCCGCGCTTGCTCTGCCCGCTGGACCCCGCCTGTCAGTCGCCCGCGCCCGCGCTGTCCGCCCGGCCCCGCCTGTCAGCCGCCCAGACCGCCGCGCGCCCGCGCGCCCGCCCGCAGGATCTAATCCTGATCGTCCGTTTGAGATCCAACGGCTGTAGGCGCTCGATACCGCTTCGCTCGCGCAATTTCTTAAAGAACCCCTCGGTTTTCTGGATTTTGCGCCCGCCGTCCCTGGTTTTTCGCAGTTAAGTCCTCAGCCCTTTTATTTAATTCAAAATAGGTCCTTAGGGTATAATTTTAACCCCTAAACTTGTAAAATTCATAACTTTGCCATATGAACTCCAAATTGGGTGCTTCAAATTGCAAAATGTTCATAAAATTATTATCTATCCGATTATGCACTGTTTCCCTGCTGTTTCCATGTTCCAATTAATGGTTAATCATTAGGATAGGATTAAGGTTATTGGAACCCTATTTGAGATAAATAAAAGGTAGTAGACTTTAATAAAAGTTGGAGCACTTAAGTTTATGGACTCAAACCCTTAAGTTTAGGAACTTAAATCAGATAATTATTTAATCCCACCACTGACTTAAACCTGAGTAGTGAATAATGAATCATTTTGTTTAGTCCTCTACCCCAGACCTAGGGAACACCAGAGTGCCTATCCCTTTTCTGTTATGAACTTGTGACCACTCTCTGCTGCATATGTTTGGAATACTGTTTTTGTTTGTTATTTTCCCAAGTGCATAGTGTGAATGATTGCTTTGCGTAGACAACGAGCAGTCTGTGTTTCCCGAGGCAGTTGCAGAGGAAGTCCCTGATCAGCAGCTTGGTGAAGGCAAGTGTCCTCAGTCCCATTATGTCCCATTTACTTTATAATACACTGTCCCGCATTACTTACTTGAAACCTAAGGATTGACTAGCTTTACACTTTACTTTATCCTTGATGACCTTATGGGCTATTATGGTTAGCATTCTGCTACTGCCTTAACTTAATCAATGAACATGATGTGAATATTTATGATACTGTTATCCTGGTTATGTTGATGATCTTGTGATACTCTAGGGGGCTCAGGCTGTTTCCTGAGTACCTCTCCGTAAGGACCTGTTCGTTGAGAGACCACCCGGGATAACAGTGCAACCATGAGGGTGAAATGGGGCGCCCTTAGCTAAATAATTAGAGGAACTAGAGGTGTAGTTGCTTCGCCGTCGTGCCGTCAATGGGGTCCAGGCACAGTGCTTGCTCTGCCAAGGCTGAGTGCCGGGGTTCTTTCGTTTTGCTTTTGTTAGTCACTCTCCTGCGGGGAGGAGTACTGTGTTTATCAAACTGGAGAAACCTAACGGGCAGCTATGATCTCTAGGGAATCTTTGTAACAGCTACGTAGTGATACCCTGCCGGACCACCTAGGTAGTGGTCAATGGGGATTGGCTCTCCCCGGGCAGAAAGGGAATCATGACTCATGGGTAAAGTGTGCGACCTCTGCAGAGGGTAGTGAAACTGATATATCAGCCGTGCTCACGGTTAAGAGCAACCTTGGGATCCTCTTTGATTAGAGATACAAATGGTTCGAGATACAAGGATTATGTTATGATTTTGGTTCGAATATGATGATGTTGTTCCTCGATGAGGAAAGGGTTCATGGGCTGGTTAATGATAAAATCTGGCTTCTACTAATGATAAATACCTTACCAACTAAAAGCAACTGCTTGAGCCTAACCCCACATAAAGCTAGTCCACTTCAGCCAAACGGGACATTTGCTGAGTACGTTGATGTGTACTCATCCTTGCTTTACCACAAAACACCAGGTTGTCCGCATTGTAACCACTGCTCAGGAGAAGGCGAAGCCGTGGAAGGAGACTTCCAGGAGTTCCAAGACTACGATGAATTCTAGGTGTGGGTTGGCGGCAACCCCCAGTCAGCTGCCTGTGAAGGCCTTTTATTTACTGCGTTTCGCTTAGCACTTTGATCTAACTGATTAGTCGATGACTATGTGGATGTCTATGACTCTGTGATGTAATAAGTTTTTACTCTTTTATGTTATTATTCGAGCATTGTGCGATGATGTTCATTTATGTAATCGCTGTGTACGTGAGTTCTGATCCTGGCACGTACATAGTTCGCATTCGGTTTGCCTTCCAAAACCGGGTGTGACATAAGTGGTATCAAAGCCGTGCTGACTGTAGGACCGCTGACCTAGAGTAGCACTGGTCGTATTAAGGACTATTGACCTTCCCTCTCACCTTGACCTCTGATGTTACTTCAAAAGTCGGTCACCTCGACCAACCCTATGTTTTACTACATATATATGTACTATATTATGCCTTGTTAAAATTTTTATCTTATTCTGTCTATGGTTTACTCACTTGTCATATTAGTTCTGCTCTTACTCTTATGCTTACGGTGTCTTTTGTAGATGGCTCGTCTTAGACACACTGCACGTAAGTCGGTGATTCCTTTCCTGCCGTCTCGACTTGCGGAGCGTCCTCTGCACCGCACTGTGACTGGTCAGTCGAGTCACCTGGAGAGGCTGCACCACCGCCTGCGTGAGGAGCAGGAACGCCGACGCCAGCACGGAGAGCAGCAGGGCTCTTCCTCCTCATCCCAGCATGAGGTGGAGTCCGTGAGGCCCCGTTCCTCTGTTGCCCAGCTGGAGGCGCCCCTTGCACCACCGCGGGACGCTCCGGCTGTTGGAGGAGGACCTGGAGGAGACCCCGACGACGACGACTCAGACCACAGCTCGGAGTCTTCTGAGCCGCAGGAGGCGGAAGGATGGGTCGCCCGACCCATCACCCGTGACGCCGCTCGCGGTTGTCACTTCCACGACGCACTCGACACCTTGCTGCGCCAGGCTTTCGACCGGCACACCTGGTCGATCGAGTATCGTTGTGTAGTCTACCAGCACAGTCGCGGGAGGTACCCGGACCGCTGGGAGGCTACCTGCCTAGTTCGCCGTCCGGAGGATGACCTCCGGGGTGCGGAGGCCGTTTCGGAGCACTATTCCATCTCCGAGAGGGACACTGCAGAGGCGGCTATGCAGGATGCAGCACGGCGTGCACTCTCTCAGTACTGTTCTTTGTTCGGTGGGGTGGCCGACGGTCTTAACCTTCGGTACTACCCCCGCCGCCCTACTGGCAGCACAGAGAGTGTGGTTGTCTCACCTGTTGGTGAGGCTAACCCTAGGTTGAGCAGCACAGTCAACCTAGTCGCAGTGCTTAACACTGAGCTGGACCACTCTCTGGACGAGCTGAGCAGGGCTCGAACGGAGATTGCGGAGTTGCGTGCTGAGCTGGCAGAGCGCCATCACCAGGAGGGTGGTTCTCCCGCTCCTGTTGGGACTCAGCACCCATACCGCTCGCCGCCACGTGGTCACCACACTTATGGTTCCCCTGTCTGTAAGACCAGGATAGATCTGGATCCTTAGATCGTTAGCGTCGGAGTTTGTAATAATTCTTAAGTCAGATGTCTCAGTCTTAGGTAGTCAGTTTAGTTTGCTTATCAGTTGCTTCCATCTAGTTTAGTTTGCTTATCAGTCGCCTGCATGCTTGTTATGATGAACTTGTACTGGATTTGGATCTTTGTAATGACTGTAGCCAACATGTGGGTTTCCCCTGCAGTTTGGCTTAGCTAGTAATATTAAGGAAGTCAGCTGTTTAGTTGGGAAGCCATTTACTTCTACTTTCCTTCTTATCTGAGAAGCTGTGTTGAATCATTATGAGGATCAGTGAAGCTCTTTGTTCACTCAGTGTCATGAAGAATTCTGTATTCTCTTTTCTTATGCTGGAGGATTGTAAGATCAACGCTGATGTATGAATGTCTTCCACAGATGTCTGACAACAGGCGCCGATGCAACAGGCGTGCTCAGCTGGAGCAGCATGACCAGCAGGAGGAAAATCAGAGGCAGCCTCCCCCGCCACCCCCGATGACAGTGGAGCAGATGTTCTTGATGCAGACTCAGGCAGTGCAGGCCATTGGGCAGACTTTGGCAGCCATGCAGCAGGCTCAACAGCAACCTCAACCCCAATTGCAAGTGCAGATGCCCCAGATGCCACGAGATAAGCGTGGTGAGTTCATGAGAGGGCACCCTCCTACCTTCGCCCATTCTGCCGACCCCATGGATGCAGAAGACTGGCTGCGCGCAGTGGAGAGAGAACTGCGCACCGCTCAATGTGACGACAGGGAGAAGGTTCTGTATGGTCCCCGTCAGCTAAGGGGAGCAGCCCAGTCCTGGTGGGAGTCCTACCTCGCCACCCATGCTGACCCCGAGGCCATCACCTGGGAGGAATTCAGTGAGAGTTTCCGCAGATACCATGTGCCAGAGGGGCTGATGATCGTGAAGAAGGAGGAGTTTCTGGCTCTGAAGCAGGGGCCCCTGTCCGTTAGTGAATACAGAGACAAGTTTCTGCAGCTGTCTCGTTATGCACCTGAGGATGTCAACACTGATGCTAAAAGGCAGTACAGGTTCATGAGAGGTTTGGTGGATCCCCTGCATTACCAGCTGATGAACCACACCTTCCCCACCTTCCAGCACCTGATCGATAGGGCAATTATGACTGAGAAGAAGCGTAAGGACATGGAAGATCGGAAGCGTAAGATGAGTGGACCCCAGACCGGAGGCATCAGCCGTCCACGTTTCTCAGGCGGTTCATCTCAGCAAGGCAGGCCTGGTCACCCACAAGGATATCAGAATCAGAACCAGCGTCCGCATCAGCAGCAGTTTCAGAGGCAGTATCAGCAGCAGCAGCAGTATCGTCAGAACAGCCAGCAGGGAGGTAATCAGTATCAGAAGCAGAACAACCAGGCACCTCGCCTTCCTGCCTCAGCAGCAAACCAGAGCAACCAGGCAGCCCCAGCACAAGGAGGAGGCAGAGGATGTTTCCACTGCGGAGAGCAAGGCCACTGGGCGATGCAGTGCCCGAAGAAGGCGGCGCAGCAGCAGACCAACCCCAATGCTCCAACAAGGCAAGGTGTACTGCAGCCAACGACAGGCAATCGTAACCAAGCGTACAACCGTGGAAAGGTGAACCACTTGGAGGCCGAAGCGATCCAGGATGCACCAGATGTGGCAGTAGGTATGTTTTCAGTCGAATCTCATCCCACGAAAGTGCTATTTGATACTGGTGCAACTCATTCATTTGTCACTGCAACCTGGGTAGAATTGCATAACATCTCAGTAGAGGCAATGATGCCGCCCATGAGGATTAATTCAGTTGGTGGCAAGGTGCAAACAGATAAAATATGCTCAAATATAAGGGTGGAAATAAGGGGGATAGGGTTCCCCAGTGACTTAATAGTAATAGACACCCCTGGGATAGATGTTATTCTAGGGATGAATTGGTTAATGAAATATGAAGCGAATATTAGCTGTGACAAGAGGACCGTAACATTAAAGTCCCCGTCAGGAGAGGAGGTAGTGGCCGAGCTAAGGATGCCTAAATCAGCGGAGGGTGTCTGTCACCAGATCTCAGTTGATAGTAAGGAACCCAACCCGCTCGAGACTATCAAGGTCGTGTCGGACTTTCCGGACGTATTTCCCGAGGAGCTAACGGGTATGCCACCCGAGAGAAAGGTTGAGTTTGCCATAGAGCTTATCCCTGGTACCGCCCCCATTTCCAAAAGGGCCTACCGAGTGTCTGGACCAGAATTGGTGGAACTCAAGAAGCAGATAGATGAGATGTTAGAGAAGGGTTACATCAGACCAAGTACCTCGCCTTGGGCCGCTCCGGTGTTGTTTGTAGAGAAGAAAGATGGTACCAAAAGGATGTGCATAGACTACAGAGCCTTGAATGAAGTCACTGTCAAGAACAAGTACCCCCTGCCAAGGATAGAAGATTTGTTCGACCAGCTCAGAGGTGCCAGCGTATTCTCGAAGATAGATCTGAGGTCAGGCTACCATCAACTCAGAATCCGACCCTCGGATATACCGAAGACAGCATTCATCACCAAGTACGGGTTATATGAATTCACAGTTATGTCCTTTGGTTTGACAAATGCGCCAGCTTTCTTTATGTACCTGATGAACAGTGTGTTCATGGATTATCTGGACAAGTTTGTGGTAGTGTTTATCGATGACATTCTCATATATTCCAAAAGTGAGGAAGAGCATGTGGAGCATTTGAAGATGGTATTGCAAAGGCTACGAGAGCAACAGCTGTATGCCAAGCTAAGCAAATGCGAGTTCTGGATTCATGAAGTCTTGTTTCTGGGTCACATCATAAATCAAGATGGGTTGGCAGTGGATCCAAAGAAAGTGGCAGATATCCTGAACTGGAAAGCACCAAAGGATGTTCGTGGGATCAAGAGCTTCATTGGAATGGCTGGGTATTACCGGCGTTTCATCGAAGGCTTCTCAAAGATTGCAAGACCAATGACAGCGTTACTAGCGAAGAAAGTTGAGTTCAAGTGGACCCAAAAGTGTCAGGAAGCATTTGAAGAACTGAAAAATAGATTGACCACAGCTCCGGTGTTAGTCCTGCCTGATGTTCACAAGCCATTCTCAGTGTATTGTGATGCTTCTTACACCGGATTGGGATGCGTGCTAATGCAAGAAGGAAGAGTTGTAGCATATTCATCTCGACAGCTGAAGATCCATGAGAAAAATTATCCCACACATGACCTGGAGTTGGCAGCAGTAGTTCATGCTTTGAAGACCTGGAGACATTACCTGTATGGGCAGAAGTGTGACATTTATACAGATCATAAAAGTCTGAAGTACATATTTACCCAGTCAGAGTTAAACATGAGGCAGCGAAGATGGTTGGAATTGATCAAAGACTATGAGTTGGAGATACATTACCATCCAGGCAAGGCCAACGTGGTTGCAGATGCTTTGAGCAGGAAGAGTCAAGTCAATATGTTGGCCATGTACCCAATGCCATATGAGTTAGCCAAGGAGTTCGACAGACTGAGTCTCGGTTTCCTGAACAGCACGCAAGGAGTAACAGTGGAATTAGAGCCCACCCTAGAGCGGGAGATCAAAGAAGGACAGAAGGATGATGAAAGCATCAACAAGATCCGGCAGCTAATCTTAGAAGGAAGAGGCAAAGACTTTCGAGAGGATGAAGAGGGGGTAATATGGTTCAAGGACCGATTGTGTGTCCCCGACCTCAAACCTATTCGGGAGCTGATCCTAAAGGAAGCTCATGAGACAGCCTACTCCATACACCCGGGAAGCGAAAAGATGTATCAGGATTTAAAGAGGAGGTTTTGGTGGTATGGCATGAAAAGAGAGATCGCAGAATATGTTGCCATCTGTGATAGCTGTCAGAGAACCAAAGCAGAGCATCAAAGGCCCGCCGGATTGTTGCAGCCATTGCGGATTCCTCAGTGGAAGTGGGATGAGATCGGGATGGATTTTATAGTTGGCCTACCTCGTACCCGGGCCGGTTATGATTCCATCTGGGTGGTTGTGGACCGATTGACAAAGGTGGCCCATTTCATACCTGTGAAGACCACATATACCGGAGCAACATTAGCTGAGTTATACATGTCACGGATAGTTTGCCTTCATGGTGTGCCGAAGAAGATAGTGTCAGATCGAGGAACGCAGTTCACCTCTCATTTTTGGCAGCAGCTACAAGAAGCTTTGGGCACCCATTTGAACTTCAGCTCGGCTTATCATCCGCAGACAGACGGTCAGACTGAAAGAACTAATCAGATCCTAGAGGATATGCTGAGAGCCTGTGCGTTGCAAGACAAGTCAGGATGGGATAAAAGGTTACCTTATGCAGAATTCTCCTACAACAATAGTTACCAGGCCAGCTTGAAGATGTCGCCGTTTCAGGCACTCTATGGACGGAGTTGTAGGACTCCACTGCATTGGGACCAGCCTGGTGAGAGACAGGTGTTTGGCCCCGACATTTTGCGTGAAGCCGAAGAGAATATCAAAATGGTTCGGGAGAATCTGAAGATAGCACAATCAAGGCAGCGAAGTTATGCGGACCGAAGGAGAAGAGAACTGAGTTTCGAAGTGGGAGATTACGTCTATCTGAAGGTGTCACCTATCAGGGGAGTCAGAAGGTTCGGAGTTAAAGGCAAATTAGCACCCCGGTACGTTGGACCATATCAGATTCAAGCAAAGCGTGGAGAAGTGGCCTACCAGCTCAACCTACCAGAAAGTTTGTCGGCAGTGCACAATGTGTTCCACGTGTCACAATTGAAGAAGTGTCTGCGAGTACCAGAAGAACAGTTGCCAGTGGAGGGTTTGGAGGTCCAGGAGGATCTGACATACATAGAGAAGCCAACGCAGATTCTGGAGTTTGCAGACAGAGTCACCCGGAGGAACACCATCAGAATGTGCAAAGTCAGATGGGGTCATCACTCCGAGGAAGAAGCAACCTGGGAACGAGAAGACGATCTGAAAGCCAAATACCCTGAACTCTTTGCTGACCAACCCTGAATCTCGAGGTCGAGATTCTTTTAAGGGGGATAGGTTTGTAACACCCTGAATTTGGGGGTATAAAATTTCTTGCTCATATTCACAAATTCAGGTGTTACTTTTCTTTTCTCATCCTTCCTAATTCCTTTCTCTCTCATTTCTATAGGAGCTAAGTGCTTATTCTACTTGTAATTATAGTCTATTATATTAAACCCTAGTGGAGTATGAATTGTTGCATCATGTTGAACCCTAGATTTCACTTTTGTTTGGTGCATAATTCTCAAAAGGTCTAATTTGAATTTGGGACTCATTTGAATTTGAATCAAATGGAGAAAATAAAAAAAAAGAAAAGGAGAAATCAATTCAAAATAAAAAGAAAATGGAAATCAGCCCAGCCCCGCAGCCCCCTCGGCCTTTCGGCCCAGTAGGCCCATTCCGCGCGCGCTCACCCGCCCCCTCCTCTCTCTGCGCTGCGGGCCCGGCCTGTCGGCGCGGCCGCCCTCCGCGCACCCGTCTCCCTCTCTCACTGCTCGTCCGGCCCCACCTGTCGGCGCTGCCGCTTCCTCGCGCGCGCCCGCTCCCTCGCTCTCTCTCTGCCCGTGGGCCCAACCCGTCAGCCCCGCTTCCCTCGCGCTCGCGCCCGCTTTCTCCTCTCTCTCTGCGCCGCGGGCCCAAGCTGTCAGCCCCGTCTCCCTCGCGTAACCGCCGCCGAGCCGCGCGCGTCCGCCTTCCTCGCGCCCACGTCGCGCGTGGGGAGCTCGCCCCACCTCGCCCCTGGCCACTAGAGCCCGAACCCCACTCGCCCTCACCCCCTCCCTCATTTGCGCACCCACCGGCCCTCTCTCTCGCCCTCTCCCTCGCTGCGCGCACGCCCAGAGCGCCGCCGCCGTAAACCCCGCCGTCCCGAGCTCGGTTTCTCGTCGCCGTTGGAGCTCCGCCGCGCCCTTAGCCCCGGTGAGCTCCGCCTCGACGCCCGCAACTCGGAACGCGCCCCAATTCCCTCTCCCCCTCCCTATTTCTCTCTGCCCGCGCTCACCCGTCGTCCGCCGTGCAGCTGCCGCCGTCGACCCGGGTCCCCGTCGCGTCTCTGTCGCCGCCGAGGAGTCCCCGGAGCTCGCCTTGAGGTAACGGACCTCTCCCGCCCCTATTGCCCTTTGTCTTGCTCTCTGTTGCGTTCGATTGCTCGCCGGAGTAGAGAAACCCCGCCGCCGAGCCGCCCCGCCGTGAATAGCCCCCCTCCGGTGCCTCTGCCCCGACCCAGAGCCCACCAATGGAGTCCCTGTGCCCTCCCTAGCCTCCCCGACCACTCGGATTGCCCCAGAGCCCCGCCAGTCGCCCGCTTCCCTCGTCTCCGGCGAGCTCCTCGCCGCGAGGACGGGCGCCGCCGTCTTAACCAGCTGGGGAAGGAGACGGGAGTCAGCCGCCCCATCCCCGCCGTCTATCTCAGATCGGACGGCGCGAATTCAATTAACCCGAACCCAATCTCAACCGTCCGCCGGAGATCCAACGGCCCAGGCCCGTTTCCCCCTCACCCCGTCTCTCTGCCCGCTAGGCCCCGCCTGTCAGTCGCCCGCGCGCGCTGTCCGCCCGGCCCCGCCTGTCAGCCGTCTCGCCCGCGTCCGCGCTTGCTCTGCCCGCTGGACCCCGCCTGTCAGTCGCCCGCGCCCGCGCTGTCCGCCCGGCCCCGCCTGTCAGCCGCCCAGACCGCCGCGCGCCCGCGCGCCCGCCCGCAGGATCTAATCCTGATCGTCCGTTTGAGATCCAACGGCTGTAGGCGCTCGATACCGCTTCGCTCGCGCAATTTCTTAAAGAACCCCTCGGTTTTCTGGATTTTGCGCCCGCCGTCCCTGGTTTTTCGCAGTTAAGTCCTCAGCCCTTTTATTTAATTCAAAATAGGTCCTTAGGGTATAATTTTAACCCCTAAACTTGTAAAATTCATAACTTTGCCATATGAACTCCAAATTGGGTGCTTCAAATTGCAAAATGTTCATAAAATTATTATCTATCCGATTATGCACTGTTTCCCTGCTGTTTCCATGTTCCAATTAATGGTTAATCATTAGGATAGGATTAAGGTTATTGGAACCCTATTTGAGATAAATAAAAGGTAGTAGACTTTAATAAAAGTTGGAGCACTTAAGTTTATGGACTCAAACCCTTAAGTTTAGGAACTTAAATCAGATAATTATTTAATCCCACCACTGACTTAAACCTGAGTAGTGAATAATGAATCATTTTGTTTAGTCCTCTACCCCAGACCTAGGGAACACCAGAGTGCCTATCCCTTTTCTGTTATGAACTTGTGACCACTCTCTGCTGCATATGTTTGGAATACTGTTTTTGTTTGTTATTTTCCCAAGTGCATAGTGTGAATGATTGCTTTGCGTAGACAACGAGCAGTCTGTGTTTCCCGAGGCAGTTGCAGAGGAAGTCCCTGATCAGCAGCTTGGTGAAGGCAAGTGTCCTCAGTCCCATTATGTCCCATTTACTTTATAATACACTGTCCCGCATTACTTACTTGAAACCTAAGGATTGACTAGCTTTACACTTTACTTTATCCTTGATGACCTTATGGGCTATTATGGTTAGCATTCTGCTACTGCCTTAACTTAATCAATGAACATGATGTGAATATTTATGATACTGTTATCCTGGTTATGTTGATGATCTTGTGATACTCTAGGGGGCTCAGGCTGTTTCCTGAGTACCTCTCCGTAAGGACCTGTTCGTTGAGAGACCACCCGGGATAACAGTGCAACCATGAGGGTGAAATGGGGCGCCCTTAGCTAAATAATTAGAGGAACTAGAGGTGTAGTTGCTTCGCCGTCGTGCCGTCAATGGGGTCCAGGCACAGTGCTTGCTCTGCCAAGGCTGAGTGCCGGGGTTCTTTCGTTTTGCTTTTGTTAGTCACTCTCCTGCGGGGAGGAGTACTGTGTTTATCAAACTGGAGAAACCTAACGGGCAGCTATGATCTCTAGGGAATCTTTGTAACAGCTACGTAGTGATACCCTGCCGGACCACCTAGGTAGTGGTCAATGGGGATTGGCTCTCCCCGGGCAGAAAGGGAATCATGACTCATGGGTAAAGTGTGCGACCTCTGCAGAGGGTAGTGAAACTGATATATCAGCCGTGCTCACGGTTAAGAGCAACCTTGGGATCCTCTTTGATTAGAGATACAAATGGTTCGAGATACAAGGATTATGTTATGATTTTGGTTCGAATATGATGATGTTGTTCCTCGATGAGGAAAGGGTTCATGGGCTGGTTAATGATAAAATCTGGCTTCTACTAATGATAAATACCTTACCAACTAAAAGCAACTGCTTAAGCCTAACCCCACATAAAGCTAGTCCACTTCAGCCAAACGGGACATTTGCTGAGTACGTTGATGTGTACTCATCCTTGCTTTACCACAAAACACCAGGTTGTCCGCATTGTAACCACTGCTCAGGAGAAGGCGAAGCCGTGGAAGGAGACTTCCAGGAGTTCCAAGACTACGATGAATTCTAGGTGTGGGTTGGCGGCAACCCCCAGTCAGCTGCCTGTGAAGGCCTTTTATTTACTGCGTTTCGCTTAGCACTTTGATCTAACTGATTAGTCGATGACTATGTGGATGTCTATGACTCTGTGATGTAATAAGTTTTTACTCTTTTATGTTATTATTCGAGCATTGTGCGATGATGTTCATTTATGTAATCGCTGTGTACGTGAGTTCTGATCCTGGCACGTACATAGTTCGCATTCGGTTTGCCTTCCAAAACCGGGTGTGACACCTGCTCACACATTTCACTTGGAAAACATTGTTAAATCATGTTTTTGAGGACCTTCGGAAGCCGAAGGCCCCCAACACCCGGTCACTTTATAGCAAAATGTCCTATTTCTAGTGACAGTGACAGGGGCGATGACAAGAAGGGGAGAAGAAAGGAGAAGAAGAAATACTACAAGAAGAAGGGCGGCGATGCCCATGTTTGTCGTGAGTGGGACTCCGACGAAAGCTCTAGCGACTCCTCCGACGACGAGGACGCCGCCAACATCGCCGTCACCAAGGGACTTCTCTTCCCCAACGTCGGCCACAAGTGCCTCATGGCAAAGGACGGCAAAAAGAAGAAGGTTAAATCCAAATCCTCCACTAGATATGAGTCTTCTAGCGATGATAATGCTAGTGATGAGGAAGATAATTTGCGTACTCTTTTTGCCAACTTAAACATGCAACAAAAAGAAAAATTAAATGAATTGATTAGTGCTATCCATGAGAAGGATGATCTCTTGGACTCCCAAGAGGACTTCCTTATTAAAGAAAACAAGAAGCATGTTAAGGTTAAAAATGCTTATGCTCTAGAAGTTGAAAAGTGCGAAAAATTATCTAGTGAGCTAAGCACTTGCCATGAGACCATTGACAACCTTAGAAATGAAAATGTTAATTTGTTAGCTAAGGTTGATTCAAATGTTTGTAATGTTTCAATTCCAAATGATAATGTTGAGTTGCTTGCTAAAATAGAAGAATTGAACATTTCTCTTACTAGCCTTAGGATTGAAAATGAGAAATTGATTGCTAAGGCTAAAAATTTTGATGTTTGCAATGCTACTATTTCCGACCTTAGAAGTAGAAATGATATATTACATGCTAAGGTTGTAGAATTAAAATCTTGCAAACCCTCTACATCTACCGTTGAACACACTACTATTTGCACTAGATGTAGAGATGTTAACATTGATGCTATTCATGATCACATGGCTTTAATTAAACAACAAAATGATCATATAGCAAAATTAGATGCTAAAATTGCCGAGCATGACTTAGAAAACGAAAAATTTAAATTTGCTAGAAGCATGCTCTATAAAGGGAGACGCCCTGGCATCAAGGATGGCATTGGCTTCCAAAAGGGGGACAATGTCAAACTTAATGCCCCTCCTAAGAAATTGTCTAATTTTGTTAAGGGCAAGGCTCCCATGCCTCAAGATAATGAGGGTTACATTTTGTACCCTGCCGGTTATCCTGAGAGCAAAATTAGGAGAATTCATTCTAGGAAGTCTCACTCTAGCCCTAACCATGCATTTATGTATAAGGGTGAGACATCTAGCTCTAGGCAACCAACCCGTGCTAAGTTGTCTAAGAAGAAAACTCCTAGTGCATCAAATGAACATAGCATTTCATTTAAAACTTTTAATGCATCTTATGTGTTAACCAACAAATCCGGCAAGGTAGTTGCCAAGTATGTTGGGGGCAAACACAAGGGATCAAAAACTTGTGTTTGGGTACCCAAAGTTCTTGTGTCTAATGCCAAAGGACCCAAAACCATTTGGGTACCTAATGTCAAGAACTAAAATTGTTTTGTAGGTTTATGCATCCGGGGGCTCAAGTTGGATCATCGACAGCGGGTGCACAAACCACATGACAGGGGAGAAGAAAATGTTCTCCTCCTACGAGAAAAACCAAGATCCCCAAAGAGCGATCACATTCGGGGATGGAAATCAAGGTTTGGTCAAAGGATTGGGTAAAATTGCTATATCTCCTGACCATTCTATTTCCAATGTTTTTCTTGTAGATTCTTTAGATTACAATTTGCTTTCCGTTTCTCAATTATGTCAAATGGGTTACAACTGTCTATTCACTGATGTAGGTGTCACTGTCTTTAGAAGAAGTGATGATTCAGTAGCATTTAAGGGAGTGTTAGAGGGTCAGCTATACTTAGTAGATTTTGATAGAGCTGAACTCGACACTTGCTTAATTGCTAAGACTAACATGGGTTGGCTCTGGCACCGCCGACTAGCCCATGTTGGGATGAAGGATCTTCATAAGCTTCTAAAGGGAGAGCACATTTTAGGATTAACAAATGTTCATTTTGAGAAAGACAGGATTTGTAGTGCATGCCAAGCAGGGAAGCAAGTTGGTGGTCACCATCCACACAAGAACATCATGACGACCGACAGGCCACTGGAGCTCCTACACATGGATCTATTCGGCCCGATTGCTTACATAAGCATCGGCGGGAGTAAGTACTATCTAGTTATTGTGGATGATTATTCTCACTTCACTTGGGTGTTCTTTTTGCAGGAAAAATCTCACACCCAAGAGACCTTAAAGGGATTCTTGAGACGAGCTCAAAATGAGTTCGGCTTAAGGATCAAGAAAATTAGAAGCGACAACGGGACAGAGTTCAAGAACTCACAAATCGAAGGCTTCCTTGAGGAGGAGGGCATCAAGCATGAGTTCTCCTCTCCCTACACGCCACAACAAAATGGTGTAGTGGAGAGGAAGAATCGAACTCTTTTGGACATGGCAAGAACCATGCTTGATGAGTACAAGACTTCGGATCGGTTTTGGGCCGAGGCGGTCAACACTGCCTGCTACGCCATCAACCGGTTGTATCTACACCGAGTCCTCAAGAAGACATCATACGAACTCCTAACCGGTAAAAAGCCCAATATTTCATATTTTAGAGTCTTTGGTAGCAAATGCTTTATTCTTGTCAAAAGAGGTAGAAAATCTAAATTTACTCCTAAGACTGTAGAAGGCTTTTTACTAAGATATGATTCAAACACAAGGGCATATAGAGTCTTTAACAATTCCTCTAGACAAGTTGAAGTTTCTTGTGACGTTGTGTTTGATGAGACTAACGGCTCTCAAGTAGAGCAAGTTGATCTTGATAAGATAGGTGATGAAGAGGCTCCGTGCATCGCGCTAAGGAACATGTCCATTGGGGATGTGTGTCCTAAGGAATCCGAAGAGCCTCCAAATGCACAAGATCAACCATCCTCCTCCACACAAGCATCTCCACCAACTCAAAATGAGGACGAGGCTCAAGTTGATGAAGGAGAAGATCAAGCAAATGAGCCACCTCAAGATGACGGCAATGATCAAGGGGGAGATGCAAATGATCAAGACAAGGAGGATGAAGAACAAAGGCCGCCACACACAAGAGTCCACCGAGCAATCCAACGAGATCACCCCGTCGACACCATCCTAGGCGACATTCATAAGGGGGTAACCACTAGATCTCGTGTTGCACATTTTTGTGAGCATTACTCTTTTGTTTCCTCTATTGAGCCACACAGGGTAGAGGAAGCACTACAAGATTCGGATTGGGTAGTGGCGATGCAAGAGGAGCTCAACAACTTCACTAGGAATGAGGTATGGCATTTAGTTCCACGTCCTAATCAAAATGTTGTAGGAACCAAATGGGTGTTCCGCAATAAGCAAGACGAGCATGGTGTGGTGACAAGGAACAAAGCCCGACTTGTGGCCAAGGGATACTCCCAAGTCGAAGGTTTGGATTTCGGTGAAACCTATGCACCCGTAGCTAGGCTTGAGTCAATTCGTATATTATTGGCCTATGCTACTTACCATGGCTTCAAGCTTTATCAAATGGACGTGAAGAGTGCCTTCCTCAATGGACCAATCAAGGAAGAGGTCTATGTTGAGCAACCTCCCGACTTTGAAGATAGTGAGTACCCTAACCATGTTTATAAACTCTCTAAGGCGCTTTATGGGCTCAAGCAAGCCCCAAGAGCATGGTATGAATGCCTTAGAGATTTCCTTATCACTAATGGATTCAAAGTCGGAAAGGCCGATCCTACGCTCTTTACCAAAACACTTGAAGATGATTTGTTTGTATGTCAAATTTATGTTGATGACATCATATTTGGGTCTACTAACGAATCTACATGTGAAGAGTTTAGTAGGATCATGACACAAAAATTCGAGATGTCTATGATGGGGGAGTTGAAGTACTTCTTGGGATTTCAAGTGAAGCAACTCCAAGAGGGCACCTTCATTAGCCAAACGAAGTATACTCAAGACATTTTAAACAAGTTTGGGATGAAGGATGCCAAGCCCATCAAGACACCCATGGGAACAAATGGGCATCTCGACCTCGACACGGAAGGTAAGTCCGTGGATCAAAAGGTATACCGGTCGATGATAGGTTCTTTACTCTATTGATGTGCATCTCAACCGGATATTATGCTTTCCGTATGCATGTGTGCAAGATTTCAAGCCGACCCTAAGGAAGCTCACCTTACGGCTGTAAAACGAATCTTGATATATTTAGTTTATACTCCTAAGTTTGGGCTTTGGTATCCTAGGGGATCCACATTTGATTTGATTGGTTATTCGGATGCCGATTGGGCGGAGTGTAAAATTAATAGAAAGAGCACATCGGGGACTTGCCAGTTCTTGGGAAGATCCTTGGTGTCTTGGGCTTCAAAGAAGCAAAATTCCGTAGCTCTTTCTACCGCCGAAGCCGAGTACATTGTCGTAGGCCACTGTTGCGTGCAACTACTTCGGATGAGGCAAACCCTTAGGGACTATGGTTACAAATTAACCAAAGTTCCTCTTCTATGTGATAATGAGAGTGCAATTCGCATGGCGGATAATCCCGTTGAGCATAGCCGCACTAAACACATAGCCATTCAGTATCATTTTCTAAGGGATCACCAACAAAAGGGAGATATCGAGATTGCTTACATTAATACTAAAGATCAATTAGCCGATATCTTTACCAAGCCACTTGATGAACAAACTTTTAACAAACTTAGGCATGAGCTAAATATTCTTGATTCTAGGAACTTCTTTTGTTGATTTGCACACATAGTACATTCATATACCTTTGATCATGTATCTTTTATATATGCTATGACTAATGTGTTTTTCAAGTGAATTTCAAACCAAGTCATAGGCATATTGAAAGGGAATTGGAGTCTTCGGCGAAGACAAAGGCTTCCACTCCGTAACTCATCCTTCGCCGTCGCGCCGGGCAACTCTCCATCTTTGGGGAGAGAGCCTAAGTACAAAGCAAAAGGACTCCGTCTTTGGTATAATCTTCACTCTTATGTATTTTACTAAAGGGGGAGAAAGTAGTTATAAAAAGGGCTTATATTTCACTCAAGTATCCGTTTTTGGCGATTCATGCCAAAGGGGGATAAAGTATTAGCCCAAAGCAAAAGGACCGCACCACCACCAATTTAAAATTATAGTTTTTCAATTGGTACTAATTTTAGAAAGAGTTTTTTTTCAATTGGTATGATTTTCAAATTGGTATCTCTTTGTGTTTAAAAGAGGGAGAGAGTAGTATTTTCAAAATCAATATCTTAAAACCCTCTTGAACACTAAGAGGAGAATTTCATTAAGGGGGAGTTTTGTTTAAGTCAAAGGAAAAGCATTTGAAACAGGGGGAGAAAATTTCAAATCTTGAAAATGCTTCGCAAAGTCTTATTCATTTACCTTTGACTATTTGCAAAAGAACTTTGAAAAGGATTTACAAAAGAATTTGCAAAAACAAAACATATGGTGCAACCGTGGTCCAAAATGTTAAAAATAAAGAAACAATCCATGCATATCTTATAAGTATTTATATTGGCTCAATTCCAAGTAACCTTTGCACTTACATTATGCAAACTAGTTCAATTATTCACTTCTATACTTGCTTTGGTTTGTGTTGGCATCAATCACCAAAAAGGGGGAGATTGAAAGGGAATTAGGCTTACACCTATTTTCCTAAATGATTTTGGTGGTTGAATTGCCCAACACAAATAATTGGACTAACTAGTTTGCTCTAGTGTATAAGTTATACAGGTGCCAAAGGTTCACACTCAGCCAATAGAAAGATCAAGAATAGGGTTCAACAAAGAGAGCAAAGGGATAACCGAAGTGTGCCCTGGTCTGGCGCACCGGACTGTCCGGTGTGCCACCGGACAGTGTCCGGTGCACCAGGGGACTTCACGCTGAACTCTTCACCTTCGGGAAAATCCAGAGGCGCTCCGCTATAATTCACCGGACTGTCCGGTGCCCCACCGGACAGTGTCCGGTGCTCCAGAGGAGAGCGGCTCTGAACTCGCCAGCTTCGGGAATTCGCTCCGCTATAATTCACCGGACATGTTCGGTGTACACTGAACTGTCCGGTGAGCCAGCGGAGCAACGGCTACTTCGTGCCAACGGTCACCTGCAGAGTCATTTAATGCGCGCTAGAGCGCGCAGAAGTCAGGCACGCGCGATGTGGGGCACCGGACACTCTACAGTACATGTCCGGTGTGCCACCGGACATCCAGGCGGGCCCAGCAGTCAGAGCTCCAACGGCCGAAACCCAACGGCCTGGTGACGTGGCTGGCGCACCGGACTGTCCGGCGGACAGTCCGGTGCGCCATGCGACAACAGCCTCCACCAAACGGCTAGTTTGGTGGTTGGGGTTATAAATACCCCCAACCACCCCACATTCAAGTCATCCAAGTTTTCCAACTTCCAACCACTTACAAGAGCTAGGCATTCAATACAAGACACACCCAAGTGATCAAATCCTCTCCCAATTCCACAAAAGCTTTAGTGTTAAGTGAGAGTGATTTGTTGTGTTCTTTTGAGCTCTTGCGCTTGGATTGCTTTCTTCTTTCTCATTCTTTTCTTGTGATCAAAACTCATTTGTAACCAAGGCAAGAGACACTAATTGTGTGGTGGTCCTTGCGGGGAAGTTTTGTTCCCGGTTGATTTTAGAAGAGAAAGCTCACTCGGTCCGAGGTAGGACTGGGCGTTCGGGTTTACCCGAAATTTCGGGTCGGGTTTTTTAGATTTCGGGTTTTCAGCAGTAGAACCCATACTCGTACCCGAACTTTCGGGTACCCGCAATTTCGGGTACCCGCATATTCGGGTTTGGGTTTGGGTAAAATTCGGGTACCCGTTGCTATAAATCATATACAAGACATCTATATGACAATGGAATCACAAAATACTAGAGTTACATAACAATGCCTAAATAAAGGGATTACAATTTACATCCACCGAGTTTCATATGCAATAGGTAAATAAGTAAAAAACCCAGAATTGAGCATTGAATTGTCTTAAGAACTAATCCAAACTAAAGCAGTTTTGCTATCCGATTGTGGTCGTGCTTGTCTGAAATAAAACCATCCACAAATTTATAGCTACTGTTTATAGCTACTGTTCCGAGAATTGAGCATTGAGTTTATAGCTACTGTTCTGAGGCCCTGCAAATGGTATTATGCCAAAGAAAGTTAACCATCCACAAATTTCCAAGTGATCAGTGACAAATGCAGCAGGACATCTAGCTCTATATACAGGAGTGCAGGACATATGAAGTAAACACTATACCAGTTATATTCTACCTCTATATTCAGCAGGACATCTACCTCCTGCCGCGGTGCCTCCCTGCTGGCTGCTGCGGTGCTGCCTAGGAGCTGGCTGCTACCTACTACCTACTACCTGCTGGTGCGCGAGTGGAGGCGGAGCAGTGGGACTGGGCGACTGGCCGGCTGCTCCGGTGCTGCCTGCTGGTGCCCGTGCGCCGTGCCGTGGTGCCGCCTGGGACTGGCCGACTGGGAGAGGACAGAGGAGTGAGGAGGACGCCGCCTGGGAGCCTGGGAGTGGGACTCTGGGAGGATTGGCCTGGCCGCTTGGCCGCCTGGGAGGGTTGGAGCCTTGGTTGGACTTGGACTGGGAGGAGGAGGATGCCGCCGGCCGCCTGGGAAGACTTGAAGCGCGTGGGAGCCTGTGGGAGCTAGGGACTAGGGTTGCGAGTTGCTGCCAGTTGTGAGGTTTCGACATCAGGTAGTAAGCTGAACTGGGCGTGGCCCGTGGGCTGTGCCGCTGTTGGGCTGCCAACGGCTAGCGCTCAGCCTGGTGGGTGCTACCTAATTTCGGGTAGAATGGGTATTTCGGGTACCGGGAACCAGATCGTCTGCCGAACGGCAGAGGGCAGTGCTTCCGTTGATTACGAATCCAACGGAGGTGGTGTTGTGCTGCTTGAGCTCAAACGGCCCAGCTTGTGGAAGGCCCAATACCGGGTTGCTGTACCAATGGAGGGAAAAATAGTACCGGAGGGAAAAATAGTACCGGAGGAGGGAAAGGGCAGCACCCATCGCAGATTGGAGGGAAAAAATACAGTCGCCTAGTTGCTTTACCGATGCAGCAGGCGATTCCAACGATTCAGTTCCTGTGAAGATGACGGAGAATAAGAATGCAGAGCCCTACACACTCAACGAGTAAGAATACTTTTCTTTTACTCATTACACGTTGCTTCCCCGTTTGTCTGCTTGTATTTTGTCTAGCAATTATTTGGGGTTGATTGCTTGCAACAGCAAGTAGCTAGCTAGTTCGTTAGGCCAAAATTCGTAACTAGTTCTTCACGATTATTAGGCTTTAATGTTCAATCAACAACAGGATCAATGTTTCTGCTACTTGTACATTATTTTTGTTCCATTAGCAATCATAGTATTACTAATGATTTTTCAGGGAGAATATGTTCCCTTGTTTGGTTCCTCATGTTGGTATGAAATTCAGAAATACAGATGAGGGTTGGAACTTTTGGTTAGCCTATGGTGGTCAAAGAGGTTTTGATGTTAGGAAAAGATACACAAACAAAAGTAAGATTGATGGCAAAGTTACATCATGTAGATTTGTTTGTGCCAATGAAGGTCATAGAGGGAAAGATAAAAGGGATGATCAAGTGAAATGTCATCGAGCTGAAACAAGAACAGATTGCGAAGTGCGTATGTGCCTTGTAAAGGATAAAGATTCTGATGAGTATAAAATAAATGATCTGAATTTGGAACACAATCATGTCCTTCACTCGCCAGAAACTTTCCACTTGATGGTGTCACAAAGAAAAATTTCAGATTTGCAAGCTTTTGAAATTGAGACAGCCGATGATTCAGGAATAGGTCCAAAAGCATCACATGAATTAGCATGTCGCCAAGTGGGTGGACCACTTAATTTGAGTTATACCCTCCGTGATCATAAAAACTATTTGCGAGGCAAGCGACAACGAGAGATGGCATATGGTCACGCTGGAAGCATGCTTAAATATTTTCAGAACAAAATGGTAGAGAACCCCTCATTTCAATATGCAACACAAATGGATATCGAAGAGAAGATCGCGAACATATTTTGGGCTAATGCTAAAATGGTTGTTGATTACACACATTTTGGTGATGTTGTTTCCTTTGACACCACATTTGGGACAAATAGAGAGAGTCGACCTTTTGGTGTTTTTGTTGGATTCAATCAGTTTAGAGAAACAGTAATCTTCGGTGCTGCTCTAATGTACGACGAGACATTTGAGTCTTTCAAGTGGATATTTGAGACCTTTCTAAAAGCACATAATGGAAAGCAACCTAAAACATTCTACACGGACCAAGATTTTGCTATGGGAAAGGCTGTTGAGCAAGTGTTTCATGAGGCATGGCATGGGTTATGCACCTTTCACATAATGCAAAATGCTATCAAACATTTGCCTAAGCAAGAAAAGGATAAAGGCTCAAATATTCTAGCTGATTTTAGTGCATGCATGTTTGAGTATGAGGACAAGGAAAAATTTGAAACAGAATTTGTCATGTTGAGGACAAAGGTACAGAAGCAAACTTGGTTAGATAGTATTTACAAGTTGAAAGAAAAATGGGCTGCATGTTATATGAAACATGTCTACACATTAGGCATGCGAAGCACACAATTAAGTGAGAGCCTAAACAATGATTTGAAAATTCATTTCAAATCCGATTTTGACATCATTCGATTTTTGAAGCATTTTGAAAGGGTGGTGCAAGGGAAAAGAAATAATGAGCTGAAATCGGAATTCGAATCAAGAAAAAAACAACCGAGGATAATAATGAAGATACCCATGTTGTTGCAAGCAAGCAAATTGTACACACCTATTATATTTGAAGCTTTTCAAAGCCAATATGTAAGGTCTATGACAGCATGCACCAAAGTATTAGATGGAAATAATGAATACCTTGTTGCAACCGGGAGCCTCGGTGAAGAACTTGTCCTTGAGGAAGAGTGCAAAGTTATTGATAATCCATTGGACCAATCAGTTGTATGCAGCTGCAATTTATTTAATAGAACTGGGATAATATGTGCTCATGCTTTGAAAGTTCTTGATTTGATGAATATCAAGTCATTGGCTGCCCAATATATATTAAAAAGATGGACACGACAAGCACGGAGTGGCACAATACAGGACATGAATGGGAAAAAGGTAATTGAAAATCCAAAGTTTGATGCAATGCTTCGCTATAGATACTTTTCTCGGAAGCTTCTGAATTTAGCGCATCGAGCAGCCTACTTTCCATAGTGCACCCTATTGATGGATAGCACAATTGACATCCTTGGTCAACAGATTGAAGACAGAATTACCACATGCACAAATGACGATCAAAGTGTTTCTCAGAGTGATCTTGCTCCACCAAATGACACATTGAGTAATGTACAATTGAAGAAAAAAGAGGTTCGCATAAAAACTTCAAAGAGAAAAAAGCTTGGCTGGGAAGAAAAACACAAGGGGAGGAAAAATGGACAAAACAGAACTCAGTTGCAAGTACAAGTATCAATGGTATGTTAATTTTTAACATGTGAATTATAGCATTATTATAAAGTTCCATGTACATCTGAGTCTTTTGTATTTCGTTTTTTCAAGGCACAAGAAATAGAGAAAGAAGTAAGCAGCAACGAAAAGAGGAAAGAGCCTGAAGAATATAGTACTATCAGCTCCTTCACCCAACTATTGAATGGAGCAAGCAGTGATGATCTAAAAATTGAGGGATTCTTTTAGTGAATTCTTCTTTTTAGTTCTGGAGCAATTGAGGAGGGCTATTTTGTTGTTAGCAATTGCTACTAGTATTTTGTTTAGGAGCAAGTGAGGAGGGCTATTTTGTTGTTAGCAATTGCTAGGTGGAATGTTCAGTTTCAATCGCAAATGACAGTTAATTGCTAAAGAAAGAAATGTTATTCTTCAACTTGGCTCAGTTTCATTCATAGTTAACAAATATTGAGTGAAAACATTCTGCAGAAATTCATTCAACCGTCGGCGGCAGGCATGCTGGAGCGCTCAGCACAGCATGCTGCTGCAGCACATCGGCCAGTGCCAGCATTGGCGGTGGCGCCGGCGGCGACTTGAAGCAGGAAACAAGGTGTGCCTGCTAGCTGCGTGCCCAGTAGCTGAGAAAGGGGAACATGGGCCTGTTTCTAAGTTGGGCCGCATACATGGAGCACTGTATATGCCAGAACCAGAAAACAGAAGGAAATGAAGCATGCACCGTTCGTTGCAGGATCGACGGGCGCACTGCCCTCTGCCGTGCGTCAGAGGATCTGGTTCCGGGTACCGCGGGTGAATACCCGATTAGGCCCAAACTTAGTTCGGGTATTCAGTTTTGTTACCCGTTGGAATTGTTCGGGTAACGGGCATCGGGCTAAACGGGTACGGGTTCGGGTTTTTTGGGTAACGGGCTTCGGGCTCGGGTTTTATGCCCAGTCCTAGTCCGAGGGACCGTTTAAGAGAGGGAAGGGGTTGAAAAAGACCAGGCCTTTGTGGCCTCCTCAACGGGGAGTAGGTTTGCGAGAACCGAACCTCGGTAAAACAAATCCGCGTGTCACACTCTTTATTCGCTTACGATTTGTTTTGCGCCTCTCTCGCGGACTCGATTATATTTCTAACGCTAACCCAGCTTGTAGTTGTGATTAACTTTGTAAATTTCAGTTTCGCCCTATTCACCCCCCCCCCTCTAGGCGACTTTCAAATTGAATGCTTGCTATGTTTCTACATCTACCGATGAGCATGTTACCATTTGCACTATATATATAGAGATATTGATGTTGATGCTATTAGTGATCACCTTACTTTAATTAAAGACCAAAATGATCACATAGCTAAATTGAATGCTAAAATTGCTAAGCATGAGTTTGAGAATGAAAAATTTTAAATTCGCTCATAGCATGCTTTATAATGGGATATTCTCTAGCATTAAGGATGGTATTGGCTTCTGAAGCACCCCGATCCTTTGGGACTCAAATGTGATACAATTACTAGTCCCAGGAGGCTAGTAACCACATTCCTTACTTCAAATAGTATAGAGTTCGAATAAATGTTATTACAATACCAGAGTACAAGCTCGAGAGAGCTAGAAATACGAAGCGCAGCAGAAGATAAACTAGCCCAAGCCACAGGCAGAACTGGGTGAAGACACAGCCTCCTCAATCAAGCATAGCAGAAAAGAAGTCTTCAGCTGCTGAAAAACGTAAATAAATCTGGGTGAATACACTAGGTATTCCGCAAGCCCACCCCGCTCCCGTAAAGAGAAAGAGACCTATATCATACATGCTTTATATGGTGGGGTTGAAGTCACTCTTCTTTTTCTCAGAGAAAGACAATACTTTTTAGGGTTTTCTTCCCGAAGAAATAGAAATAACACATTGCTCAACCACCACTGAGCTTCCTGCTCCCGTGGCATCATTTTTCTTTTCCAGAGACACACTCACACACACACACATTTCCCTATTCACGGATGTTGTAAAACACTAATTGTCATACCACACTAGACTCGTCCATTCCAGTGGACACGGACTATTCGAATAGGTTTGAACTCTGCGCAGAGGGGTACACTTTACCCACTAGTCCGGCTTTGCGATCACATGGCCAATGAGATTCGAATCCGAATCTCTTTTTTTCTCGCACGTCCTAACCTTAACGGTTATACCGGAAGGAGTCAGGCCACCGTCATGTCCAAACCGGACAAAACATTCCCCCTTCTTATCCTCCCGGTGCTCCCCAGCCTTCATAACCCTGGGGTTAGACCGTACGAGTTCAGATCGAGTGACTGCCCACACAGCCTCGAGTGGTTGTACTTTTCATGAGTACAGGTAGTGAAGGATGATAAATCGGTCCTTATATGAGGGGACAATCCTTCTGCTCACACCTAAACCAGCTGAGCCATCACCTTAGGCCCTCTCCTAAACCAGGGAGTCCCTGATCATCCCACTCACCAGGTGATGAGGGTGAATACCCTTCATAGCACACTTTTTGAAAACATCGTTAGGTCAAAACCATGCCCCTTTTCCCATCCCATATTTTGTGCTCAAAAGATGTTTGTTAATGCGGGGCTATGTCTCTGCTCACAATGCAATCATTCCATCCCTTAATCCTGGCTTAGGTAGTGGTAGAGAGAATAGATAAATTATACATCAAGGGAAGGATGGACTTGCCTTCGTCAAAGCTTTCCTGGCACAAAAGATTTATCTCGGAGGGGTCGGGTTCCTGCCCTTCTTCCGGAGCTATAAATTCTGGAGGATCGGATCCCTCTTCCGCTAACAAGCACAGATAAGGAACAATACATCAATCATGGTGACTTAGTGGGGTGTGCCAATTATTATACCTTATTATTTTTGTGCCCTATAATTTATTTAAACTGTTTTTTGTGCATAAAATATCAGCATATAAATATATATATGTGAAAATGGGAAAAAGAAATGGGAAAAGGAAAAAAGAAAAGGAATTCCAGGTTAACCGGGCTGGGGGGATTTCGGCCTGGTCGGGCGCGGGCGCGCGGCGTCGCGGCCAAATGGGCCCAGTCGGCCCACGAGGAGCGGGGGACGGCGCGGCGGACGCCGTGGTCACGGGCCCACGCACCAGAGAGGGAGAGGGGAGACGGCGTCAGGGGGAAGGAGGAGAGAGGTCCGCGGCGGGGGAGAACTGGTCGCCGGTGAACCCGACGGTGGTTCCTCGCCGGTGGTCCTGTTCTGGGTGGACGGGGTGGTGGCAAAGCATGAGCGGCGGTAGGGGTCACGGAGGTGGGGTCAATTTGACTGGTGGAGGCCTGGGGTGGCCGGTCCACGGCGGGTGGCGGGCGCTCGCGGCGGTGAAGTCACCGGTGAGGCCACCGGGCGCAATAGGCGACGAGCAGGTGTGCGCTAGGCTTGTGACGGAGCGACGGACCTTAAGAGCTAGAGCAATTTGATCAAACACCACTAGAGAGAGGAGGACGGAGCTCACCAGAGAGGGGAGGGACGGCGGCGGCGCTGGCTCAATCGAGCTCGGGGAAGGGAAGGGGGAGGTAGTCGAGGCTGGTGTGGGGAAGGCGGAGCTTGGGTGGTCCTTTTTATAGGCGCCCGGGGAGGGGGGAAGGGAGGAGGGGTGGCGAGCGCCGACGAGCTCTCCATGACAGTGGTGATGGCGCAAACTGGCGATAGGACGGCTCGGGCAGGCGGGGGTTTGAAGGGACGGCTCGGGCACAGTGAGCGGGGGCGCATGGTGCCAACCGAGCTAGTGAGCGCGTTAATGGCGAGGAGACGGGGCGGACGGTGGTCGGCGGCGAACGCGCCGGTGAAGTCATGGGCGGGATGAGGGGTCTGACGGGTGGGCCCGGGCTGCTAGTGGAAGAGCGACGAGAGAGGGAGAGGGGAGGGGCGACCGGTCAGCGGGAGCGGCGCGCGGGAGGGGAGCGCGGCTGATGGGTGGGGCCGGGGTGTCAGGCGCGGGCGCGGGCGCGCGATGCTGGGCTGCCTGGGCTGCGGGTGGGAGAGGGGGAGGTGGGCGCGCGAGAGGGGGGAGTGGCTTGGGCCGGAAGCGGCCCAGCTGAGGGGGGGAGAGTTTTTCCTTTTTTTTCTTTTTTCTATTTTCTATTTCTCATTTCTATTTTCTATTTCTATTTCTTTTTACCACCTTTTCTTTTGAACAATAATTAGCTAAATAATCTTAGGTGCTAAAAATAATCTATGTGAGGTACTTCTAACAATCAAAGTGTATGCATATGATGAGATGACCTATGGGATGGAGTTTAGGGAGAGATAAAAAAATTAGGGGGGTTAGGAGATTAGGGTTCCAAACCTTGGGTTGAAATTTTGGGATGTTACAGCTTCCAACCTGCGAGCAAAGACAACACTAAACTTAATGTTCATGGTAACAAAATTCCTCAATTTGTGAAGGGCAAAGTTCATATGGTGCATGATAGGGAAGGTTACATTTTATATACTAAGAACTATCTTGCACATAAAATGGCTAGACCTAAAAATTGTAAGAAATCTCATTCTATTGCTCGTCATGCTTATATCTACAAGAATGAGGAATCCATCTCTAGTCATTCTACTTCTCATGACAAAACTGCTAAAATGACTAAGAAAAAGATTGATGATGCATCTCATGATCCTAAGTTATCTTTTAAGACCTTTGATGCATCTTTTGTGCTAACTAAAAAATCAGACAAAGTATTTGCCAAATAAGTTGGGGCATGCACAAGAGTCCAAAGACTTGTGTCTAGGTACCCAAGGTGCTTGTTTCTAATGTGAAAGGACCCAAAGACCATTTGAGTACCTAAGGGCAAGGCCTAAATTTGTGTTATAGGTTTATGCATCCTGAAGGACAAGTTAGATAATCTATAGTTGTCGGCGTTTTGGACCCACGTGGACCCTCAACCGACCAGTGAATTTGACGTTGCGTGTCCCTGCCCAGATGGGTTGATGCAAGATGAAACACAAGAGGGAGGATGAGGCTTATATTATCTTGCACCGGGGTGCTCGTAGTAGGGGTTACAAGCTTCGCAAGAGAGGGTGTGGCCTTGGAGTTAGCCGTCTGAGTTAGCCCCCCTCGCCCTTGTCTCCGCTTCCGCCCCCCTTGGGAAGGCCTTGGGCATCCCCTTTTTATAGATACAAGGGGATGGTCCAGCTGTACATATGGGGGTGTAGCTATGTGCTAACGTGGCCGGCGGAGAAGTGCTTGAGCCCTGTAGTAGCTTAGCTGGCGGTGAGGCCCTGGGTCCTGCTGACGTTTCTTTGCCTTCGTAGAGAGCTGAGAACAATCGACGTCATGGATGCATGCAGGGAACCATCATTACCTGTTGCCGGAGTAATCTAGATGTGACACCGGTCTTGTTCCTTCGTAGCCTGAGACGACTAGCTAGAGGTAGGGTAATGATGTATCCCCTGTAGCATAGTCGGTCCGAGGCCGAGGTCGGGCGAGGTGGCGACTTCTCCTGAGGACGAGGCTGAGGTCGGGTGAGGCGGAGACTTCTCCTGAGGCCGAGGCTGAGGTCGGGCGAGGCGGGGACCTTCTCCCGAGGTCGAGGCTGAAGCCGAGGCCTGGGGTCGGGCGAGGCGGAGACCTTCCCCCGAGGCCGAGGCTGAAGCCGAGGCTAGGGGTCGGGCGAGGCGGAGACCTTCTCCCAAGGCCGGGGCTGAGGGCGGGGCCTGGGGTCGGGCGAGGCGGAGTTCCCTGTTGCGCCCGAGGCTGAAGTCGGGAGAGGTCGTGACTTACTGTTGTTAGTCTTACCCTAGTGGTTGGCACAATAGTCGGAACAGGGTGAATAGTGTTGTTTTCCTGTCAGAATGATCAGTAAAGGGGCAAAGTGACTGCGGTCATTTCGACCTTGCCGACTGAGGCGCGGGTGTTAGGATAAGGTGTCAGGCGATCCCCGCATTAAATGCGCATGCGATACGGTCGGTTGGTAAGGCGATTTGGCCGAGGTTGCTATACAACAAAGTTTGCCTGAGCTTAGCCTCGGGCGAGCCGGGGGTGCGCCTGCTGCCTGAGGGGACCCTCGGGCGAGGCGCGAATCCATTCAGGACTACTGTTCTTGCCCGAGGCTGGGCTCGGGCGAGACGAGATCGCGTCCCTTGGTAGATGAGGCTTTAACCTCGAGCCGTTCTTGCCAGCCTTTACAGTTTGTTTTAAAGATGTTTTCCAGCCATGCTTAGGAGTATTGGGGGTACCCCTAATTATGGTACCCGATAGTAGCCCCCGAGCCTCAAAGGGAGTGTAGGCACTCGCTTGGAGGTTCTGCCGGATTTTTTGCAAGGGGACTGGCCTTTTTTCGGTTATATTTTGCTCCGATGGGTGCGCGCGTGCGCACCCGTCGGGTGTAGCCCCCGAGGCCTCGGAGGAGTGGTTTGACTCCTCTGAGGTCTTAATTCTTCTTGTGATTCCTCGGTCGGCCTTGTTGTTCCCTCATGCGGCATAGCCGCAGCCCGGGTGCATGGTCAGGCTCCGAGTTTTAAGCTGGTTTGTCGACGTGGTCAACAATTTGGCCGTAGCCTGGTGCCAGAGCAGCCCCCGAGCCTCTGCACGGAGCGAGAGGACGATCAATGACCGTCTCGGCTTTTTATAGTATGCCCCTTCGTCACCTTTCCGCAAGGAGGAAGGGGGAACGCGCCATGTTACCCTCGGTGGGCGCCGAACATGGTGTTTCCAGTGAGTTGCTATTGGGTAATCCGAGCGGACGCCCGAGCCCTGTTCGATAAGGGTCGGCTAGTGGCCCAGAGGCGCGCTCCAAAAGTACCTGCAGGTGATTTGCTGGACCTAGACCCGTTCGATAGGGTCCGAGGGCTCGGTGCCTCCCTTCGGTGGGATTCCATTACAAACTGTTCCCGCTGGTCTTGGAAATGTCTTAGGGTACCTCGGGAGCGTAGCCCGAGCCTTGACCATGTAACGGACATACCCAGGGTCATCCCTGACTCTGTATGCTCTGGGGCGGCTGTCGAATCCCTTCGAGGGGCCAGCCTTCGAACCCCTGATCAGTAAAGGGCTCGGAGCCCGAGTGCTCTAGGGTGGTCGCCGGACCCCGCAGGGCGCAACCTTCGAACCCCTGATCAGTAGGAGGGCTCGGGGCCCGTTTCCTTCGCTGAGAAGGATCCTTTCGAAATATCCCCTTTCCCGATCCCTGTGGCAAGAGAGAGAGAGAGAGAGGGAAAAGGAAAAAGGATATAAATTTAAACAATGTGGCGCACCTTTTTTGAGGCGGTCATCATGACGGAGGCGAAACGGCGCCCGCTTCGGCTGCCAAAGGTGTCGCGTACCCTGCCAGGGAGTTAATGTGACGGGACGGGCGACTCGCGGGGTATCTGTTGCGCGTGCGCGAGTCGTTCGAGGAACCGAAAACCCGTTTTTCCTTCGAGTTTGAAATTCACGAAGGGTTCGGGCGAAGTTTTGGGTGGATCTCGTCCGGTCCTTTATATACCCGGAAGAGGGGCCGACGATGGTTCTTTACCCTGTCATTTGCGCTTGCCTTCTGCTTTTGTTTTCGCAACCTAAGAGAGTAGACAGAGAAGATAAAACCGCGCACCTCATCCCCTCCGCCTCCACCGCTTCTGCTTGGCGATGGCTGACAAGGCGACCGTCATTCCGCCGTGCGACCCGTGGCCTTTCTCCACCATTACTGTGGAGGATCTGCAGGCCCTTGTTACCGAGGGTTTGCTCCGTCCTCTCTCCGGTGGGCCGCAGCCTGAGTGGTTGGCCCCCGGGAGCGAGGCAGACCCGACTCCGCCGCCGGGGTACGTTGTCAGTTTCACCCCCTTCCATGAGCGGGGGTTCGGGATGCCAGCGAGCCGCTTGGAGTTTGTTATCTCGTAGCCCCTCTGGTGTGGAGGTAGTTCATTCCTGCGGGAATGGAGCTGGGGTCCCGTTTGTAAGGGAATGTACTGGTATTTGCCTGAGAGCAAAATGTAATTGCTTTAAGTACTAAGACATCTGCCGCAGGTCGGGAAAACCGTCGAGGGTGCTGCCGACGTCTAAGTCTATGTAGCTTAGTTATCCTAAGTATGTGTGTTTGTTTTCTATGGCTGCTGATAGGGATGAAAACGGTTTCGGAATTTTTCAGAATTCTAGAAACCGATTTCGAAATTTTTCGATCGGATTTATCGGTAACGGTATTTTTCGAAAACGGAATCGGTTTTCGGAATTTTCTATCGGAATCAGTATCGGAATCGGCGTGGTGTTTTACCGACCGTTTCCATCGGTTACCGGTTTTTGTCGGAAATTACCGGATTTATGTCTCGAAAATTTCCGGAATTGTGTCTCGGAATTTTTTCGGAATTTTCCAGCATGTGATTTTTTCGCATCGCCTGTACATCTCTGGATAAGGATTACTTATTTTTGTATTTTTTGGACGCTTTAAGATTTTTTGGGGGTTAGATGGTGTTGGAAGGCAGTTCAGATTAACGATTTGGTCTCTCGAACGAATCCATCATTTTCTATGCACATGTTATGTATTAGTAATATATAATGATAGAGAGCCGACAGTCTGTCTTTTCCACACACTAGATTTTAGGGTTTTCCTGTGAGGCTGTGAAAAAACCCTTTATGTAAGGAAAAAATATTTCATGAGTAAGCATGTCACGTCAACTAAATCGAGTGGATATTGTGAATTGTGAACTTTGAGTATGTTAACTTGTGATCTTTATGAACTTGTTATACTGTGAACTTGTTATATTGTGAACTTGTGATCTTTGTAAACTTTTTATATTATAAATTTATGATCCTTGTGAACTTGTTATATCATGAGTTGTGAACTTGTCGTATTTGTGATGTTTTGTCAATTTTGTTTTATTGTGAAGTTTGATATGTTTACCGATCGTATTTTAGATTTCGACCGTTACCGGTGTATTTTCTGCACCGAACTTTCGTTTCCGATGTTTCCGAAATACCGATGCCGTTTCCGTTTCCGGAGTTACCGTTTTCGATTTTGTTTCCGATAAAAAATATGAAAACGGTAATGGTTTTAGTGTTTACCGACCGTTTCCGACCGTTTTCATCCCTAGCTGCTGAGGCCTAAATATTTGGGTATTCGAGTATAAAGTCGTGTTTCTTTCCTCTTATTTCGAGCATTAGGACTTGTTTGTCGGTAGCAGAATCACTTATCCGAGCGTGAGCTACCTTTCGCGAAAGGTGATGAGTGAGGTATCCGTATCCCGGAGGCGTAGGAGTCCCTCGGCTCGGTCGGCCTTGCCGTTCGAGGTCTCTCCCGCTCGTTTTTAGGATTTTGTTACCGACATAGTCGAAAGGCACGAAAGTCGTTTTGGTAGAAAACCTTTTCGAGGAAAATTTTGACGCAGAGGGGGTTCCCCCCTTTCTAGACCCGAGGCGACCGCTCGGGCCGGGACCCTTGCGGAGGGCCTGGCCGTGGCCGTCGGGTCTGCCCGGTCCGCCTAAGCCATGGCCTCACAGCAGCGTGCCCGGGCCGAAGGTATGTTTTGCCTGCTTTGTGACTTTGTTTTAGCTTCATTCTTCTCCTCGTGTCTGAAGAATATCGTCCGGCTGTCTTCAGGGTTCGAGACGACTCTTAACGAGTCCGTCAAAACTGCAAGATGCTTGCCTAGGCGGCTGAGCAGAAGGAGGCCGACCGCATGGCCATGTCCGAGGCCATCTCGGCCTTCTGCCGGACCTTTGGCCTCGACGACGTCCCCTCGGGCAGCTCCCCCCAGAGTCACATGCGGGCCTTGGGCGGCCACGTGCGCAATAGACTCCGCGGGGCGCTGCACCACGGCGTTAGGCGGGCCTTCGCCGTCATCGCTTCCAACTACGACGTGGATTTGGAGCGGGTCAGCGAGGGCTACTGCTTACCCGACGAAGAGGAGGCCGCCCTATCCGAGGTCCAAAGGCTTGACGCGGCTGCCGAGGGCCCAGACGCGGTGCTGGCTTCCTTTTTCGAGGTGGAGATCCTTCCGCTTGTGTCGCCGTCCGAGGCCGGGCCAGATTACGCCACGGGTAGGAATGACGCCGAGGGTGCCGCTCCTCCCCCTGCCGACACCTGAGCCTGTAGGGAACAATTTGTTTTAATTATGTGTATGTTTCTTGCGGCTGCTGAGGCCAAAACATTTTTAGTGTTATAGTATGAAGCTGCGTTTGTTTCCTCTTGTTTCGAGCGTTAGGACTTGTTCGGTAGCAGAATCACTTGTCCGAGCGTGAGTTACTTTTCGCGGAAGGTGATGAGTGAGGTATCCATATCCCGGAGGCGTAGGAGTCCCTCGGCTCGGTCGGCCTTACCGTTTAAGGTCTCTCTCGCTCGTTTTTAGGATTCCGTTATCGATATAGTCGAAAGGCACAAAAGTCGTTTTGGCAGAAAACTTTTCCGATGAAAATTTTGACACAGAGAGGGTTCCCCCCTTCTAGCCCCCGAGGGAGGGTCGGTTTTTGCTGAGGCAAGGCCGATCCTCCCTTGACGGTTAGACTTTTTATTTATATATGTAAAGGGACCGAGGTACATGAACGACTTGAAACATTTTAGGTATAAAAGCGACGTAGTTGTTCGATGTTCCAAGCGTTGCTGTAGACCTCGCCTTGATCGTTGGCCAGCTTGTATGTCCCGGGCTTCAGAATTTTGGCGATGATGAACGGCCCTTCCTAGGGGGGAGTAAGCCTGTGGCGCCCTCGGATGTCTTGTCGTAGCCGAAGCACCAAATCTCCCACTTGGAAGCCTCGGGGCCGAATCCTTCGGGCGTGGTAGCGTCGCAGAGACTGCTGATACCGCGCCGAGTGTAGTAAGGCTACGTCCCGAGCCTCTTCCAGCTGGTCCAATGAATCCTCTCGGCTGGTCTGGTTGTTTTGGTCATCGTATGCCTTTGTCCTCGGGGAGCCGTATTCCAAGTCTGTCGGTAAGATAGCCTCGGCCCCATAGACTAGGAAAAACGGCGAGAAGCCCGTGGCCCAGCTCGGCGTCGTCCTCAGACTCCAAACCACCGAGGGTAGTTCTTTTATCCACTGCTTGCCAAACTTGTTGAGGTCGTTGTAGATCCTTGGTTTTAGACCCTGCAAAATCATGCCATTGGCGCGCTCCACCTGCCCATTTGTCATTGGGTGAGCTACGACGGCCCAGTCCACACGGATGTGGTGGCCTTCGCAGAAGTCTAGGAACTTTTTCCCAGTGAATTGCGTGCCATTATCAGTGATGATAGAGTTTGGGACCCCAAAGCGATGGATGATATTTGTAAAGAACGCCACCGCCTGCTCGGACCCGATGCTGGTTAAGGGTCGGACTTCGATCCACTTGGAGAATTTATCGATGGTGACCAGCAGGTGCGTGAAGCCCCCGGGTGCCTTCTACAAGGGACCAACGAGGTCCAGACCCCATATGGCAAACGACCAAGTGATAGGTATTGTCTGTAGGGTCTGAGCGGGTAGGTGCGTCCGTCTCACGTAGAATTGACACCCTCGGCAGGAGCGTACAATCCTAGTGGCATCGGCCACCGCGGTCGGCCAGTAGAACTCTTGTCGGAAAGCGTTACCTACGAGGGCTCGAGGTGCTGCATGGTGACCGCAAGCCTCCGAGTGTATTTCTTGTAACAGCTCTTGTCCTTGGGCGACGGATATGCATCGTTAGAGGATGCCTGAGGGGCTGTGGTGGTACAACTCTTTTTCATCACCCAGTAAAACGAATGACTTGGCGCGCCGAGCCAGGCGCTGAGCTTCGGCCTTGTCGAGGGGCAGCTCTCCTCGGAGGAGATATTCCAGGTACAGGGTCTACCAGTTTAGGTTTGGCGTAACCCCATTCTGCTCTTTCTCGACGCGCAGGGCCTCACCCTCGGCGGCCGAGGGTACCTCGGGTTGGGCCAAGGTCGCCTCGGGTTCGGGTGCGTCGTCGAGTTTGATGGATGGTTGATATATGTCCCTAGAGAAGACGTTCGGGGGAACCGTCGTCCGTCCCGAGGCTATTTTAGCCAGCTCATCCGCAGTCTCGTTGTACCGTCGAGCAACATGGTTGAGTTCCAGCCCGTAGAACTTATCTTCCAAGCGCCAAACTTCGTCACAGTAGGCCGATCCTGACTTTCTTGCTGGCGTCGTTGCTGGGGTCGAGAGAGACAGACTTAACCGCCTCAGCTGGTTCGAAGTTGCTGGCGTGCCGCTTCGCGTCGGGCGCCTCTTTGGAGAGGCAATCCAGGTCGGTGATGAGGGCCTCGGACTCGGCAAGGGCTTCGGCGTACTCCATGCATTCCACGTCGCACTCGTAAGCGTGGCGTTATGTGGATCCGACGGTGATGGTTCCCTTGGGGCCTGGCATCTTGAGCTTGAGGTACGTGTAGTTGGGGACAACCATGAACTTGGCGTAGCACGATCTTCCCAGCACCGCGTGATAGGTCCCATGGAACCCGACCATCTCGAAAGTGAGGGTTTCCTTTCGGAAGTTGGAGGGAGTTCCGAAGCAGACGGGCAAATCAAGTTGCCCAAGGGGCAGGACACGCTTGTCGGGGACAATCCCATGAAAAGGTGCTGCGCCGGCCCGGATCGTGGACAGATCGACCCCCAAGAGCCCTAGGGTCTCGGCGTAGATGATGTTGAGGCTGCTGCCTCCGTCCATGAGGACCTTGGAGAGCCTAGCGTTGCTGATGACGGGGTCAATGACAAGCGGGTACCTTCCTGGGCTCGGTACGCAGTCAGGGTGGTCGCCTTGGTCGAAGGTAATGGGTTTGTCGGACCAGTCTAGGTAGACTGGCGTTGCTACCTTCACAGAGCAGACCTCCCGACGCTCTTGCTTGCGGTGTCGAGCCGAAGCATTCGCCACTTGTTCGCCGTAGATCATGAAGCAGTTGTGGACCTCCGGGAACTCTTCTTCCTTGTCGCCCCCCTTCTTGTTGTTGCCTTGGTCCTTGCCACCTTCTGCCGAGGTTCCTGCCTTATTGAAGTAACGCCAGAGCATGTCACACTTTTCAAGGGTGTGCTTGACAGGACCCCTATGATAGGGGCACGACTCCTTGAGCATCTTGTCGAACACGTTGGCCCCTCCGGGAGGTTTCCGAGGATTCCTGTGTTCGGTAGCAGCGACGAGATCCTCATCAACGGCGTTGCGTTTCGCTTGCGCCTTCTTCCTAGTCTTCTTCTTCGTGCCACGCTGGACGGACGCCTCGGGGACGTCTTCCTTCTGTCTTCCCCAAGGCTGCTTGTCCTTCCAGAAGATGGCTTCGACCACCTCCTAACCAGAGGCGAACTTGGTGGCTATGTCCATCAATTCGCTTGCCTTGGTGGGAGTCTTGCGTCCCAGTTTGCTCACCAGGTCCCGGCAAGTGGCGTCAGCGAGGAAGGCTCCGATGACGTCCGAGTCGGTGATGTTGGGCAACTCGGTGCACTGCTTTTGAAAACCGCCGGATGTACTCTCGTAGGGATTCCCCTGGCTACTGGCGGCAGCTCCGGAGATCCCACGAGTTCCTAGGGCGCACGTACGTACCTTGGAAATTTCCAGCGAAGGCCTTAACTAGGTCGTCCCAGCCGAAGATCTGCGCAGGAGGCAGATGCTTCAGCCAGGCCCGGGCAGCATTAGAGAGGAAAAGGGGGAGGTTGCGGATGATGAGGTTGTCGTCGTCCGTCCCTCCCAACTAGCACGCCAGCCGGTAATCCGCGAGCCACAACTCCGGCCTCGTCTCCCCTGAGTACTTGGTAATGGTAGTCGGGGCTCGGAACTGGGCCGGGAACGACGCCCGTCATATGGCCCGGCTGAAGACTCGCGGACCTGGTGGTTCGGGCGAGGGGCTCCGATCCTCCTCACTGTCGTAACATCCCCCGTGCCTAGGGTGGTAGCCTCGGCACACCTTCTCCTCGAGGCGGGCTCAACGGTCGCGGCGGTGTTACTCGTCGCCGAGGCGATGCTGGGCTGCAGGTGTCCTGTTTCCTGTGTGCTCGGTGTGGACCGAGGCCTCGCACATGCGTCGAGAGGATGCTGCATGATGCTCTGAGGGGCCTCCTCGCCCTCGGGAGGCAGAGCTCTCGGCTCGTCGGACAGCGACGTTTTCCAGGAGGTCCTTGAGTTCGCCCTGGATACGTCGCCCCTCGGTGGTGGATGGCTCCGGTATTGTTCGAAGTAGCATCGTCGCTACAGCTAGGTTCTGGCCGGCCCCGCTGAAGGCCGGGGGCAGCCCTGCCCTGGCATCGTCAATGATACGGCGCTGGACGTCCCGAGCCCGATGACGCGCTCCTCCGGCGAGTGCTCGGCCTGCCCACTCCTGCTCGATGTTTTGTCGGAGCTGCACAAGTCGCCCTGTTTCTTCGTCGAGCTTGGCCTGCATCTCGCGGAGTTGCTCGAGCTGTGTGCCCTGACCCCTCGCAGGGACTCGGACCACAGCTAGCTCCCGCGGGATCTCAACGCGAGATGCAGGCACAGGGGCGTCGTCATTTCCTGGCATGCCGAGGTGGTTGTCTTCGTCGTGATCCCCCTGATCGATGTGGAAACACTCGCGACTTGGATCGTAACCCTTGTCGTCAAGGTTGTGGCCATCGTCAGAGTAACCGGAGAGGCAGTGGTCACATGCAGATATGAAGTCTCGCATGGCACTGGGATCACGGAGTCCGGAGAAATCCCAACTGAAGTCGGGGTCGTCTTCTTCCTCGGAACCCGCGGGTCCGGAGGTTGAGACGGCTGTCAGTCGGTCCCAAGTTGACCACATATGGTACCCCGGAAGGTCAGGATATGCCCTTGTGAAAGCGCTCACCGAAGTGGGGTCACTTGGTGGATCGAAGCTGAATCTAAAGGGAACAGGGTGGAAAACTGATGGTACCTCCTGGTTGATGGACGGTGGTGAAGTTGCATCGGGGATGGAATGTGTCGTTATCTCAGGTGTGAGACTAATGTCCGACAAGTCCCTCACAAGGGTGCCGGTGTCACCAGTCCGCCTGGGGTTGGCACGTTGCTGGGAAGCGACACCCGTCATTGTCCCAGGTGCGAGGATAACACCCGACATGTCTCTCGCAGGGGTGCCGGCGTCGTCGGCTCGCTCTGGTCCGACAGTCGACGAGGTGCCGCCTCTTGCCTGGCCATGGTTGCTCTGTCTTCTCCTCTCCGGCGAGGAGGGTGGCGGGGCAAACTCGGATGTTCCTCTTCTGTCGCGGGGAGATGCCGTCGTCGAGTTCACCTCCGCCATGCGAGCCGACGACCATCGTTGTTGTCGTGCTGCGGGGGGAGGAGTACCATGTCGTAGCTATCGTCGCGGGACATGAACTCGAGACTCCTAAGCGGAGCACCGACCTGGGCTGAAGAGGCTGCCGAAGATTGTCCATCTGGAACTCAACGGGAAAGTATTGCCAACACGCAGTAGCCCCTACCTGGCGCGCCAACTGTCGGCGTTTTGGACCCGCGTGGACCCTCAACCGACCAGTGAATTTGATGCTGCGTGTCCCTGCCCAGATGGGTTGATGCAAGATGAAACACAAGAGGGAGGATGATGCTTATATTATCTTGCACCGGGGTGCTCGTAGTAGGGGTTACAAGCTTCGCGATAGAGGGTGTGGCCTTGGAGTGAGCCGTCTGAGTTAGCCCCCTCGCCCTTGCCTCCGCTTCCGCCCCCCTTGGGAAGGCCTTGGACATCCCCTTTTATAAATACAAGGGGATGGTCCAGTTGTACATATGGGGGTGTAGCTATGTGCTAACGTGGCCGGCGGAGAAGTGCTTGAGCCCTGTAGTAGCGTAGCTGCCGGTGAGGCCCTGGGTTCTGCTGACGTTTCTTTGCCTTCGTAGAGAGCTGAGAATAATCGACGTCATGGACGCATGCAGGGAACCATCATTACCTGTTGCCGGAGTAATCTATATGTGACACCGGTCTTGTTCTTTCGTAGCCTAAGACGGCTAGCTAGAGGTAGGGTAATGATATATCCCCTGTAGCGTAGTCGGTCTGAGGCCGAGGTCGAGCGAGGCGGTGACTTCTCCTGAGGCCGAGGCTGAGGTCGGGCGAGGCGACGACTTCTCCTGAGGCCGAGGCTAAGGTCGGGCGAGGCAGGGACCTTCTCCCAAGGCCGAGGCTAAAGCCGAGGCCTGGGGTCGGGCGAGGCAGAGACCTTCCCCCGAGGCCGAGGCTGAAGCCGAGGCCAGGGGTCGGGCGAGGCGGAGACCTTCTCCCAAGGCCGTGGCTGAGGCTGAGGCCTGGGGTCGGGCGAGGCGGAGTTCCCTGTTGCACCCGAGGCTGTACTTGGGAGAGGCCCTGACTTACTGTTGTTAGTCTTACCCTGGTGGTTGGCACAGTAGTCGGAACAGGGTGAATAGTGTTGTTTTCCTGTCAGAACGATCAGTAAAAGGGCGAAGTGACTGCGGTCATTTTGACCTTGCCGACTGAGGCGCGCGTGTCAGGATAAGGTGTCAGGCGATCCCCGCATTAAATGTGCATGCGTTACGGTCGGTTGGTAAGGCGATTTGGCCGAGGTTGCTATACGACAAAGTTTGCCCGAGCTTAGCCTCGGGCGAGCCGGGAGTGCGCCTGCTGCCTGAGGGGACCCTCGGGCGAGGCGCGAATCCATTCGGGACTAATGTTCTTGCCCGAGGCTGGGCTCGGGCGAGACGAGATCGCGTCCCTTGGTAGATGAGGCTTTAACCTTGAGCCGTTCTTGCCAGCCTTTACAGTTTGTTTTAAAGATGTTTTCCAGCCATGCTTAGGAGTATTGGGGGTACCCCTAATTATGGTACCCGACAATAGCGGCTGCATAAACCATATGTCATGGGAGAAGAAAATGGTCTCCTCATATGAGAAAAATGATGATCACCAAAGAGCAGTCACATTCGGGGACAGGAATCAAGGTTTGGTCAAAAGATTGGGTAAAATTGCATATCACATGACCATTCTATTTCTAATGTATTTCTTGTAGAATCTTTAGGTTATAATCTGTTTTCTATGTCTTAATTATGCAAAATAGACTACAATTGTTTATTTACTGATATTGGTGTTACCGTTTTTAGAATAAGTGATTATTCATTAGCTTTTAAGGGAGTGTTCAATGGACAACTATATTTAGTTGATTTCACTTATGATAATGTTGAACTAGACACTTGCTTAATTGCTAATACTAGTATTGGTAGGATCTAGCATCGTCAACTTGCCCATGTTTGATTGAAGAATCTTCACAAATTTCTAAAAGGGGAACACATTTTAGGATTGACAGATGTTAAATTTATCATATATCTTCTCAAATGATAGATATAAAATTCGGGTACCATTCGGATACGGATACGTTTTCAACTTTTTTATTGTAGGGAGCAAATAATGTATAAAAAATTATGCAAAATTGTATTCTTATATGTAATAATTTGCTTTATAACACAAGGAAATATTAGCATCAAATTTCATACATATCTATTTTAAAATATTAGATTTGTCCTAAGAGTTTGGGTACTCGTTTTCATCCCTAGTTGAAGTTCTTGTGATGTTGTGTTTGATGAGACTAATGGCACTCAAATGGAGCAAGTTGATCTTCATGAGTTAGATGATGTGGAGGCCCCATGCACCATGCTAAGGAACATGTCAATTGGAGATGTGCGCCCAGAAGTGTCCGAGGAGCTACACAAGATCAACCTTCATCCTCTATGCAAGCATCTCCACCAACACAAGATGAGGAACAAGCTCAGAAAGAAGTAGATCAAATTCAAGATAATGAGCCACCTCAAGATAATGGCATTGGTCAAGGGGAGATAAAGTTAAACAAGAAAAAGAGGATGAACAAGAAATTCAAGCTCAAAGACAACCTTACCCAAGAGTCCATCAAGCAATTTAATGAGACCAACCCATCGACTCCATTCTCGGTAACATTCAAAAGGGGGTAACCACTCACTCTCGAGTTGCTCATTTCTATGAATATTACTCTTTTGTGTCTTCTATTGAGCCTTACAGGATTGAAGACGCAAATAGAGATTCGGACTAGGTGATGGCAATGCAAGAGGAGCTCAATAACTTCATGAGGAATGAGGTTTAGCATTTAGTTCCATGTCCTAACCAAAATGTTATAGGTACCAAGTGGGTATTCCGCAACAAACAATATGAGCATGGTTTGGTGACTAGGAACAAAGCCGAACTTGTTGCCATGAGTTGTTCACAAGTCAAAGGTTTGGATTTTGATGAAACCTATGCACCCTTATCTAGGCTTGAGTCAATTCGCATATTACTTGCCTATGCAACTTACCATGGCTTTAAGTTGTATCAAATGGATGTGAAAAGTGCCTTCCTCGATGGCCCTATCAAGGAAGAGGTATATGTTGAGCAACCTTTTGGCTTTGAAGATTGTGAGTATCCTTCACGTGTTTATAAGCTCCTAAAGGCGTTTTATGGGCTTAAGCAAGCCCCAAGAGCATGGTATGAATGTCTGAGAGTCTTTCTCATTTCTAATGGTTTCTAAGTCAAAAAATCTAATCCTGCACTCTTTACTAAAACAATTGACAAAGTCTTGTTTATATGCCAAATCTATGTTGATGGTATTATCTTTGGGTCTGCTAACAAGTCATCTTGTGAAGAGTTTAGTAGGATTATGATATAGAGATTTTAGATGTCCATGATGGGGGAATTGAAGTATTTCCTTGGATTTAAAATCAAATAACTCCAAGAGGGCATATTCATCAGCCAAACAAAGTACACTCAAGACGTACTCAAAAAGTTTGGGATGAATGGTGACAAGCCCATCAAAACTCATACGAGGACAAATGGGCATCTCGACCTCGACATGGGAGGTAATTCAGTAGATCAAAAGGTATATCGGTGTATGATAGGTTGTTGATTGCTTTACTTATGTGCTTCTAGACTGGACATTATGCTTTTTGTATGCATTTGTGCAAGATTCTAAGTCGACCCTAAGGAATGCCACCAAAGGGCCATGAAAAAGATCTTGAGATATTTAGTTCATACTCCTACTTTTGGGTTTTGGTACCCCAGGGGTTCTACCATAGATCTCGTTGGGTAGTTAGATGCTAATTATGCAGGATGCAAGGTAGATAGAAAATAGTACATTAGGGACTTGTCAGTTTCTAGGGAGATCCTTAGTGTCTTAGGCTTCAAAGAAACAAAACTCAGTAGCTCTATCCACCATTAAGGTCGAGTACATTGATGCAGGGCATTGCTGTGCATAATTACTCTGGATGGGGCAAACTCTTAGGGACTATGACTACAAATTGAGCAAAGTCCCTCTCCTATGTGACAATGAGAGTGCAATCCGCATGGTGGAGAATCTTATTGAACACAGCCGCATAAAGCACATAGACATCTGGTACCACTTCCAGAGAGACCACTCACAAAGGGGGATATCGTAATTGATCATGTTAGCACCATAAACAGTTAACCGATATCTTCACCAAGCCATTAGATGAAAAGAGATTTTGTGAGCTTAGGAGTTAACTAAATGTCTTAGATTTTAGGAACATTGATTGAAATATTGCACGCATTGCTCAATTTTATACCTTTGATCATGACATGTCTTTTCATTTGGTACAATTGCATGTTTTTTATTCTTCTTGTGCCAAATTGTATTTTTCTACTTAGTCATAGATTAAAAGGGAAATGGAGTTGAAGGCAAAGACAAAGCTTCCACTGCGCATCCGTTCGGTATCGAACACCCTTTACCCAACTATTGTACTTAAATCCATATCTTTCCTGTTAGAGGCCTCCAGATTTCTTCGTTTTTGGCGCTTAATGCCAAAGGGGGGGGGGAAATTAAGAGGCCAAAGCAAAAAGACCGCACATCACCTAGTTTTTAAAACCTTTTAATCTTCCAAATTTGTACTATTGCTTTTTGCAAAAAATCCTCTTGGCAGCTAAGAGGAGGAAAACTATTTATGCAAAAGGGGAGAAGTTATTCAGGGGGAGCTTTTATGTGGCTAAAGGAAAAGCATTTGAGAACGGGGGGAGTCTTTCAAACTTAAAAATGCTTTTTGAAAATTCTACTCTTACACCTTAGGCCATGAATTTGAAAAGTTTTTATCAAAAGCATTGCAAAATCAAGCCAAGTGGTGCAAATGTGGCCCAAAATTTTAACTATATCAAAAACATAAATAGGTTCTTAGAACGACTTTCATTTCAAGTAACTTATGCACTCTTGTCAAAATTGCAAACTAGTTGCATTTCTACACTTCATATTTGTTTTGGCATCAATCGCCAAAAAGGGGGAGACTGAAAGGAAAATGGCCTTAACCATTTTATCTAATTTATTTTGGTGCTTGATGACCATCACAACCTTATGGACTAACTAGTTTGCCTAGTCATTAATTCACAAGTGCAATAAGTCCACTCAACCCAGTCCTGAGTCAAAAACAACTCAAAACCGACCACAAAGGGGCAAAACTTGGAAAATAAGAAGAACACCTTGTTTCACACCTTGGATAAGTTACATACACCCATAGGAATCTAATTAAGACATCTAAGGAGGTTGGAATAGCTTAGTTTCACAAAGTCACCATTTTGGAGCTAGTTTGAGCAAAAACATGATTTTGAGAAAGAGAGAAGAAAGGTTCAACAACCATGACTTAGACTTGTTGAATTGTCACCACATATGTTTCTCTAAGTCATAGGAACATCCTCAAAGATAGTCAAAAAGATTTGGAGAAGAATTGGACAAAAGATAGAAAGTTGGGCTACTAGACAATTGCACCGGGGGCTCGTCGGATTGTCCAGTGCCATACCGAACTCTCCGGTCCAAGGGCTCAGCCTTAGTCAAAAATAGACTAGCACACCAGGGCTCACCGGACTGTCTGGTGGCGCACCGGACCGTCCGGTGTGAATTATAGTGAATCAGCTAGCTTTGGGAATTTTTGGAGCCGAGGCACCGGACCATCCGATGGCACATCGGATGGTCTGACAGGGCTCCAACGGTCACCTACCATTTCAGAACGGACACCTACCAGGGTACTATTCACGGTCCGGTGGCACACCGGACAGGCACTGTTCATGGCCCAGTGCACCACTCGAGTGTGTAGTTTTTGCAGCATTTCTCCAACAACTATTTCTGTTGTTGAGTCTATAAATACCCCCAACCAGCACATTAAATACATAAGAGCGACACCAAAGTGATATACATCAAGTGTAATAAAGCCACACAAGCTCACATTCGATCACTAGTGACTTAATGCTTGTGCTATTGAGTATTGCAATCTCTTGTGTTCTTGATTTGAGCTTTCACATTCTCTTTCCCATTCTCATTCTCTTGATTGTAAAGCGAGACAAGAGACTCTGAATACTTTGTGTGGAGATCCTTGCGATACTTAGTGTCCCTATGATAGTGAAGCAAGCTCAATTGGTCTTCGTGACTGTTTGAGAGAGGGAAAGGGTTGAAAGAGACCGTCCTTAGTGGACTCCTCAACGAGGACATAAACTCTTCAGAGTTATACCTCAGAAAACAAATTGCCATGTCTTTGTGTTGATCACTCTTTGCGATTTGATTCTTCCTCTCCCCTCTCCCTCTAGTTCTCTTGCTTTCAATTATTTTGAGTTGGCTCCCAAAGTTATTTGCATTGATTGAGCAACTCATAGCAAGAAGAACTTTTCTTCCATACTCCAATTTAATTAATACTCGTTGTAACCCTAACCTCAAGAAAAGTTTGTGTTCAGAGTTTGTAATTTTCAGGTTTTGCCTATTCATCCCCCTCTAGGCGACTTTCAGCAGGTCCTTCTGGGGCAAACCTTTCCCTTGTCCTCCTGCTGATTCATGGGCCCTAGGGTCCTTAAGATCTTTGCCCCAACAGTAACCCCTGAGCCTCATGGGAGAGTGTCTCCCCTTGGTGGCTTCCCTCGGGTCGGATGGAGATTGCTCTGTCCCTCTCGGCGTCTGAGTCCAAAGGGTAGGTAGGATTTGCAAGACTCGTCATTAGCCCTTTGGAGGCCAGTCAGTCGCTAGAAGTAGAGGGTATCTCTACCCTATCCTTAATCGGCTTCGTCTGTCGCCTTTTCACTCTCTGGAAAGGAGATCTTGTAAGAAAGCTGCCCCGACCGAGCCCTTTGGGGGACCTCTTGGTGAATCATGGATCGTGGCAAGCGTCATGCCTCGGAGTGCCCTCACCAGGGCCAGCTCAAAAGTCACCCCATGCGAGAAGGGTAGGTAGTTTTTGGAAGCTTCCTAACCCTTTCTCCCTTTGTTATTCTCTAGGGATGGCTTATTTTGCAGGACGGTTGGCTCAAGTGCCCGAGGAGAGGTCATCTCCCTTTTGTCTTCCCCCATGACTTCTCCGGATGAGGAGTCAAGGGCTGGCCGACGCTCCAAATGTGATTGGTCACCTTCTCCCGACTGTAAGGCTAGTCGGGCCTAGGCCCCACCTAGGTCGTGTTATCCTAGCAGGAAAGTTGTGGCTGGTCATACATAGCACAAAGGGTCCAGGCCCCAGACCCTTCCATTGCTCGCGATGGCTGAGCTGTAGGGTTGTCTGGAGGCATTGTGTTCGGCCTTTAGGACATATGACATTTATATTGTGGGACTTCAAGCATGTCGGGCTGACATGGAGGCCCGTGTGTTGAGTAAGCCACAACTCCCGCTCCCTATCACCTTCCGCACCATAGGGTTGTTCGGACATTATTCTTATCTCTTAGCAGCGCGGGAGGTGGAGCTGACAGAGCTCCATCGGCAGGGCCGTACCGGAGGGGGTGCGGAGGGTGCGGCCGCACCAGGCCCCCAAAAACATAGGGCCCTTAGTCACTGGACGCTAGCACTTTTTCCTGTTAAATATATCTATTCTAAACACAAATACGCAAAGAGCTATACGCTATCGACCAACTTCGTTTAGATTGTTAAACTAATGTCTCAATTACTTATCGAATACTCCATCCGTTTCAAAATAGTTTTTTTAGCTCTTGATTTTATGTTTATATTCAACTATATAATGATGAATCCACTAAAGAAGCAAAACAAATTCTATTTTGATATAGAGAGAGTATTATTTACTATACACATGATGGTTGCATCGATAGAGAGAAGCTTTTTAAAATTGAAATAATTTTGTGAACTATTTATGGTCAACAATAACTCAATAGAAGTTAAATGGCTTGCCGATTCTATATATCGAAAAAAAGTTGTTGGATGAGATTGATCTCAATAATATAAGCGATGAATTTGTATCACAAAATGTTAGAAGATATTTTTAATGATATCAGATAACAAGTGTTTTCGGCTATATTTTACATTTTTTATCTTATAAACTTCAAAACAGTGCATAATAATTTTTATACGTCAAATATTCGATACTACATGTATAATTATATATATTTGTGTGTGGATGGGGCCTCCATTTTGGATTTCGCACTAGGCCCCCGAAAAGCCAGGAACGACCTCATCGACATGGTGACTCGGAGCATCCACGCTCGCTGGCTGACTCGAGCTGAACGTTTGCTAGACATCTCGAGCTGCGCCCAGAACGTCATGGACCACGATGTCCATCGGGGTGCAGCCATTGCCCTGACGTCGCCCATATCCTCACTAGGTCGACCTTCGCACATCCCGATGGAGCTTCACCAAGGCGCTTTGTCTGTTGTATTCGAGAATTTGATCTAGGTATAAGACTAGGCCACCGGTGGAATCACAGGTATCGTGTCTTCGGAGGACTTGATGTGTTGGGCTCCTTAGGGCCCTTTCACTGATCGTCTTTTAGGTTCCCTTGTGCAGGCTTTGCTCTCGTAGCCTCGACATGTGTCACAATCAGAAGGGTTCGCCATGACCTTCCTTCTTTTAGTTGTAGTCGCAGATTCCCCCCCCCCCTTTCTTTTGCTTGGATGGCCCCACGGCCAGCCCCCGAGTCCAGAATTGTGATAGCAAAAAACTAGAGGGGGCCTTGATGTAAGAAACGTTGTAACTTGGAGAATCTTAATCAATGCTCGTGCATTCTCTTCCTTCTCCTCCCTATTTTACTAGGATGAATTTACCACATGCATCTCCACTTGTAGGGTGGTGGTGTGTGCGCTGGTCTGTTTCTGACCCATCAGTGGGTCAGACATGTTTCCTTGTCATTCGGGCCATCTCGCACTGGCATCAAGCGCGATAGAGAGTCGTAGGGCGAATTTTATTTAATTGTGTCATTCTCCTTGTTTTCCTCATCTTCCTATCGGCCCCCTTGTCGCCCCATCTTCCTCACTCAGCCTTCCTCCTCGCCGATGCTGAGGAAACCCTAGCTCCTCCTCCTAGCTATGTGGTTTTGTTTGTTCATTTTCATGAGCGAGGCCTTGCCTTCCCCCTCCATACCTTTGATGTGACTCTTTTTATTATCTGTAGGTGCAACTTCATTACCTAAATCCAAACAATTTGTCACCAAGCTGGTTATGTTTTCAATTCAGTTGTAGATCGTTTTTTATATGGAACATTTCAAGAACACGTCTTAAAACTACTTTCTATTAGACCATCTCTCTATATACGAGAGGATCAAGGTCAAATCAAAATCTTAAATTCTAATCATAAACAACACATATTGTCTTTCATTCTACTTTCTCTCTTACTGTTTGTCACATCTTTAGTGAGATTTAACAGTGTTTTATGTGAGATTACCAATTTTAGAACAAACTATACATGCTCATCCTCAATGGATCTGATGCTCAAAGTCTTCCGAGCGAAAAACAGTTTATTCTTGTCGGGGACCATAATTAGGGGTACCCTCAAGACGCCTAATTCTCAGCTGGTAACCCCCATCAGCATAAAGCTGCAGAGGCCTGATGGGTTTGATTAAGTCAGGGATCAGTCCATACGAGCGACTTGATCACGCCACGCCCGAGCCTAGCCTCGGGCGAGGGCAGCCGACCCTAAGATGACTCCGTCTCGCCTGAGGTCTCCTCTTTCACGGCAGACGCATCACCGGCTCGCCCGAGGCCCCGCCTTCGATAAGAAGTAACCCTGACTAAATCACCGCACCAACCGACCAAATCCCTGGGGCCTTCAACGCAAAAGGTAAGACTGACGGGTAGCCAGGCTTGGCCAAAAGCGCCAGAGGAAGCTCCGCCCGACCCAGGGCTCGGACTCGGGATAAGGCCCCGGAAGACGGCGAACTCCGCTCCGCCCGACCCAGGGCTCGGACTCGGGCTAAGGCCCCGGAAGACGGCGAACTCCGCTCCGCCCGACCCAGGGCTCGGACTCGGGCTAAGGCCCCGGAAGACGGCGAACTCCGCTCCGCCCGACCTAGGGCTCGGACTCGGGCTAAGGCCCCGGAAGACGGCGAACTCTGCTCCGCCCGACCCAGGGCTCAGACTCGGGCTAAGGCCCCGGAAGACGGCGAACTCCGCCTCGCCCGACCCAGGGCTCGGACTCGGGCTAAGGCCCCGGAAGACGACGACCTCCGCCTCGCCCGACCCAGGGCTCGGACTCCGCCTCGGCCTCTGCCGAACGACCTCCGCCTCGCCCGACCCAGGAGTTCGGGCTCGGCCTCTGTCATGCAGGACGGACTCGACCTCGACTTCGGAGGAGCCTCCACGTCGCCCGACCTAGGACACAAGACCGCCACGTCAACAGGAAGCGTCATCATCACCCTGCCCTGAGCCGACTCGGGTCGCAGAGAACAAGACCGGCGTCCCATCTGGCCAGCTCCGCCAGATAGGCAATGATGGCGCCTCACTAGGCCATGACGACGGCGACTCTCAGCTCCCTTACGAAAGCAGGGAGACGTCAGCAAGAGCACAGCTGTTCCAACAGCTGTCCCTCCGTCAAGCTCCACTGCTTCTCCAACAGCCACGACGCCACACCAACAGGGCGCCAAGATCTCTCCGGCTGCCACCTTGGCATGTACTTAGGGCGCTAGCTCTCCCTCGCTAGACACGTAGCACCTTGCTACACCCCCATTTTGTACACCTGGATCCTCTCCTTACGACTATAAAAGGAAGGACCAGGGCCTTCTTAGAGAAGGTTGGCCTCGCGGGGACGAAGGGCAGGGGCAGGCGCTCTCTCGGGGCCGCCCGCTCCCCTCACCTCGCGCGGACGCTTGTAACCCCCTACTGCAAGCGCACCCGACCTGGGCGCGGGACGAACACGAAGGCCGCGGGAATTCTCCGACTCCCTCACGACCCGGCTCCGGCCGCCTCGCTCTCTCTCGCTCTCTCTCCCCCCTTCGCGCTCGCCCACGCGCTCGACCCATCTGGGCTGGGGCACGCGGTACACTCACTCGTCGGCTCGGGGACCCCCCGGTCTCGGAACGCCGACAGTTGGCGCGCCAGGTAGGGGCCTGCTGCGTGTTGACGAGCAGTTTCCCGTCAAGCTCCAGATGGGCAGTCTCCAACGACCTCTTCAACCCGGGACGGTGCTCCGTTTCGGGAGTCTCGAGTTCATGTCCTTCGACGGCAACTACGACATGATACTCCTTCCACCGCCGCGCGACAGCGACAATGGTGGCGGACAGCCCGCCCGCCGGCGGCGGAATCGACGACGCCTTTCCCGCGTGGGGGAAGGACAACTTTCGAGCTCGCCCCATCCTCTCCCTCGCCATCGGAGGAGGAGGAGGCGGGGCAACCAGGGCCGAGCGGGAGGCCGCGCTCCGACGGCTGTCGAGCAAATCGACATCCCCGGCGCCCCAACGGAGGACACGCCAAGCGTCGCCCTCGCGTTCGAGGCAAAGGCGAGCAGCATCCCCCCGCAACACGTCGACCCCGAGCAGGTGGACGACGCCAGCACGCTCACGGAGGGCCTGCAGGACGTCGCCCTCGCACCCAGGACGACGGCGCGATCAGCCCCCGACGTGACTTCATCGCTCCTCGTCGACAAAAAGGTACCGACTGCTACCCATCTTTCGTCATTTCGACTCGACCTCAGCCCGCCTGGCGACCTCGCTTTGGCGGGCGCTCACGTTGAGGCGAGTGCAACCTCTCTGGGGTTTCGTGTGCGGTCGCCTTGGGACCGATTGACGGGTGTCTCGACCTACGGACCCTCTGGGTCCGAGGAAGATGACGACCCCAGCATCTGCTGGGATTTCTCCGGATCTGGCAACCCTAGTGCCATGCGGGACTTCATGACCGCATGTGACTACTGCCTCTCCGACTGTTCCGACGGCAGCCGCAGCCTTGACGACAAGGACCGCGGCCCGAGCCGCGAATGTTTCCACATCGAGCTAGGGGATCCCTCCGGAGGCGGCTGTCTCGGCATGCCGGAGGATGGTGATCCCCATAGGCCAGCGCCTCGCGCCGACATCCCGCGGGAGCTAGCTGTGGTCCCCGTTCCGGCGGGGGGTCACGACCCACAGCTCGAGCAAGTCCGCGGGGCGCAGGCCGGGCTCGATGAGGGAGCGGGAGCGCTCGAGGCAATCCGCCAGAACATCGGGCAGGTATGGGCGAGCCAGCCCCCGGCCGGAGGAATACGTCACCTGCCCCAAGGTCTCCAGCACCGCATCACCAACGATGCCAGGGACAGACCGCCACCCGCATCCGGCGGAACCGGTCAGGACCTGGCCGCCGCAGCGATGCTCCTCCGCGCGATGCCGGAGTCATCAACCACCGAGGGTCGGCGAATCCAGGGAGAACTCAAGCATCTCCTGGAAGGCGCTGCGGCCCGGTGGGCCGAAAGCTCTGCCTCCCGAAGGCAGGGGTACCCCTCGGAACCTCGTGCCGCGACTTCCCGACTCACGCGGGAAGCCTCGGTCTACACCGGGCGCACGCGCAACACCGCACCTGCGGCCCCGGGCCACCTCGGCGACGAGCACCCTCATCGCGACCGTCGGGCCCGCCTCGACGAAAGGGTGCGCCGAGGCTATCACCCCAGGCGTGGGGGACGCTACGACAGCGGGGAGGATCGGAGTCCCTCGCCCGAACCACCCGGTCCGCAGGTCTTCAGCCGAGCCATTCGGCGGGCGCCGTTCCCGACCCGATTCCGACCACCGACTACTATCACAAAGTACTCGGGGGAAACGAGACCGGAATTGTGGCTTGCGGACTACCGCCTGGCCTGTCAACTGGGTGGGACGGACGATGACAACCTCATCATCCGCAACCTCCCCCTGTTCCTCTCCGACACCGCTCGTGCCTGGTTGGAGCACCTGCCTCCGGGGCAGATTTCCAACTGGGAAGATCTGGTCCACGCTTTCGCCGGCAACTTCCAGGGCACGTACGTGCGCCCCGGGAATTCCTGGGACCTCCGAAGCTGTCGGCAACTGCCGGGAGAGTCTCTCCGGGACTACATCCGGCGGTTCTCGAAGCAGCGCACCGAGCTGCCCAACGTCACCGACTCCGATGTCATCGGCGCGTTCCTCGCCGGCACCACCTGCCGTGACCTGGTGAGCAAGTTGGGTCGCAAGACCCCCACCAGGGCGAGCGAGCTGATGGACATCGCCACCAAGTTCGCCTCCGGCCAGGAGGCGGTAGAAGCCATCTTCCGAAAGGACAAGCAGCCCCAAGGCCGCCCGTCGGAAGATGCTCCCGAGGCGTCTACTCCGCGCGGCGCCAAGAAGAAAGGCAGGAGGAAGTCGCAAGCGAAACGCGACGTTCCCGATGCAGACCTTGTCGCCGCCGCCGAGCACAAGAACCCTCGGAAGCCCCCCGGAGGCGCCAACCTCTTCGACAAGGCTCTCAAGGAGACGTGCCCCTACCATCAGGGGCCCGTCAAGCACACCCTCGAGGAGTGCGTCATGCTTCGGCGCCACTTCCACAGGGCCGGGCCACCCGCAGAGGGTGGCAAGGCCCGCGACGACGACAAAAGGGAGGATCGCCAAGCAGGAGAGTTCCCAGAGGTCCGCGACTGCTTCATGATCTACGGAGGGCATGCGGCGAATCCCTCGGCTCGGCATCGTAAGCAAGAGCGTCGGGAGGTCTGCTCGGTGAAGGTGGCGGCGCCAGTCTACCTAGACTGGTCCGACAAGCCCATCACCTTCGACCAGGACGACCACCCCGACCACGTGCCGAGCCCGGGGAAGTACCCGCTCGTCGTCGACCCCGTCATCGGCGACGTCAGGCTCACCAAGGTCTCGATGGATGGGGGCAGCTGCCTCAACATCATTTACGCTGAGACCCTCAGGCTCCTGCGCGTCGATCTGTCATCCGTCCGAGCAGGCGCTGCGCCCTTCCACGGGATCATCCCCGGGAAGCGCGTCCAGCCCCTCGGACAGCTCGACCTCCCTGTCTGCTTCGGAACACCCCCCAACTTCCGAAGGGAGACTTTGACGTTCGAGGTGGTCGGGTTCCGAGGAACCTACCACGCAGTGTTGGGAAGGCCATGCTACGCGAAGTTCATGGCCATCCCCAACTACACCTACCTGAAGCTCAAGATGCCGGGCCCCAACGGGGTCATCACCGTCGGCCCCACGTACAAACACGCATTCGAATGCGATGTGGAGTGCGTGGAGTACGCCGAGGCCCTCGCCGAGTCCGAGGCCCTCATTGCCGACCTGGAAAGCCTCTCCCGAGAGGTGCCGGACGTGAAGCGACATGCCGGCAACTTCGAGCCAGCGGAGACGGTTAAGGCCGTCCCCCTCGACCCCAGTGGCGACGCCTCCAAGCAGATTCGAATCGGATCCGGGCTCGACCCCAAATAGGAAGCAGTGCTCGTCGACTTTCTCCGCGCAAACGCCGACGTCTTTGCGTGGAGTCCCTCGGACATGCCCGGCATACCGAGGGATGTCGCCGAGCACTCGCTGGATATTCGGGCCGGGGCCCGACCGGTCAGACAGCCTCTGCGCCGATTCGACGAGGAAAGGCGCAGGGTGATAGGCGAGGAGATCCACAAGCTGATGACAGCAGGGTTCATTAAAGAGGTATTCCATCCCGAATGGCTTGCCAACCCTGTACTTGTGAGGAAAAAAGGGGGAAGTGGCGGATGTGTGTAGACTACACTGGTCTCAACAAAGCATGTCCGAAAGTCCCCTACCCTCTACCTCGCATCGATCAAATCGTGGACTCCACTGCAGGGTGCGAAACCCTGTCTTTCTTCGATGCCTACTCAGGGTATCATCAAATCAAGATGAAAGAGTCCGACCAGCTCGCGACTTCTTTCATCACGCCCTTCGGCATGTACTGTTATGTCACAATGCCGTTCGGTTTGAGGAACGCGGGTGCAACGTACCAGCGGTGCATGAACCATGTGTTCGGCGAACACATTGGTCGCACGGTCGAGGCCTACGTCGATGACATCATAGTCAAGACGAGGAAAGCCTCTGACCTTCTCTCCGACCTCGAACTGACATTCCGGTGTCTCAAGGCGAAGGGCGTCAAGCTCAATCCCGAGAAGTGCGTCTTCGGGGTGCCCCGGGGCATGCTTTTGGGATTCATCGTCTCCGAGCGGGGCATCGAAGCCAACCCGGAGAAGATCGCGGCCATCACAAACATGGGGCCCATCAAGGACTTAAAAGGCATACAGAGGGTCATGGGATGCCTCGCGGCCTTGAGCCGTTTCATCTCGCGCCTCGGCGAAAGAGGCCTGCCCCTGTACCGTCTCTTAAGGAAGGCCGAGTGCTTCACTTGGACTCCTGAGGCCGAGGAAGCCCTCGGGAACCTGAAGGCGCTCCTCACCCAGGCGCCCATCTTGGTACCCCCAGCTGATGGAGAAGCCCTCCTGGTCTACGTCGCCGCAACCACTCAGGTGGTCAGCGCCGCGATCGTGGTCGAAAGGCAGGAAGAGGGGCATGCTTTGCCCATTCAGAGGCCAGTTTACTTCGTCAGCGAAGTGCTGTCCGAGACCAAGATCCGCTACCCACAAGTCCAGAAGCTGCTATATGCAGTGATCCTGACGAGGCGAAAGCTGCGACATTACTTCGAATCCCATCCGGTGACTGTGGTGTCATCCTTCCCCCTGGGGGAGATCATCCAGTGCCGAGAAGCCTCGGGGCGGATCGCGAAGTGGGCGGTGGAAATCATGGGCGAGGCAATCTCGTTCGCCCCTCGGAAGGCCATCAAGTCCTAGGTACTGGCGGATTTCGTTGCCGAATGGGTCGATACCCAGTTGCCAACGGCTCCGATCCAACCAGAGCTCTGGACCATGTTTTTCGACGGGTCGCTGATGAAGACGGGAGCTGGCGCGGGCCTGCTCTTCGTCTCGCCCCTCGGGAAACACCTGCGCTACGTGCTCCGCCTCCATTTCCCGGCGTCCAACAATGTGGCTGAGTACGAGGCTCTGATCAACGGATTGCGAATCGCCATCGAGCTAGGGGTCCGACGCCTCGATGCACGCGGCGACTCGCAGCTCGTCATCGACCAAGTCATGAAGAACTCCCTCTGCCGCGACCCGAAGATGGAGGCCTACTGTGAGGAGGTTCGACGCCTGGAAGACAAGTTCTACGGGCTCGAGCTTAACCACATCGCCCGGTGCTACAACGAGACTGCGGACGAGCTGGCGAAGATAGCCTCGGGGCGAACGACGGTTCCCCCGGACGTCTTCTCCCGAGATCTGCACCAACCCTCCGTCAAGATAGGCGACGCGCCCGAGCCCGAGGCACCCTCGGCCTCGTCCGAGGTGACCTCGGCCCAGCCCGAGCCATCCTCGGCTCAACCCGAGGAACCCTCGGAGCCCGAGGGCGAAGCACTGCGCATCGAGGAGGAGCAGAACGGGGTCGTGCCAGATCAAGATTGGCAAACCCCGTACCTGCAATATCTCCACCAAGGAGAACTGCCCCTCGACCGAGCCGAGGCTCGGCGGGTAGCGCGATGCGCCAAATCGTTCGTCTTGCTGGGCGATGAGAAGGAGCTCTACCACCGTAGCCCCTCGGGCATACTCCAGCGATGCATTTCCGTCGCCGAAGGTCAGGAACTCCTGCGGGAAATACACTCGGGGGCTTGCGGCCATCATGCTGCACCCCGAACCCTCGTCGGGAACGCTTTCCGCCAAGGTTTCTACTGGCCAACGGCGGTGGCCGACGCCACTAGAATTGTCCGCGCCTGTGAAGGGTGCCAATTCTATGCGAAGCAGACCCACCTGCCCGCTCAGGCTCTGCAGACGATACCCATCACCTGGCCCTTCGCTGTGTGGGGTCTGGACCTCGTCGGCCCCTTGCAGAAGGCGCCCGGGGGCTACACGCACCTGCTGGTCGCCGTCGACAAATTCTCCAAGTGGATCGAGGTCCGACCCCTGAACAGCATCAGGTCCGAGCAGGCGGTGGCGTTCTTCACCAACATCATCCATCGCTTCGGGGTCCCGAACTCCATCATCACCGACAATGGCACCCAGTTCACCGGCAAAAAATTCTTGGATTTTTGCGAGGATCACAACATCCGGGTGGACTGGGCCGCCGTAGCTCATCCCATGTCGAATGGGCAAGTAGAGCGCGCCAACGGCATGATCCTACAAGGGCTCAAGCCTCGAATTTACAATGATCTCAACAAGTTCGGCAAGCGATGGATGAAGGAACTCCCCTCGGTGGTCTGGAGCCTGAGGACGACGCCAAGCCGAGCCACGGGTTTCACGCCGTTCTTCCTGGTCTACGGGGCCGAGGCCGTCTTGCCCACGGACCTGGAATACGGCTCCCCGAGGACGAGGGCCTACAATGAAGAAAGCAACCAAGCTAGCCGAGAAGACTCGCTGGACCAGCTGGATGAGGCTCGGGACAGGGCCTTACTACACTCGGCGCGGTACCAGCAGTCCCTGCGACGCTACCACGCCCGAGGGGTCCGACCCCGAGACCTCCAGGTGGGCGACCTGGTGCTTCGGCTGCGGCAAGACGCCCGAGGGAGGCACAAGCTCACGCCCCCCTGGGAGGGGCCGTTCATCATCGCCAAAGTTCTGAAGCCCGGAACGTACAAGCTGGCCAACAGTCAAGGCGAGGTCTACGGCAACGCTTGGAACATCCAACAGCTACGTCGCTTCTACCCTTAAGATGTTTCCAAGTTGTTCATATACCCCGCACCCACGCAAAGTTTAGTCAACAAGGAAGGGTCGGCCTCGCCTCGGCAAGGCCCGACCCTCCCTCGGGGGCTAAAAGGGGGGAAACCCCCTCTGCGTCAAAATTTTCCTCGAACAAAAAATCTCTTTTACCAGAACATCTTTCGTGCTTTTTGACTACTTCGAAAAGTGGGTCCCGGAAACGACGGGGTACACGTAAGCAGCCAAGGCTGACCGAGCCGAGGGACTCCTACGCCTCCGGGATACGGATACCTCACTCATCACCTTCTGCGATAAGTAACTCGCGCTCGGATAAGGTGAATCCGCGGATCGAACGAGTCTTTACGTACGGAAGCTCTTCTGTCGAAGCGATTCTTCGAGCCTTCTAGACCGAGTCGGTGACAGGGCCTCATGGACGGGTAAAAGTACGCGTAAGCGGCAAGGCCGACCGAGCCGAGGGACTCCCACGCCTCCGGGATACGGATACCTCACTCATCACCTTCCGTGAGAAGCAACTCTTGCTCGCACTAACATCCCTGCTACCGACGGAAAGTCCAGATACTCGAAACAAGAGGAAAAGAGACGCAGCTTTATAACGCAGCAAGGGTGTGTGTTCTGGCCTCGACGGCCGCACAAGGCCCACGCTACAAGACGATTTGACCCTGCAGGCTCGGATCTTAACGCTGGAAGAGGGCGATGACGCCCTCGGCATCGACAACACCTTCGGCAAGGCCCGACCTAGCCTCGGACGGCGACGCGGTCCGAGGGCCTCCGCTCCGAAGGACGACGTCATCACCACGCTCGAGCAATCGCTGTCAGGGACTTCTCCGGATCCGGCCCGAGCGGACGGCTCGGCCGGCCACCTCCGGGGCCTCGGCCGACCACCTTCCGAGGGCGCCAGCTCGATCCGAAGCCTCGGCTGAGCAACTCCGACGACAATCCTGCCAACGGACAACCTGGCTAGGCTCCGGCCAACCAGGTTTCATTCCCGAGCCAACTCCGCCTCTGCTCGTGCTGATATCGCTACCCCTGGCCTCGGCTCGTCGAAGAGCGGCCGAGGGGTCTCTTTAACTAAGCTAGAGGAGCCCCGGACAACAGGTCCGACCGAGCCGAGGGATTCCTACGCCTCCGGGATAAGGATACCTCACTCGTCACCTTGACACGGGGCAACTCACGCTTGGTGAAGCGGTTCAGACAATCAGCGGACGAGTCTTAGTGCTCGGAAATGAGGAAAAAACACGGCTCCGTGCCGTGGTTACATACATGTTCAGGCCCCGAAAGCCAAAATGAACAAAAAACCCGGCACTCGGAGTGCCATTACAAACGGAACTCCGGTTCCTCCCTCCGCAGCGGCGCAGGCCTCAGGAGAAGGCACAGCTGCTGTCTTGCCCTCGCCCATGACGCCACCCGAGGGGCGAGGACAAGTACAAAGAGCCGAAGGCCCGAAGCGCCGATGGTGGCGGTGATCCCGTCGCTGACGGGGACTTCTCGAGCCGCCTCCACCTCGGCACTGACGCCAGGAGCCACCAGCCTACCGGCAGATCCCCACTCAAATCCTCCCCGATGAGTGGGGCACCGGCCTCCGCGCAAAGGCGCCGCCCTGGTGCAAAGGCAGGGCCACCCCAGAACACGAGCGCCGCCCTAGCGGCGTGCGGCGTCTAGGGTGGACCTCCTGTGTACACGGCACGGCAGCCGCCCCCCGACAAAAGGGGCCGCCGGAGCCGAGCCAGCGGACCCGACACGCTGGAAGTGACGGCGTTCGCCGCCGATCCATCCCCCGTTGTCGGAGTCCGCGTCGCCCGCAGGGCCAGTGAGCGCCTTCTCCCTCGAACATCGTGGGAGAGGATGACCCACGAACCCGTGCGGGAGGTGGAGCGCCGGCTCAGTCCGGCACCCACCCCAGCGAGGATGATGAACATCCTTGAAGCTGAGGGTGGGACCTAGATCGCAGTCCGGTTTGCTCCTCCCCACCCAGGAGCTGGTGGTCACCGTCTCGGGTGACCCCCAGCGGAGGGGAGCAAACGGGCTGCATGATGAAAATCCTTGAAGCCGAACGATGGCTGAAAGGTACCAACTCCCACGGAGTTGCGTTCCTCCAGCGATGGAGCGAAAAGACGGCGGTTCCCCCCATCCGGGGGCTCGGAAGATGGAGAGACACAATGCATAGGGGAGGAAGGAGACATGGTCACCTTACGAAGGGGGTCGCCCTCCTTTTAAAGGCAACTCCCCCTGCTTGCACCCTCAACTGTCACGGGCTGAGTCTTCTCCTACACGCCTCCAAAGTCCTCCCCTGCGGCGCGGGGGCTGGGGCCCGCCTGTCATGCAGACCGGCTCTAAGCAGAAGAAGCCGAACCGTCGCGCACAACGCACGCGACCACCCAGCGGTTACAAGTAATCCTCCACTTTCGCCCAGACCAGCGGGCGAAAGGGGCAGGCGGCCCTGCAGGCGGCATGCAACCACGCCAAGTGGACGCGCCTCTCCGACTCCTGACAGGCCAGCGCGACGGCTCAAGCCCACGCGTCGTGCAACTGGCGCGCCGGGTGCTGCATGCGAGCCGCTGTGCCACTCGCTCCACCACCGCACCTCCTCGATTGCGGAACCGATACCGCGATTCGAGGCGACCCAGCCCGCGACCCAGCAGCGCCAGCCTGGCGCAGCGGTCAAACGCGGTCAAAAATGGGCCGGCAGTAATGACGGTGGCAGGCGCGCGAGAGCAGCGGTCACGCCATCTGCCAAGCTCATGTCCCATCCGGAGGCAGCAAGAGAACCCCCTCTCACGGCGTGAAGACGACGCGCCCGTGACCCGTACCTCGAACGGCTCGCGCACGCGCAACGGCAACCTCGCCAACTACTCACCCCGGCGCATTAACTCCACGGCTCGACGGACAGCGCTACGGGCGGGAGCGGCTGGCGACGTTTCGCCTTCGCCAAAACAACCACGCCGAAAAAGGTACGCCACGACGTTCAATTTCGAATCCTTTTTCCCTTTTCCTTCTTTCTCTATCTCTTGCAACAGGGACCGAGAAGGGGGATAACTCCAAAGGGATCCTTCCCCGTGAAGGAACTAGGCTCCGAGCCTCCCTACTGATCAGGGGTTCGAAGGCTGGCCCCCCGGAGGGTTCAACAGCCGCCTCAGATCGCGTGGGCCTGACACCCACTACTGGTCAGGGGTTCGAAGGTCGGCCCCCGAAAGGTCCCACGACCGCCTCAGGCTACTCGGGCTCCGTGCCCCCTACTGATCAGGGGTTCGAAGGCTGGCCTGTCGAAGGGTTCACAGTCGCCTCAGACGCCGAGCGAGGGATGACCAGGGGTACGTTCGATACATAACCAAGGCTCGGGCTGCGCTCCCGAGGTACCCTAGGACATTTCCGAGACCAGCGGGAACGACTCTGTAACGGAATCCCATCGGAGGGAGGCAACGAGCCCTCGGACCCCGTCGCTAGGGGACCGGGTCCGGCAGATCACCCGCAGGTACTTTTGGGCGTGCCTCCGGGCCCCTAGCCGACCCCCAACGAACGGGGCACGGACGTCCACTCGGATTACCCGATTGCAGCTCACCGGAGACACCATGTTCGGTGCCCATCGAGGGTAACATGGCGCACTCCCCCCCCTCCTCCTTGCGGAAAGGCGACGTAGGGGCGTATATAAAAAAGCTGAGTCTGTCCCTGATCGTCCTCTCGCTCCGTGCGGAGGCTCGGGGGCTGCTCTCGCAAACCCGGCTCCGGCCAAACCGTTGACAGCGTCAACATACCAGCCCGAGAACTTGGGCCCCGACAGTGCACCTGGGCTACGCCCTGCTCGCATGAGGGAACCGCCAGACCAGCCGAGGCATTACGCAAGGCATTAAGACCTCGAAGGAGTGAAACCACTCCTCCGAGGCCTCGGGGGCTACACCCGGCGGGTGCGCTTGCGCGCACCCACCGGAACAAAGTACCACCGAGAAAGGCTGGTCCCCTTGCAAAAAAGTGCGACGCAAGCCTCCAAGCGAGTGTTAACACTCTCTTCGAGGCTCGGGGGCTACTGTCGGGGACCATAATTAGGGGTACCCTCAAGACGCCTAGTTCTCAGCTGGTAACCCCCATCAGCATAAAGCTGCAGAGGCCTGATGGGTTTGATTAAGTCAGGGATCAGTCCATACGAGCGACTTGATCACGCCACGCCCGAGCCTAGCCTCGGGCGAGGGCAGCCGACCCTAAGATGACTCCGTCTCGCCTGAGGTCTCCTCTTTCACGGCAGACGCATCACCGGCTCGCTCGAGGCCCCGCCTTCGATAAGAAGTAACCCTGACTAAATCACCGCACCAACCGACCAAATCCCTGGGGCCTTCAACGCAAAAGGTAAGACTGACGGGTAGCCAGGCTTGGCCAAAAGCGCCAGAGGAAGCTCCGCCCGACCCAGGGCTCGGACTCGGGATAAGGCCCCGGAAGACGGCGAACTCCGCTCCGCCCGACCCAGGGCTCGGACTCGGGCTAAGGCCCCGGAAGACGGCGAACTCCGCTCCGCCCGACCCAGGGCTCGGACTCGGGCTAAGGCCCCGGAAGACGGCGAACTCCGCTCCGCCCGACCCAGGGCTCGGACTCGGGCTAAGGCCCCGGAAGACGGCGAACTCTGCTCCGCCCGACCCAGGGCTCGGACTCGGGCTAAGGCCCCGGAAGACGGCGAACTCCGCCTCGCCCGACCCAGGGCTCGGACTCGGGCTAAGGCCCCGGAAGACGACGACCTCCGCCTCGCCCGACCCAGGGCTCGGACTCCGCCTCGGCCTCTGCCGAACGACCTCCGCCTCGCCCGACCCAGGAGTTCGGGCTCGGCCTCTGTCATGCAGGACGGACTCGACCTCGACTTCGGAGGAGCCTCCACGTCGCCCGACCTAGGACACAAGACCGCCACGTCAACAGGAAGCGTCATCATCACCCTGCCCTAAGCCGACTCGGGTCGCAGAGAACAAGACCGGCGTCCCATCTGGCCAGCTCCGCCAGATAGGCAATGATGGCGCCTCACTAGGCCATGACGACGGCGACTCTCAGCTCCCTTACGAAAGCAGGGAGACGTCAGCAAGAGCACAGCTGTTCCAACAGCTGTCCCTCCGTCAAGCTCCACTGCTTCTCCAACAGCCACGACGCCACAGCAACAGGGCGCCAAGACCTCTCCGGCTGCCACCTTGGCATGTACTTAGGGCGCTAGCTCTCCCTCGCTAGACACGTAGCACCTTGCTACACCCCCATTTTGTACACCTGGATCCTCTCCTTACGACTATAAAAGGAAGGACCAGGGCCTTCTTAGAGAAGGTTGGCCTCGCGGGGACGAAGGGCAGGGGCAGGCGCTCTCTCGGGGCCGCCCGCTCCCCTCACCTCGCGCGGACGCTTGTAACCCCCTACTGCAAGCGCACCCGACCTGGGCGCGGGACGAACACGAAGGCCGCGGGAATTCTCCGACTCCCTCACGACCCGGCTCCGGCCGCCTCGCTCTCTCTCGCTCTCTCTCCCCCCTTCGCGCTCGCCCACGCGCTCGACCCATCTGGGCTGGGGCACGCGGCACACTCACTCGTCGGCTCGGGGACCCCCCGGTCTCGGAACGCCGACAATTCTACTCATGTTTTATCAATCCAATGTGTTCCCCGTAATCATGATTATTGGCAGCAGTAGACATACCAACTCTTAGAGCAAGACATACAAGCTCATAGAGCATCTCCAACAGATCCTAATATTCCTAATCTCATTCTTTAATCTAGGGAAAATTAAAAAACAACCGTCCAACGTAACCCTATTAGTTGACCCAATCTTTTCAAAAGCGAAAAAACTCCTCTCTCGTGCGGAAATTTCCATAGGCGCGTGTGCTCCCGATCCCTCTGTGCTGGCCTCTGCTGTCATCTGTGGATCTACTCAGAGCCATTGCTCGTCTTCCTTCGCCAGAACCGGGAGACGTCGTGTCTGGCCGTGAACTTCCTCGGACTTCCTCTGCCACTCTTTCCCGGTGCGCGCTTCGCTTCTTATAGGCACAGTCTACCATCGCGTCGCTCTTCGCCTTCTCGTTGCTCCCGTTGACAGCACACATTGGCGTCGCGCACGCTGTCGTCAACATGCCTAGCATGCAACTTTGAGAACTGGTGGTTCGAGATCCTGGTGATGAATGCAGGGCTGTTGCCCGAGTCCCAACTCAACATCTTGCCTTCTCGCTGCTCCTGTTGTTTGTAGGGATGTTTAAAGGAACTTATTGGAGTACATACTTCTTTTTTATATCACTATTTAATCCATCGGTTTAAACTTTATAAAACTCACCCAACCAATTTACTCTCCCACTCATAATCTCCACTAAATTTACCAAATAAATTACACTCGAACTTAACACATAATCAAAACCAACGGTTAAGATCGCTTGATAACTTTCTCTCCCTTACTCAAATCTAATGAACAATATTATTTAGATCATCTTTCATCCCTCACTCGCGAACCCGTCGTCCCCATCCTCTCATGTGTCCCCGCCACCCTGTATCCTCACTCGCGCCACCGCCACCAGCGGCTAACCCTCCCATCACACTATCGTTGTCACCCTCTCTCCTCTCCGCAGTGTCGTAGCGTTAGAACATGTTATATGCTAGTATGTACTAAATTTTTTCGGAAGATCCTAATAATCCTAATGATTTGGTAGATTAATTTTAGGAGTCATTGGAGATGCTCTCTTGCTACTTGACACAAAAGAGCGAGAAACGAGCAACTTCGTAAGAACATCCTCGAGAGACTAGCCAAATTACTCATCAAGTTAAAATTTGGATATTTAACAACAAAATAACACTCCAATAGACTAGACATCTAACTAGCCAAGCCATCCGGCTCTCTAAATTGTCCCTGTCGCTAGCTAAATTAAATTGCATGCTAAAGAGTTTGTTCGAATGAGATGTTATATATAGAGTTTAATTTTTATAGATAGACAAATAAAGAGTCAAAAACATAGTCTCGTATAGATACTCTAAGTCAGTCACAGTGTCATAACAGAATATACCAGATCTACCACCATTCGCAGCATGGAAAATGCGGCGGAATTGCGGAAATCTTCATTCCATCTCCATTCCGAGCAGCACAAAAGGCATCGGAACGGCAAGTCCAGGACACATGCACCAAAAGGAAAACACATCACGCAGCAAACGCGGACATTACAGCAACTGCATACACGCGAAAATATTCGAACAAAAGAATACGAACCTCCTTCACTGACCATCACAAACAACCTATAAAAATCGGTAAGTAGCTAATATGCTATGCCCCCGTGGAACCGGTGCTGTTTTTCCACCTCGTCCAGAGCAGGACTTCCAGGGTGACGATGGTGATCAGAAGGACAGCCAGGTTGAAACCGTAGCCGATCTTCCAAGAGTTGCCTGCTCCGCCGACCTTGATCCCGAGCACAATGTTGATGGCTGCAAAGAAGAGGGCGAGCCTGCCGACCCAGTGGTGGTACCAGTTCCAGAACTTGCGGTACTTGGAGTCCTTGTTGGGCCTCAGGAAAATCGCCAGGATCTGAAAGAAGCGGACACACATTCATTCAGATCCGTGTAGCATGTCTATGTTCAAAAAAAAGGGAATGCAAATCCCTCGCTATTGCTAACAGAGGCAAGAAAGCAAGTACCTGCAAAATGGCAAGCACGAGCACGAATATGCCAAGGCCCCTATGCGCGGGGACGTCGGCCTGGATCTTGCTGTACAAGGATACTCCAGCCACGACGCCGGCTAGGCCCAGGATGAACCCCACGAACTGGATGCCGGCGTGGAGGTAGAACCACAGAGGGTCCCATCTCCTGCAGTACCTTGCGACGATGGCGCCGATGGGCAGTAGCACGCCCCAGGCAAACAGGTTGAGCGCCCCATGGGTCCTTTTCAGACCTTCCGGGAAGGATGACGAGCCTGATGAGCTGCCTGCAAAACAAGTACGGTGTGTTTGTTTCTTTCAGTGAGAAGGATGGTTTGGTGATTGGGACGTCAGAGCAGAAGTGCATTCGTCAGTTGTTTGCCATTTGTCTGAGCTACGGTTCTCTGATTTGAGAGGCATAGTAGATCACAATGAATTGCACACGCAGCTTCCAAATGTTCGTTCGAATGACTGTGCTCACGAAGCAGAGAACCCCACGACTGATTTTCTCTCAAGGGTGAAAGTGAAAGGCGGCACTAGAATGAATGAAGCAATAATCAAACGGACCTGTGGTGAAATCAAACACGATGGAGGTCTTGTCCTGGTGCTCGGCGAGGCGGTCGTTGACGGGGATGGCGGAGCCGACGGCGAGGAGCACGTTCTGGCGCCTGAGCGGCTCGGTGAAGCTGAGCTGGAAGGCGAGGTAGATCTTGGCCTGCTGCACGAGCACGGTGGGCTTGTGGTTGTCGCTGGAGACGAGGAAGCCCTGGTCCGCGACCACCTGGGAGGGGGTCTTGCCCCCCAGCGAGAACGGCTTGATGTGCGGGAGCCCCGTCTTGCCGATCCACCCCACCATGGCGCTGGAGTCCACCATGAGGCCGTTCTTGGAGAACCCCATCCCCACCCACCCCGTGCTGTACGTGGTCGACAGCACCACCCTCAGCACGTTGTCCTTGTCCTGCGCGTACTGCGGTCCAGTCCAGGGAATAGCAGAGGAGTTTCAGCGAGAGCAAGTGGGAGCGCGGGTCGCCACGGATCTAGCGCCCGGCGGCAAGGATCTCGCGAATCGTAGCAATGGCGAGAGGTACTACATACCCGGAGCACGAAGTTGTTCCAGACGGGGGCACAGGCGAGCCCCGAGAAGTTGCCGGCAAGCTGAGCCGGCAGCTCGTCGTCGCAGCTCTGCGCCATCACCGCCGGAGCGAGGACGGCGAGCGCGACGAGCAGCGTGCCGACGGACGCGCCCCCCATTACCATCTTCCCGAGAAGGACACGGCCGTCGACGCCGACGCGGGAGAACCAGTACAGCCTACGCTACGCCTCCGTATCAACTGCGATGTGCCAACCACCGCCCACTACTGCTAGTAGCTTTTACTGAACCGAGCTGCGTGGGAGTTGGGTACGTGCTGGTGGCTGTGTGGGCATCTCCGACCTGGATGCAGCTTATGATATTGTCATTGGCAATTTGGCATGTTGCTAGTGACGGTGGGCTGTTCTTACGAGAATGGAGAATCTCCTGTGAGCAAGCGTCCCAAGTCGCTAGATCTAGAACAAGCCAAAGGATCCATGTGTGTGCACCGTGCACGCGCTACCCTCCCTATGGATCGTTCTTGGGTTGTGCTAGCCTTGTTGTCCATCGCACCGAGTGATCCTCGTTAAACGTACAAAGTTATCTGTTAAACATAGAATGTTTATATATTAGAAAAAGGTTATATCTATCTTGACAGTATTATTACCTGCCATGTAAAGGCTTGACTACGTCACTAATCTAGATAGTATTGTAGCATGTCATGTAAATCATCCTCATATACACCTATATATACATGATCGAATATAACACTAAGGGCTAGTTTAGCAACTCCATTTTCTCAAGGGGGAAAATGAAAATTTCTTTGAAAAATGGTGTTCGCAAACTAGCCCTAAGAGAATATTGTCTTATGACAATTTAATATGATACTAGAGCTAGCCAAGAACTTTTTTTTTATTCTCTAACGTGCACCCTTATTTCTTATCTTTCTCCTCCTCTTCCTCCTTCCATGTCGGACGCTACTATGGTTTATTCTGTGACTACAAATATCAAAGATTTTAAGGTATCTTGATGGATCAAATGCCACCTTCGAGAACAAGATCGCCGCATTGACGGCTAGGGATGCCGCTAAAGTCCCTAATCCAGCGAGTGATCTTATCTCGCCGATGACCGGAGAAGTACTTCAAGACATCGTTAGTGTCGTGTCTTTGAAGGACGTCGGAGACTCCCTCCACAAGAAAATCGCCTCATATGTGAAAGTGTACACGGTGTAAATTAGTGTGGACTTGCTACATCAAGAAAACATGATATGTCTGTTACCAATTTCTTCTACAAGATCATGGGGCTTGTCATCGAGCTCGTGAATACCAACGCTCCTCGACGCGATGAGGAGGTCCTCACCTATCTGTTGGAAGAGTTCTTGATCGATTATGACCCATTTGTCAACTCTATGACAACTAATACTAAGCCACTCTCCCTCGACGATGTGTTCACACTCCTAGTTGCATTTGAAGCTCGCTAACTATAACACGTGGACAAATTGTAGTTGCAACACAGTGCCTCTGTAACTATGTAGGTCATGGTGACCCCTCTTGCAGCCATGGAGAGCCCTAGAGGTTGAGAGGGCCCCATGTCCTAGTCCCCTTGCGTGGCCATTAAGAGCACCAGAGGTTGAGATGGCCTCATGTCCTAGTCCCCTCTTGTGGCCATGGAGAGAATGAGAAATTAAGAGGGCCTTGTGTCCTAGTTTCCTAGGGGGCTAAGTTGGAGCTACGCATGATCCTAGAACGTGGCTCTACGCCTTCTTCATGTTTCCTTCTATTTGTCGTTATTTTTGTCGGCGTTTCGAGACCGGGGGGTCCCTAAGCCGACGAGTGAGTGTGCCGCGTGCCCCAGCCCAGATGGGTCGAGCGCGTGGGCGAGCGCGAAGGGGGGAGAGCGAGGTGGCCGGAGCCGGGTCATGAGGGAGGCGGAGATCCCGCGGCCTTCGTGTTCGTCCCGCGCCCAGGTCGGGTGCGCTTGCAGTAGGGGGTTACAAGCGTCCACGCGGGTGAGGGGAGCGAGCGGCCCCAAGAGAGCGCCTGCCCCTGCCCTCGTTCCCGCGGGGCCAACCTTCTCTAAGAAGGCCCTGGTCCTTCCTTTTATAGGCGCAAGGAGAGGATCCAGGTGTACAATGGGGATGCAGCAGAGTGCTACGTGTCTAGCGGGGGAGAGCTAGCGCCCTGGGTACATGTCAATGTGGCAGCCGGAGAGAACTTGGCGCCCAGCTGGTGTGGTGTCGTGGCTATCGGAGGAGTAACGGAGCCTGGTGGAGGGACAGCTGTCGGAATAGTTGGGCTCTTGCTGACGTCCCCCCGCTTCCGTAAGGGAGCTGAGAGCCGCCGTCGTCATGGTCTAGCGGGGCGCCATCATTGCCTATCTGGCGGAGCTAGCCAGATGGGACGTCGGTCTTGTTCTCTGCGTCCCAAGTCGGCTCGGGGTAGGGTGATGATGGCGCTTCCTGTTGACGTGGCGGACTTGTGCCCTAGGTCGGGCGACGTGGAGGCTCCTCCGAGGCCGAGGTCGAGTCTGTCTTCCATGGCCGAGGCCGAGCCCGAGCTCCTGGGTCGGGCGAGGCGGAGGTCGTTCGGAAGAGACCAGGGCGGAGTCCGAGCCCTTGGTCGGGCGAAGCGGGGTTCGTCGTCTTCCGGGGCCTTAGCCCGAGTCCGAGCCCTGGGTCGGGCGGAGCGGAGTTCGCCGTCTTCCGGGGCCTTAGCCCGAGTCCGAGCCCTGGGTCGGGCGGAGCGGAGTTCGCCGTCTTCCGGGGTCTTAGCCCGAGTCCGAGCCCTGGGTCGGGCGGAGCGGAGTTCGCCGTCTTCCAGGGCCTTAGCCCGAGTCCAAGCCCTGGGTCGGGCGGAGCGGAGTCCGCCGTCTTCCGGGGTCTTAGCCCGAGTCCGAGCCCTGGGTCGGGCGGAGCGGAGTTCGCCGTCTTCCGAGGCCTTAGCCCGAGTCCGAGCCCTGGGTCGGGCGGAGCTTCCTATGGCGCTTTTGGCAAGGCCTGGCTGCCTGTCAGTCTCACTCTTTGCATTAAATGCCCCTGCGACTCGGTCGGTCGGTGCGGTGATTTAGTCAGGGTTGCTTCTTAACGAAGGCAAGGCCTCGGGCGAGCCGGAGATGCGTCTGCCGTAAAAAGGGGGCCTCGGGCGAGACGGAAACACCTCAGGGTCGGCTGCCCTTGCCTGAGGCTAGGCTCGGGCGAGGCGTGATCGAGTCGCTCGTATGGACTGATCCCTGACTTAATCAAACCCATCAGGCCTCTGCAGCTTTATGCTGATGGGGGTTACCAGCTGAGAATTAGGCGTCTTGAGGGTACCCCTAATTATGGTCCCCGACAGTAGCCCCCGAGCCTCGAAGGGAGTGTTAGCACTCCCTTGGAGGCTTTCGTCGCACTTTTTTGCAAGGGGACCAGCCTTTCTCGGTTGCATTTTGTTCCGGTGGGTGCGCGCGAGCGCACCCGCCGGGTGTAGCCCCCGAGGCCTCGGAGGAGTGGTTTCACTCCTTCGAGGTCTTAATGCCTTGCGTAATGCTTCGGCTGGTCTGGTGGTTCCCTCATGCGAACAGGCCGTAGCCCGGGTGCACTGTCGGGGCCCAAGTTCTCGGGCTGGTATGTTGACGCTGTCAACGGTTTGGCCGGAGCCGGGTTTGCGAGAGCAGCCCCCGAGCCTCCGCACAGGGCGAGAGGGCGATCAGGGATAGACTCGGCTTTTTTACATACGCCCCTACGTCGCCTTTCCGCAAGGAGGAGGGGGGGAGAGCGCCATGTTACCCTCGATGGGCACCGAACATGGTGTCTCCGGTGAGCTGCAAGCGGGTAATCCGAGTGGACGTCCGTGCCCCGTTCGTTGGGGGTCGGCTAGGGGCCCGGAGGCACGCCCAAAAGTACCTGCGGGTGATCTGCCGGACCCGGTCCCCTGGCGACGGGGTCCGAGGGCTCGTTGCCTCCCTCCGATGGGATTCCGTTACAGGATCGTTCCCGCTGGTCTCGGAAATGTCCTAGGGTACCTCGGGAGCGCAGCCCGAGCCTTGGTTATGTATCGAACGTACCCCTGGTCATCCCTCGCTCGGTGTCTGAGGCGACTGTGAACCCTTCGGGGGGCCAGCCTTCGAACCCCTGATCAGTAATGGGCGCGGAGCCCGAGTAGCCTGAGGCGGCCGTGGAACCTTTCGGGAGGCCGACCTTCGAACCTCTGACCAGTAGTGGGTGTCGGGCCCACGCGATCTGAGGCGGCTGTTGAACCCTTCGGGGGGCCAGCCTTCGAACCCCTGATCAGTATGGAGGCTCGGAGCCTAGTTCCTTCACGGGGAAGGATCCCTTTAGGGGTATCCCCTTTCCCAGTCCCTGTTGCAAGAGATAGAGAAAGAGGAAAAAGGAAAAAGGATACGAAATTTGAACGACGCGGCGTACCTTTTTTGGCGCGGTTGTTTTGGCGAAGGCGAAGCGTCACCAGCTGCTCCTGCCAGAAACGCCGCCTGTCCAGCCGCGGAGTTAATGCGACGGGGCGAGTAGTTGACGAGGCTGCCGTTGCGTGTGCGCGAGCCGTCCGAGGGATGGGTCACGGGCGTGTCGTCTTCACGCCGTGAAAGGGGGTTCTCACGCTGCCTCCGGACGGGACGTGAGCTTGGCTGACGGCGTGACCGCTGCTCCCGCGCGCCTGCCATCGTTATTACTGCCGGCCCACTTTTGACCGCGTTTGACCGCTGCGTCAGGCTGGCGCTGTTGGGTCGCGCGCTGGGTCGCCTCGGGTCGCGGTATCGGTTCCGCAATCGAGGAGGTGCGGTGGTGGCGCAAGTGGTACAGTTGCTTGCATGCAGCATCCGGCGCGCCGGTCACGCGACGCGTGGGCTTAGGCCTCCATGCTGGCAGGTCAGGAGTCGGAGAGGCGCGGCCACTTGGCGTGGTTGCATGCCGCCTGCATGGCTGCCTGCCCCTTTCGCCTGTTGGCCTGGGCAAAAGTGGAGGGTCGCTTGTAACCACTGGGTGGTTGCGTGCGCCGTGCGCGGCGGTTTGGCTTCTTCTGCTCGGAGCCGGTCTTGTATGACATGCGGGACCCAGCCCCCGCGCCACAGGGGAGGGCTTTGGAGGCGTGTTGGAGAAGACTCGGCCCGCGACGGTTGGGGGCACAAGCAGGGAGAGTCGCCTTTAAAAGGAGGGCGACCCCTTCCGTAAGGCGACCATGCCTTCTTCCTCCCTTATGCATCGTGTCTTTCCACCTTTCAAGCCCCCGGATGGGGGAACCGCCGTCTTTTCGCCCCATCGTTGGAGGAACGCAACTCCATGGGAGTTGGTACCTTTCAGCCATCGTTCGGCTTCAAGGATTTTCATCATGCAGCCCGGCTGCACCCCTCCACCGGCGGTCACCCAAGATGGTGACCTCCAGTTTGATGGTGGGGGAAAGCGAGCCGGGCTGCGGCCTCCGCCCCTCCCTCAGCCTCAAGGATTTTCATCACTAGTGCTGGGGAGGGGAGTGTGCCGAGTTGGGGTTGGTCCCTGCGTGGGCGGCGGCCCGCTCCTTCCCTCAGTGATCGGGGGGAAGGGCGGGAGTCGTCCGTGGCGCTGACAGCTGCACCGTGCCCGGCTCTCTGAGCCGAGCGGTTTCGGAGCCGCTCCCGGTGCCGCCTCCCGCCACGGCAGCTGGAAGAGGTTCTTCCGCCGGCGCGACAGCCAAGGTTGGCCATGGACCGACCTCCAACTCTACGGCCTTCTGCCCGTCCTTGCCTCTCGAGTTTGGGCAAGGGCGGGGGCCTCCTAGCAGCAGCATCCGCCCTGAGGTCATCACTGCTGCTGTTCGGCCCCCCGGGGCAGGAGTCTTCATCGTCTCCGCTGTCGGGGCGGGCGATGACATGCCGTTCGTCGGTCTTCTGTTGCTCCGCAGGCCCACCCCTATCGAGTGGGGTTGTTCGTACCTACGGAGGGGGAACCGGAGTTCCGTTTGTAACGGCACTTCGAGTGCCGGGTTTTTTGTTCATTTCGGCTTTCGGGGCCTGAACATGTATGTAACTTCGGCACGGAGCCGTGTTTTTTCCTCATTTTTGAGCACTAAGACTCGCCTGTTGTTTGTCTGAACCGCTTCACCAAGCATGAGTCGCCCCGCGTCAAGGTGACGAGTGAGGTATCCGCATCCCGGAGGCGTAGGAGTCCCTCGGCTCGGTCGGCCCTGCTGTCCGAGGCTCCTCTAGCTTAGTTAAAGAGACCCCTCGGCCGCTCTTCGTCGAGCCGAGGCCAGGGGTAGCGATATCAGCATGAGCAGAGGCGGAGTTGGCTCGAAAATAAAACCTGGTTGGCCGGAACCTAGCCAGGTTGTCCGTTGGCTGGATCGACGTCGGAGTTGATCAGCCGAGGCTTCGGACCGGGCTGGCGCCCTCAGAAGATGGTTGGCCGAGGCCCCAGGGGTGACCGGCTGAGCCGCCTGCTCGGGCCGGGTTCTCGGAGAAGTCCCTGGCAGCGATTGCCCGGGCGTGGTGATGACGTCGTCTTTGGAGCAGAGACCCTCGGACCGCGTCGCCGTCCGAGGCTAGGTTGGGCCTCGCCGAAGGTGCCGTCGATGCCGAGGGTGTTGCTGCCCCCTTCCAGCGTCAAGACCCGAGCCTGCAGGATCAGATTGTCTTGTAGTGTGTGCTTTGTGCGACCGTCGAGGCCAGAACACACACCCTTGTTGCGTGTTAAAGCTGCGTCTCTCTTCCTCTTGTTTCGAGTATCTGGACTTTTTGTTGGTAACAGGGATGTTTGTACGAGCGAAAGTTGCTTCTCGCGGAAGGTGAGGAGTGAGGTATCCGTATCCCGGAGGCGTGGGAGTCCCTCGGCTCGGTCGGCCTTGCCGCTTACGCGCACTTTTACTCGTCCATGAGGCCCTATCACCGACTCGGTCGAGAAGACTCGAAGAATCGCTTCGACAGAAGGGCTTCCGAACGTAGAGACTTGTTCGATCCGCGGAGTCTCCTTATCCGAACGCGAGTTACTTATCGCAGAAGGTGATGAGTGAGGTATCCGTATCCCGGAGGCGTAGGAGTCCCTCGGCTCGGTCAGCCTTGACTGCTTACGTGTACCCCGTTGTTTCCAGGACCCACTTTTCGAAGTAGTCAAAAAGCACGAAAGATATTCTGGTAAAAGAGATCCTTTTTTTCGAGGAAAATTTTGACGCAGAGGGGGTTTCCCCCCTTTTAGCCCCCGAGGGAGGGTCGGGCTTTGCCGAGGCGAGGCCGACCATTCCTTGTTGACTAAACTTTGCGTGGGTGCGAGGTATATGAACAACTTGGAAACATCTTAAGGGTAGAAGCGACGTAGCTGTTGGATGTTCCAAGCGTTGCCGTAGACCTCGCCTTGACTGTTAGCCAGCTTGTACGTTCCGGGCTTCAGAACTTTGGCGATGACGAATGGCCCCTCCCAGGGGGGCGTGAGCTTGTGCCTCCCTCGGGCGTCTTGCCGCAGCCGAAGCACTAGGTCGCCCACCTGGAGGTCTCGGGGTCGGACCCCTCGGGCGTGGTAGCGTCACAGGGACTGCTGATACCGCGCCGAGTGTAGTAAGGCCCTGTCCCGAGCCTCTTCCAGCTGGTCCAGCGAGTCCTCTCGGCTAGCTTGGTTGCTTTGATCGTCGTAGGCTCTCGTCCTCGGGGAGCCGTATTCCAGGTCCGTGGGCAAGACGGCCTCGGCCCCGTAGACCAGGAAGAACGGCGTGAAACCCGTGGCTCGGCTCGGCGTCGTCCTCAGGCTCCAGACCACCGAGGGGAGTTCCTTCATCCATCGCTTGCCGAACTTGTTGAGGTCATTGTAAATCCGAGGCTTGAGCCCTTGTAGAATCATGCCGTTGGCACGCTCTACTTGCCCATTCGACATGGGATGAGCTACGGCAGCCCAGTCCACCCGGATGTTGTGGTCCTCGCAAAAATCCAAGAATTTTTTGCCGGTGAACTGGGTGCCGTTGTCGGTGATGATGGAGTTCGGGACCCCGAAGCGATGGATGATGTTGGTGAAGAACGCCACCGCCTGCTCGGACCTGATGCTGTTCAGGGGTCGGACCTCGATCCACTTGGAGAATTTGTCGACGGCGACCAGCAGGTGCGTGTAGCCCCCGGGCGCCTTCTGTAGAGGGCTGACGAGGTCCAGACCCCACACAACGAAGGGCCAGGTGATGGGTATCGTCTGTAGAGCCTGAGCGGGCAGGTGGGTCTGCTTCGCATAGAATTGGCACCCTTCGCAGGTGCGGACAATTCTAGTGGCGTCAGCCACCGCCGTCGGCCAGTAGAAGCCTTGCCGGAAAGCGTTCCCGACAAGGGCTCGAGGCGCTGCGTGATGGCCGCAAGCCCCTGAGTGTATCTCTTGCAGGAGTTCTTGACCTTCGGCGATGGAGATGCACCGCTGGAGGATGCCCGAGGGGCTGCGGTGATAAAGCTCCTTCTCATCGCCCAGCAAGACGAACGACTTGGCGCGTCGCGCTACCCGCCGTGCCTCGGCCTGGTCGAGGGGTAGCTCTCCTCGGCGGAGATATTGCAGGTACGGGGCCTGCCAATCTCGATCAGGCGTGACCCCGCTCCGCTCCTCTTCGATGCGCAGCGCCTCGTCCTCGGGGGCCGAGGGTTCCTCGGGTTGAACCGAGGATGGCTCGGGCTGGGCCGAGGTCCCCTCGGACAGGGCCGAGGGCGCCTCGGGCTCGGGCGTGTCGCTGATCTTGACGAAGGGTTGGTGCAGATCCCGGGAGAAGACGTCCAGGGGAACCGTCGTTCGCCCCGAGGCTATCTTTGCCAGCTCGTCCGCAGTCTTGTTGTAGCGCCGGGCGATGTGGTTAAGCTCGAGCCCGTAGAACTTGTCTTCCAGGCGTCGAACCTCATCACAGTAGGCCTCCATCTTCGGGTCGCGGCAGTGGGAGTTCTTCATGACTTGGTTGATGACGAGCTGCGAGTCGCCGCGAGCGTCGAGGCGTCGGACCCCTAGCTCGATGGCGATTCGCAATCCGTTGATCGGAGCTTCGTACTCAGCCACATTGTTGGATGCCGGGAAATGGAGGCGTAGCACGTAGCGCAGGTGTTTCCCGAGGGGCGAGACGAAGAGCAGGCCCGCGCCGGCTCCCGTCTTCATCAGCGACCCGTCGAAAAACATGGTCCAGAGCTCCGGTTGGATCGGAGCCGTCGGCAACTGTGTGTCGACCCATTCGGCTACGAAGTCCGCCAGTACCTGGGACTTGATGGCCTTCCGAGGGGCGAACGAGATTGTCTCGCCCATGATTTCCACCGCCCACTTCGCGATCCGTCCCGAGGCCTCTCGGCACTGGATGATCTCCCCCAGGGGGAAGGATGACACCACAGTTACCGGATGAGACTCGAAGTAATGCCGCAACTTTCGCCTCGTCAGGATCACTGCATACAGCAGCTTCTGAACTTGTGGGTAGCGGATCTTGGTTTCGGACAGCACCTCGCTGACGAAGTAAACTGGCCTCTGAATGGGCAATGCATGCCCCTCTTCTTGCCTTTCGACCACGATCGCGGCGCTAACCACCTGAGTGGTAGCGCCGACGTAGACCAAGAGGGCTTCTCCATCAGCTGGGGGTACCAAGACGGGCGCCTGGGTGAGGAGCGCCTTCAGGTTCCCGAGAGCTTCCTCGGCCTCGGGAGTCCAAGTGAAGCACTCGGCCTTCCTTAAGAGACGGTACAGGGGCAGGCCTCTTTCGCCGAGGCGCGAGATGAAACGGCTCAAAGCCGCGAGACATCCCATGACCCTCTGTACGCCTTTTAAGTCCTTGATGGGCCCCATGCTGGTGATGGCTGCGATCTTCTCCGGGTTGGCTTCGATGCCCCGCTCGGAGACGATGAATCCCAGGAGCATGCCTCGGGGCACCCCGAAGACGCACTTGTCGGGATTGAGCTTGACGCCCTTCGCCTTGAGACACCGGAATGTCACTTCAAGGTCGGAGAGAAGGTCGGAGGCTTTCCTCGTCTTGACTACGATGTCATCGACGTAGGCCTCGACCGTGCGACCGATGTGTTCGCCGAACACATGGTTCATGCACCGCTGGTACGTTGCACCCGCGTTCCTCAAACCGAACGGCATGGTGACATAACAGTACATGCCGAAGGGCGTGATGAAAGAAGTCGCGAGCTGGTCGGACTCTTTCACCTTGATTTGATTATACCCTGAGTAGGCATCGAGGAATGACAGGGTTTCGCACCCAGCAGTGGAATCCACGATTTGATCGATGCGAGGTAGAGGGTAGGGAACCTTCGGACATGCTTTGTTGAGACCAGTGTAGTCTACGCACATCCGCCATTTCCCCCCTTTCTTCCTCACAAGCACAGGGTTGGCAAGCCATTCGGGATGGAATACCTCTTTGATGAACCCTGCTGCCATCAGCTTGTGGATCTCCTCGCCTATCACCCTGCGCCTTTCCTCGTCGAATCGGCGCAGAGGCTGTCTGACCGGTCGGGCTCCGGCCCGGATATCCAGCGAGTGCTCGGCGAAATCCCTCGCTATGCCGGGCATGTCCGAGGGACTCCACGCAAAGACGTCGGCGTTTGCGCGGAGAAAGTCGACGAGCACTGCTTCCTATTTGGGGTCGAGCCCGGAACCGATCCGGATCTGCTTGGAGGTGTCGCCACTGGGGTCGAGAGGGACGGCCTTAACCGTCTCCGCTGGCTGGAAGTTGCCGGCGTGTCGCTTCACGTCCGGCGCCTCTCGGGAGAGGTTTTCCAGGTCGGCGATGAGGGCCTCGGCGTACTCCACGCACTCCACATCGCATTCGAACGCGTGTTTGTACGTGGGGCCGACGGTGATGACCCCGTTGGGGCCCGGCATCTTGAGCTTCAGGTAGGTGTAGTTGGGGATGGCCATGAACTTCTCGTAGCATGGCCTTCCCAATACTGCGTGGTAGGTTCCTCGGAACCCGACCACCGCGAACGTCAAAGTCTCCCTTCGGAAGTTGGAGGGTGTTCCGAAGCAGACAGGAAGGTCGAGCTGTCCGAGGGGCTGAACGCGCTTCCCGGGAATGATCCCGTGGAAGGGCGCAGCGCCTGCTCAGACGGAGGACAGATCGACGCGCAGGAGCCTGAGGGTCTCGGCGTAGATGATGTTGAGGCAGCTGCCCCCATCCATCAGGACCTTGGTGAGCCTGACGTCGCCGATGATGGGATCGACGACGAGCGGGTACTTCCCCGGGCTCGGCACGTGGTCGGGGTGGTCATCTTGGTCGAAGGTGATGGGCTTGTCGGACCAGTCTAGGTAGACTGGCGCCGCCACCTTCACCGAGCAGACCTCCCGACGCTCTCGCTTGCGATGCCGAGCCGAGGCATTCGCCGCATGCCCTCCGCAGATCATGAAGCAGTCGCGGACCTCGGGGAACTCTCCTGCTTGGTGATCTTCCTTTTTGTCGTCGTCGCGGGCCCTGCCACCCTCTGTGGGTGGCCCGGCCTTGTGGAAGTGGCGCCGAAGCATGACGCACTCCTCGAGGGTGTGCTTGACGGGCCCCTGATGGTAAGGGCACGTCTCCTTGAGCATCTTGTCGAAGAGGTTGGCACCTCCGGGGGGCTTCCGAGGGTTCTTGTACTCGGCGGCGGCGACAAGGTCTGCGTCGGCAGCGTCGCGCTTTGCTTGCGACTTCCTCCTGCCTTTCTTCTTGGCGCCGCGCGGAGTAGACGCCTCGGGAGCATCCTCCGACGGGCGGCCCTGGGGCTGCTTGTCCTTTCGGAAGATGGCCTCGACCGCCTCCTGGCCGGAGGCGAACTTGGTGGCGATGTCCATCAGCTCGCTCGCCCTGGTGGGGGTCTTGCGACCCAACTTGCTCACCAGGTCACGGCAGGTGGTGCCGGCAAGGAACGCGCCGATGACATCGGAGTCGGTGATGTTGGGCAGTTCGGTGCACTGCTTCGAGAACCGCCGGATGTAGTCCCGAAGAGACTCTCCCGGCTGTTGCCGGCAGCTTCGGAGATCCCAGGAATTCCCGGGGCGCACGTACGTGCCCTGGAAGTTGCCGGCGAAAGCTCGGACCAAATCCTCCCAGTTGGAAATCTGCCCCGGGGGCAGGTGCTCCAACCAAGCGCGAGCAGTGTCAGAGAGGAACAGGGGGAGGTTGCGGATGATGAGGTTGTCGTCGTCCGTTCCACCCAGTTGACAGGCCAGGCGGTAGTCCGCGAGCCACAATTCCGGTCTTGTTTCCCCCGAGTACTTTGTGATAGTAGTCGGGGGTCGGAATCGGGTCGGAAACGGCGCCCGCCGAATGGCCCGGCTGAAGACCTGCGGACCGGGTGGTTCGGGCGAGGGACTCCGATCCTCCCCGCTGTCGTAGCGTCCCCCACGCCTGGGGTGATAGCCTCGGCGCACCCTTTCGTCGAGGCGGGCCCGACGGTCGCGATGAGGGTGCTCGTCGCCGAGGTGGCCCGGGGCCGCAGGCGCGGTGTTGCGCGTGCGCCCGGTGTAGACCGAGGCTTCCCGCATGAGTCGGGAAGTCGCGGCATGAGGTTCCGAGGGGTGCCCCTGCCTTCGGGAGGCAGAGCTCTCGGCCCGCCGGGCCGCAGCGCCTTCTAGGAGATGCTTGAGCTCTCCCTGGATTCGCCGACCCTTGGTGGTTGATGACTCCGGCATCGCGCGGAGGAGCATCGCCGCGGCTGCCAGGTCCTGACCGGTTCCGCCGGATGCGGGTGGCGGCCTGTCCCTAGCATCGTTGGCGATGCGGTGCTGGAGACCCTGGGGCAGGTGACGTATTTCTCCGGCCGGGGGCTGGCCCGCCCATACCTGCCCGACGTCCCGGCGGATCGACTCGAGCGCTCCTGCCTCCTCGTCGAGCCCGGCCTGCGCCCCGCGGACTTGCTCGAGCTGTGGGTCGTGACCCCCCGCCGGAACGGGGACCACAGCTAGCTCCCGCGGGATGTCGGCGCGAGGCACTGGCCTAGGGAGATCACCATCCTCCGGCACGCTGAGACGGCTGCCTCCGGAGGGATCCCCTAGCTCGACGTGGAAACATTCGCGGCTCGGGCCGCAGTCCTTGTCGTCAAGGCTGCGGCTGCCGTCGGAACAGTCGGAGAGGCAGTAGTTGCATGCGGTCATGAAGTCCCGCATGGCACTGGGGTTGCCAGATCCAGAGAAATCCCAGCAGATGCTGGGGTCGTCATCTTCCTCGGACCCAGAGGGCCCGTAGGTCGAGACGCCCGTCAATCGGCCCCAAGGCGACCGCGCACGAAACCCAAAAGGGGTTGCACTCGCCTCAACGTGAGCGCCCGCCAGAACGAGGTCGCTAGGCGGGTTGAGGTCGAGTCGAAATGACGAAGGATGGGGATCAGTCGGTACCTTTTTGTCGACGAGGAGCGACGAAGTCACATCGGGGGCTGATCGCGCCGTCGTCTTGGGTACGAGGGCGACGTCCTGCAGGCCCTCCGTGAGCGTGCTGGCGTCGTCCACTTGCTCGGAGTCGGCGTGTTGCGGGGGGACGGCGCTCGCCTTCGCCTCAAACGCGAGGGTGACGCCCGACGCGTCCTCCGTTGGGGCACTGGGGATGTCGATTCGCTCGACAGCCGACGGAGCGCAGCCTCCCGCTCGGCCCTGGTTGCCCCGCCTCCTCCTCCGATGGCGAGGGAGAGGTTGGGGCGAGCTCGAATGTTGTTCTTCCCCCACGCGGGAAAGACGTCGTCGATTCCGCCGCCGGCGGGCGAGCTGTCGGCTGCCATTGTCGCCGCCGCGCGGCGGTGGAAGGAGTATCATGTCGTAACCGCCGTCGAAAGACATGAACTCGAGGCTCCCGAAACGGAGCACCGTCCCGGGTTGGAGAGGTCGTTGGAGACTGCCCATCTGGAGCTTGACGGGAAACTGCTCGTCAACACGCAGCAGGCCCCTACCTGGCGCGCCAACTGTCGGCATTTCGAGACCGGGGGGTCCCTAAGCCGACGAGTGAGTGTGCCGCGTGCCCCAGCCCAGATGGGTCGAGCGCGTGGGCGAGCGCGAAGGGGGGAGAGCGAGGTGGCCGGAGCCGGGTCGTGAGGGAGGCGGAGATCCCGCGGCCTTCGTGTTCGTCCCGCGCCCAGGTCGGGTGCGCTTGCAGTAGGGGGTTACAAGCGTCCACGCGGGTGAGGGGAGCGAGCGGCCCCAAGAGAGCGCCTGCCCCTGCCCTCGTTCCCGCGGGGCCAACCTTCTCTAAGAAGGCCCTGGTCCTTCCTTTTATAGGCGCAAGGAGAGGATCCAGGTGTACAATGGGGATGCAGCAGAGTGCTATGTGTCTAGCGGGGGAGAGCTAGCGCCCTGGGTACATGTCAATGTGGCAGCCGGAGAGAACTTGGCGCCCAGCTGGTGTGGTGTCGTGGCTGTCGGAGGAGTAACGGAGCCTGGTGGAGGGACAGCTGTCGGAATAGTTGGGTTCTTGCTGACGTCCCCCCGCTTCCGTCAGGGAGCTGAGAGCCGCCGTCGTCATGGTCTAGCGGGGCGCCATCATTGCCTATCTGGCGGAGCTAGCCAGATGGGACGTCGGTCTTGTTCTCTGCGTCCCAAGTCGGCTCGGGGTAGGGTGATGATGGCGCTTCCTGTTGACGTGGCGGACTTGTGCCCTAGGTCGGGCGACGTGGAGGCTCCTCCGAGGCCGAGGTCGAGTCTGTCTTCCATGGCCGAGGCCGAGCCCGAGCTCCAGGGTCGGGCGAGGCGGAGGTTGTTCGGCAGAGACCAGGGCGGAGTCCGAGCCCTTGGTCGGGCGGAGCGGAGTTCGCCGTCTTCCGGGGCCTTAGCCCGAGTCCGAGCCCTGGGTCGGGCGGAGCGGAGTTCGCCGTCTTCCGGGGCCTTAGCCCGAGTCCGAGCCCTAGATCGGGCGGAGCGGAGTTCGTCGTCTTCCGGGGCCTTAGCCTGAGTCCGAGCCCTGGGTCGGGCGGAGCGGAGTTCGCCGTCTTCCGGGGCCTTAGCCCGAGTCCGAGCCCTGGGTCGGGCGGAGCGGAGTTCGCCGTCTTCTGGGGCCTTAGCCCGAGTCCGAGCCCTGGGTCGGGCGGAGCGGAGTTTGCCGTCTTCCGGGGTCTTAGCCCGAGTCCGAGCCCTGGGTCGGGCGGAGCTTCCTATGGCGCCTTTGGCAAGGCCTGGCTGCCTGTCAGTCTCACTCTTTGCGTTAAATGCCCCTGCGACTCGGTCGGTCGGTGCGGTGATTTAGTCAGGGTTGCTTCTTAATGAAGGCAAGGCCTCGGGCGAGCCGGAGATGCGTCTACCGTAAAAAGGGGGCCTCGGGCGAGACGGAAACACCTCAGGGTCGGCTGCCCTTGCCTGAGGCTAGGCTCGGGCGAGGCGTGATCGAGTCGCTCGTATGGACTGATCCCTGAGTTAATCAAACCCATCAGGCCTCTGCAGCTTTATGCTGATGGGGGTTACCAGCTGAGAATTAGGCGTCTTGAGGGTACCCCTAATTATGGTCCCCGACAGTAGCCCCCGAGCCTCGAAGGGAGTGTTAGCACTCCCTTGGAGGCTTTCGTCGCACTTTTTTGCAAGGGGACCAGCCTTTCTCGGTTGCATTTTGTTCCGGTGGGTGCGCGCGAGCGCACCCGCCGGGTGTAGCCCCCGAGGCCTCGGAGGAGTGGTTTCACTCCTTCGAGGTCTTAATGCCTTGCGTGATGCTTCGGCTGGTCTGGTGGTTCCCTCATGCGAACAGGCCGTAGCCCGGGTGCACTGTCGGGGCCCAAGTTCTCGGGCTGGTATGTTGACGCTGTCAACGGTTTGGCCGGAGCCGGGTTTGCGAGAGCAGCCCCCGAGCCTCCGCACAGGGCGAGAGGGCGATCAGGGACAGACTCGGCTTTTTTACATACGCCCCTACGTCGCCTTTCCGCAAGGAGGAGGGGGGAGAGCGCCATGTTACCCTCGATGGGCACCGAACATGGTGTCTCCGGTGAGCTGCAAGCGGGTAATCCGAGTGGACGTCCGTGCCCCGTTCGTTGGGGGTCGGCTAGGGGCCCGGAGGCACGCCCAAAAGTACCTGCGGGTGATCTGCCGGACCCGGTCCCCTGGCGACGGGGTCCGAGGGCTCGTTGCCTCCCTCCGATGGGATTCCGTTACAGGATCGTTCCCGCTGGTCTCGGAAATGTCCTAGGGTACCTCGGGAGCACAGCCCGAGCCTTGGTTATGTATCGAACGTACCCCTGGTCATCCCTCGCTCGGTGTCTGAGGCGACTGTGAACCCTTCGGGGGGCCAGCCTTCGAACCCCTGATCAGTAATGGGCGCGGAGCCCGGGTAGCCTGAGGCGGCCGTGGAACCTTTTGGGAGGCCGACCTTCGAACCTCTGACCAGTAGTGGGTGTCGGGCCCACGCGATCTGAGGCGGCTGTTGAACCCTTCGGGGGGCCAGCCTTCGAACCCCTAATCAGTATGGAGGCTCGGAGCCTAGTTCCTTCACGGGGAAGGATCCCTTTGGGGGTATCCCCTTTCCCGGTCCCTGTTGCAAGAGATAGAGAAAGAGGAAAAAGGGAAAAAAGGATACGAATTTGAACGACGCGGCGTACCTTTTTTGGCGCGGTTATTTTGGCGAAGGCGAAGCGTCGCCAGCTGCTCCTGCCAGAAGCGCCGCCTGTCCAGCCGCGGAGTTAATGCGCCGGGGTGAGTAGTTGGCGGGGCCACCACTTCGTGCGCGAGCCGTTCGAGGAACGGCTGTTTTGCTTCGTGTTTTTTGAACCCCGCGTCCGGTCCGGGCGACTGGTGCCACCCCGGGCCCTGCCGCTCAGCCGACCCTTTCGCAGGGCGTTTCGCCGCATGGGGCTCGGGCGTCGCATGTCTCGGGGGAGCAGGTCCCCGAGGCGGGCTCTTATGCCGAGGCGGCCATCGTGATCGGGGAGGCGGCCGGCGCCGACGCGGTCCCGAGCCCGTCTGCCGTGCCGGCCATGCGGCGCCTGCCGCCACCGCAGTTGCCACCGTCCCAGTCGGAGAGCATCTGGTTGCTGCCAGCGTCGAGATGGCCGCAGCGTCGGTGCCCAGGGCCTCGGAAGAGGTGGGCGTGGACGCGCAGTTCATCCAGGCGGGCGGCAGCCTCGTGGCTGTGCGGCGGAGCCCCGAGGCCCGGCGCCAGTTGCTCCGATTCCGGACCCGCGAGGCCTCGGACCCTATCTTCGTTCTTGACGACGAGCAGGAGGACCAGTCCTGGGACGAGCTCCGCAAGCGTGCGGAAGCAACGGTGGGGTCGCTCCGATCGTCGCTGGAGGCTCTCTGCGGGGACGTCCCCAAAATCCTCCAGGTAACGGTTTTCAGGCATACCTTCTCCCTTCTGTGAGCAAGGCGTTCGTCGTGACGTCTTGTTTTCCTTTTCAGGATCTGACGGACCGGAGCGCCGCCAAGTCGTCGTTCATCCGCCGCGAGGCCGACGTCTGGGGCTCGCTGCGATCCCTGAGGACCTCGCTCGCCGGGGCTACCGCGCGCCTTTCTCAGCAGGACGCTAAGATAGCGGACCTCCAGTTGCTCTGCGCTGACCTGAGGGCCGAGGCGGCGGCGGCGCACGCGGAGGCGCTACGGCAGCGGTCAGAGTTCGGCCAGGTTGCCGAGGAGCGGGACCAATCTCGGGGCCAGGCCGCCGAAGCCGAAAGCCGGGCTGAGGCCCTCGCGGCCGATCTAGCCGCAGCCCAAGTCGCGGCCTCGGAGCAGTGCGTCCGAGCCGGAGGTATGCCTCGACCGTCCTCGGTTCTTGTTCTTGTCCGTTTCTTCTGCTTGTGCTTGAGGTCTTTCTTCTGGTTGTTCGCAGAGCTCGAGTCTGCCCTTGACGAGTCGGCCAAAGCGCTCGCCGAGGCGCTTGCTGGAGCTGCCGAGCAGAGGGAGGCCGACCTCGCGGCCATGTCTGAGGCCGTCTCGGATGTTTATCGACTCCTTGGCCCCGGCGACGTCCCTTCAGGAAGCTCCCCTCAAAGCCGCCTTCAAGCCTTAGGTGATTACGCGCGCGGTAAAGTCCGCGGGGCGCTACACCACGGCGTCAGGCGGGCCTTCGCCGTGCTCGCTTCCCATTACGTTGTGGACCTGGAGCGGGTCAGTGAGGGGTATTGTCTTCCTGACGAAGACGAAGCCGCCCTGGTAGAAGTTCAGCGGCTCGACGCGGTCGCCGCGGGTCCGAGCGCGGCGCTAGCGACCACCTTTGAGGCGGAGATCCTTCCTCCTGCGCCGCCGCTGGAAGCGAAGGTGGACCTTACCGACGGCGGGGGCGGAACTGAGGGTGCGGCGCCCTCCCAAGGCGGCGCCTGATTTTTGTTGGGGCAGTTTCTGTTGGACGTGCGCTTTACCGCGGCCGCCGAGGCCTGGACACTTTACTTTTCTTGCGTGAAGTTGTGCTCTCTTCTCTTTCAATTCTCGCACCTGGCCTGACTTGTCAATAATAGGGTGATTTCCCGAGTTGGGTCCTTTTTCGTGGCAGGCGATGAGTGAGGTGTCCCTAGCCCGGAGGCGTAGGTGTTCCTCGGCTCAGTCGGTCCCACCACTTATCTGTACCCACGTTCGCTCCTCGGGACCCTGCTTCTGACACATCCGGGAGAACGCAAAAACCGCTTCTTGATCGAAAATTTTTTTGACGCGAAAAAGTGCATCCGATCTCGACGCGGAGGGGTTCCCCCTTTTTAGCCCCCGAGGGAGGGTCGGGCTCCGCCAAGGCGAGGCCGACCCTTCCTTGATGACTGATACTCGTGTGTGAGCGGGGGAAGGGTGCAGCCCCCGTGCGTCATCCGTGCAGAGGCCATTTGACGAGTCGGGCTCCTGCCCGAATATCCGGCGAGTGCTCGGTGACATCCCTCGGTATGCCGGGCATGTCCGAGGGACCTCACGCAAGAATGTCGGCGTTTGCGTGGAGAAAGTCGACGAGCACTGCTTCCTATTTGGGGTCGAGCTCGGAACTGATCCGGACCTGCTTGGAGGTGTTGCTACTGGGGTCGAGAGGGACGGCCTTAACCGTCTCCGCTGGTTGGAAGTTGCCGGCGTGTCACTTCACGTCCGGCACCTCTCAGGAGAGGTTTTCCAGGTCGGCGATGAGGGCCTCAGACTCGGCGAGGGCCTCGGCGTACTCCACGCACTCCACATCGCATTCGAACGCGTGTTTGTACGTGGGGCCGATGGTGATGACCCCGTTGGGGCCCGGCATCTTGAGCTTCAGGTAGGTGTAGTTGGGGATGGCCATGAACTTCGTGTAGCATGGCCTCCCCAATACTGCGTGGTAGGTTCCTTGGAACCTGACCACCTCGAACGTCAACGTCTCCCTTCGGAAGTTGGAGGATGTTCCGAAGCAGACAGGAAGGTCGAGCCGTCCGAGGGGCTGGACGCGCTTCCCAGGAATGATCCCGTGGAAAGGCGCAGCGCCTGCTCGGACGGAGGACAGATCGACGCGCAGGAGCCTGAGGGTCTCGGCGTAGATGATATTGAGGCAGCTGCCCCCATCCATCAGGACCTTGGTGAGCCTGACGTCGCCGATAATGGGGTCGACAACGAGCGGGTACTTCCCCGGGCTCGGCACGTGGTTGGGGTGGTCAGCTTGGTCGAAGATGATGGGCTTGTCGGACCAGTCCAGGTAGACTGGCGCCGCCACCTTCACCGAGCAGACCTCCCGACGCTCTCGCTTGCGATGCCGAGCCGAGGCATTCGCCGCATGCCCTCCGTAGATCATGAAGCAGTCGCGGACCTCGGGGAACTCTCCTGCTTGGTGATCTTCCTTTTTGTCGTCGTCGCGGGCCCTGCCACCCTCAGCGGATGGCCCGGCCCTGTGGAAGTGGCGCCGAAGCATGACGCACTCCTCGAGGGTGTGTTTGACGGGCCCCTGATGGTAAGGGCACGTCTCCTTGAGCATCTTGTCGAAGAGGTTGGCACCTCCGGGGGGCTTCCGAGGGTTCTTGTACTCGGCGGCGGCGACAAGGTCTGCGTCGGCAGCGTCGCGCTTTGCTTGCGACTTCCTCCTGCCTTTCTTCTTGGCGCCGCACGGAGTAGACGCCTCGGGAGCATCCTCCGACGGGCGGCCCTAGGGCTGCTTGTCCTTTCGGAAGATGGCCTCGACCGCCTCCTGGCCGGAGGCGAACTTGGTGGCGATGTCCATCAGCTCGCTCGCCCTGGTGGGGGTCTTGCGACCAAACTTGCTCACCAGGTCACGGCAGGTGGTGCCGGCAAGGAACGCGCCGATGACATCGGAGTCGGTGATGTTGGGCAGTTCGGTGCACTGCTTCGAGAACCGCCGGATGTAGTCCCGAAGAGACTCTCCCGGCTGTTGCCGGCAGCTTCGGAGATCCCAGGAATTCCCGGGGCGCACGTACGTGCCCTGGAAGTTGCCGGCGAAAGCTCGGACCAAATCCTCCCAGTTGGAAATCTGCCCCGGGGGCAGGTGCTCCAACCAAGCGCGAGCAGTGTCGGAGAGGAACAGGGGGAGGTTGCGGATGATGAGGTTGTCATCGTCCGTTCCACCCAGTTGACAGGCCAGGCGGTAGTCCGCGAGCCACAATTCCGGTCTTGTTTCCCCCGAGTACTTTGTGATAGTAGTCGGGGGTCGGAATCGTGTCGGAAACGGCGCCCGCCGAATGGCCCGGCTGAAGACCTGCGGACCGGGTGGTTCGGGCGAGGGACTCCGATCCTCCCCGCTGTCGTAGCGTCCCCCACGCCTGGGGTGATAGCCTCGGCGCACCCTTTCGTCGAGGCGGGCCCGACGGTCGCGATGAGGGTGCTCGTCGCCGAGGTGGCCCGGGGCCGCAGGCGCGGTGTTGCGCGTGCGCCCGGTGTAGACCGAGGCTTCCCGCATGAGTCGGGAAGTCGCGGCACGAGGTTCCGAGGGGTGCCCCTGCCTTCGGGAGGCAGAGCTCTCGGCCCGCCGGGCCGCAGCGCCTTCCAGGAGATGCTTGAGCTCTCCCTGGATTCGCCGACCCTTGGTGGTTGATGACTCCGGCATCACGCGGAGGAGCATCGCCGCGGCTGCCAGGTCCTGACCGGTTCCGCCGGATGCGGGTGGCGGCCTGTCCCTAGCATCGTTGGCGATGCGGTGCTGGAGACCCTGGGGCAGGTGACGTATTTCTCCGGCCGGGGGCTGGCCCGCCCATACCTGCCCGACGTCCCGGCGGATCGACTCGAGCGCTCCTGCCTCCTCGTCGAGCCCGGCCTGCGCCCCGCGGACTTGCTCGAGCTGTGGGTCGTGACCCCCCGCCGGAACGGGGACCACAGCTAGCTCCCGCGGGATGTCGGCGCGAGGCACTGGCCTAGGGAGATCACCATCCTCCGGCACGCCGAGACGGCTGCCTCCGGAGGGATCCCCTAGCTCGACGTGGAAACATTCGCGGCTCGGGCCGCAGTCCTTGTCGTCAAGGCTGCGGCTGCCGTCGGAACAGTCGGAGAGGCAGTAGTTGCATGCGGTCATGAAGTCCCGCATGGCACTGGGGTTGCCAGATCCAGAGAAATCCCAGCAGATGCTGGGGTCGTCATCTTCCTCGGACCCAGAGGGCCCGTAGGTCGAGACGCCCGTCAATCGGCCCCAAGGCGACCGCGCACGAAACCCAAAAGGGGTTGCACTCGCCTCAACGTGAGCGCCCGCCAGAACGAGGTCGCTAGGCGGGTTGAGGTCGAGTCGAAATGACGAAGGATGGGGATCAGTCGGTACCTTTTTGTCGACGAGGAGCGACGAAGTCACATCGGGGGCTGATCGCACCGTCGTCTTGGGTACGAGGGCGACGTCCTGCAGGCCCTCCGTGAGCGTGCTGGCGTCGTCCACTTGCTCGGAGTCGGCGTGTTGCGGGGGGACGGCGCTCACCTTCGCCTCAAACGCGAGGGTGACGCCCGACGCATCCTCCGTTGGGGCACTGGGGATGTCGATTCGCTCGACAGCCGACGGAGCGCAGCCTCCCGCTCGGCCCTGGTTGCCCCGCCTCCTCCTCCGATGGCGAGGGAGAGGTTGGGGCGAGCTCGAATGTTGTTCTTCCCCCACGCGGGAAAGACGTCGTCGATTCCGCCGCCGGCGGGCGAGCTGTCGGCCGCCATTGTCGCCGCCGCGCGGCGGTGGAAGGAGTATCATGTCGTAGCCGCCGTCGAAAGACATGAACTCGAGGCTCCCGAAACGGAGCACCGTCCCGGGTTGGAGAGGTCGTTGGAGACTGCCCATCTGGAGCTTGACGGGAAACTGCTCGTCAACACGCAGCAGGCCCCTACCTGGCGCGCCAACTGTCGGTGTTTTGAGATCGGGGGGTCCCTAAGCCGACGAGTGAGTGTGCCGCGTGCCCCAGCCTAGATGGGTCGAGCGCGTGGGCGAGCGCGAAGGGGGGAGAGCGAGGTGGCCGGAGCCGGGTCGTGAGGGAGGCGGAGATCCCGCGGCCTTCGTGTTCGTCCCGCGCCCAGGTCGGGTGCGCTTGCAGTAGGGGGTTACAAGCGTCCACGCGGGTGAGGGGAGCGAGCGGCCCCAAGAGAGCGCCTGCCCCTGCCCTCGTTCCCGCGGGGCCAACCTTCTCTAAGAAGGCCCTGGTCCTTCCTTTTATAGGCGCAAGGAGAGGATCCAGGTGTACAATGGGGATGCAGCAGAGTGCTACGTGTCTAGCGGGGGAGAGCTAGCGCCCTGGGTACATGCCAATGTGGCAGCCGGAGAGAACTTGGCGCCCAGCTGGTGTGGTGTCGTGGCTGTCGGAGGAGTAACGGAGCCTGGTGGAGGGACAGCTGTCGGAATAGTTGGGCTCTTGCTGACGTCCCCCCGCTTCCGTAAGGGAGCTGAGAGCCGCCGTCGTCATGGTCTAGCGGCGCGCCATCATTGCCTATCTGGCGGAGCTAGCCAGATGGGACGTCGGTCTTGTTCTCTGCGTCCCAAGTCGGCTCGGGGTAGGGTGATGATGGCGCTTCCTGTTGACGTGGCGGACTTGTGCCCTAGGTCGGGCGACGTGGAGGCTCCTCCGAGGCCGAGGTCGAGTCTGTCTTCCATGGCCGAGGCCGAGCCCGAGCTCCTGGGTCGGGCGAGGCGGAGGTCGTTCGGCAGAGACCAGGGCGGAGTCCGAGCCCTGGGTCGGGCGAAGCGGGGTTCGTCGTCTTCCGGGGCCTTAGCCCGAGTCCGAGCCCTGGGTCGGGCGGAGCGGAGTTCGCCGTCTTCCGGGGCCTTAGCCCGAGTCCGAGCCCTGGGTCGGGCGGAGCGGAGTTCGCCGTCTTCCGGGGCATTAGCCCGAGTCCGAGCCCTGGGTCGGGCGGAGCGGAGTTCGCCGTCTTCTGGGGCCTTAGCCCGAGTCCGAGCCCTGGGTCGGGCGGAGCGGAGTTCGCCGTCTTCCGGGGTCTTAGCCCGAGTCCGAGCCCTGGGTCGGGCGGAGCTTCCTATGGCGCCTTTGGCAAGGCCTTGCTGCCTGTCAGTCTCACTCTTTGCGTTAAATGCCCCTGCGACTCGGTCGGTCGATGCGGTGATTTAGTCAGGGTTGCTTCTTAATGAAGGCAAGGCCTCGGGCGAGCCGGAGATGCGTCTGCCGTAAAAAGGGGGCCTCGGGCGAGACGGAAACACCTCAGGGTCGGCTGCCCTTGCCTGAGGCTAGGCTCGGGCGAGGCGTGATCGAGTCGCTCGTATGGACTGATCCCTGACTTAATCAAACCCATCAGGCCTCTGCAGCTTTATGCTGATGGGGGTTACCAGCTGAGAATTAGGCGTCTTGAGGGTACCCCTAATTATGGTCCCCGACAATTATATTGCATAATCTTATATTGAATACTTTGGCTACTAAATAAACTTAAATAAAAAACATTTAGTTACAGAGTTATAAATCTTATCAAGCACTACAATTTTGTATAGGATGAGTCTGATTCTTTATTTTTTTTGAAAATTAAATATCAAAATATATGAATTCAAAACAAATATTTGGGAACCTAAATAAGTTGAAATACTTATATCAACAATAAACATGTAGCTTAAGTCGGCCACTATAATTTTTTGCATTAACTATGAGAACATTTGAGGCCATTTAAAAATCTAAAATTTGAAATTTAAAATTATAAACTTAGGGGACATGTTTAGGGCTATGAATAATTTTAATATAAAATTTGTCTTTACCCACATTCACATGAAAAGTTATAAACCATTTTTTCGATCTAACTATTTATGGAGGTGAATATCTTATAACATCTTTGTTCGAAAATCTTGGGTTAATGGAGGCGGTCATCTTAAAACTCATGCCCACATAAATCTATTTATGAAGACGAATATCCTAAGATTATGTCCTTCTTCTTAGAACGCTCGGACTCTATTAATGGCTTTTAGGGACATATTTTTCTACGTCCCAATTAAATATTTACAAAGTAGATCATTTAATATATCCGCCTTCACAAATAATTTTAAACATTTCTCTAGTATTCCTTGGTCCATCCAGACGACCAGACCCTAAACCCTAAGCCAATCCATTCAGCACTCATGACCATCTTAGCTTGCCCAAGTCGTTGCTAGGGCAGTAGTTATTGACCTCCCAGGGCCTCCCAGGGCTAGTCTCCTGCGCACGGAAAAAAAATCTCATAAGGACTAGTTTGGGTATCCCATTTCTCAAGAAATTTTTTTATTTTTTCAAAGAAAATTAGTTCATTTTTTCTTGGGAAAATTGAAAATCCTTAGAAAAATGTTATTCCCAAATTAGCCCTAAATTATAAAATAGATTTTGAAAAATAAGAACATCAAATCTGTAGATCTTATGATCTTATTGCAATAGGTCGTCCGTGTAAAATACAGATAGATACACTACTATTAGGGCTAGTTTGGAAACCCCAATTTCCCACGGGATTCTCATTTTCCCAAAGAAAATTAGTTTATTTTTCCTTGAGAAAATGAGAATCCCGTGAGAATTTGGGGTTTCCAAACTAGCCTTTAGAAAAAAAATTACGGAACAATTTCATCAGAAGAATAATACGCCGCTCGAGAAAAACACCCTATAGTGGTAGGTAGTTCGTTGCAACTACCTAATATAACATTGAATTTTCAGTCATGTCCTATTTAGAGGCTGTTTGTGAACTTAGTTTCTCAAAACCATAATTTATAATACATTTACATAATTATGATATATTTTATATCAATTCAGTTCAACACATGTTTGGAGATACAGTGTTGGTGTCGATCTGACATCAAACACTATAAGTGTACCGTCTGGCGATGCTCTCTACAGCGGCACGGACGGTCCGCGGCTCTGTGCCAAACGGTCTGCGACCTCGCTGCAGGAGCATATCCTTCCTCGTGTCGCACCCGGACAGTCCACGCTCTAGGTCAAACGATCCACGATAGCAAAGGGTCGTCTTCTTCCTCACATGAACCTAGGTGTTATCCTCTGGGGGAGAGAACTTAAGATGCTTCGGGTTAGCAAGCCACCTGGGGAGTTCTAGATGATATATAGTCGTCTAGAAATTAAGAAATTAAGTCAAGAAAGAGTATTTTAAATGAAGTGGATCTTACCTCTGGGAGGAGTAAGATTATAGGGTCGTCAGACCAGCTAAGACGGATCTAGATGACATAGAATTGAATAGGGGTGGAGGTGAATATGCAGAAAGTTACAACTAGGATTACTCTATATCTACTCTTAGGACATGAATGATAAAGAAAAGTAAATAAAGTGCATTGATTCGATTGGAATGTGTTCGGCGTTCTTAATCGGTCATATCTCTTTATATTTATAATAGGGGGTATGGATCGGGTCCTATACGAGATCCAATAGATCCCCATGGATAGATAAGAATAACCACACATGTGATAAGTACTCTCGCGTTGTGTTTATCTGATCGTGGGCACGGACCGTCCGGGCCATAGAGTCGGACTGTCGTGCTCAGGTGCCAAATATGGTGTTCAACACACAATATTTGAGTTGTAGTGTACGAGAAGAGAAGACTACATATGTGTGACAGACCAAAGTTTTTTGACCCAAAAAAACTATGTATTGATAAAACCATGATTTACAATACAAAGTTTTTATATGTGTTTTCTAACGTCTTTTAATCTAAAATAATGTGGTATGTTAAAATACCATGGTAACATAGACACCTAGGGTTTGTTTAGGAGCAAGTGAAATGAAGGAGACTGAGCGAGCTAGAATCACTCACTATTTAAAATTAAATAGTGGGAGATTATAGGGGCTGTTTGGTTCGTGGCTAAATGTGTCACACTTTGCCTAAGTTTAGTCGTTTAAATCGAAGAACTAACCTTAGGCAGAAAAGTTAGACAAAGTATGACAAGTTAGACATCAAACCAAACAGGCCCATACGCCTCTTCACTTTCTCCGTTATCCTTACTTCCAAAGAAGCCCCTAGATGTCAGTCCTTTAGCCCGTCGTTATCGCGTTGCGTGAGGAAGGAATCTATCCTTCACCAGCGTTCAGAGATGGTTGTAAAATGTCGAATTATCGATCGATCTTGTTAAGTTCTCGTCCCTCCGATCCCTGCTGACCGAATATGAGTGAGCTATGGAAAAAAAAAGTGAGGATACATGCAAATTCAGATGAACGCGGTTGAGAAAATTCTGGTTGAATGAATCCAACACAACGCGTGTCGGTAGGCAGTAGAGCCCTAGTAGGCAGAGAGTATCGTGTACTGATGTGCCTGCGTGTTTGCTCCATTTTGTATGCCCTGTTGTACCCTTTGTCGTCGGTGGGAGGCTTTGCGGTTCATTTTCTTAGAAAAAAATCAAAAGCGATGTCTGCAGCTACTACAAGTGGACCACATGCGTAAGCCCAGCACGACCTTTAGCGGAAAAAGGCACGTTTTTTTTTCTAATGCAAACTTATTAATCCTTTGGGTGCTTCCAAGTTGAAAGATTAAGTAACCTGAAGTCCTGAACCCTCTGTTGGAGTGCAATCAAGCCGCGCACCCAAAAAGTCTGTAACGACCAGCAAGGAGATCTCAAAATGCGCACTGTTACTGATCAGACACAACTGGAGCACGACAACAAGAATGCTTGGAGCTTCTGCCTGATGGGCTATAGTCTACGTTCAAGTGGAAGCAGCATCCTGCGTGTCCCCTGGTTTTCCTGGAGCTGCCTCGCGGATGATCCTGAGGGACTCGGCGAAGTCGTCCAGGAGCTGACGGGCATCCGGAAACTGCGCTTCGTCTACCGACAGGACTAGCTTCACGGAGTTTATGTAGCTCTGGTAGTGCACAGTCAGGGCCTGCATCCAGAGACCACCACACGCACGACACGGTTACAACCAGCCACCGCATGTTCTTCAGATTCAGGTGCACTGAATAATGAACGCTTACATGTGGGTGGCCGTAGGTGCTGGGCGCGATGTAGACGATGGGGTTGCCGCAGAACAGCACCTGCTCAGTCGGCCCGACCATGCTGGAGAAGGACAGGGTGGTGTGCGTGAACATGCCGTAGCAGAGCGCAGCAGCTGCCTGCACCAAACTCTGTCTGTCGTCAGGGGTGCGCGCGCGCGGTGATCACCGGTACGGTGAATCAATAGCGCCGGGTCGATCGAGATAGGAAAGCAAACCCAGCGCACGCACCTTGATGCCGAAGAGTCTGAGAACCATGTCCCCGCTCCAGAAGGTGAAGGCCGACTCCATGGAGCTCTTCTTCCTGCGCGTCACCTTGGCCGCCGTACGGACGTACTCCGTGGGGTCGTCGTGCTTGGCCAGGTGGAAGGGGATCAGCATGTAGCCCAGCTTGTTTCCCCACCTCGCGGCGCCGTTGTTGTTGTCGTTGCCGGACTCCATCATGCTTGCCAGTGCCTACCGGTTGTTATGGCTAGCTGTGAGCAACAGCAACAAGAGGGATAATCTTCCCCGCAGCTGGCATGCTGTGTGATCAAAGAGGACACGTGGCAGAGAAGCTCACATGTATGCCGGGCGTCGCCCGTAAGTTGACGAGAACAGCCGACCGCACCGTGATGCTCCTCTTACTGTCGCTTTCACCTGCAGATTTTGGCTACGGCGGCGTCATCTATTCGATCGGTTGTAATTGTAAACCGATGCACTGCAAAAGAAATTTATTTTTTTGCTTTTCAGCACTTCGCTCACCTGTTCTCCGGTAATAATACCGAGACAGAGCGCTAGAGGTTATCCCAAGAAGAACGTCGTTTACAGTCTGAAAAAAGTACAGAACGCGCAAGCAATTATTTGTTCAGCCAGTGGAACAGTGGTGTATAGTGGAGCCAGTGTGGAACGAAGAGCCATGAGAAGCACACTTACGCAGCCCACTGCATTCTTGACGAACTTGATGTCGTCCAGGCTGAGCGTGCGGTTCACGAAGCGCCTGGGCTGGAACTCGGTGCCCTCCTTGCCCTTGAGCACCGTGGGCGCGTCGCCCAGCAGCGACGCCGCCGTCGCGACGAAGCAGGCCACGTCCACCGCCGTGCGCCACGCCAGCACGAGCAAGGACAGGAGCCACGCGGCCAGCGCCGCCAGCGCGCCCGCGGGCCGCCGCACCGCGTGGCCGGGGCCCGCGCGCCGGGGCCGGGGCCGGGCCGGCGGGAGGGAAGGGAGCGCGCCCGGGTCGGCGGCGCTGCGGGTGCAGGCCATGAAGAGGGAGAGCATGGAGACGCCGTCGCCGACGGAGTGGTGCGCGCGGAGCGCCAGCGCCGCGGCGGCGTCGGCGGTGGGGAAGTCCAGGACGTGGACCTCCCACAGCGGCCGGGAGTGCGCCATGGGCCGCGTCGACAGGGACGACACGTAGTCCTCCAGCGCCTTGTCCGGGTCGGCCGACGTGGTGGCGGGGTTCAGCTCGGGGACGATGATGTGGTCGTCCACGTTCACCGCTGTCCGTATCCACTTCGGTCTGGCGTCCTTCTCATTTACCACCTGCAACGCAACCATTTGTGGAGTAGCGGTTCTCGCTCCAAAAACATCCAAGAAGCAACGAAGAACACAAAAAAAAAACATATGCCCAATCATGTTGCGAACTCCCATCCACGTTTAGGATGTTTGGTTGAGATTTGAGAAGTGGAGAATAATAGAGCGGTCATGTCTATTTTTTTTTTTGGATATTTAGTTTCCAACAAATATCAAAGTTAATTTTGTTATTAAATCCAGTTCAATTGCATCGCCTCCGATACCTATATATAGCAAACAGGTCCTAAGATCATTTAATTGAAGGAATCGGTGCACATCCCATTTTCGGCCTTTTTCTACCGTTCCTTTTCACGGGCTGCGTTGTACTACCGTCATCAAACACCAGTTCTTCCTCGTTCATTCATGACGACCACGTAGCGCACGAAACCGTGAGCGGGAGTGGATGGTATTGTAACACCGTACGTACCTGGACGCTGCAGAAGCGAGGGTGGCGCGCGAGCGTGGCGGCGACCCCGGCCCGCAGCGCCGGCAGGTCCACCGGCGCGCCGAGGCCGAACACGGACACGATGTGGCAGCGGAAGTTCGGCTCCCGGAACAGCCGCCCCGTCGGGCTCACCGGCTCCTCCTCGATGGCCGCCGCAACCCCGGCGGCCTGCTTGCTCCCGAGCTCAATCGCCGCCGCCGTCGACGACGCCGTGTTTACGGACAGCGGCCGCTTTCGCAGCAGCGTGGCGCTGCCGGTGCCGGCACCGCTTCCATCCATCGGCGCCGCGTGAGCGCGTGCGTTCCTCCTCTGACGTGGACGGCTCGGCGCGGCGGCGTTTACCCTCCTTGAGTTCTTTGTTCGCTCACTGAGGTTCTCTTCTCTCTCCAACCAGTCTCCTATGCTGACTGCTAGCTTAGCTAGTTAGCAGTGGCGTCCGTGCACGTGCAGGGGAAGTAGTAGGAAAAGAAAACCGAGCGCGCTGTCTCGCTTGCGACTTGCCCACTGCGCTCGGTTTCGTGCGAGCCTAGCCACTGGGTGTGGTCTGCGTGGGGCGGGTGGACTGAACGAGCGGGCGCGACCTGCGGCTGCGGGTAATTCTTGCGCAGCCGGCTCCTGCGGTCGCGTACCCGCGTGGCTATAAACGGCATCGGTTTCGTCTCACGGCGTGCTGCGGCTGAATGCGCGGCCAGACACGTGGATGGCTCGCTGCCTCAGGCCGGCCTCTGCCTTCAAGTCTTATTATTTAGGTTTGGTTCGTTTACATTGGATTACACTCGAAATCGTTCCGACTAATTAAATTTTATATAAATTAAAAAACAATCCGGTTAGAAATCGTTTCGACCCATCAATCCGCTACAAACGAACAAACTCTTAGGAGGCACTCTTCTACAGGGTTGTGTGATGATATCAGCTTCCTCGCTAAAAAATATGGATATAAAATTTATCATAGACTAACTTCACCAGGGAATCTAGAATCCAGCAGAAAACTATTTAGATAACATAGACTTTAGATCCATACAACGATATTTTAATTTAAAGACTAGTTTAGGAACTCTATTTTCCCAATAAATTTCTATTTTACTTAGGAAACATAAACTTTTTTTTTGAAAAATAAAAATCTCTTAGATCTCGTTTGTTTGGTTGGAATTAGGGTGACAAGGTCTCTAAATTTTACACTATAAAATCTAAGTATATGATTGGATTAGGGTCGAGCTATATTTCTATTTACTTTTGAACTAAAAATATTTAGGGCCCTACAATTTTGTGAAGAAGCATTTGGATGACGATCCATTACCAGCCATAGTTGGAATTGAATTCTATTCTAATAATCATAATTTAGACACAAACTAATTAAGTTAATATATTTATATATGTAATTTATTTGTATATTATCTTAAATCATATGAGAGAGTTAGTTATACACTATAATTATGTTATAAAGAAGCAAGTAGAAGAGTGTGTTATAAGGTGTACATTAGAAAAGTAGCATATAAATATATAGAATCAATTTCCATTTCTCACCCCATAAATTTGAGATAGACTTATATATAAATATATAAATGTTCTAAAAAATAACCTACTCTATTAGTTAGATTCTAATTCCTCGAAATTAAGGGAAACAAACGGGGCCTTAGAAAAATGAGCCCTAAATTTTCAAACTAGCCCTAAATAGCTAGATTTATCCCATACCATACAACCTACGTGATAGTATATGAAAAGAACCTTTCCCGATTTCTTCTTACTCCGACTAGTTCTCATTCCAAACCTTGACAAACAGATCTACCTTTCTAGCAGGTAGCTTCAAGGGGATGTTTGTGTGGGGGACAGATATCCCCCGGGTCCACTAAAAGAGTAAAAGACCTCACGAAAGGCCCAAGGGCCCAATAAATCGTAAGGTCATTCTTTCGTGGGCCTGGTGAGGGACACTCAGCGAAGCAGATCGACGTAAGGCCGGATTGATGCAAGCCTGGGCGACCCACGACGTTGAGCGAGCGACCACAACAGATATCCGACTTTCCCGCGCGGAACCCCCATGCAACGGAGCCATGCGAGGATAGGTCGGCAGAACCACAAGAAGATAAACTAAAACAGTTCACTATCTTTTAGCTACACATCGTTATCATATCCACGTGTATTGCCCCACGGCCGAGTATATAAGGCCTAGGGGCACCCCTTCAGATCGATCAACCAATCACCCAGCCACCAACCTCAACTCTTCGCAAAGATCCGCCTTGTAACCTCATTTACTATGCATACTCACCAGGACGTAGGGTGTTACGCGTCTCTAAGCGGCCTGAACCTGTAGACATTGTCCATCGTCCCGCGTGCATCTAGCACGAACCATTCTGCTACAGTCGGCGACACCGTCCTACTCCTAAAAACACCTTGAGGGGCAACCCCGGGTGTGCGGTCGGACCCAAAACACCGACAACTGGCGTGCCAGGTAGGGGGTGTGTCGACGATCCAAGCTAGCTCAATGGCCGTTACCTTTCACAGCAAGGTCACCTTCCGTCCCGGATCTGTATTCTGCTTCGGAACAATCTCATCCGTAGCAAGTGAAGAAGGAACTCTGCACCGCATTGCGGATCCGCCGGCGAAGAAGTCTCCTCCAACAAACTTCGAAAATGTCGGAGAAGTGCAACCTCAGGCTTTCCGGAAAAAGATCGCCTTCAAAAAGTCAGGGGCCGAGAGCCCGTTGGCCCGGAGAACTCCACTGTCTACTTCCCCGACGAAAGAATGGACACAGATCGCGAGGAAGAAGGAGACCAAGGGGAAGCAAGTTGTTCCTTCCGTTCCTCCGCCCTCAAAGGAGAATGGAAAGAAGGTCGCCACGACAGCAGCACCGTTCTATCCCAACGTCCTCTTCATCGGGAGAGCGGAGTCGCCTCCCGTCTCCGACGACGAACCGACTGCACCCGGAGAAGAACCACCTCAACGAGAGTCCCGCCGACGGAGAAACCTGCGCCGAAACGTTCGAAGACATCACACGGCCGGGGAACGAGATCCGGAGCAACCTGTCTCTCGGGATGAGGTCTCAGAGATAGGAGAAACTCCGGAGGAACGCGTCTTCAGAGAACGAAGGAACTCCCGACGACGCGATCGTCGTCGGGCTCAGGAACAAGCCGAGCAAGACGCAAGACAACGCCGGGAGAATCCATTCTTCGGGCGCAACCTGAATCCCGACTTTGCTCGAGCCATGAACACGCTGAGCGAAGTTGGAGGAATACTAGCTCGGATAGCTGATGGACTCCCTCGGACTCCTAACGCCGAGGGCTACCGACGACTGTTCACCCAGGCAGCCAACCACCTTCTACCACTTGCTCACCCGCCGAACGATCTACGACACGCCATCAACAGTCGCCGAGACACGCGGAGCTCCATCAATGCTTCGCGTGAGCGACGGCATGAGAACGAGATCCGTCGACGGGAGGAATACGATAGGGATCATGGCATCCCAGCTCAGAGCTAGGCCACCAGAACTGAGTCAACAACGGCCTCAACTGGCGGCACTACCTGGGGACGGTCGAGGAACCACGACAACTACTCTCCTCCCTAGGACAGACATCACCCCCGACGACAGGAGGACACGTGTGGAGTGTCTGCTCTTACTCCACGCCTCAGGGCCATCCAATGGCCCCCTAACTTCAAGGTATCCAATGTCGATAAATATGAACCTAAACAGGATCCAGGAGGCTGGCTAGCTGTCTACACCACCGCTGCACGAGCTGCCGGGGCGTCCGAAGACGTGATGACCGCATACTTACCCATTGTCCTCAGGTAAGACGCGCTACAATGGCTGCGACATCTACCTCGACACTGCATCGACAACTGGAGCGACTTCAGTCGACGCTTCATCGCCAATTTCCAGTCCCTCTCCGACAAACCGGCGCAACCATGGGACCTCAAATCCATCAAGCGTCGGGGGGACGAAACTCTTCGGTCGTACCTCAAAAGGTTCCAGACCATGAGAAATCGTATCCCCGAGGTCACGGAGGCGGCCATGATCGAGGACTTCTACAGAGGATCCAATGACTCGGTTTTCGTTCGAGCCATATTACAGAAGGCGCCGATTACCTCCGAGGAGCTGTTCCGGGAAGCTGACCTCTACATCACCACCGACGAGCGGGCCCAGGACCTCGTCGGAGGAGCAAAGCCCGCACCAGCGGCACCACGACGTGATGCGAACCAGCAACCCGACAAGCGTTGGGAGAAGAGGCCCCGCGAAGAAGTACACGTCGCCGGGCCACCAGCTTCTCGTGCCAGGGGGGACCTCGCGAAGGCGAGCGCACACTGGATGACATCCTCGACGCCCCGTGCCCGTACCACAAGGACATGCGCCACACTCTTCGGAACTGCCGGGACTTCAAGCACTCCGTCGGGCATGGCCGACCCTTCCAACCTCTGCCTCCCCCTCCACCGAGGGGAGGACCAGAAGAACCGCAACAACCCCATCAGCGGGAGGAGGGAGGAGGAGGAGCTTTCCCCCGCGTCGACAGGGAGGTCAATGTCATTTTCGGCGGACACGGGTCGCAGGAAAACAAAAGACAACAAAAGCTCAACGACCGCCGGATACTGATGGCGACCACCGGTCTTCCCGCCCCATACCGGTGGTCGGAGCATCCGATCACTTTCACTCGGGCAGATCAATGGCTCAACTTCGACCACCCAGGCAAATACCCGCTTCTCGTCGATCCGGTGATCCGAGAGAGCAGGGTAAAGAAGGTGTTAGTGGACGGGGGGAGCAGCATCAACGTTACCTTCCCCCGGACACTCCAAGGCTTGGGAGTTCACCTCAAAGAGCTCCATGAGTCGGACACTCCTTTCTTCGGTATCGTACCGACTGAAGGAGAGTACCCGCTGGGCCACATCTACATGCCCGTCACCTTCGGAACTCCGGATAACTACAGAACCGAGTTCCTGAGGTTCGAAGTGGCGAACTTCGACTGCGGGTACAACGCCATCATCGGGAGACCGGGATTGGCCAAATTCATGGCCATTCCGCATTACACGTACATGATATTGAAGATGCCTGGACCACAAGGAATCATAACTGTGCGAGCCGACTTCTAAGGCGCCGCAGAGTGTTTCCGAGTGGCCATCCAAGCAGCCCTCACCACCAAGCCATCAAGAACTTCTTCGACACGGGCGAACTCTAAGCCTGAGGAGGACCTCGCAGTACCGACAGGTGAAGCTCAGGCCGCGACCTCTATGCGACCGACTGAAGAAACTAAAAGGATCAACCTGGGGTTCGCTGATGAATGCAAGACTGCCATTATCAGCTCCAGCCTGGATGACAAATAGGAAAGCGCGCTCGTCCGGTTTCTGCAAGATAACCGAGATGTATTCGCATGGCAACCTGCGGATATGCCAGGAGTCCCAAGAGAACTGGCCGAGCACAAACTAAAAGTCTATCCCCAGGCGAGGCCGATTCGGCAAAAACTACGTCGTTTCACACCCGACAAGAGAGAGGCCATTCGTGCCGAGCTAACTCGCTTGGTCGCGGTTGGGTTCATTAGAGAGGTGTTACACCCTGAGTGGTTAGCCAATCCTGTTCTTGTACTCAAAAAGAATAAAGTGGATTGGCACATGTGCGTCGACTATACCGATCTCAACAAACATTGTCCGAAGGATCCCTTCGGGCTCCCGAGGATAGACCAGGTGGTGGACTCCATCGTTGGATGTTCTGTGCTGTCTTTCCTGGATTGCTACTCCGGATACCATCAGATTAGCTTAGCAAAGGAAGACGAAGAAAAAACAGCGTTCATCACTCCGTTTGGAGCTTTCTGTTATACCTCCATGCCGTTTGGCCTCAAAAATGCTGGAGCGACTTATCAGAGAGCCATTCAAACATGCTTAGCCGACCACTGGGGCAAGCGTGTGGAGGCTTACATAGATGATGTGGTAATCAAAACAGAGAACTCAGAAAACTTCATCGAAGACTTACAGCTGGTTTTCAACAGCCTAAGGCGGTATAGATGGAAGCTTAACCCTGAAAAATGTGTTTTTGGGGTACCAGCGGGAAAGTTGCTCGGGTTTATTGTTAGCCACCGGGGGATTGAGGCTAATCCAGATAAGATTGAAGCTATCATGAAGATGGAAGCACCTCAATCACAAAAGAAGGTTCAGCGACTGACTGGATGTATGGCAGCCCTGAGCAGATTTATATCCAGGCTGGGAGAAAAAGGCCTGCCGTTTTACAAGCTGCTCAAGAAAGTGGACAAGTTTCAGTGGACTTCAGAGGCACATGAAGCTCTAGATGCACTGAAGAAATTCTTGACAACACCACCAGTACTGAAACCACCACGACGAGCCACGCCGACTCAACCAGCTGAAGATCTGCTACTGTATATCTCTTGCACGACTCACGTGGTGAGCACCGCGTTGGTAGTCGAGCGAGCAGAAGAAGGACATGCCTACCCAGTGCAACATCCTGTTTACTTCATCAGTGAAGTTTTGGGTCCCTCGAAGAAAAAGTACCCTCAAGTTCAGAAACTATTGTACGCAGTACTTCTAACTGCCCGCAAGCTACGTCACTACTTTGACGACCACAAAGTCATAGTGGTTACTGGTTTCCCGATAGGAGACATTCTTCACAACAAGGAAGCCATTGGCCGAGTAGCCAAGTGGGCTTGCGAGCTGGGATCTCATGACATCGAATTTCGACCTCGCACTGCCATTAAAACTCAGGCATTGATCGATTTTGTATCGGAGTGGACTGAACAACAAGTACCAGATAATCCAGAGACCACAGAAGTATGGCGAATGTATTTCGATGGCTCGCTGAAGCTGCAGGGAGCAGGAGCAGGAATTCTCTTCACCGCACCTGGAGGCGAACACCTCAAATACGCCCTCCAGTTGTTGTTTCTGGCCTCCAACAATGCAGCCGAATATGAAGCTCTGATCCATGGATTGAATATCGCCATATCGTTGGGTATCAAAAGACCGATGGTGTACGGAGACTCTCTGGTGGTCATTAGCCAAATAAACAAGGAGTGGGATTGCTCAAGCGATTCAATGGGAAAGTACGGCACTGCCGTCCGAAAGCTGGATGATAAACTTGAAGGTCTGGAATTTCATCATGTAGAAAGAGATCGGAACACGACAACCGATGTATTGTCCAAGTTAGGATCCAGTCGAACTCAGGTCCCACCTGGAATCTTTGTACAAGAAATACTACAGCCGAGCATCTCAATGGATCAAGCAGATGAGTGTAATATTATAAATCAACTAGAATCAGACTCTGATGACTGGAGAAGGCCAATCATCAGGTATATAAAAATGAAGAGGAACCAGATGACAAAAATGCAGCCGAGCGCATTGCCAGACAGTCGGCTCACTACACACTCATTAGGGAGACATTGTATAGAAGGGGTGCGTCAGGCATCCTCATGAAGTGCATTCCCTCATCTACCGGGAAACGACTTCTGGAGGAGATCCATGCTGGGCAATGTGGAATACATGCAGTGTCTAGGACACTAGTTGGGAAGGTCTTCAGGTCAGGATTCTATTGGCCAACAGCAAAGAGTGACGCAGCCGAGTTAGTTCAGAGGTGCGAAGCTTGCCAATACCTGTCGAAACAACAACATCTGCCAGCACAGCAACTACAGACCATGCCAGTAACTTGGCCCTTTGCATGCTGGGGACTGGATATGATTGGACCTTTCAAAAAGCTCAAGGAGGGTATACTCATGTATTGGTAGCAATCGACAAATTCACTAAGTGGATAGAGTTCAAACCCATTGCTTCTTTAACATCAGCTAAGGCTGTAGAATTCGTACAAGACATAATATTCAGATTTGGGATACCAAGCAGCATCATAACTGACCTAGGATCCAACTTCACAAGTTCAGAGTTCTTCGACTTCTGCGAGCAAAAAAGCATTCAGATCAAGTACGCCTCTGTAGCACATCCAAGAGCCAACGGGCAGGTTGAAAGAGCTAATGGGATGATATTAGAAGCCCTCAGGAAAAAGTCTTCGATAAGAACGAGAAGTTTGCAGGGAAATGGATAAGAGAGTTGTCTTACGTCGTTTGGAGCTTAAGAACTCAACCTAGTCGAGCTCTGCATGGAAACACCCCTTTCTTCATGGTCTATAGTTCGGAGGCTGTACTACCCGCTGACCTCAAGTTTGGAGCACCGAGGTTGATTTTTGAGAGCATAGCAGAAGTCGAAGCCACCAGGTTGGAGGACATTGATATGCTCGAGGAAGAACGACTAAACATGGTGATCCAATCAGCCTGGTACCAGCAGACTCTAAGGCGCTATCACGACAAGGCCGTGCGACAACGATCCTTCTCAGTAGGAGATCTCGTCCTCCGTCGAATTCTAACGGTGGAGGGGCGGCACAAGTTATCACCCTTATGGGAAGGACCCTTCGTAGTAGCAGAAGTCACTCGGCCAGGATCATATCGTCTCACTCAGATGAATGGCACGGAAATCGGGAACTCATGGAATATAGAACACCTCAGGAAATTTTATCCCTAGCTGTATTTCAAAAAGCTATCGGGACGATGATGAACTCTGTAAAATGGGAATATGTCATCAATAAAAAGGGGTTTCGAAGATGCTCAATTTGTTCATGATTGACATACATTCTTACTCAACTCGGGGTGACCACTATACCCCGCTAACGGAGCAATCGGCTTAAGTCGGCAACGACTTAAACCGGTGCAACATGCTCACGCTTACTTAACTCGGGGTGACCACTATACCCCGCTAACGGAGCAATTGGCTTAAGTCGGCAACGACTTAAACCGGTGCAACATGCTCACGCTTACTTAACTCGGGGTGACCACTATACCCCGCTAACGGAGCAATCGGCTTAAGTTGGCAACGACTTAAACCGGTGCAACATGCTCACGCTTACTTAACTCGGGGTGACCACTATACCCCGCTAACGGAGCAATTGGCTTAAGTCGGCAACGACTTAAATCGGTGCAACATGCTCACGCTTACTTAACTCGGGGTGACCACTATGCCCTGCTAACGGAGCAATCGGCTTAAGTCGGCGACGACTTAAGCCGATGCAACATGCTCGCGCCTGTGTAATTCAGTATGACTACTACACCCTATTAACAGAAGCAATCGACTTAAGTCAGCAGCGACTTAAGGCGATCTCACGTGCTTGCAATTACTCATATAAGGGATGACTTCTATATCCCGCAAACAAGTTTCAAAACCATCACACATCATTTTACTACTGCAAATTTATGAACTAATGAATTCTAAAAAAAATAGGAGAACAACAACGTCGTTCAAGCACCGGAGTGGCGTCCTCTAGCAAATGTCTGACCATACTAACTGCGCGCCTAAAGCACGCAAAAGGTTTCTCTATTTTGTGATATCTTTCTCAGGAGCAATCGATGAGGAAGGGCGACTCGAGGAATCAGGGGCAGCATTCACATCAGCCCTTATATCTTCAGGAACAACCACGCTGGGTCTCCTCATCAAGATTCGCCCCGCCCGAATAGCCTTATCCATGGCTCTGTCGCGCTGGGCTCTGAGAGTAGCGGAAGTTTCTTCGGCAACCTTGGCAGCTAGCCGAGCAGTTTCTAACTCCTGGACGATAGATTTCTTGGAGGCTCGGAGTTCTTTGACAGTAGCATCCTTCGCTGATATCAATTGCTTGAGCCGGGTCACCTCATCCGTAGATTCCTGTAGCCTACAGCATTGGTTATCTAACTCTTCCATGGTGAAGCGATGGCTCCTCTCTAGGATGGTCAGCGAGTTTCTAGAATCACGATACAATCTGTCGAGATTGTCGCGAGAAGCAGCAAGAATACGTTTTTCTTCCTGCAAACAAAAGCCAACTCCCTCAAACGTCAAGCAAGCAATAGGGGCACAATGAGGCAAGGCACGGTTTCATAAGTCACCTTTTCAGAATTAAGCTGAGTGTGAAGAGAAGAGCTCAGCGCATTGGCGTCATCTAAAGCAGCAGAGACCTGAGCTAGTTCGGTCTGACTTTGAGAATAGTTTCTTTCAAAGGCAGAGCACCGCTGGACTAATCCAGCCTGATCTCGAGAATGCTTTTCTTCAAGAGTGGAAATCTGCCGAGTCATAACTAGCAGGAGACGACCAAACGAAGGGGGTCAGAATGTAAAGCAGTTCAGTAATGAAGACAAAGAGAAGCAAAAAAGCACTAACCAGCGTTAGTCGCCTCCGAGTCAGAGACACGACGCTGAAGCAACACTGGATTCCAACGTGCTAGAGACGAAGCCACTTCCAGAACAGGAGTACCCTATAACCTCAGCTGGCTAGCCATCTCGTCCACCAAAGCCTGATAAGAAGAGCAGATGAGTGCAACGACAGCGGTTCGTGACGTGTAAGAATCAAGCTGAGGTACATTACAATACCTGGAGGTTGGAAAAGAACAAAGGGATTCCCAAATCATGAGCGATCAACTGATGACCAAGCGTAAGGCTGCCACCCGAAGCAGCTTGCAACGAACCAGCCGGAGCCAACTCAATGCCACCAGCAGAGCCCACGGCTTGATCAGCGAGGACGCTGCCCTCTAAGGCGACCCCCTGGTCCAAAGCTTGGGCTACCACCATGTAGCCGGAGTGCGAAGGCGACCCCACATGAACGTCCATGGAAGTATAGGAGGGAGACCCCGCTCAGACATCCTCGGGGGCTGGGTCATAGTTTGCACTGCCCACCAGAGCCGGATCATCCCCGGCAGCACCCTCGGGGGCTGGGCAGTGGCTTGCACTTCCCACCCGAACCAGGTCATCCCCGACAACATTCTCGGGGGCCGGGCACGTGTCAACGCCATCCTTGGGGTCCAAGTTCTCTACGACAGCCACCTCTAAGGCTGATGGGCCCTCATTTACTTCCATGGGACCAAGATGATCCAAATCAGCCTCCCGACCCTCGAGATCGCGCTCTAAGGTCGACGAGGCACGGGATGACCTCAACCCAGCATCAAGCCCATCAGCACAAACCTCCATCACACCATCATCTGCTGGCTCCAATAACAACTCCTCTGGAACCATATCCTTGAGAGTCTGATCAAAATTGGCCAAGGACAGTTCTTGCAGGCCAATGAGAGCAGACAAAGCAGGAGAAGGAACTCCACTACTTTCACCACTAGCGATGAACTGCCGACTGTTTTTTCGAGTCAAAGGGACTTCATCTTCTTCCTCCCCGTCGTCTTCATTAGCAACACAGGCAGCACACCCATTGGGATCAACAACAGATGGAGCACCCACATTGGGATCAACAGCAGATTGGGCACACCCATTGGGGTCAGCATCAATAAATTCAGCCACATGCATTTCTCCAGTAGCAGGAACCGAAGCACCAACGTCCCGATCCAAACTGGATACTCGCCGGAGGCGTCTCCTTTTCTTTTTCTGCTCATCAGCAGAAGGATCAGGTTGACTGGCTCGGCAAGGGCGCCTCGGGCGAGTACTGCCAGGCTTCTGAGTATCCAAGGTCGTATCAGCCTCTGGGAGGGGCGCCACCACCAATGCCCCAGCAGGAGCAGCATCAGAAGAGTCCTCAGCCAGCAAATCAAGCATAGCGCTTATCTCTGCATCACTAGGGTTCAGGGGCACCTCAAAATAGACCTGCCGTTCATCATCAGGAATCCCCTCGAGCGAGGCAACCAAGGCACTAAATTCTTCAGCAGAGGGCCGCACTCTAAGGCCCAAACTGCCATCAGTGACAGGTGGATTCGACACAAAAAGAGTGAAGGTTTTGGGAGGAGGCAAGTTCCAGGCTGAGTATGCCACGGGGGGCGCCAACATTTGACACTTTGCCTCTAAGGATCATCTCAAGTCGGTTCACCAGGTCCACAGAGGGAATTCTTCTATTGGTAACCCGAGTTGAGTCGGCTAGGCCTCGATACAGATAAGCCGGGTATGCCCTGTCTTTCAGCGACTGAATATTCTTGAAGACAAAATCAGCAACCACAGCTTCAGCAGTCAGACCCCTCTCCTTCAGCAATCCAACTTCAGCTAGCAAAGCACCTGCCTCAGCGACCTCCTAATCTGTGGGTGGCTCAGTCCAGCTTGGGGTGCGAACATCCGGTTGTCTTCCTGACCGAGGGGGAGAGAGTTCCCATAATTCTCAACAATGAACCACTCCAAGCACCATCACTTGATACTGTCTTTGAGAGGGATTTCGAGATACTCAGTCTTCCTCCCGCAGCGCATCTCCAAGCTAGCACCCCCAACCAACTGATGTTGTCCCCCGGCCATCCCAGGGCGACAGTGGTACAAGTACTTCCACAACCCGAAATGTGGCAGCACGCCAAGGAAAGCTTCACATAAATGGACGAAAATGGAAATTTGCAAGATAGAGTTGGGATTCAGATGGGTCAAGTTAAGATGGTAGAAATCAAGGAGGCCGCGGAAAAAGGGAGAAATGGGAAGACCGAGGCCGCGGAGAAGGAAAGGGGCGTAAGTCACGGACTCATGGGTATCCTCAGTCGGGACAGTGACCCCACGGCAAATCTGCCAAGAACAGAGCTCCTTCGGGGGAAGAACCCCGATGGACACGAGGTGGAGAAGTTCGGGCTCGGAGATGACAGACGTGTGGTTACCTACGAAGGGCAACTGACTGTTGGGATCGATCGGAGGAATAATCGCGGCAGACGAACTTGAGGCTTTCCTCTTAGGCGCCATCTCGATACTACCGGTGAGCAGAGTGGGAGGCGAATTGCAGAGAGGATCCGGAAGCGAGAAAGCAAGAACTAGGGCACGGAAAGCAGAGGCGGCTAAAAGCGCAGCACTTATGGGATATTCCTGAACCAGATACTGTTTCAAAAAGTGCCCAATCAGCACCCGGCAGTTATTTCCAGAACACCAGCGCGCCACATTATCACTCAGCTATTATCCTCAAAGTGGCCCACACAGCCCGCTATCACTCGACGTTACCTCTGAAACGCTGACGTCGTCCTCCGGTCACTCGGCGTTACCTCTAAAGCGCTGACATCGTCTTCAAGTCACTCGGCGTTACCTCTAAAACGCTAACATCGCACTCAGGTCGCTCGGCGTTACCTCTAAAGCGCTGACGTCGTCTTCAAGTCGCTCGGCGTTACCTCTAAAACGCTGACGTCGTCTTCAAGTCGCCCGGCGTTACCTCTAAAACGCTAGCGACGTCTTCAAGTCGCTCGGCGTTACCTCTAAAACGCTGACATCGCACTCAGGTCCCTCGGCGTTACCTCTAAAGTGCTGACATCGTCTTCAAGTCGCTCGGCGTTACCTCTAAAACGCTGACGTCGTCCTCCAGTCACTCGGCGTTACCTCTAAACGCTGGCGACGTCTTCAAGTCGCTCGGCGTTACCTCTAAAACGCTGGCGACGTCTTCAAGTCGCTCGGCGTTACCTCTAAAACATTGACGCCGCCCTCAAAGTCACTCAGCAGATACCTCTAAAAGCATCGATATGATGCCCGAGTTATTCACTTACTATTCCAAGGGAATCGACTTTACGAGGAACGTGGGAAGAGTAATGATTTAAGAGCTTTGAGTTATGAATACCAACGAGTGGTCATCACAGAAAAACCAACATCATTTCTTCATTAAAGGGAAGATTTCATACTTACAAATCAACTCATTATGAGTTGATACTTCCCTACTACTAAATACTACTACATTACATTAAACTACACTATACTACTCTACACTACTAAATACTACTACATTATTCTAGCTATACTAAACTAACATCTAAGGACCAGTGGCATCTAGCCACTGGCCCTGTTGCTGCCCCTGCCGCCGCCGCCGCCGCTCCTGCTGCTGCCACCGTCGCCATCCTTGCTGCCGCCGCTGCTGCCCCTGCTGCTGTCGTCACCGTCACCGCCGCCACCGCCTTCGTCGTCGTCGTCGTCGTTCTCGCCATCGCCGCCGCCGCCCTCCTCGGACAAGTCCTCCTCATCCGAGCCCTCAAGCCCGGAGCGCTCGACGGCCCGGATGTACGTCCAGACCTCCGCCGCGAGCCCCTGGGAGTCGTCTAAGTCGTCAGACGACTCACGCAGGGGGATGGGAGCCGGAGACCCCTCAGACTCAGAGGAGAACTCCTCCTCTGAGTACTCCGAGTCACCAAAATCCTCCGATGGAGGAGTTGGCTCACGCTTGCGCTTGTTGTTCTTGCCCATGGTGGAAGCGAAAGGGAGAGAAGAAAAGCAAGCAGTAGAGGACAGCAAGAGATGTGGAAAAGCCGGAGAGACAACGACATTATTTATAGAAGGAGAAGGCAACCGCTCACCTCCAACCACGGTCACTGAACAGTCGCAAAGCATTCAATAAGCACTTCAACCCGTCTGAAGATACGCCAGGCGGCTGACGCCGTTTCACGCAGCACAACACCCATTGGGACTCCAGTCAATAGCGCGGATGATATGATTACACCCGCCGTCACATCACATTACTACTCAGAAGCAGCCGGCTAAAACACTCAGCGTACCAAGCCGTCCCTTGCCTACACCCATTGAGGGGGGACGCCCAAGATTTATCAGTATATTTTTCAAAACTGTCACATCCGTGCAGGGCATGCAATGAATACCTCAAGACAAAAATGAGATATCAGTAAGGATCAGAGGAAAGCCAAATATAGCCGGTGAAGTACAAATTATGGCCTACAAGAAGCGACATGAAGACTAGACAGAGAGCGTCCATCAAATGTCTAATCAGTCACAGAGCAAATAAATTACACCACCCAGCAAGATATAGATGGATTGTGGACTCGACTGCAAAAGACAAAATGCATGCTGACCTCTGAAGCATAATATTGATGACATAATGCTGACCTACAAAGTATAATGCGGATGGCATCATGCCGATTTTCACAGGCAGAAAGGATAATCTTCGATAAAAAGATACCAAAGGAAGACCTTCGAGTAGATTATTTTCCAAAATCTACTCGAAGCTCGGGGGCTACACCCATTGGGTGCACCTCCGGTGCGCCCAATGAAGTTCAGGGTACTACAAGATGAAATGCCGACCTCTAAGGCACAAGCACGAGACAAAGCTTCAGTTTACGAGTGATCAAAGCAGGAGAAGACAATAAGAAATCGTTTTCCCCAAATTACCTGCAAGTTGGACCTGGGATCTTTGGGCTGATTACCTCAAAATCAACCCAAAGATCGGGGGCTTGTGGGGGACAGATATCCCCCGGGTCCACTAAAAGAGTAAAAGACCTCACGAAAGGCCCAAGGGCCCAATAAATCGTAAGGTCATTCTTTCGTGGGCCTGGGGAGGGACACTCAGCGAAGCAGATCGACGTAAGACAGGATTGATGCAAGCCCGGGCGACCCACGACGTTGAGCGAGCGACCACAACAGATATCCGACTTTCCCGCGCGGGAACCCCCATGCAACGGAGCCATGCGAGGATAGATCGGCAGAACCACAGGAAGATAAACTAAAACAGTTCACTATCTTTTAGCTACACATCGTTATCATATCCACGTGTATTGCCCCACGGCCGAGTATATAAGGCCTATGGGGCACCCCTTCAGATCGATCAACCTATCACCCAGCCACCAACCTCAACTCTTCGCAAAGATCCGCCTTGTAACCTCATTTACTACGCATACTCACCAGGACGTAGGGTGTTACGCGTCTCTAAGCGGCCCGAACCTGTAGACATTGTCCATTGTCCCGCATGCATCTAGCACGAACCATTCTGCTACAGTCGGCGACACCGTCCTACTCCTAAAAACACCTTGAGGGGCAACCCCGGGTGTGCGGTCGGACCCAAAACACCGACAGTTTGTGTTCATGGCAAATTAGCAAATAGTACCCCTAGGGTAGCTTGCTAGCCTAGATTGTACCCTCCAAGGATAGTCATTTATACCCCGTTTAGATGTAAATATTATATCACATAATTAGAATTAGAATCAGCTTTCATAAATTTTGTTGTTTGGTTGCACGTGAAATTGAGATTTGGAATCAGATCCTCAATTCCGGAGAATTAGACTATAACTAGAAACCCTCTCTCCCAGTACAAAGCATCACCCCTCGTTTAGGTGGAATTAGACCGCACAATTCTAAAATACAATTCAATGATATCCAGACAATAGAATTGGAATTACATCTTATTTCAATAATATATGGTATTCAATCCAATTCAATTTCATCGACTTCAATATTAGCATCAAACGGAGCATTAATCTCGAGTTAGCTCGGGCTAATCTAGGCTCTCCAAGACTCCAAACTGAGCCTAAGCAAGCTGGCCTATGAGTGTCGACCTTTTTTTTTCAGCACTACCTTCATGCGTGTGGACAGCGCTCGTCAGATATGAAATGCTAGTGAGAGCTTGAGCGAGAGAAAGACAGAGCGACTGAAAAAATGCTCGCCGAGATATAGGTGTCGGACTCGGACCTTAGCAACAAGATATGTGACACTAAGATAGCTGCCACATTAGCACTATATCATCAATAGGGCATGCAATCTCGGCATCATAAGCCATATTATCTCGGCGCCCCTGGAGTCTGAAGTCAAGTTTTGATCACTAGGGGATGTAAATATGTCTTTTTAAAAGGTAAAATTTAAAAAATCGAGGCGCAGGGCATACGCGTATCTGCAGAATTACATTGTATTTAGATGGCAACACTGACACGGGTGCATTCACGCAGCTTGTACGCCAATTTCAGGAGCCAGGAGGGATAAAAAAAAGACCTAGCTAACATCATGTAGCATAACTTTTTAATGACACAATCTAATGCAATAATCTCAATTCACATTGGAGTCTGCTTGCCGAGGTGACCGGCTAGCAAAGCATTTTGATTCTCCATGCCGTGATGCAACAGGTGGAGCCGTGCAGAGCCTACTTCATGCTATTATACATACCGTCAATGATGGTCTGCACGAAAAGCGACAAAAACATTAACACGAAGGTCAAGCTTCACCGACGTCGTTAGCCCAAGCGAGTTATCTGAAACTGCTGCCATACCTGATAGTGTTTCAGCAGCTGTGGCCGCTTCTTCTTGTACGTAGGGGTGATAAGGTCGCGCTCCATGTCGAACGGTGCGGGGTCCAGATGAACAGCCCTGATGAGCTCAAAGCCTTTGAGCTGTTGCACCAGGATTAAGAGAACGACGATACATCAGATCATTTGCCGAGGCCACTGCGAGGAGCAAAATCATTCAAAATAGATAGAGAACGACGTTTTCGGTTTCAGTCTTATTACCTTCTTTTCTTTACCCATCTTTGTAAGCTCTCCCAAGATGAACTCTCTCGCTCTAGGGTCTTCGCATATCGTGGCAAATTCTCCAGTTACCTCGTTCGACTCTGCCCAGCGCTCCAGTGCTTGCGTGTTGGGGTTCACAACTGCTACCAGGCTCGACTCGAAGCTGTTGCCGTAGACCCAAATCTGAAGATGTAGCGATAAACGTTTAGACTTAGAGATGGATTATGGAATTATTTGTAACCATTTGCTGCAGAACACTTAGACTGTGTAGATGAAGACTGTTTTGAGCTGTACCGAATCAACAGCAGGAGTTTGACCAAAGATGTTCTCCAGATTCTCAACCGCAACGTACTCTCCCTGTGAGAGCTTGAAGATGTTCTTCTTGCGGTCAATGATCTTCATGCTTCCGTCAGACTGCCACTCACCAATGTCTCCTGCAGTAAATATTAATATTTGGCAGTGAACAAACGTTAGACTTGGGAAAATTTCAAAGGCATTTCTGATGGCAAGTTAAATCAGGATCTCTTTCAAGACAGTTATCAATGATCTTCCGGGAGTTAATGCAAATTGTTGACAAAGCACGGCTACGAAAGCACCAGTTCCCTTCACATTTTCTTTCCCTTGACATTTTCTTGACTCATAGTGATGCTGACATGGAGGAATACTGGAACAGGGACCGATGGTACCTGTGTGGAACCAGCCATCGACCAAGACTTCTTTGGTTAGGTCCTCTCGCTTGTAGTATCCCGAGAACAAGGTGTCCCCTCTGATGCAAATTTCCCCACGAGGCGTCTCGCTCGACAGTGCATCATAACCCATCTCAGGGACAGACTCCAGGCGTACTTCGACATACGGAACTGGAGGGCCGACAGTTCCCAGCATGGACATGTTGTTCGGCAGGGAAACAAAGGACCCAGCGCAGGTTTCCGTGAGCCCTAGAGAAGGAGAAAAGTATATGCAATTAAGATTATCAGACATTTTGGGCAACCGCTCTAGCTTTTATTTCTTTGTCAATCTGGAACTGTATATTTCGATGTTTATGACAATACCGTATCCTTGAAGGACATGGGAGCATGTTACCACACGCAGATACTCCTCAACATGTCTAGATAGGGGAGCTGCGCCAGATAGAATCAGCCGAACCCTTCCACCTAGTCCCCGTTTCACCTATATAGAATACAAAAAAAAATCCAATCAGTAAATAAGTACCAATAAGAGATCAAACTGACTTCTGAAATCATAATTTCTCGCCATTTCATCGTACCTTGGTGAAGACCAGGCGATCAAACATGGCAGCAGCCTCTTCATGCTTGTTTCCCTTCAACATATTGCCTTGTTTGCTGCACAATCGATTGAAGTAAAAGTTAAGAGTTTGATCACTGTATGAACTGATATGTACCTTGGTGTATATAGAATGTAAAAACAGCATTACTATTTGTAAGCAACATTGAACAAGGTTTTCTTTAGGAAACCACCAGCTGTAATTTTATCTTGCAATCCTGAATCAGTGAAATAAAACATCAGTACCTGATTAAAGTTTGAATAACACAACAGTATATGAATATTTCTTCTAGAAGGTACGGTAAAAGAATATTTAATCAATTTATACAGTATACCTCCATAAATTCTGTCTAGAACACGTGGAACAGCACAAAAAACTGTTGGTTTGAGTTCTCCAATGTCTTCAACCAAGAGTTTGACATCCTGGAGCAGAATGCTAATTGATCAAATTGCGCTAATAAAAAAGGTAGTTGGAATGTAGGGTAAGGTAAGTTAAGTTGAGATAACGACTAGGACACACGTAATTATCTTATGCTTCCAAGAAACTAAACGGAAGGGTCATAAGGCGAAAGAGGTAGACAATACCAGCTTCAAGTCTTGGTACACGGGGACAGTTGCAAATAGCAAATAGAGTAGGAATTTTGATTGATAAGATCATAAGAGCCTCAAGAACAGTGTGGTGGATGTGAGAAAAAGCAAAAAGATAGGATTATCTTAGTTAAGCTTGTCACGGGTGATTTGGTCTTTAATGTAATTTAGTGCATAAGCACCCCAAGAAGGCCACGATTAGAGTGCTAAGAGACTTTTTTTTTGAAATACTTAGATGGCATGGTTAAAGCTATACCTATTAGCGTAGTATTCGAACAAGTAATGGAGACACAGACGACTTTTCGATTAGAATAGAACTACATTAAGAATAAGCTTTGAGCCCTTGCTGTTCTTTCTTAATGATGGATAAGGTTATAAGGGACATATAAGGGGATATCCCTTGGTGTATACTTTTTGCGGACAATGTAATGCTAATTGGTAAAAGTCAAACAGTAATAAATAGAAAACTAGAGTAGTGGCAGGAGACTTTAGAGTCCAAATGTTTAGACTCGGTAAAAATAAAACCAAATATATAAGATGTGAATTCGACACTATTACACATGAGGAAGGAGATATTAGTTTGAAAGATTAAGTAGTGCCCAAGGAGAATACCTTTCAGTATTTAGGACCAATGCTACAAAGAGAAGGGGGTATTGACAAAGATGTTAGCCTTAGAATCAAAACAGGATGGTTAAAGTAGCATCAATCATCAAGGGTTTTGTATGAAAAGATTGTACCACAGAAGCTAAAAGACAAGTTCTATAAGGCAATGATTAGACCTCCTATATTGTATGGTGCAAAATATTGACCTAAAAACGACAATGTTCAACAGATAAGTGTTGCAAAAATATGTATGTTGCGTTGTATTTGTGGTCGAACAAGAAGGGATTGAGTTCAGAACGATGATATACGTGATAGGCTAAGAGTAGCACTGATTGAAGCTTGCCCAACACAGGTTGAGATGGTTTGGATATGTTCAATAGGGACCTTCAAAGGCACCAGTGTGTAGTGGGATTCTAAAGCGCGATAGCAATAGGAAGAGAGACATTAATAGGACAAAGTTGACATGAAAAGAGTCAGTAAAGGAAAACTTAAAGGAATGAAATATAACCAAAGATTTGGCCTTGAATAGGAGTGCGTGAAAAATAGGTATTTATGTGTCTGAACCTTGACTTGTGGTTTCTATTGGGTTTCAACTCTTGCTATTCCAATTTTCTTAGGACTAAAAGGCTTTGTTGTTGTTGTGCTAATAAAAAGATAGTGAGTAATAGTGTAGGGCATGTATTTTGTATCCTTACCCCACGCCAAAATCCAATTGAAGCACCATGACGAATGAACACCTCCTCAATCACCCGGTCAAATATATGAGCAAGCGGAAGATAGGAAATGTAAACGTCATCCATGTTAAGCTGATAGAAGAAAACAATATTTTGTTATAGGACGAGACAATGCACTGAGATAAAAACACAGAAGCAAAATATGAATGGGTGAATGGCCTACCTGCTCGTTTGAGTTGCTGAGGAACTCATCTACTGCTGAAACAATGGTAACAATGCTCTTGTTCGAGATTAGTACTCCCTTAGGATCACCAGTTGTTCCACTGGTGTACATTATTGTACATATGTCATCCTTTTCCTTGGGTGGAAGTTCAAACTTCTCTTTACCTCCCTATTGGTAGAACAGAAAAATAATTTTCTAACTGATATATCAAGGCATATTTCTCGCAAGGATGCCCCAAAAATTTATAAATTTGAAATGAAAAACATGCCTTAACACATTAGTAATATTCTTGTAACTAAGCACTTATTCATTCCATGTGTGATTTGGTCAGGAAAGGAGAACCTTACCAGTTGCAGAAACTCTTCCCATGAGTAGATGGACAGGCCATTCTGTTCAACTTTTTCCTTGTGCCCAGGATCAACCTTACCGAAGCTTACAAGTGCTTAAAACAAACGAATGACTATCAGTAAGTTAAATCAACTGCATTATAGCTTATCCACACAGCCAGAAAATTTCTCGAACTTACTTTTCAGATATTTGGTCGCATTGGGAAATGTCTTGAGCATCTGAAAAAACAATGAATTATTTGAAATGCCCAAACAAAGAGCCTAGCACAAGATATTCTTGATAGATCGAGCAAGTTAGACATACAATGTACTGTGGATTATTCAAATAAATCCAACTAACACATAGTGTATTGTTTTGTTACCTTTTTCGCTATAAGAAAAATGTAAATCATATTTTTACATTCGTGCTGTAGCATTCTTTGTCACAGCAAAGGTCATATGAGAAAAACTTAATAGGGTTGATATAGTTGATAAAATCATGTCTTGTTTTTGTAGTGACAACTTATAAGCTGGTTAAAAAAACAACAATTTTAAGTTGCATCAAATTCTACTATACGGACAAGGGTAGAGAAGTTATCAAATGGTTCCAATCAAGAAGCATACCTCTCCGATCTTCTTTTCCTCAACAAAAGCAATCTGTACCTCTGCATGGCACAATACGAATTCTACTGCCCCGGCACCTACAGCCATAAAAGTTGACAGTAGATGCAGTGGACCATTGTTATCAGCTTACCAAATAGGACCTTTAACATGCATGCGTGTGTGACTGTGTACACATGTTGTGATTTGACAATTTGCTTTGAGAACATGATAATTCTGAAGAATTTTCATTGCTCGGTAGAAACAAAAAAGCTTACCAAGCGTGTCATATAGTGGCACACAGTAGATGCCATGGGCATTGCAGGCCTGAACGATTAAGCAATGGAGTGCATAAGCAACATGGTAAAAAGGGGGTTAGCATTGTATAAAGTTGTGATATAGTCAATAAACAAAAGGATTCAGAAATATATTCGTTAGATAGTAGAATCCTGGCATCCACATCGAACAGAAATTTAAACAGACTTCTCCAGAGACGTTCTCCCCAAAAGGACCAAATAATTGACCAAGTCAAAAACTATGTGCTAAAGAAGAATTTTGCTTTCCAATAAATTCCAGCACGTTATGAAAAGTTAAATGCTCTGGCCATCTTTTTCTTTGGTGGAACAAGAAAGTTGTACCAGTAGGGCTTGTAGCAATGAGACTAATTGTCTTTTCTTTTATTCAGTGTCTGCTGAATACACAGTATCATCCTATGTTTCTAGTTGGGTTCCGGATATTGCTTGCAAGTACAATAAGTGCACCTGCATACTGATGACCCACTCAGGAGAATTGGCTCCATAGATGCCACACCGGCCGCCCTGCAGACAATCATACACGCAACTGTGAGCGAGCGATAGATACATCAGCATGCATAGCGAATAATGTAGAAAATAAACAAACAGGTCTAGCCTCTCAGTGTGGAAGATCACGCGCAATAAGCCAAGCAAACGCCCATACCTTGCCGACGCCACAGCTCCGGATGGCAGACCCAACATCGAGCACGGTGTCGTATACCTGCTTGTAAGTCAGCCATGTGTAGCTGCCAGCCTGAGGACGCGTGAGACAAAGAGGCGACAGTGGAATTCAGCAGAGCATTAAAAAACCAAAGCACCGCATGCACGCAGGTATGGAACCCCCCACGGGCGCAGGTATGGAAGCAGGCCGCGGGCCGCGATCACCGACCTTTCCGTGGACAATTTCGCGGCGGCCCAGCATCTTGTTGTCGGGGCACTTCTCCACGGACAAGCTGCACGGAGGCGCATGACGCGCACGAGCCCGTCAGAACCAGGTTTGGAACCAAACAAAGTAGTTCCTACGGAGAATCGCGGTGGGTTCATATCGATGGTGAGCGCAACCCACAGGCTGGAGCCTGGCATTGCGAATCCCGGGGGGAAGAACAGATCTATCTGTACGCCTACGCGCGCGCACGGGGGGGGAGAAAATCGAGAGAAGGACGGCTGGGAAGGGAAGGAAGGAAGGATGACGCACGCGCGGCGGCGCGCGGAAAACGGACGACGTACCGGAATATGTCCCAGCAGCACTCGAGCCCCGGCACGGCGGGCGGCGACGCGGCGTTGCCACCGGCCGCGCATCGGTACGTGGGCCCCGCCGATGGCGCCCCGCCCTCCTCCGCCGCCGCCTCCCTTGCCGGCTCCACCTGCACGAGGTGCTTCATGGATCCCGCGACCATGTCTGTCTGTTCCCTGTGCTCTCGGTCTCTCCCCTCCTCCCTCCCTCCCTCACCGAGTCTCCGTGGGCGTGTGTCGAGACGAGCGGCGCGGCAGGCACAGCCGCACAGGCAGCAGCGCGTCGAATTTATTGCACCGCGAACCGGGCCGGTGGTGCGGTACCGCGGGCTGTGTCCAACTTCCAACGCCAACAAAAGGTAACGGCAGCCCAGGCCCTGAACTCAGAATGTCACACGCCTACTATTTGTATCCCCGGCAGCGGCAGGCACACGGCCCGGGGAACCGATACTACAGCACAGCAGTCAGCGGTCAGTAGTATTGTACTCCACTGTGCTGTGCCGCGACCGCCAACACTGACCTGACCCCAACAGCAACAGACGAGGATACGGGACGCATGCAGAACGCATGGTTTACAAGAGTTCAGACGGGATCTCTTTCTCCAGCGCGTCACGGCGACGGATTTGTTTATGTGGCACGGCAAAGTGACGCGGCGGCGGCACCGCAGACCGCACGCCACGGTGGACTGGACGGGCGGGCCGGGGCTGGCTCGCGGAGGGTGATGGCCTAATTTGATCGGGAATGGGTTTTCACCTTTTTTTCATCTTCTGAACCTGTTGCAGACTATCAAATGATTAGCTTTTCAGCTTCCTTCTATAAAAAACTGATTTGGTAAAAACATCCACAATCAATATGAATCCAAAATCAGCCAAGTCGGTGCAATAATAATAACTCGTCACTTTCTAGATCCTAAACTTTATTGACGCATTCATCTTCCTTTACACGTAATCCCCATAATACTTAGATTCTCTACAGCCATATTCTTAGAAAAGTTTGCCAAAAAAACTGAACCAAACCGGTCACGAAACCGTCGTTGAGATTTACAACGGTTCAACTTCAACGGTTGTTAGGCTACCCGCAGTGGGAAGCTGTGAGGAATACGCTATGAGGATAGCGTTAGATATAAAGTAAAAGAATGTTGCAGTGAAGGACTCTAAAGGCGACCGTAAATTTAGAGCGGACCGGAGGAACGCTATTTACAGAGTCCTACTCGAAACTTTCTCGTGCGCGTATTGGATGGTAGACGCATGCTGTGCACGGCTGCATGCACATGCATGCACGCGGAGGTGGTGGAGGCGGGCCCACATGCATGCTGACGGTATAGAAAAGTGGAGAAAAAATATAATATAATATATGGTAGTTGGTATAGGGTAGATATAGAGTAATTGTGACCGCGGAGAATTGTTGGATAGAGTAGAAAACCTCGCTGACCAGGATAGAATATTCCTTTTAGGGTAGAGAAATAGAGTAGTATGAGTGCGGATAACCTTAGTTGCAGGCACTGCAAACACTGTTCTAGCACTATTGTATCGCTATGGGCACTGCACGGAAGGGACCGGCTATTTAAACTAGGCAATAATGATGCCATGGCGTAGGGTGGCAGGCTTTTCTTACTCATTCTATAGGTACTGTAGGACCGCTTCAGCGACCAACCAGACGGATGGTGATCTGCTTTATCTATGGATCTCGTATGGTTTTTTTTCGTTCGCTGTTTCTGAGGGGAAAACATTATCATCCCTTTTCGATGCCCCTCAAACTCAGTTTCGTTGATATACTCCCTTCGTCTTTACTTACGCATTAGTATACTAGTGCATCTTTCATCCTAAATCAAACATGCTGTGCACATCTTTATTTTTGGCAGTCTATAAAAAAAATAATTATGTAGGTTCACATAATGTAATATTTATGTTTCTAGATTTATTACCAAAACAACAAATTTGTACGAATCAACAAAAATAAAGAAATAAGATATCACAGGCAAAGATGCAACTAAACGAATTAAACCCCTGAACCCGATGTGAGACTATTTTTGTCGGATATCAGGATAAGGTACCTAAAATAAGGCTCATAAACCTTCTAGCCGACCAAAGTCTCTTTACCGAGCAACCCCGCAAGGCCAGAGCGACCAACCGACCAGGTCCCTGCCGAGCAACTCCGTGAAACGGAGCGACTAACCAGATCCTCGCTGAGCAACTCTGCAAGGCAGAGCGACCGACCGGGTCCTCGCCGAGCAAATCCGCGAGGTGGAGCGACCGACCAGATCCCTGCCAAGCAACTCTGCGAGACGGGATGACTACCTAGGTCCCAACCCAGAAAGGGAAGCAAGATGGAAATCCAAGTCAAACTTCTCAAAGTCCACGACGACTGGGACAATACGTAACACCCTAAGTTGTGGCCATTCGCCCAAATGACGAGCCAAAGGCATGCCAAGTGCCCGCTATCGACAATGACAGCACCACCCCAAGTATGGCCCCCGGTGTGCTCTCACATCCCTGAGGGGCCGAGGGGACGAACGACCCTATTTATAAAATACCTCAGCACTATAACTTCTACAGTGGCCCGAATATAGGGTAGTACACAGCAGATACGCCATACCGGGTGTACACCTACACATGCCAACGAGTGACGTGGACTCATGACAGCAGACAAGGCTGCACGACACCCACCTGCTCCGTGCAACTGACGGCAGGCAAGACTGCTCACAATTCTTTTAAGTTGTTTCAAATGGACATGAAAAGCGCCTTCCTTAATGGACCAATCAAGGAGGAAATATATGTGGAACAACCTCCTGGCTTCAAGGATGATAGGTATCCCGACCACGTCTATAGGCTCTATAAGACGCTCTATGGACTTAAGCAAGCCCCAAGAGCATTCTATGAATGCCTTAGAGATTTTCTTATTTCCAATGCTTTTAATGTTAGGAAAGCTGATCCTACTCTCTTTACTAAGACTTGTAATGGTGATTTGTTTGTATGCCAAATATATGTCGATGACATAATATTTGGTTCTACTAATCAAAAGTCTTGTGAGGACTTTGATGCAGAAATTCGAGATGTCTATGATGGGCGAGTTGAACTACTTCCTTGGATTCCAAGTGAAGCAACTCAAGGAAGGAACCTTCATCTCCCAAACAAAGTACACTCAAGACTTACTCAAGAGGTTTGGGATGAAGGATGCAAAGCTCGCTAAGACACCAATGGGAACGAACGACCACTTGGATCTCAACAAAGGAGGTAAGTCCATTGATCAAAAGGCATACCGATCTATGATAGGTTTGCTTCGGGATTTGTTATCCAAATGGGTCTACCTTGGAGTTAATCGGATACTCTGATTTCGACTATGTTGGGTGCAAGGTTGATAGGAAGAGCACATCAGGGACTTGTCAGTTTCTGGGAAGGTCCCTGGTGTCCTGGAGCTCTAAGAAACAAATATTTGTTGTCCTATCCATCGCTGAGGCCGAGTATGTTGCCGCAGGACAGTGTTGCGCACAACTGCTTTAGATGAGGCAAACCCTTCAGGACTTTGGCTACAATCTGAGCAAAGTCCCACTCCTATGTGATAATGAGAGTGCAATCTGTTTGGCGTATAATCCTGTTGAACACAGCCACACTGAGCACATAGACATCCGACATCACTTTTTGAGAGACCACCAACAAGGGGAGATATTGATATTTATCATATTAGCACCAAGAACCAGCTAGCCGATAACTTCACCAAGCCTTTAGATGAGAAAAGGTTTTGCAGGTTACGTAGTAAGCTAAATGTCTTAGATTTGCGGAACTTGGATTGATCTATAGCATACATGTGTTTTATGCCTCTGATCATGTTACTTTAAGCATTACTATCTTTACTTGCTTATTTTTGGTGCTCAAGTTGTACAAGTCATCCCCGGACCTCACAAGTCCCTATGCACATGTTTAGGGGGAGGATGTACAACAACTTGATCCTTTGAGACTAACGTGTTTGCTTGAGTACTGTTGATATAGTCTCAAAGTTGAATTGAAAGGGAAAAGGTGAACTTGGACAAAGAAAGGGCTTCCACTGCATTCCGGTATCAATGTATCTTGTCCCAAATTCTAATTTGTGTTGTCATTGCCTTTTTTATCTTATTTGACATTTTTGTGAGGCAATAAGGTTAAAGGGCCATAGTTCTCCTGTTTTGGTGCTTAATGCCAAATGGAGAGAAATTAAGGTCAAAGCAACTGGATCAACCAACCACTTGTGAATTTCAAAAATTTAGTGTTAGATTCTTGGTGCTTGATCAAAACCCTCTTATTGCAAAAACTATTCTCGTATGGGAGAGAAATTTGGTTATGGAAAGGGGGGAGTGGTATTTGATCAAAACTATTCTTGAAAGATCTCTTGATTTACCAAAACGAGTGTCTTTGACATAGAGATAGGAAAAATGAATTTGTTTTAGAAAATAAACCAAGTGGTGGCAAAAGTGATCCAAATATGCCAAAACCTATGTGAGATGAATTAGTCTTCAATTTGCACTTTTTAGCTTTATGTTGTTGCATTTTGGGTTGTTTTTAATGTGTTGGCATAAATCACCAAAAAAGGAGGATTGAAAGGGAAATGTGCCCTTAGGCCATTTCTATAAATATTTTGGTGATAAGATGCTCAACACATATTGTTTGCTAAGTGTAAAAAGATGCAAATGGAAATGCAATGTATGATTTTAGACTTATTAATTTGTTTTTGATACTAACATATTCTAATAAGTGCTAGAAACCTTGTAAAATCAAAAGAAATTGGATTGGAGGAGTTTGGCTACGCCCAGCCAGACTCGCACTAGCCTGCGGTGCACCGGATTGTCCGGTGCCCAGGCTGGCGCGCTCGACGAACTAGCTGCTCTCGGGAAAAGTTAGGGGAACCGTGGCTATAATTCACCGCGCTCACGCCACCGGTCGGCAGCGCAATCAGCTTGCGACGTGTGGACTTCGCCAACGGTCACCAGGCCGCACCAGATTGTCCGATGTGCCATGGGGACCGTGCTGCAACGGTTTTCCTCTCCAGAAAAGGAAGGAAATCGCGCATTGTTCATTGTCCGGTGGTGAACCGGACTGTCCGGTGCGCTCACGGACAGAAGGCAATTATGGCCTTCCAAATAGAGCTCCAACGGCTCCTAGTTGTCTTGGGGCTATAAAAGGGACCCTTAGGCGTATGGAACAGTACATCAAGCACCTATTGAACATCCTAAAACACCGAGACTTCGCATTCACGCATCTGGTTCACTATGATAGAGATTCGAGCACTTTTCTGAGTTGTAACTCCGCTGTGCTGCTTTCATGTGCTCGTTCTTGTCTTGTGTGCGTGTTGATGCTGCAACTCTCACTTTTGTGTGTGTTGCTATTCCCTCCTTACTCTTGTGCTCATGTGAGATCTTTTGTGTAAGGTGTGAGAGACTCCAAAGTGTGGAGATTCCTCACAAAGGGATATTGTTGAGATAAAGAGAACTGTGGTATTCAAGTTGATCTTTGGATCACTTGAAAGGGGTTGAGTACAACCCTCATCCGTTGGGACGCCACACGTGGAAGTAGGCAAGTATTTTAATTGGCCAAACCACAGGATAAAATTGCTGCGCCACTTGTCTTCAGTCTTGTGCGATTCTCTCTACCTCTATTCACTTCACTTACATAATTGCTCTAAGTTTAATACTCGCCTTGTGAAGAGCAATTAAGTGAAGAAGCTTACTCCGCCATGAAAGTGCATTCATCCCTTTTGTGAGTTTTGGTGATTTGGATAACAACACATTTAAAGGTCTAACGAGTTTGCTAAGTGTTGAACAGGAAATTCAGTATGATGAACATACTTGAATAGTGTATAATGATCAGTGAACGAAGGTTCAACACGAGGTTAAATAACCAGTGAGACAATGAAAATGGATATAATATGGTCTCTATATTGGTTTGAATATATGGACAAGTCCTGAGAAATCACTATGCATAAATATGATCATAATAGAGGTTGAAGTGATTAAGAGGATTGGTCAAGCCAAAGTGGATAAGATATGAGGAATCGTGAATTGGCTTGACCATATTACTGTCAGTCCATATATGCTTCTATGAGAATCAAACTAGAGCTTGATTGATCTTGACAATTATATCTAGAAGACATTCAAGCAAGGTTCACAATATTGAAGAAATGATTCTCTCAATGGATGCTCAATTTGATGTGACTCAAGAATGGCTTGATAGGGTGAAGATAGCAAGGAAAGGGCTTCGAGGAACTAAGCGAAGGTGAAGGTCAAGCGACGGCTTGTAGACCGAGGTACCATGGCTAAGGTGAAGAAGAGAGTACTTGCACTAAGTCGATGAACTAATCAGCTATGAAGAGTTACAACATGTTGATGCATCAGTAAGGTGACTTGAAGCCATGATTTGAACTCATATAAGGTGATATGGTACAAGTCACAGGGTTTGATTTGAGTTTGCTTCAAAAGGTGAGACAAAGATGTTTGTGATCCTTATGAAGCAATGCCATGGAGAAATCACACATGAGACACCAATGACTCAAGGAGTTTTCTTAATTAATTTTATTTAACTTTGAGTATAGGAATCGTCATACTATAAAGGGGGATCCAAAAAGAAGGTTGGTGTTTGCCAAAGCTCAAACCTCTCTATTCAAAAGCTATTTTTGAAAAGCAAAAATCTCTTTAACGTTCTATGGTTGACCATGGTTAGGTTTGAGAAACCTAGAGTGTTCTTGCTGAAAAGCAGCTGAACTTCTTCAACTGCAGCTGAGCTTTTCAGCTAAGCTGAACTTCAGCTGAGTTGAGCTTCTTCAGCTGCAGCTGAGCTTTTCAGCTGAGCTGGACTTCAGCTGAGTTGAGCTTCTTCAGCTGCAGCTGAGCTTTTCAGCTGAGCTGGACTTCAGCTGAGTTGAGCTTTCTCAACCTCAGCTGAACTCAACTTCAGCTGTGGACCTCTTTGACCATACACCAGCTGAACTTGCCTCCGGGCAGTTGAGCTGGGGTTTTCTCTCCTAAACTCACTGGTCAAGACCAGTTGAACTGGTCCTGAGGGGCAGTTCAGCTGGTCTCTGACCCCTCTGACCTCTGTTCTGCAGTCTGCCAGTCAGACTGGCAAACAGGTCGCCAGAGCTGTCAGGGGCGGTTCAACCGCCCCCCCTGGGCGGTTCAACCGGTCTGGTCAACCCTGACCAGTCTGCGGTCAGTCTGCGCGTCAGTCTGCCAGTCAGACTGGCAGACAGGCTGCCAGGACTGCCAGGGGCGGTTCAACCGGTCTCAGGCAGAAAAATCTGCCCAACGGCTAGTTTTGAGCTCCACCTATATATACTCCCCCCTACCTCTCTCCCCACAGCAATGAGCACGATTTGAACTCCATTTCCAACTTGAGAAACACCTCCCACTCTCTCTCACACATCTCTTGCCTCTCCCATTTCAAATCCTTGGAGAGAAATCTTTGAGTGAGCTTGAGAGCTGCGGTTTTTGTGCTTCATCTCTAAATCTCTCTCGCTCTTCTTCATTCGAGCTTTGGTATTACATCGAGTTCTTTGTGGATTCATTACTCTTGGAGCTTCTAGCTCCTAGACGACTAGGTGTCTCTTGTGAGTCTCCAAATCTTGTGGAAGACCACAAGAAAGTTTGTATTACCCGCTCGTTTGAGCAAAGATTATTGTGTGGGCTTGACCTTTGTGGTCGGCAAAGGGAGGATTAGGGTTGAAAGAGACCCAGCTCTTTGTGGGCGCCTCAACGAGGAAGTAGGGCACCTTTTGTGGTGTGACCGAACCTCGGGATAAATCTTGTGTCTCTTGTGTTCTTGCTCATTGTGTTTGTTTGTGTTCTTCGTTCTCTCACCATTGCGTGGAAGATTTGTTTATATCTTTTTGGTGTGTGGATTTTGAGAAGTGCCATTCTCAGATCTACTACTTTGAACCCTGTGGATCATTTAGAACATCTCATTTCCAAAGTTAACTGGGTGAATTTCGAGATCAATTCAGTTTTACCCAGTTTGCTTCTAGTTTTTGTAGAAAAAGTTTTAACTTGCCTATTCACCCCCCCTCTAGGCAACTTTCAATTGGTATCGGAGCCTAATCCTCGTTCTAACGCTTAACCGCGTGAGGAAAGATCATGTCAGGGGGACTAAGAAAAGAAAGTGCCTCTAAGCTTGAAAAAGTTGAGGTTGCCTCGACTTTATCTTTTGTTGCAGATGTTGATCCTAGGGCAATAGACCTTGCCATGAGAATCGCCTAAAGGATGTTCCTCAAAATGAAGGAAGATGAGGCGAAGAACAAAATTGAAGAAGAAAATGATCGATGGAGACCAAACGACGAATCCACCTCTTCACAAGGTTCGTCTTTCAAATCCACTTCTCATATGTGCTTTATTGCTAATGGGAGTGACAGTGAAAGCGAAAGTGAGGATGAGGAGGAGCAAGAAAGTGATAGTGAAGATGAGGATGATCTTCAACAATTCTTCGCTCAGCTAAGCAAGAAACATCGGATGAGATTGCTCAAACTCATGAAAAGAGCGGAAGAACAAAAAGAAATGCTTCATAAGCAAGAAGACTTCCTCATCAGAGAAGTTGACCAAAGAGCATGAGAAGCTAAAGTGCTCTCATGATGATTTGGTCCAAAGGTATGAAGACATTTCAATTGAGCAAATTAAAGCTATTAATCATTCATCATATATTGCTCAATTAGAAAATAAAAATGCTATGCTCAAGAACACGGTAGAAAAGCTAAACATTGAAAATCTAGCTTTGCAAGAAAAACATGATATGCTTGTGTGCTCTCATAATAAATTTATGGATTCACATATCATGTTAGAAATGGCTCATGAGGTTGTGTTAACTAATTTTAAATCATACCAACCTCACATATGCACATGTACTCAAGTAGAAACTATATTATCATGTGCTAACAAATGTTGCTCTCAAGAAAGCCAATCTTCCATTGAGCTAGAAATTTCAGGAATTAGTGATATTTCTATCACACAAGAAAATAAAGAGCTCAAGGAAGAAGTTGGAAGGCTAAGAAGGAGGTTAACTATTTTGAAGGGAAAGTGTCATGCTCAACCTTCTCAAGATAACCGTGATAATATGGTGAAAAAGCTTGAGAAGGGGACAACCGTAGCATGCACAAAACCCCTTCAAAAGAATACCAAGCTTTCCAAGAAGGACATGAGCAAGACTCAAGGTAAGAAAATTAATGCTCATATTATTTGCTCTAACAATGTACCTATGTGCTTCAACAAAGAAAGATCAAAGAGAAGCGATAGGAGGTGCTATGGATGCAAGGAGAAGGGTCATGAAATTGGTTTATGCCCCCGCATGAAGAACCAAGACCTTGCACGATCAAGAAAGATGACCATCAAGAAGGATGAAAGCAAAAGGCAAATGCATTGCAAGGACAAGCACCGCATTTGCTACAATTGCCGTGAAAGAGGTCATCTATTCAAGGTTTGTCCAAAGGGTAAAACTCGTAAGCCTAACTTGTCAATACATTCAAATATGCTTAGGAGACCCAAATTTGACTCTTGTGCTAGAAAGGTGATGAGTTCACCACATTCTAGGACCAAGGCTATTTGGGTGCCTAAGTCCTTATTGGCTAACCTTGATGGACCTATCATGAGATGGGTACCAAAATGTACTTAATAAGTTTTGCAGGTACCCAGAGATGATATGAAGCTTTGGGGTGCTTGAGCGGTTCAACTCAATTCTTATCTCAAGCTATCAATCTTACATTATCTATCCTTTAAGATTGACCCAAAGATGAATTGAGTTGTTATATCACTAGCTTCATATTCATCTCTAGCAAGAACTTATGTTGTAGGGAATAAGGATTAACCTTTGTGGGAATCAAGCAAAAGGCCTACAACCAAGTGATATCCAAAGGATGGTAACAATTAATTCTTAAGTGCACATTGCTTTTAATTGGTATATTCCTTTGTGTCTTTTGTAGCCACATAGGAAAAATGAAGCACTTGAGAATGAACTTAAAAGATTTTGCCTTGCTTTGGAAAGGATCTAATTATATGGTAGATTGCAAGTTCATATTTTTATTATGACAATCTACATGCTTTAAATTTGGTTGTATGTATCTTGTGGCATATTTCAAGTTAATCATCATATTATTGCCATGACCTAGACATAAAGAGTATTATCCCATGTTCTTAAATGAATAGAGTGCTAAGTAAGAAATTCAAATTCTTAAAGCACTTACTAAAAGGGAATTCTCTATATGACTAGAGTTGTGAGACTAATGTTTCTACCAAGTGTTTATGTAGTCTCACAACACGAGAATGTGTTTCCCAAATGGAGTGTGCCATTCAACATTCAAAGAAGATCGAACCAATACTATGTGATGTATTCATTCTTTCTTAAATTGGTTTTGAGTCTTCTACATTAATCACTCACCATGCTATGAATTAAACTTGCCATGTAAACTTAATTAAATAATCATGCTACTTTCCTTTTTTTACAATTGATGTTATGCATGATGCTTGTAAGGGTAATTTAGTTCATATCATGAGGTTTCCTTGTTTTAGTAACCTTCTTGTCATTCATATACTAGAGGTTGCTAAATAGGAAACTATTGCTTGTGTTACTAATACAATCTCTTTTAAGATATTTCATGGAAATTCATAAGTAGAGATTGTGCTCTTTCATTGGTAAAATCACAAGCATTAAAGGTTAATCTTCACCTAAAAGAAAGATTAGGAATGCTCAAGGCAAAGGTATGGAACAAATTGCTTCAATTGGTAGTTGATCAATAGCAATTCCTTCCAAGCGGCATTCTTTCAATTGGTAATAATATATTCTATGGAAAGGAATGTCAATATGAAGGTTAAATTCCTTTTGGCTTAAATTTGTAAATTAGTGCATATTGTGAATTCACTGCTCCATGAGCATTAACTTAAAAGGAATTTAATTTATGCATTTACGCCTCATAAATGATGATTTGTTTGCCATTCATATATAGATATCATCATTCATTAAATACTTCCTTGTACTACTAATACCTCTTTTCAAAGTGTTTTATCGACTAGTTTTAAAAGGAAAAGAGATAACAAAGAAGGAAGTCTCCACAAATGATGAAAAGAAGAATACTAAAGTGACACCACCACCGATAGTAAGATCTTTCAAATTGGTACAACAAATGGTACGTTCTATATGGTGGTAAGTATTCTTAGGCATAAGTTAATTCATTGCAAATTTGTCATGCCTTGACCATGATATGTAATGTACTCCCCATGAGACTCTTAACTGAATTGAAAGTGCATGTGCCAAGTCATTCAAATACTTAATGCACATATCTAGTGGGAGAACATTATATATCTTGTGTCATAGAGAATAAGTTTCCCTTGAGTAAGCTATGCTAAGACAATCCAAAATGATAAATTTGTATCTCATTCATATGGATTGTAATCTTTGTTTTCTAAATAGCTACTCTTGATGCAGTTTAAAATTCCCTTATTGTTAAATCTAAAAGTGCATAAGAATTCTTTTTGTTGATATTCATCACATACATATGCACTAACATGGATATGATTTTTAAACTGTAAAAGGTACAATTAGTGATCCATACTCTCTAAATTTTGAAAACCCATATTTTGATATTTTAGAAATCTACTTCAATCGATATCCATATGCTTCACATTGAATTGGATCACTAAGTTGAAAATTCCATGCATAACTTGTCTTCATGATATGAATGCTTGTGTGACTAACCTTGATAAGCTAGGTGCACCCAAGGTCAAGCTAGGTTCATCATTAAGAAGGCAACACAATGATGTATGAAGAAAAGGAGAAAAGGCTCCTATTCTTAACTCTAGTTTTTATCTGTGATTAAATATTGACTTGAAACCATGTAAGATGGTTGTCAAGTATATGTTGGTGCCTACACAAAGAGAAAGGCCACAATAAGGATTGTGTGGGTACCCAAGGCTCTTACTACTAATCTCAAAGGACCCAATTCAAATTGGGTACCAAGATATGAAGCTTAAACTTGTTTTGCAGGATCACACCTTCAATGGATTAAGTTGGGTGCTCAATAATGAATGTATAAATCATGTTTGGAGATAGTAGCAAGGGTGGTAACAACTGAATCTCAAGTGCATATTATTTTCAAATCTTATCTCTTTTGTGACTTGTGTAGCCACTAAGGGAAAAGAAGCACTTGAGGATATACATCAGTTGTTGACTATGAAATAAAGGTCTAATTGGAAGTTGGTATGATGAACAATCCAAAATTATGTGACGTATTCTCTATCTAGTTAATTTGGATTTGATTCTTCTATATTAGACACTCACCATAATATGGATTAAGTCATCCCTTTAGACTTCATTGAATAACCATGCATATTATCCATGCCATTCAAAATATATTGTGCATGAGGGTTCAAGGAAATTTAGTCCATATTATGATGTTTCTCTATTTTAGCAACATGCTTGCCTTCCACATATAAAGGGTTGCAAAATAAGAAACTAGTGCTTGTGCTACTAATGTCATCTCTTGTGTTGAGTTTATCCATAGAAAATCTATGTTAAGAGATGGTGCTTGTTTTAAATTGGATAAATCACAAGCTTAAAGGATATTATTCAACTAGAGTAAGATGAAGTTGATAAGAGGCCAAGGTATGAAAACTTCCTCTTCCTCAGTTGTTTTAGTATTCTATCCTTAGTGGGATGTACCATAGTATAGGTTAATTTCCTTGCAATATAAAATGTCCAATAGTGCATATAATTTTGAGATCAACTATATGTGTGCACTAATTTAAAGGAATTTAATTTATCCTTTTGGGTTTCAATAATGATGATTCATTTGCCATCCACCTATAAGGATCATCATTTGTGAAACCCTCTCTTGTGATTCTAATGCTCTCTTTTCTAAGTATTTCAACAAGGTCCTTCCAAGTGCTTTCAAGATGGATTCAAAATCTACAAATATAAGAGTCTTGGTTCTTTCAATCATTGAGTTTCAATGGGTCTCATATCAAGCATGATCGAACCAAGCAAAGATGAATGAAGTTCAAGATCGCTTGGTTGGATGAAATCATAAAGGGAAAAGAAATCACAGTGAATCAAGAAGGAAGTTGAACTATCATGAAAACCAAATAATGAAGAAGTAGTGACATAATCATATAATATACTTCATTATGAGGTTTGAGGTTCATATTAGCATGCTTTACCCTTCAAGATTTCAATTGATATACTTTCAATTCTTAAACTTTCAATTGGTTTAATTTTCATCATCTATATAAAGCATGTTATGTTAAGCCAAGATATAGTACAAACATCTCCTTTAACCTCACATTGTTAATGGGCATAAGTGTACTTTGTGTACTCTTGCATGCACAAATTGAGGGAGAGTTTAGCCTATATCTTGTGAGACTAATGATTTCTTTCAAGTTCATGTTGTGTAGTCTCACACCTTGGTGAAAGAAGAACATCAAATGAGGATGAGTGGTTCCAAGGAAATGATCAAATAATTACCACATGTCACCCCATGGATTAGTTCTTTTGGGAAACGATATGTATTCTCTAGCATGATTTCAATTGTTGCAAATTTATTATGCCCTGGCCAAGATATATGATGAACCCCTCTAAGAATCTTAATTGAATCAAGTGCATGTTACAAGTAATTCGAGTACTTGATGCACACATTTAGGGGGAGCTCATTCTATATCTTGTGTCCTTAAAGACTAACATTTTCTTTTAGTGAATTTGTGTAGTTCTTTGAAGAGAATGAGTTTCTCTTGATCGTTTAAAGAGGATAAGTTTCTCTTTAAAATGTCAAGCCTATCGAAAGCTAAGATAGAAATTCATGATTATAATGAAGACCATATGGCATGGAACAAAGGTGTGTCACTCCATGAATTATTGTATTACATTTGTGTATCTAGGCTCTTACAAGTTAGTGTATGCATGTATATGCATATCATGTCTATTAGTATACCGTTTGATTATGAGTAATTCCTTAAATTGGTGCAATTTCATATTTTCATGCTTTATTTGTACCAAGGTTCAAATTGTAGAACTTAATCCCCTGGCCTCACAAGTCCAAGTGCATAAGCTAAACAAGTATTCATCACTTGTATGCACACATTTAGGGGAGAATGGTCTATAATTTGAATCTTTGAGACTAACTTCATTTTCAAGTCTATTATGTGTGTAGTCTCAAATTAGAAAGGAATCTTCAAGCAAAGACAATCGCTTCCACTGCAAATTTTGATGGGTATCAAAGATTCTTTGCTCCAATAAATGTATCTTCTATACATTTCATAAGAAAATGAGTTTCTCTTGTATATGCTACTCCAACATCATCTAAAATTGGTAAATATGTATCACATCTTTTTGGATTACAAATATTTGAAGTAGCATAGCTTATAGATTCTCCTGTCTAGAACTTAATTGATTAAATAGTGCACATGTTTCTTATGTTGCATGATTATGTTCAATTGATACTCCTTTTATGCCAATGGTACTTTAAGTTGCAAATAAGTACTCTCAACAGGTATCAATTGAATTCATATATATGTGTGCACTAAAACTTGAGGAGAACTTAGTGTAATATGCTATTAGTGATCTACTTATCTATCAAATTGTATCAATTAGTGTTTTTCAATTGATATTTTTCATACATGATCACTAGTTGCATAATCCATACTTGTGCAATTTTCATGTTGCCTCTTGTTGTGATAAGAAAATGCTAGGTGACATCTAGACTCCAGGTATCAAGATTTATCTTTCAGTTAGTATGACAATCTTCATTTGATATCTTGGACCTATGTCACAATTATGCCAACAAGAGCTTGCAAATGAATTCTAAATCCAACACAAGTCTGGAAACCCCTTGAAAAGGTAAAAGGCAAAGGTACATCACTTATGACACTTACCCATTACCTTTGTGCCATCTAAGGACCCTCTTCATGATAGTGTGTTAACATCTTGCTTAAATCATAATTTCTACCCTTTATATTCTTTGTATCCTTTTTGGAGATTTATGACAAAGGGGGAGAAATTTTGCATTAAAGCTTATCTTTATTTTTGAAAAGGGGAGAAATAATTAACAAAAAGGGGGAATCATAAGAAAAACATAAGATGTAGAAAATAGGTAAGTGCATTCTATGTCATGAGCATCACGTTTATTTTATGACACACTACACCTCATGAATAGTATGATATAAGTTGTCTCCATACTTTGACCTAAATATGTGCTTTTGGCATTTGAGTACAAAAGTGTTATTTTCTGAAATGCACATATTTAGGGGGAGGAAACTATATCATAGGATTTAAAATCTTATTTATCAAATCTTATGTAAGCTTTAAATGTGTTGTCATCAATCACCAAAAAGGGGGAGATTGAAAGTGCATTCATCCCTTTTGTGAGTTTTGGTGATTTGGATAACAACACATTTAAAGGTCTAACGAGTTTGCTAAGTGTTGAACAGGAAATTCAGTATGATGAACATACTTGAATAGTGTATAATGATCAGTGAACGAAGGTTCAACACGAGGTTAAATAACCAGTGAGACAATGAAAATGGATATAATATGGTCTCTATATTGGTTTGAATATATGGACAAGTCCTGAGAAATCACTATGCATAAATATGATCATAATAGAGGTTGAAGTGATTAAGAGGATTGGTCAAGCCAAAGTGGATAAGATATGAGGAATCGTGAATTGGCTTGACCATATTACTGTCAGTCCATATATGCTTCTATGAGAATCAAACTAGAGCTTGATTGATCTTGACAATTATATCTAGAAGACATTCAAGCAAGGTTCACAATATTGAAGAAATGATTCTCTCAATGGATGCTCAATTTGATGTGACTCAAGAATGGCTTGATAGGGTGAAGATAGCAAGGAAAGGGCTTCGAGGAACTAAGCGAAGGTGAAGGTCAAGCGACGGCTTGTAGACCGAGGTACCATGGCTAAGGTGAAGAAGAGAGTACTTGCACTAAGTCGATGAACTAATCAGCTATGAAGAGTTACAACATGTTGATGCATCAGTAAGGTGACTTGAAGCCATGATTTGAACTCATATAAGGTGATATGGTACAAGTCACAGGGTTTGATTTGAGTTTGCTTCAAAAGGTGAGACAAAGATGTTTGTGATCCTTATGAAGCAATGCCATGGAGAAATCACACATGAGACACCAATGACTCAAGGAGTTTTCTTAATTAATTTTATTTAACTTTGAGTATAGGAATCGTCGTACTATAAAGGGGGATCCAAAAAGAAGGTTGGTGTTTGCCAAAGCTCAAACCTCTCTATTCAAAAGCTATTTTTGAAAAGCAAAAATCTCTTTAACGTTCTATGGTTGACCATGGTTAGGTTTGAGAAACCTAGAGTGTTCTTGCTGAAAAGCAGCTGAACTTCTTCAACTGCATCTGAGCTTTTCAGCTAAGCTGAACTTCAGCTGAGTTGAGCTTCTTCAGCTGCAGCTGAGCTTTTCAGCTGAGCTGGACTTCAGCTGAGTTGAGCTTCTTCAGCTGCAGCTGAGCTTTTCAGCTGAGCTGGACTTCAGCTGAGTTGAGCTTTCTCAACCTCAGCTGAACTCAACTTCAGCTGTGAACCTCTTTGACCATACACCAGCTGAACTTGCCTCTGGGCAGTTGAGCTGGGGTTTTCTCTCCTAAACTCACTGGTCAAGACCAGTTGAACTGGTCCTGAGGGGCAGTTCAGCTGGTCTCTGACCCCTCTGACCTCTGTTCTGCAGTCTGCCAGTCAGACTGGCAAACAGGTCGCCAGAGCTGTCAGGGGCGGTTCAACCGCCCCCCCTGGGCGGTTCAACCGGTCTGGTCAACCCTGACCAGTCTGCGGTCAGTCTGCGCGTCAGTCTGCCAGTCAGACTGGCAGACAGGCTGCCAGGACTGCCAGGGGCGGTTCAACCGCCCTAGGGGGCGGTTCAACCGGTCTCAGGCAGAAAAATCTGCCCAACGGCTAGTTTTGAGCTCCACCTATATATACTCCCCCCTACCTCTCTCCCCACAGCAATGAGCACGATTTGAACTCCATTTCCAACTTGAGAAACACCTCCCACTCTCTCTCACACATCTCTTGCCTCTCCCATTTCAAATCCTTGGAGAGAAATCTTTGAGTGAGCTTGAGAGCTGCGGTTTTTGTGCTTCATCTCTAAATCTCTCTCGCTCTTCTTCATTCGAGCTTTGGTATTACATCGAGTTCTTTGTGGATTCATTACTCTTGGAGCTTCTAGCTCCTAGACGACTAGGTGTCTCTTGTGAGTCTCCAAATCTTGTGGAAAACCACAAGAAAGTTTGTATTACCCGCTCGTTTGAGCAAAGATTATTGTGTGGGCTTGACCTTTGTGGTCGGCAAAGGGAGGATTAGGGTTGAAAGAGACCCGGCTCTTTGTGGGCGCCTCAACGAGGAAGTAGGGCACCTTTTGTGGTGTGACCGAACCTCGGGATAAATCTTGTGTCTCTTGTGTTCTTGCTCATTGTGTTTCTTTGTGTTCTTCGTTCTCTCACCATTGTGTGGAAGATTTGTTTATATCTTTTTGGTGTGTGGATTTTGAGAAGTGCCATTCTCAGATCTACTACTTTGAACCCTGTGGATCATTTAGAACATCTCATTTCCAAAGTTAACTGGGTGAATTTCGAGATCAATTCAGTTTTACCCAGTTTGCTTCTAGTTTTTGTAGAAAAAGTTTTAACTTGCCTATTCACCCCCCCTCTAGGCAACTTTCACGCCAACACTTCTCTCTCGAACTTGGTTTTCACTAATCCAATATTAGTCCAAGTTTGTTTTGTTAAGCTATTTATACAGGATCACCTATTCACCCCTCCTCTAGGAGTTATCACCGTTGAGCAACATCAATACGAAGACTACATGCGTCAAACGAAGAAGAAATTCTTGTCAGAATACGGTGGATCACTACTAGAAGGTTGTCAAACATGGAGAGATCGATATCGTATCTCTTCTATCTTTGCTTCAAATCCCCAATACAAGTAAACCCGATGACATCCAGTCTATTAAACAGTATGAAGATCAACAACATAATAAAATGAAACAATAGATTGGAGGGTTAGAAGAATCAATTAGAAAATTAACACGTTTGTTGGAGAAATTTGTTGCTCCTAGTTTTCCATCATTTGAAACTAGTAATAGGATGTCTACGTCTAATACATCGACAACAAATGGGGATTCGCAGCCTCAGCCAATATATGGTTGTGGGGGACAGATATCCCCCGGGTCCACTAAAAGAGTAAAAGACCTCACGAAAGGCCCAATGGCCCAATAAATCGTAAGGCCATTCTTTCGTGGGCCTGGGGAGGAACAATCAGCAAAGCAGGTTGACACGAGGTCGGATTGGTGTAAACCTGGACGGCCCACAACGTCGAGCGAGCGACCACAACAGAGATCCGACTTTCCCACGCTGGAGCCCCCATGCAACGGAGCCATGCGAGGATAGGTCGGCGGAACTACAGGAAGATAAACTCAAACAATTGCTGATCCTTTAGCTACGCATTGTTATCATATCCACGTGTATTGCCCCACGGTCGAGTATATAAGGCCTAGGGGGCACCCCTTCAAAACGATCGACCCTATTACTTAGCCACCCACTTCAACTCTCTGCATTCTCAATTCGGAGAGCTCTCTTGTAACCTCATTCACCAAGCATACTCACCAGGACGTAGGGTGTTACGCATCTCTAAGCGGCCCGAACCTGTAAACATTGTCCATTGTCCCTCGTGCAACTGGCACGAACCATTTTGCTACAGTCGTCGACACCGTCCTACTCCTAAAAACACCTTGAGGGGCAACCCCGGGTGTGCGGTCGGACCCAAAACACCGACAGCTGGCGCGCCAGGTAGGGGGTGTGTCGACGATCCAAGCTAGCTCAATGGCCGTCACCTTCCACAGCAAGATCACCCTCCGTCCCGGATCCGTATTCTGCTTCAGAACAATCTCATCCGTAGCAGATGAAGAGGGAACTCTACACCACATTGCGGATCCGCCGGAAAAGAAGTCTCCTCCAACGAACTCCAAAAGTGTCGGAGAAGCGCAACCTCCAGCTCTCCGGAAAAAGATCGTCTCCGGAAAGTCAGGGGCCGAGGGCCCGTTGACCCGGAGAACTCTACTGTCTACTTCCCCGACAAAAGAATGGACACAGATCGCGAGGAAGAAGGAGACCAAGGGGAAGCAAGTTGTTCTTTCCGTTCCTCCGCCCTCAGAGGAGAACGGAAAGAAGGTCGCCATGACAGCAGCGCCATTCTATCCCGACGTCCTCTTCATCGGGAGAGTGGAGTCGCCTACCGTCTCCGACGACGAGCCGATCGCACCCGGAGAGGAACCACCTCAACGAGAATCCCGCCGATGGAGAAACCGGCGCAGGAACGTTCGACGACATCACGCTGCCGGAGAACGGGATCCGGAACAACCTGTCTCGCGAGACGAGGTCTCGGAGATAGGAGAAACGCCGGAGGAACGCGTCTTCAGAGAACGAAGGAACTCCCAACGACATGATCGCCGCCGGGCTCAAGAACAAGCCGAGCAAGATGCAAGGCAACGCCAGGAGAATCCATTCTTCGGGCGCAACCTGAACCCCGACTTCGCCTGAGCCATGAACACGCCGAGCGAAGTTGGAGGAGTACTAGCTCGGATAGTTGATGGACTCCCTCGGACTCCCGACGCCGAGGGCTACCGACGACTGTTCACCCAGGCAGCCAACCATCTTCTACCGCTTGCTCACCCGCCGAACGATCTACGACACGCCATCAACAGTCGTCGAGACGCGCGGAGCTCCATCAATGCTTCGCGTGAACGACGGCATGAGAACGAGATCCGCCACCGGGAAGAGTACGATAGGGATCATGGCATCCCAGCTCGGAGCCAGGCCACCAGAACTGAGTCGGCAACGGCCTCAACTGGCGGTACTACCCAGAGACGGTCGAAGAACCACAACAACTACTCCCCTCCCCGGGACAGACATCATCCCCAACGACAGGAGGACACATGCGGAGTGTCTGCTCTTACTCCGCACCTTAGGGCCATCCAATGGCCTCCCAACTTCAAGGTATCCAATGTCGACAAATATGAACCTAAGCAGGATCCAGGGGGTTGGCTAGCCGTCTACACCACCGCTGCTCGAGCTGCCGGGGCGTCCGAAGACGTGATGACCGCGTACTTACCCATTGTCCTTGGGCAAGACGCGCTGCAATGGCTGTGACATCTACCCCGACACTGCATCGACGACTGGGGCGACTTCAGTCGACGCTTCACCGCCAATTTCCAGTCCCTCTCCGACAAACCGGCACAACCATGGGACCTCAAATCCATCAAGCGCCGAGGGGACGAAACTCTCCGGTCATACCTTAAAAGGTTCTAGACCATGAGAAATCGTATTCCCGAGGTCACGGAAGCGGCCGTGATCGAGGACTTCTACAGAGGATCCAATGACTCGGCCTTCGTCCGAGCCGTATTACAGAAGGCACCGACTACCTCCGAGGAGCTGTTCCGGGAAGCCGATCTCTACATCACCGCCGACGAGCGAGCCCAGGACCTCATCGGAGGAGCAAAGCCCGCATCGGCAGCACCACGATGCGACGCGAACCAGCAACCTGACAAACGCTGGGAGAAGAGACCGCGCGAAGAGGTACACGCTGCCGGACCACTTGCCTCTCGCGCCCGAGGAGGACCACGCGGAGGCGAGCGCACGCTGGACGACATCCTCGACGCCCAGTGCCCGTACCACAAAGACATGCGCCACACTCTTCGTAACTGTCGGGACTTCAAGCACTCCGTCGGGCACGGCCGACCCTTCCAACCTCTACCTCCTCCTCCGCCGAGGGGAGGACCAGATGAACCACGACAACCCCGTCAGCAGGAGGATGGAGGAGGAGGAGCTTTCCCGCGCGTTGACAGGGAGGTCAACGTCATCTTCGGCGGACACGGGTCGCAGGAGAACAAAAGACAACAAAATCTCAACGACCGCCAGATACTGGTGGCGACCACCGGTCCTCCCGCTCCATACCGGTGGTCGGAGCACCCGATCACTTTCACTCGGGAGGATCAATGGCTCAACTTCGACCATCCAGGCAAATACCCGCTCCTCGTCGATCTGGTGATCCGAGAGAGCCGGGTGAAGAAGGTGCTAGTGGACGGGGGGAGCAGCATCAACGTCACCTTCCCCCGGACACTCCGAGGCCTGGGAATCCACCTCAAAGAGCTCCACGAGTCGGACACTCCCTTCTTCGGCATCGTGCCGACTGAAGGGGAATACCCGCTGGGCCACATCTACATGCCTGTCACCTTCGGAACTCCGGAGAACTACAGAACCGAGTTCCTGAGGTTCGAAGTGGAGAACTTCGACTGCGGGTACAACGCCATCATTGGAAGGCCGGGATTGGCCAAATTCATGGCCATTCTGCATTACACGTACATGATACTGAAGATGCCAGGACCGCAAGGAATCATAACTGTGCGTGCCGACTTCCAAGGCGCCGCAGAGTGTTTCTGAGTGGCCATCCAAGCAGCCCTCACCACCAAGCCGTCAACGATTTCTTCAACACAGGCGAACTCTAAGCCTGAGGAAGACCTTGCAGTACTGGCAAACGAAGCTCAGGCCGCAACCTCTATGCGGCCGACTGAAGAAACTAAAAGGATCAACCTGGGGTTCGCTGATGAACGCAAGACTGCCATCATCAGCTCCAGCCTGGGCGACAAATAGGAAAGCGCGCTCGTCCAGTTTCTGCAAGATAACCGAGACGTATTCGCGTGGCAACCTGCGGATATGCCGGGAGTCCCAAGAGAACTGGCCGAGCACAAACTAAAAGTCTATCCCCAGGCGAGGCCGATCCGTCAAAAACTACGACGTTTCACGCCTGACAAGAGAGAGGCCATTCGCGCCGAGTTAGCTCGCTTGGTCACGGCTGGATTTATTAGAGAAGTATTACACCCCGAGTGGTTAGCCAACCCTGTTCTTGTACTCAAAAAGAATAAAGTGGATTGGCGCATGTGCGTCGACTACACTGATCTCAACAAACAATGTCCGAAGGATCCCTTCGGGCTCCTGAGGATAGATCAGGTGGTGGACTCCACCGCTGGATGTTCTATGCTGTCTTTCCTGGATTGCTATTCCGGATACCACCAGATTAGTTTGGCAAAGGAAGACGAAGAAAAAAACAGCGTTCATTACTCCGTTTGGTGCTTTCTATTATACCTCCATGCCGTTCGGCCTCAAAAACGCTAGAGCGACTTATCAGAGAGCCATTCAAACATGCTTAGCCGATCACTGGGGCAAGCGTGTGGAGGCCTACGTAGATGATGTGGTAATCAAAACAGAGAACTCGGAAAACTTCATCGAAGACTTACAACTGGTTTTCAACAGTCTGAGACGGTATAGATGGAAGCTTAACCCCGAAAAATGTGTTTTCGGGGTACCAGCAGGAAAGTTACTCGGGTTTATTGTCAGCCACCGGGGAATTGAGGCTAATCCGGATAAGATTGAAGCTATCATGAAGATGGAAGCACCTCGATCACAAAAGAAGGTTCAGCGACTTACTGGATGTATGGCAGCTCTGAGCAGATTTATATCCAGGCTGGGAGAAAAAGGTTTACCATTTTACAAGCTACTCAAGAAGGTGGATAAGTTTCAGTGGACCTCAGAGGCACAGGAAGCTCTAGATGCACTAAAGAAATTCTTGACAACACCACCAGTACTGAAGCCACCACGACGAGCTACGTCAACTCAACCAGCCGAAGATCTACTACTGTATATCTCTTGCACGACTCACGTGGTAAGCACCGCGTTGGTAGTCGAGCGAGCAGAAGAAGGACATGCCTACCCAGTGCAACATCCTGTTTACTTCATCAGCGAAGTTCTGGGCCCCTCAAAGAAAAAGTATCCTCAAATTCAGAAGCTATTATATGCAGTACTTCTAACTGCCCGCAAGCTACGTCACTACTTTGATGACCACAAAATCATAGTAGTCATCGGTTTTCCGATAGGGGATATTCTTCACAACAAGGAAGCCATTGGCCGAATAGCCAAGTGGGCTTGTGAGCTGGGATCTCATGACATCGAGTTCCGACCTCGCACTGCCATCAAAACTCAAGCACTGGTTGATTTCGTATCAGAGTGGACTGAACAGCAAGTACCAGATAACCCAGAGACTGCAGAAGTGTGGCAAATGTATTTCGATGGCTCGCTGAAGCTACAGGGAGCAGGAGCAGGAATTCTCTTCACCGCACCTGGAGGCGAGCACCTCAAATATGCCCTCCAGTTGCTGTTTCCAGCCTCCAACAATGCAGTCCAGTATGAAGCTCTGATCCATGGATTGAACATCGCCATATCATTGGGCATCAAGAGATTGATGGTGTACGGAGACTCTCTGGTAGTCATTAGCCAGATAAACAAAGAGTGGGATTGTTCAAGCAATTCAATGGGAAAATACTGCACTGCCGTCCGAAAGCTGGAAGATAAATTTGAGGGTCTGGAATTTCATCATGTAGAAAGAGATCGGAACACAGCAGCCGATGTGTTGTCCAAGTTAGGATCCAGTCGAACTCAGGTCCCACCTGGAGTCTTTGTGCAAGAAATACTACGGTCGAGCATCTCAATGGATCAAGCAGAAGAGTGTAATATTATAGATCAACCCGAGTCAGACTCTGATGACTGGAGAAGGCCAATCATCAAGTATATAAAGAATGAAGAGGAACCAGATGACAAGAATTCAGCCGAGCGCATTGCCAGACAGTCGGCTCACTACACACTCATTGGGGAGACATTGTACAGAAGGGGTGCATCGGGCGTCCTCATGAAGTGCATTCTCCCATCTACTGGGAAGCGACTTCTGGAGGAGGTCCATGCTGGGCAATGTGGAATACATGCAGCATCCAGAACACTAGTCGGGAAGGTCTTCAGGTCAGGATTCTATTGGCCAACAGCGAAGAGTGATGCAGCCGAGTTAGTTCAGAGGTGCGAAGCTTGCCAATACTTGTCAAAACAACAACATCTACCAGCACAGCAACTGCAGACCATACCAGTAACTTGGCCTTTCGCATGCTAGGGACTGGATATGATTGTACCTTTCAAGAAAGCTCAAGGAGGATACACTCATGTATTGGTAGCAATCGACAAATTCACTAAATGGATAGAGTTCAAGCCCATTGCCTCTTTGACCTCAGCTAAGGCTGTGGAATTCATACAAGACATAATATTCAGATTCGGGATACCAAACAGCATCATAACTGACCTAGGATCCAACTTCACAAGTTCTGAGTTCTTCGACTTCTGCGAGCAAAAAAGCATTCAGATCAAGTATGCTTCTGTAGCACACCCGAGAGCCAACGAGCAAGTTGAGCGAGCCAACGTGATGATACTGGAGGCACTCAGGAAAAAGGTCTTTGATAAGAATGAAAAGTTCGTGGGAAAATGGATAAGGGAATTGCCCTATGTCGTCTGGAGCCTAAGAACCCAACCTAGTCGAGCTCTGCATGGAAACACTCCTTTCTTCATGGTCTATGGGTCGGAGGCAGTGTTACCCGCCGATCTCAAATTCGGGGCGCCAAGGTTGATCTTCGAAAACATAGCAGAAGTCGAAGCCACTAGGCTAGAATACATTGATATACTCGAGGAAGAACGGCTGAATGCAGTAATCCAATCAGCACGGTACCAGCAGACTCTAAGGCGCTATCACGATAAGGCCGTGCGACAGCAATCCTTCTCAGTAGGAGATCTCGTCCTCCGCCGAATTCTAACGGGGGAGGGACGGCACAAGTTATCGCCCTTATGGGAAGGACCCTTCGTGGTAGCAGAAGTCACTCGGCCAGGATCATGTCGTCTCACTCAGATGGATGGCACAGAAGTCGGGAACTCCTGGAACATAAAACACCTCAAGAAGTTTTATCCCTAGCTGTATTTCAAAAGCTATCGGGACGACGATGTACTCTGTAAAATGGAAATATGTCATCAATAAAAAAAGGCTTCAAAGACACTCAGTTTGTTCACGATTGACTTGCCTTCTTACTTAACTCGGGGTGACCACTATGCCCTACTAACGGAGCAATCGGCTTAAGTCGGTAATGACTTAAGGCGGTGCAACATGCTCACGCTTACTTAACTCGGGGTGACCACTATGCCCTGCTAACGGAGCAATCGGCTTAAGTCGGTAACGACTTAAGGCGGTGCAACATGCTCACGCTTACTTAACTCGGGGTGACCACTATGCCCTGCTAACGGAGCAATCGGCTTAAGTCGGTAACGACTTAAGGCGGTGCAACATGCTCACGCTTACTTAACTCGGGGTGACCACTATGCCCTGCTAACGGAGCAATCAGCTTAAGTCGGTAACGACTTAAGGCGGTGCAACATGCTCACGCTTACTTAACTCGGGGTGACCACTATGCCCTGCTAACGGAGCAATCGACTTAAGTCGGCAACGACTTAAGGCGGTGCAACATGCTCATGCTTACTTAACTCGGGGTGACCACTATGCCCTGCTAACGGAGCAATCGGCTTAAGTCGGCAGCGACTTAAGCCGGTGCAGCATGCTCGCGCCTACGCAATTCAGGGTGACCACTACGCCCTATTAACAGAAGCAATCGACTTAAGTCAGCAGCGACTTAAGGTGATCTGACGTGATTACAATTACTCATATAAGGATAGCTTCTATATCCCGCAAACAAATTTCAAAACCATCGCACATCATTTTACTACTACAAATTTATGAACTGATGAATTCTGAAACAATATGAAAATAACAATATCGTCCAAGTACTGATATGACGTCCTCTAACAAATGTCTGACCATGCTAACTGCGCGTTCAAAGCACGCAAAATGTTTCTCTATTTCGTGATATTTTTCTCAGGAGCAATCGATGAGGAAGGACGACTCGAGGAATCAGGGGCAGCATTCACATCAGCCCTTATATCTTCGGGAACAACCACGCTGGGTCTCCTCATCAAGATTCGCCCCACCCGAATAGCCTTGTCCATGGCTCTATCGCGCTGGGCTCTGAGAGTAACGGAAGTTTCTTCGGCAACCTTGGCAGCCAGCCGAGCAGTTTCTAACTCTTGGGCGATGGATTTCTTGGAAGCTCGGAGTTCTTTGATAGTAGCGTCCTTCGCTGATATCAACTGCTTGAGCCGGGTCACTTCATCCGTGGATTCCTGCAGCTTACAGCGTTGGTTGTCTAACTCTTCCATGGTGAAGCGATGACTCCTCTCCAGGATAGTCAGCGAGTTGCTAGAATCACGATACAATCTGTCAAGACTGTCACGAGAAGCAGCAAGGACACGTTTTTCTTCCTACAAACAAAAGTCAACTCCCTCAAACACCAAGCAAGTAATAGGAGCACAACAAGGCAAAGCACAGTTTCATAAATCACCTTTTCAGAATTAAGCTAAGCATGAAGAGAAGAACTCAGTGCATTGGCGTCATCTAAGGCAGCGGAGACCTGACCCAGTTCAGTCTGACTTTGAGAATACTTTTCCTCAAAGTCAGTGCACCGCTGGGCCAATTCAGCCTGATCTCGGGAATGTTTTTCCTCAAGAGTGGAAATCTGCCGAGTCATACCTAGCAGGAGACAATCAAACAAAAAGGGGTCAGAATGTAAAGCAGTCTACAGTGAAGACAAAGAGAAGCAAAAAAGCACTAACCAGCATTGGTCGCCTCCAATTCAGAGACACGATGTTGAAGTGACACTGGATTCCAACATGCAAGTGACGAAGCTACTTCTGGGACAGAAGCACCCTGTAACCTCAGCTGGCTAGCCATCCCATCCACCAAAGCCTGATGAGGAGAGCAGATGAATGTAATGACAACAGTTCACAGTACCTGGAGGTTGGAAAAGAACGAAGGGATCCCCAAATCAGGAGAGATCAATTGATAACCGGGCGTAAGGCCACCACCCGAAGCAGCTTGCAACGAACCAGCAGGAATCAACTCGGTGCCATCAACAGAGCCCAACACTCGGTCAGCGAGGACGCTACCCTCTAAAGCGACTCCCTGGTCCAAGGCTTGGGCTACCACCATACAGCCAGAGTGTGGAGGCGATCTCGCATGAACGTCCATGGAAGTACAAGAGAGAGACCCCGCTCGGACATCCTCGGGGGCTGGGTCATAGTTTGCACTGCCCACTTGAGCCGGATCATCCCCGGCAGCACCCTCGGGGGCTGGGCAGTGGCTTGCACTTCCCACCCGAACCAAGTCATCCCCGACAACATTCTCGGGGGCTGGGCACATGTCAACACCATCCTTAGGGTCCAAGTTCTCTGCGGTAGCCACCTCTAAGGCTGATGGGCCCTCAGTTACTTCCATGGGACCAGGACGATCCAAGTCAGTCTCCCGACCCTCGAGATCGCGCTCTAAGGTCGACGAGGCACGGGATGACCTCAACCCAGCATCAAGCACATCAGCACAAACCTCCATCACACCATCATCTGCTGGCTCCGATAACAAATCCTCTGGAACCATATCCTCAAGAGTCTGATCAAAATTGGCCAGGGACAGTTCTTGCAGACTAATGAGAGCAGACAAAAGCAGGAGAAGGAACTCCACTACTTTCACCGCTAGTGATGAACTGCCGACTGTTTTTCCGAGTCAAAGGAACGTCATCTTCTTCCTCCTCGTCGTCCACATTAGCAACGCAGGCAGCACCCCCATTGGAATCAGCAACAGATGGAGCACCCCCATTGGGATCAGCAACAGATGGAGCACCCCCATTGGGATCAGCAACAGATGGAGCACCCCCATTGGGATCAGCAACAGATGGAGCACTCACATTGGGATCAGCAACAGATTGGGTACACCCATTGGGGTCAGCGTCAGTAAATTCGGTCGCAGGCACTTCTTCAGCATCAGGAACTGAGGTACCAACGTCCCGATCCAAACTGGATACTCGCCGGAGGCGTCTCTTTTTCTTTTTCTGCTCATCAGCAGAAGGATCAGGTTGATTGGCTCGGCAAGGGCACCTCGGGCGAGTACTAGCAGGCTTCTGAGTATCTAAAATTGTATCAGCCTCATGGAGGGGCGCCACTACCAATGCCCCAGCAGGAGCAACGTCAGAAGAGTCCTCAGCCAGCAAATCAAGCATAGCACTTATCTCCGCATCATTAGGGTTTAGGGGCACCTCAAAATGGACCTGCCGTTCATCATCAGGAATCCCCCCGAGCGAGGCAACCAAGGCACTAACTTCTTCAGCAGAGGGCCGCACTCTAAGGCCCAAACTGTCATCAGTGACAGGAGGATTCGACACAAAAAGAGTGAAGGCTTTGGGAGGAGGCAGGTTCCAGGCTGAGAATGCCACTGGGGCACCAACATTTGACACTTTGCCTCTAAGGATCATCTCAAGTCGGCTCACCAAGTCCGTAGAGGGAATTCTTCTGTTAGTGACCCGAGTTGAGTCGGCTAGGCCTCGATACAGATAAGCCGGGTATGCCCTGTCTTTCAACGGCTGAATATTCTTGAAAACAAAATCAGCAACCACAGCTTCAGCAGTCAGACCCCTCTCTTTCAGCAATCCAACTTCAGCCAGCAAAGCACCCGCCTCAGCTACCTCCTGATCTGTGGGAGACTCGGTCCAGCTTGGGGTGCGAACATCCGGCTGTCTTCCCGACCGGGGGGAGAGAGTTTCCATAATTCTCAACTATGAACCACTCCAAGCGCCACCCCTTGATACTGTCTTTGAGAGGTGTTGGGGCCATGCTTCGTTGCGCCGAAGGTCTTACGGGAAGAAGCAGCTTCGGCTGAAGTTGTCCCCAGGAGATGACCGAAGGTTCCTTTTCATGAAGCTTCGGCATTACAAACCGACATAGAGATAGAATGACCTTTTAATCCATAAAGGTCTGAGTCAATGTTGTAAACTTTTATGAGGGGCATAATTGTAATTCGTCACAGGCTGTGTCCTGTATCTATAAATAGATGAACAGTACCCCCGTACTGTTCACGCTGAATTGTACTCGCTCGTGTGTCACGCTCGTGCCTTTGCCTTCTGTCAAGCCGAAGGTACAAATGTAATTCAACATTGTTTTTATTCTTCCATGATTATTTAATAAGAACATATAATAATGCTATGTGATTGTTCATGTTATTCTCTCATGTTTCATAAGCTTCTCCTTTTTATCAATATAAACTGCAATGATGAAGGTATGTCCTTCATGGCCTTCGTCTGAAGATCGTTATATCCTAAGGGAAATAACGCTTCGGAGGACGAGGGGTAGTTATCATTAACTTCTTTCTGTGTTGCCTTGTTCTTAATTCATAGCATTTGAGAACAAGTCCCCAACATTGGCGCCCACCTCCGGTGAACTCACTTCCACTTTTCTGAGCTGATGGCTTCGTTCAACAATCAAGCTGAAGCTGCTTCGGCTTCAAAGCTGGTGCTCCCGATAACAGGCGGTTCTTGCTCAGAGCCGGCTAACAAGAAGTAGAAGAAGGAGGCTCAGAGAAGGGTGCAGCATGTTGGAGTGCAGGGACCCTTCATCAAGTCAAAATGGTCCCACATTCCAATTACTTTCTCTCAGGAAGACCTTCAGCTTAAGGATTATCCTCACAATGATGCCATGGTTATCTCTTGTGTGATCAAAGGATTTCTGGTCCACAATGTCTTAGTTGATACAGGCAGTGCAACTGATATCATATTTGCTAAGGCCTTCAGACAAATGCAAGAGCCCGAAGACAAGATCCATGATGCTACGCACCCTCTTTGTGGCTTCGGAGGGCGGCAGATTGTAGCACTTGGGAAGATTACCATGCCGGTAACCTTCGGATTTGTTAACAACACAAGGATTGAGCAAATTGTGTTTGATATTGTTGACATGGAGTATCCTTACAATGCTATCATTGGTCGCGGTACTCTTAATGCCTTCGAAGCAATTCTTCACCCAGCTTACCTCTGCATGAAGATACCTTCGGACCAAGGGCCTATCGCTATTCATGGAAGCCAGGAAGCTGCTAGAAGGGCCGAAGGAAGCTGGACTGACTCCAAGGCAATCCATAACATAGATGGAGCTGAAGCTTGTGAACAGTACAAATTCAGAAGGGAGAAGGCAGCTTCAGCAGATCAGCCGAAGCCCATGCTCTTATGTGAAGACATAGCAGAGCAGAAGGTGCTGTTGGGCTCCCAATTATCCGAAGAGCAGGAAAAAACCTTGATACGGTTTTTGTTCAACAACAAAGATGTTTTTGCATGGTCAGCTAATGACCTCTGCGGAGTCAATCGGGATGTTATTGAACACTCGCTCAATGTTGACCCATCCTTCAGACCCCGAAAGCAGAGGCTTCGGAAAATGTCTGATGATAAAGCCGAAGGGGCTCGCAATGAAGTAAAAAGACTCCTCAGTGCAGGAGTTATCAGAGAAGTAAAGTACCCAGAGTGGCTAGCTAACACTGTTATGGTGAAGAAGGCCAATGGCAAGTGGAGAATGTGTATCGATTTCACAGATCTTAACAAGGCTTGTCCGAAGGACGAATTCCCATTGCCAAGGATAGACTCTTTAGTTGATGCAGCAGCTTCTTTAGAGCTCATGAGTCTGCTAGATTGTTACTCAGGCTATCATCAAATCTGGATGAAGAAGGAAGATGAGCCGAAGACTAGCTTCATAACCCCAAGTGGCACATATTGCTATCTTCGGATGCCTGAGGGGCTCAAAAACGCTGGAGGAAGTTTCAGCAGAATGACTGCGAAGGTCCTCCAGTCTCAGATAGGCAGAAATGTGCTAACTTATGTTGATGACATCATTGTAAAAAGCACGAAGCAGGAAAATCATATTGCTGATTTGCAGGAGACCTTCGCCAATTTCAGACAAGCTGGTTTGAAGCTGAATCCAGAAAAATGTGTCTTCGGAGTAAAGAAGGGGAAATTTCTTGGATGCTTGGTTTCAACAAAGGGAATTGAAGCTAATCCAAATAAAATTGAAGCTATACTTCGAATGGAGCCACCAACTACAAGAAAGGGGGCCCAAAGATTGACAGGAAGGCTGGCATCTCTCAATAGATTCATATCCAGATCAGCAGAAAGAAATTTACCATTCTTCGAGGTGCTGAAGTCAGCTGAAGTCTTTCAATGGGGACCAAGCCAACAAAAAGCCTTCGAAGAGCTGAAGCAATATTTGATAGATCTAACAACATTAACTCCACCAACGCCAGGGGCTCCATTGTTGTTATATGTGGCAGCTTCGCACTCGGCAGTAAGTGCAGCACTTGTCCAGGAGAAGCTTGTTGGTCAAGTCAAGAAGCAGGTTCCAGTGTATTTTGTATCTGAAGTCCTTAGTGTATCAAAGAAAAACTATACAGAACTGGAGAAGGTATTATATGCCGTTTTGATGGCATCCAGGAAGCTTCGGCATTATTTTCAAGCATACAATATTGTTGTTCCTTCTTCGCAGCCGTTGAAGGATATTATGAGAAATAGAGAAGCTACTGGACGGATTGGAAAATGGGCTGCAGAGCTCAATGAATTTTGCATTGATTACGTGCATAGATCCTCGATCCAGTCTCAAGCGTTGGCAAATTTCATTGCCGACTGGACGCCAGGGGCTCAGGATGAAGAAGCAAATAAAGATGCCGAAGTGTGGACAGTGTTTTGTGATGGCTCTTGGGGAACCTTCGGAGCAGGTGCAGCCGTTGTGTTGGTCTCACCATCCAAGGTTAAAACTTGTTATGCAGCAAGACTTGATTTCAGCTGTACAAACAATATTACTGAATACGAAGCTCTGCTTCTGGGCCTTCGGAAATTAAAGGCAATGGGAATTAGAAGGGCGATTCTCAAAACTGATTCCCAGGTTGTTTCTGGTCATATCGACAAAAGTTGCAAGGCTAAAGATCCGAAGCTTGAAAAATATCTAGACACGGTCCGAAGAATCGAAGCTTCCTTCGAAGGATTTTCTGTCAAAAATATCCCCCGAGGACAAAATGAGCATGCTGATTTGCTAGCTAAGTCAGCAGCACAGGGGCTGCCGTTACCTTCGGATGTGTTCTTCGAAACAATAAAGGCACCTTCAGTGGAGCTCCTTGAAAGAGCAGTTCTCAACATATCTCCTGTTTATAGTGAAGATTGGAGAACTGAGATCATCTCTTACCTTCAGGGTAAGTTCCTTTCAGATGACGAAGCTTATAACAGGAGAATGGAGGCAAGAGCTCGTCCATATGTTATGATAGAAGGGGAGTTGTACAAGCATGGAGTTTGTGCTCCGCTACTCAAGTGTTTATCTAGAACCGAAGGCATAGAGTTGATGAAAGAAATACATGCAGGCCTGTGTGGATCTCACATTGGATCTAGGCCGTTACTTGGAAAAGTCTTCCGCCAAGGGTTTTATTGGCCGAAGGCAGCTTCGGATGCAGCGGAGTTAGTTCAAAAGTGCGAAGGCTGTCAGAAGTGTGCAAGAGATCAAAAACAGCCTTCGTCTTTAACACAGCTCATTCAACCCATCTGGCCATTGCAAAGGTGGGGCCTTGACTTGTTAGGTCCATTACCACCGGCTCAAGGGAGTTTAAGATATGTTATAGTAGCTGTGGAGTATTTTTCTAAATGGATTGAGGCAAAGCCATTAGCCACAATAACTTCGGCCACTGTCCAAAAGTTTTTCTGGCAGAATATTGTCTGTCGCTTCGGGGTACCGAAGGCCATCACTGTAGATAATGGAACACAGTTCGACTCCGAAGCTTTTAGAAATTTCTGTGATCAAATTGGTACGAAGATCCATTTTGCATCAGTCAGGCATCCGGAGTCAAATGGGCTCGTTGAAAGAGCCAACGACATTATAATGACAGGAATAATGAAGTTAATCTTCAATCAACCCAGGGGAAAGTGGCCAGATCAGTTAACCAAAGTGGTGTGGAGCCACAATACAACAACATCAAGGTCTACAGGCTTTACTCCATTCAAGTTATTATTCGGTGACGAAGCAATAACTCCGGAAGAAGCTAAAGCTGGATCAATAAGAGTAGTAGCTTCGGCAGAATCAGGTCCTGAAGATGCTTGTCTTGTGGAAAAAGATGCTTTAGAAGGGATCAGGCTTCAAGCTGTGGAGAATATCAATAAATACCAAGCTGAAACAGTCAAATGGCGAGATAGAAAGGTCCGGCTAAAAAATATTGAGCCGGGACACTTGGTGCTTCGGAGAGTGGCCAACCCAGACACAGTGGGTAAGTTACAGTTGAAATGGGAGGGACCTTTCTTGGTAGCATCTTCGTCAAGGCCTGGTTCATACAGATTGAAGGACATGGACGGCAACGACATTCCAAGATCTTGGAATGCGGATGAGCTTCGGCGATATTATGTGTAACTTGATGTAACTCTTTTACGTTTTTTCTTTTTCATGGCACCCTTTTCCTTTCTAAAGGGGGAGAAAGGTTTTTAATGGGGCCATCATATGTAATTTTCTTTTCTAGTTCTATAAGAGCAAAATCCCCCAAGAAATGTAAATGTAAAAGCTGAGAACGCACCATCGAGTGCCGAAACTGAAAAAGCGAAGAAGCTCCAAAGACGTTCCTAAGGGAATGCAGAGCTTACAGCGAAAAGTCAACGCTGATTCCGCCGAAAGTAAAAGGCGAAGAAGCTCCAAAGACGTTCCTAAGGGAATGCAGAGCTTACAGCGAAAAGTCAACGCTGATTCCGCCGAAAGTAAAAGGCGAAGAAGCTCCAAAGTCGTTCCTAAGGGAATGCAGAGCTAATGTGTGATTGTTTCCAAGGAAATAATGGCTGAGGGTATGGCTTCGGATATGTGTTTGGACATTCATTCGCACATCACATTACATCATAGCATTTGCATTCATAAACATTCATTCATTGCATAAGTGGTTGCTTCGGCAAAAAGAAGAAGCGGTCTTTTATGCTTCGTTGTGTACAAAAAAGAAAAAGCTTCGGCAAAAAGAAGAAGCGGTCTTTTATGCTTCGTTATGTACAAAAAAGAAAAAGCTTCGGCAAAAAGAAGAAGCGGTCTTTTATGCTTCGTTGTGTACGAAAAGAAGGGAAGGTGTTTTTTCGCCTTTGGCTCAAAATACTAATTTCGTCCACATCAAAGCGCCTCAATGGAAGGGTAAGAATATATTACAAGGTATGTACAGAGTTCATTAAGAACAGTATAATTGTATTTACAAAGGTTGTTACAAGAGTCTTGAGTTTTTTCTATAGTGTACTCCTACTGATCTTCACTGAGCTTCAGCTTCAGCGGCATATTTTTTAAGCATCACCTTCAGCTTCGTCATCCTTCATGAATCAAGGTATGGCGAGTAAAAATCAAGTGTGAAGGAGAAGGAAAGCACAAGGTATCATTTCTTACTGGTTCAAGATGACTTCGAGCTTCGTCTCCAGCCTTCTCTCGCCCGCCTTTTGTCCATATCATTTTTATAAATCTGTTTGAAATGCTTCGGGCAAGGTCAGGAATGTTGTCTAGAATTGATGGAGACAGAGTGAAATTGGGCCTGTTGACGATTTTTCCATGTTCACAGCCGGCCTTCAGGAACGCTGCAGCAGTCCCCCGAGAAGCTACCCAGGCACAGAAGTCACCGTGCCCGGCTATAACTTCGTCAAGCTCATCAATTTCAGCTTCAATATGTTCGAAGGTTCTTGGCAAATTTTCAGCTGAAGGCGTGCACTTTCCACTGCTGGCTCCAACTGAATAAAAGATCTTTTTTAATTGTTGAATACAGTTGTTACTAAATTTCAAACATTTGTCTTGAAGGCTTGTTAATGATTTCTTCAAATCTGAGCTGTTTTGGACTTCGGCCTCAAGTTTTGAATTAAGCTCTAGCTTCTCTTGTTCAAATTGTTTTGATTGGCACAGAAGCTTCGAATTCAATTCTGCTAATTTAGCTTCAGTTTCTGCCAATAAGCCTTCAGTTGTTTGGAGTTCGAAGTCTTTCTTTTCAATAATAGCTGATTGCTCTTTTATCTTGCTCTCTAGATTTTCAATTATAGCTTCGTGTTTCTTATCCTCTAGATCTTGTTGCATCTTCAAAGCTTTGCTCAGTAGCATGCTCTGCACATAAACAACCTTCGTCAGGAGCATTTTTATTATTAAAAACAACAAGTCAGAGAAAAGTTGTTTACCTTGAAGTTGGAATAAAATAAGCTACCAACGATATGTTGTCGTCGGTAGCGGCTGATATCCGTTTCTAGCTTCGGAAAACCAATACTCTTTGATAGAGTACCGATGACCTTAGCACCAGTTTGATCCCGGATGCAGCCTAACTTTTCATCGTCAGTACCTCCGAAAAGAAGAGCTCCTGGCTTATATCCGCAAGATTTGGCATATTCTTTAAGCTCTTCTATTTCAGCTTTCGACAGTTCTTGCCCAACTAAATTTTGAAATATGTAGGCTTCGTCTTCCGGAGCATCTTCGGCTATTTCCTTTCCCTTTCCAGGCACTGTGGCCATGGTTTCTTCAGCAGCAGTGGTAGCTTCTTCTTCGGCCATGTCTAACAAAATTTTGTCGATGTCTTCAATTGTAGTTTCCAAGTTCAAATCTTCGGCTGAAGCGGCTTCGGTAGCCGCGACCTCCGAAGGTGCGACTTTAACATTTGTTGTGCCCTCAACCGCTGGCGTTTTCCGAGTTGAAGCCCTCGGTGGCGTCTTGTCAATAACTTCGGTCACTGCAATAATTCTTTGCCTCTTTGTTTTGGTTATCTTCGTTTTTTCCGGCTACTCCACCTTTCGAAAAAGCTTCGTCAGTTGAGGCCCTAATGGACTTAGCTTCGCGGGCAGGGTTTCAGTCATTACCTTTAAGATTTCCTCCACATCGGTGGTAGAGGGCGATGCAGGAGTCCTCTCTTCATCGGATAATTTTCGCTTCGGAGATGATATTCTTCTCTTCTTTGCAATATTCTTTTTTGATGGTTCTTCCTCATCTTTGTTCAAAGTTTCGGCCACCCTTTTCCTTTTTTGGCCCTCAGCACCCTTGTTTAGTTGTTCATAATCAGGGTACTTAAAACCCAGGGCATCAAACACTCGGTTCAGCCTTCGCTTCGGACGGGTGCCGAAGGCCGCGGTCATCAATTGATCCTCTTTTTTCGAATAATTTCCAAGAATTTCATTGCACATTACTTCAACTGTGTCCAGCCACTCTTGGCAAGGTTTTTTAAAGTATTTCTTGAACTTGAAGTGGTAAGGAAGTCGGACAAGTTCCCCTTCTTTCTTCTCCCCTTCCAGCTTCGACATTTCCCATTCTTTTAAGGTAGGGAAAACCCTGAAGGCTAATAACTCTTGAACCAGATCCCTGGTGCTGATGTGCTCCGAAATAATTTTAAACTCACCCAGTGCAGCCCAGGTGGGACCTTCTAATGCCATGTGGCACCGCGGCCTTGTTTCTCCGAAGATCAATTCAAGTGGGCTTTGTACCAACTTCTCTTCGTCTTCGTCAACCTTCACATAAAACCACTCTGACTTCCAGCCTGCCGGCCATTTGCTTCGGTAGCTAATAACAGGAAACTTTGTGGTTTTCTGGTAGGCAAAATTGTAGCAACCAAAGTTATCATGTAATCCATCTTTTCTGGCTTTCGTCTGGTAATGCAGCTCGTGGACTCGACAAAAGCTGTCGGCAAACGGCTCCACCGCCTGGCTTCGGAGGGCCCAGATATAGACACTAAGCCTAACGATAGCGTTAGGAGTCAACTGGTGAAAATAGATACCAAACTTCTTCAATACATCTGCAATAACCCCATGGAGGGGGAATCTCAACCCAGCCTTTAGAAAGCTCTTGAAAATAACTATCTCATCCTTCTCTGGCTTCGGGGTAGTTTCTTCACCCCCGAAGCGAAGTAGCTTCTTCTGATTTTCACTGAAATAACCTGACTTTACCATCTTGGAGAGATCAGCCTTCGAAACGGTCGATTTTCCGAAGTCCAAGTGGCTGGGTTTACTTGGCACGGCAATGCGATAATCATCTTCGGGATCAGTATCTTCAATGTTCTCATCTGCTGCTTCGGTAGCTGCTTGTTCTGCTTCAACGGTGGGGATTTCTTCCGCAGTCACCAGTCCGGATCGTTGCATTGCTTCGGAGATGGGAACAGTTTCCGAACCTTCAGCTTCGCCTCCTTCACGCTCAACCCTGGCAGTAGATCGCACTCTGGCCATTTGATTCTGAGTTTGGGGAAATTGAATACTTTTTTCTTTTTCTCCCGAAGCCTTTCTTTCTGACGAAGCAGACTTCGAGATGGACCTTCGTTCGATTCTGAGAATCAAGCTTCGGCTATAGTTAAAAATTTTGGCAGCAAAACAGTGCAAATAGCAATGAATGCTGTGGTAACTTCACACCTACTCGTCTGTTTATATAGTGCTGCAGGTAAGAAGGCGAAGCGCCAGGATTTTTACACAAGGCGGGCAGTCACTTGCACTCGCTGCGCGGTGGACCGCAAAGACCAAACAGTAACTCTGCAAGGTGGGCCCGACACGCGCTCGGAAACTGAATCGTTTCTCGACAACGAGCTCAGGGAAGGTGTTTTTTGGACCTTCGGCTTCCCGAAGCTTAAGAGGCTTTTTTCACGGATCAAGCTCGTTACGAAAAACGATCTAGCGCCGCGAAAGGGGCTACTGTTGGGGCCATGCTTCGTTGCGCCGAAGGTCTTACGGGAAGAAGCAGCTTCGGCTGAAGTTGTCCCCAGGAGATGACCGAAGGTTCCTTTTCATGAAGCTTCGGCATTACAAACCGACATAGAGATAGAATGACCTTTTAATCCATAAAGGTCTGAGTCAATGTTGTAAACTTTTATGAGGGGCATAATTGTAATTCGTCACAGGCTGTGTCCTGTATCTATAAATAGATGAACAGTACCCCCGTACTGTTCACGCTGAATTGTACTCGCTCGTGTGTCACGCTCGTGCCTTTGCCTTCTGTCAAGCCGAAGGTACAAATGTAATTCAACATTGTTTTTATTCTTCCATGATTATTTAATAAGAACATATAATAATGCTATGTGATTGTTCATGTTATTCTCTCATGTTTCATAAGCTTCTCCTTTTTATCAATATAAACTGCAATGATGAAGGTATGTCCTTCATGGCCTTCGTCTGAAGATCGTTATATCCTAAGGGAAATAACGCTTCGGAGGACGAGGGGTAGTTATCATTAACTTCTTTCTGTGTTGCCTTGTTCTTAATTCATAGCATTTGAGAACAAGTCCCCAACAAGAGGGATTTCGAGATACTCAGTCTTCCTCCCGCGGCGCATCTCCAAGCTAGCACCCCCAACCAATTGATGTTGTCCCCCGGCCATCCCAGGGCGACAGTGATACAAGTACTTCCACAACCCGAAATGTGGTAGCACGCCAAGAAAAGCTTCACATAAATGAACGAAAATGGAGATTTGCAGGATAGAATTGGGATTCAGATGGGTCAAGTTAAGATGGTAGAAATCAAGGAGGCTGCGGAAAAAGGGAGAAATGGGAAGGCCAAGGCTGCGGAGAAGGAAAGGAGCATAAATCACGGACTCATGGTATCCTCAGTTGGGACAGTAACCCCATGGCAAATCCGCCAAGAGCAGAGTTCCCTCGGAGGAAGAACCCCGATAGACACGAGGCGGAGAAGTTCGGGCTCAGAGATGACGGACATGTGGTTACCTGCGAAAGGCAACTGGCTGTTGGGGTCGATTGGAGGAATCACCATGGTAGACAAACTCGAGGCCTTCCTCTTGGGTGCCATCTCGATTCTACCGGCGAGCAGAGTAGGAGGCGAATTGCGGAGAGGATTCGGAAGCAAGAAAGCAAGAACTAGGGCACGGAAAGCAGAGGCGGCTAAAAGCGCAGCACTTATGGGATATTCCCGAGCCAGATACCGTTTCAAAAAGCGCCCAGTCAACACCCGGCGGTTATTTCCAAAACACCAGCGTGCCACGTCATCACCCAGCAGTTATTTCCAAAACACCGGTGTGCCACATCATCACTTGGCTATTAACCTCAAAGTGGCCCACGTAGCCCGCTATCGCTCGGCAGTTGACTCTAAAACTCCGACATAGTATTAAGTCGCTCGGCATTACCTCTAAAATGCTGACATCGCCCTCAAGTCGCTCGGCGTTACCTCTAAAACGCCGACGTCGTCTTCAAGTTACTCGACAGTTGACTCTAAAACCCCGACATCGTGTTCAGTCGCTCGGCGTTACCTCTAAAACGCCGACGTCGTCTTCAAGTTACTCGGCAGTTATCTCTAAAACTCCGACATCGTGTTCAGTCGCTCGGCGTTACCTCTAAAACGCCGACGTTGTCTTCAAGTCGCTCGGCAGTTAACTCTAAAACTCCGACATCGTGTTCAGTCGCTCGGCGTTACCTCTAAAACGTCGACGTTGTCTTCAAGTCGCTTGGCAGTTAACTCTAAAACTCCGACATCGTGTTCAGTCGCTCGGTAGTTACCTCTAAGACGCCGGCGTCGTCTTCAAGTCACTCGGCAGTTATCTCTAAAACTCTGACATCATCTACAAGTCGCTCGGCAGCTACTTCTAAAAGTATCGATATGATGTCCGAGTTATTCACTTACTATTCCAAAGGAATCAACTTCACGAAAAAGGCGGGAAGAGGAATGATTCAAGAACTTTGAGTTATGAATATCAACGAGCAATCATCACAGAGAAGCCAACATCATTTCTTCATTAAAGGGAAGATATCATACTTACAAATCAACTCATTATGAGTTGATACTTCCCTACTACTACTACTGCTACATTACATCATACTACTACCACTACTTCTACTACACTACACTATACTACTCTACACTACTAAATACTACTACATTATTCTAACTATACTATACTAACATCTAAAGGACCAGTGGCATCTAGCCACTGGCCCTGTCGCTGCCGCCCCTGCTGCCGCCCCTACTGCTGCCGCCCCTGCTGCCGCCGCCATCACCGTCCTTGCTGCCGCTGCTGCCGCCCCTGCCGCTGCCGTCACCGTCACCGTCGCCACCGCCTTCGTCGTCGTCGTCGTCGCCGTCCTCGTCCTCGCCGCCACCGTCCGAGTCCTCCTCATCCGAGGAGTACTCCGACTCATCCGAGCCCTCGAGCCCGGAGCGCTCGACGGCCCGGATGTACGTCCAGACCTCCGCCGCGAGCCCCTGGGCGACTCACGCAGGGGGATGGGAGCCGGAGACCCCTCAGACTCAGAGGAGAACTCCTCCTCTGAATACTCCGAGTCACCAAAATCCTCCGATGGAGGAGTTGGCTCACGCTTGCGCTTGTTGTTCTTGGCCATGGTGGAAGCGAAAGGGAGAGAAGAAAAGCAAGCAACGGAGAGCAGCAAGAGATGTGGAAAAGCCGGAGAGACAACGACATTATTTATAGAAGGAGAAGGCAACCGCTCACCTCCAATCGCGGTCACTGAACAGTCGCAAAGCATTCAATAAGCACTTCAACCCGTCTGAAGACACGTCAGGCAGCTGACGCCGTTTCACGCAACACAACACCCAATGGGACTCCAGTCAACAACGCGGAGGATATGATTACACCCGTCGTCACATCACATTACTACTCAGAAGCAGCCGGCTAAAACACTCAGCGTACCAAGCCGTCCCTTGCCCACACCCATTGGGGGGACGCCCAGGAATTATCAGTATATTTTTCAAAACGGTCACATCTGTGCAGGGCATGCAGTGAATACCTCAAGACAAAAATGAGATATCAGTGAGGATCAGAGGAAAGCCAAATATAGCCAGTGAAGTACAAAATATGGCCGACAGAAGCGACGTGAAGATTAGACAGAGAACGTCCGTCAAATGTCCAATCAGTCGCAGAGCAAATAAATTACACTACCTAGCAAGATATGGATGGATTGCGAACTCGGCTGCAAAAGACAAAATACATGTTGACCTCTGAAGCATAATATTGATGACATAATGCTGACCTCCAAAGCATAATGCGGATGACATCATGCCAATTTTACAAGCAGAAAGGATAATCTTCAGCAAAAAGACACAAAAGGAAGACCTTCGAATGGATTATCCTCAAAAATCCACTTGAAGGCCGGGGGCTACACCCATTGGGTGCACCTTCGGTGCACCCCATGGATCATCATTTCAAGCCAAGATGGTGCCGACTTCTAAGGCATAGGACAAGATTAAAGACAAGGCTGGCCCTCAACCAAAACGCAGGAGTAAAAATGGAAATAATTTCTGGTGAAGACCTTCGAGTAGATTATTTTCTAAAATCTACTCGAAGCTCGGGGGCTACACCCATTGGGTGCACCTCCGGTGCACCCAATGAAGTTCAGAGTCCTACAAAACGAAATGCCGACCTCTAAGGCACGAGCACGAAACAAAGCTTCGGTTTACGAGAGATCAAAGCAGGAGGAGACAGTAAGAAGTCGTTCTCTTCAAATCGCCTGCAAGCTGGACCTGGGATCTTTGGGCTGATTACCTCTAAATTAACCCAAAGATCGGGGGCTTGTGGGGGACAGATATCCCCCGGGTCCACTAAAAGAGTAAAAGACCTCACGAAAGGCCCAAGGGCCCAATAAATCGTAAGGCCATTCTTTCGTGGGCCTGGGGAGGAACAATCAGCAAAGCAGGTTGACACGAGGCCGGATTGGTGTAAACCTGGATGGCCCACAACGTCGAGCGAGCGACCACAACAGAGATCCGACTTTCCCGCGCTGGAGCCCCCATGCAACGGAGCCATGCGAGGATAGGTCGGCGGAACTACAGGAAGATAAACTCAAACAATTGCTGATCCTTTAGCTACGCATTGTTATCATATCCACGTGTATTGCCCCACGGTCGAGTATATAAGGCCTAGGGGGCACCCCTTCAGAACGATCGACCCTATTACTTAGCCACCCACTTCAACTCTCTGCATTCACAATTCGGAGAGCTCTCTTGTAACCTCATTCACCAAGCATACTCACCAGGACGTAGGGTGTTACGCATCTCTAAGCGGCCCGAACCTGTAAACATTGTCCATTGTCCCTCGTGCAACTGGCACGAACCATTTTGCTACAGTCGTCGACACCGTCCTACTCCTAAAAACACCTTGAGGGGCAACCCCGGGTGTGCGGTCGGACCCAAAACACCGACAATGGTATGCTGATGAACTCATATCCATGGCAAATACCACCACTATCGTCCATGCTTGGCAGAACGATGCCCTCGACACGATCGGATCGTCCGGCTTTCCCTGTCAGATAGTCCGGGGCTGCACTAGGACCACCATGTAGCACCCCGATAGTAGCGAACCAAACCGAATAGTCCGGATTGACCATCATACAGTCTGACATCACGTCGAACCATCTGGACGCCTGGGCCGGACAATCCGGATACGCATACGCAGAACCTACTATTTCACAATATACGCCAATTTTTTGCACACCACAACAGCAGTACGTTCCTCCCCTACATATTTAAGCCACAATGCACCGTATGATCATAGGTCAGTCAACATTCTCGATCGGCCACGAAAGGAAGGTCGGCATAACAATGTCCTGCCAAATGAGCCCCACAACCCAGAGTCCAGTGGTCTGCCACTGGACACAATAGAGAAAATTAGGGAACATATGGCTAAAATATTTCGAGATAAGCTTGGAGTTAGTGTAGCCAGAGTAGAACAATCATATCAGAAGCCATACCATCACCGGTTCGACATTGTCCCATACCTGCAAGGGGTAAGGATACCGGAGTTTTCCAATTTTTTTTGTTGAATGTGGTAGAAGCACACACAAACATGTAGGTCAGTTTCTAGCACACCTAGGCAAATTGGTCGATAGGCAAGCCTTTTGTGTTTGTTTATTTTCTTTATCCCTTACCGGTACCGCTTTTGCATAGTACGCCGCCTCTGTCTCCTAATTCCATTAATTCCTAGAATATGTATTTATTTGGCCTCAGTCTGATAAGGATGTGAATAATCGGTTAATGGTTATATCCGAAGGTTCCAGGACACTAGAAACCGATGCTTTCAAATCCATGTCGCAGACAAAGAACTAGCAGGGCTGGATTTTAATGGGTTGCTATCCAACTTAAGAAACAAATTGCATGCCACTCAGTTCTTTTTAGTAGCCCAACTACATCAGCGGCTTTACCCTCCGAAAGTATTGAGAAAAAAAGATAAAACTGCTATCAACATAATCATTGATGAATGTCTCAATAAATGTTAAAAGAAACTTTTGAGGCATTGTAAAATTTATTTGGTATACTACTTTGATATTACATAATTGTTATATGTATAATGTAATATTACATATATGTATATAAAAATGTTATAATTATATAGGAGATCTAATTTTATGTTCGTCCTTGTCAGCGTTTCGACCCCGGGGGGTCCCTGGACCGACGAGTAAATTGTCGCTGCGTGTCCCAGCCCAGATGGGTCGGCGCGAGACGGGACACAAAGGGGGAGAACAGTAAGGGGAAACCGCGGCCTTCGTGTTGTCCTGCGCCCAGGGCGGATGGATGCGCTTTGCAGTAGGGGGTTACAAGCGTTCGCGTGGGAGAGAGAGAGAGCGAGGGCCTTATGCGTCGGCCCGTTCTCCCGCGCGGCCAACCTTCCGTACGAGAGCCCTGGACCTTCCTTTTATAGACGTAAGGAGAGGGCCCAGGTGTACAATGGGGGGTGTAGCAATGTGCTAATGTGTCTAGCAGAGAGGAGCTAGTGCCCTATGTACATGCCGTCGTGGCAGTCGGGGAGGTTTTGGCACCCTGTTCATGTGATGTCGTGGCCGTCGGAGGAGCGCTGGAGCCCTGCGAAAGTACAACTGTTGGGGCTGTCAGATCCTTGCTGACGTCTCCTTGCTGATGCAAGGGACTGGGAGCTACCGTCGTCATGGAGCGTGCGGGGTGTCATCATTACTTGTTTACTGGGGCGAGCCAGATAGGACGCCGGTCTTGTTCCCCGTAGCCTGAGCTAGCTAGGGGTAGGGTAATGATGGCCCCCCTGGCGACGTGGCCGGTTCAGACCCGAGTTTGGGCGAGGTGGCGATTCCTCCGAGGTCGAGGTTGAGCCCGAGCCCTGGGGTCGGGCGAGGCGGAGTTCGTCGTCTTTCGGAGCCGAGGCTGAGTCCGAGCCCTGGGGTCGGGCGAGGCGGAGTTCGTCGTCTTCCGGAGCCGAGGCTGAGTCCAAGCCCTGGGGTCGGGCGAGGCGGAGTTCGTCGTCTTCCGGAGCCGAGGCTGAGTCCGAGCCCTGGGGTCGGGCGAGGCGAAGTCCATCTTCCGAGGCCGAGACGGGGGCCGAACCCTAGGGTCGGGCGAGGCGGAGCTTCCTATGTCGCCCGAGGCTGGACTTAGCCGCTGTCGACCTCACTCTGGCAAGTGGCACGATAGTCGGAGCAGGGCAGGCGCCGCTGTATTCCTGTCAGGTTGGTCAGTGGAGCGGCGAAGTGACTGCGGTCACTTCGGCCCTGTCGACTGAAGAGCGCGCGTCAGGATAAGATGTCAGGCGATCCTTGCATTAAACGCTCCTGCGATATGGTCGATTGGTGTGGCGATTTGGCCAAGGTTGCTTCTCCGCGAAGCCTACCTGAGCTGAGCCTCGGGCGAGTCGATGGCGCGTCCGTTGCTTGAGGGGACCCTCGGGCGAGGCGTGAATCTTCCGGGGTCGGCTATCTTTGCCCGAGGTGGGGCTCGGGCAAGGCGGGATCGTGTCCCTTGAGCGGAGCCTTGGCCTGAGTCGCCCTCATTAGGCCTTCGCAGCTTTGTGCTGATGGGGTTTACCAGCTGAGATTAGGAGTCTTGGGGGTACCCCTAATTATGGTCCCCGACAGTAGCCCCCTAGCCTCAAAGGGAGTGTTGGCACTCACTTGGAGGCTTTTGTCGCACTTTTTTGCAAGGGGACCGGCCTTTCTCGGTTGTATTTCGTTCCGGTGGGTGCGCGCGAGCGCACCCGCCGGGTGTAGCCCCCGAGGCCTCGGAGGAGTGTTTTGACTCCTTCGAGGTCTTAGTGCCTTTCGTGATGGCTCGGCCGGTTTGGTTGTTCCCTCATGCGAACTGGTCGTTGCCCGGGTGCTTAGTCAGGTCCCAAGTTCTCGGGCTGGTATGTTGACGCTGTCAACGGTTTGGTTGGAGCCGGGTTTACGAGAGCAGCCCCCGAGCCTCCGCACAGAGCGAGAGGACGGTCAAGGACAGACTCAGATTTTTTCATACGCCCCTGCGTCGCCTTTCCACAAGGAGGAGGGGGGAAAGCGCCATGTTGCCCTCGGAGGGCGCCGAACATGGTGTCTCCAGTGAGTTGCTAACGGGTAATCCGAGTGGACGCTCGTGCCCCATTCGTTAGGGGTCGGCTAGTGGCCCGGAGGCGCGCTCCAAAAGTACCTGCGGGTGATTCGCCGGACCCGGTCCCCTTTTGACGGGGTCCGAGGGCTCTATGCCTCCCTCTGATGGGATTCCGTTACAAAATCGCTCCCGCTGGTCTCGGAAATGTCCTAGGGTACCTCGGGAGCGTAGCCCGAGCCTTGGTTATGTATCGAACGTACCCAGGGTCATCCCTCGCTCTGCGTGCTCTGAGGCGGCTGTCGAACCCTTCGGGGGCCAGCCTACGAACCCCTGATCAGTAGTGGGCGCGGAGCCCGAGTGGCCTGAGGCGGCCATTGAACCCTTCCGAGGGGCCAGCCTTCGAACCTCTGACCAGTAGTGGGCGCGGATCCCGAGTGCTCTGAGGCGGCTGTTGAACCCTTCCGAGGGGCTAGCCTTCGAACCTCTGATCAGTAGGGGGGCTCGGGGCCCGCTTCCTTCACGGAGAAGGATCCCTTTCAGACTATCCCCTTTCCCGGTCCCTGTAGCAAGAGAGAGAAAGAGGAAGAGGAAAAGGAAAAGGATACGAAATCGAATGACGTGGCACACCTTTTCTGATGCGGTCATTATGGCGGAGGTGAGGCGTCGCCTGCTTCGCCTGCCAAAGGTGCCGCCTGTCCTGCCGCAGAGTTAACGCGACGGGACGAGTGGTTCGCGGGGCAGCCGTTGTGCGTGCGCGAGCCGTTCGAGGAACAGAACACGGGCGTGTCGTCTTCACGCCGTGGGAGAGGGCTCTCTCGCTGTCCCAAGAGGGGACGTGAGCCTGCAGACGACTTGACCGCTGCTTCTGCCCGCCTGCTGCCGCCATTACTGCTGGCCCATTTCTGGCCATATCGACCGTCGCGCCTCCTCCCGCGGCTGATTGACCCGTGACCGATATGCTTGGTTGGCACTGTTGGGCCATGCGCAGGGTTGCCTCGAGTCGCGGCACCAGTTCCGCAGTCGAGAAGGCGTGGTACTGGCGCAAGTGGCGGTGCAGTTTCTCGCACGTAGTAACCGGCGCACCGGTTACATGACGTGTGGGCCTGGGCCTCCATGCTGGACGCGTCGAAGTCGAAAGGGTGCGCCCCCTTGGTGCGGTTGTATGCCGCCTGCATGGCGGTCCGCCCTTTCACCCGCTGGTCCGGGCGATAGTGGAGGAATGCTTGTAACCGCTGGGCTGTTGTGCGCTCCGCGCGCGGCGGTCTGGCTTCTTCTGTCCTGGGCCATCTTGCATGACGCGTGGGACCCAGCCCCCGTGTCATAGGGGGAGGACCTTGGAGCGTGTTTGTAACACCCGGTTTTAAGGAACAAAGCCGGGTGCATCTCATACATGCGCCAAGAAGACAACACATATAATAACAGAGTGTATAGAGATAAATGTCATTAACATCAGAGTATTTATTACATAGCGGAAGACTTATTACAAAATGAACTAATAAAGATAAAACGAACTAAGGATCGTCGGCGCCAATGTCGACTGGGAAACGCCACCTAGATCAGATCGAACTCCTCAGTGTTAGGCAGCTCCTCCTGAACCACCTGATCATCTCCTGTGGGGGGGGGGTGTGAGACAGCAAGGGTGAGCTCACACATGATCATAGCTCAACAAGTTGTGGGGAACCAGTGGACATAAACTCACAAAGGTGTGAGTTCATGTGATGTGTAAGGCTTAATCAAAGACAGGGGTTAAAGCTGAGCATTGCTTTTAAGTAGTTGGTCAAGATTTTATTAGCATTTACTAAGTGTAAGTAAATACCAAACCATAAGTAAAGTAATAGAACAAAATTAATAATAAACCCATGCAATGCAAATGACAAAATTGAATTTAAGTTCCATAATTTAAACATCAGAGAGTCCTGAGCTGCTCGTGACCGTGAGCTCGGCTAGTATACCAGTTTTACACTCTGCAGAGGTTGTACCCTTTACCCACAAGTCATGTTACCCATCTGCCAAGGGGTCGCGAATCCCATACACCTCTACCTAGGAAGCGCGGCAGGGCAACACTACGAGGCCTTTACAAAGTTCCACTAGCTTCCGAAAACCCGCTACAGTTTATAGGAAGATCCAGTAAAGGGTTCCTGGCTGACCGCCATCGCAGCAAAATCAACCAGGGACCTCCCCGCACTGACCTCTCCCCTACTGCCCTTGCCCCTTTCGGGTAAGGTAGTCTTCCACTAGCTTTCCTAATTAGTCAGCCAAGGGCGTCCCATTCCACCCTTGTGGTGGCACGTGGTTCTCAAGTTAAGCTCTATGTTCCAATTAACATTAATGATATCAACATGAACATAAACAGAATAACAACAAGAATTGGAACATAGAGGTAATAAATGATTATCCCAAAACTATATAAAGCAATAGCAAACTACCCAGTGATTCAGGGGTAAACAAGGTAATGAGATAAACAATCTAGGGTGACCTATTGGGTCCCATCAAAATTAACCTATGCATGAGTATGTGATATTAAAGCACATTATTGGGTAAAAAGTGGTCAAGGGCACAACTTGCCTTCAATGAGCTCCTGCTCAGCTACTTCAACCTGCTGCTCACCAGGATCCTCAGCAACGGGCTCTTCTACTCGCCACAATACAAACAAGCACAGTGCATATAGAGAAATTAACATTACACCAAACATATAAACAAATTACACAGAGATATTCTACATATTAAAATAAAACTTAGGAACTGGAATCATAATTTTCTGAGTTATAGATTTTAAGTTATGCATTTTCAAAGGTTTTATGTGCTTTAAATAGGATTAAGTAATAAATAAATTCCTTACTGTTTTTATGACATAACAGAGGCACTAAGTGCAAGAGAATAAAATTACAAAATTTTAGCAACTGGAATGGAGTGATTTGGACTAAAAATGGATTTTCTATGAATTTATAAAGTTCTAGCAATTATTTTTGTATTAAAAATTCAATTTCCTAATCATTTAATCAATTTATAACTGTGCTGGACTGGGCCTCAATTCCAGAGAAACCCAGGGGCTTCTGCGAAAAACGTCCTAAGACTCAGAACCACATCCATACGGACGGCGGGTTGTTTTCCAAATTTCCCGAGGGCTCTTATATAAAATGGGCGACCAAAGGGGTACGGTGAAATACTGGCCGCTGGATCAGAGATGGAAGGCTCAGATTTAAACAAACGAAGGGGTTTTCTGGATGTAATCTGGACTGTTGGATCAACGGTAGGCGGCACGGATTGGGCCACACACATTATGCACCTGAACTCCTTAGTAGCCGTAGGATTCCGATCTAACAGTCACCGGATAAAGTCGCGAAGGGATACGCGTGGTCGAATCCTATCCGTTCGATTCTAATCAACGGCCCTGGAGTTCTCTTCCTCCCTACGGACCAGCAAAGCGGCGACCCCAGTTGGCCGACCGTGACGGATGACGACACCGGCGACGGCGCCACCCGCCGCGCCATCCTACCTAGAGAATTCACCGTCCAATCCCAAATTGAAAAGCGTCACATGATCCGGAGAGCAATGCGAACCACATGGGGGGGAAACTTACCATCGATTACGCTGCATGGAGCCTGGCTCGCGAGTCCTTGCGGACTGGACGATGGCGACTTCCTCCGTCGAGCCAATGCCGGTGCTATTGTTCACCACCGAGCCCCGATTATCTCCCACGCATACGCCGCTTGACCCGGTGAACCTCCCTGACCCAACCGTGATGGCACGATGACGGCGAATCGAGGTTTCCTCCCGCGGCGGGACTCACTTCTCTCCCTGTCGGTGGTGCTCGTACGCAGGCGCAATCGACCGGTTGAAGCACAGGGAGAGGGGAGGCGGATCCGATGACTATGGTTGTGAGAGCGGAAGGCCGAGGAGATCGCGACCCAAGCTCCCATATAACAGCCAAGCGAGTTAACTGCGGCGCCGACTCACGGGATTGGGGGAGAGAGAAGTCGCCCACGATCCCCGACGAAGACGGCGACACTCGCGCGAGCTGTTGCGGAGATGGGACGTGCACAGGCGAACGGGCCCCACAGCGCAGTGATAGCATGGTCACGATCAGCGGCTGGCACGCGAGTCCGCATCCCAGGGGATGAGGTGCGAGTGCGAGCGGCAACTCCGCTCGGTCGCTACGACGGAGAAGAGAGTGCCGACAAGTGGGCCCCCACGGCCAGAGTCACCAACGCGAGCGCACAGGAAGGTGGCTGGCGGCGCAGGGAATCGAGCGACTAGGTTTGGCGCGGAAATGGGCCAGCGCACGGGACAAAGATAAGTAGGGATGGGCCAACGCGGGGAGGATTCGGCCCAATACAGCGATTTCCCTTTTTCTTTTATTTTCTGTTTCCCTTTTCTCTATTTCATTTTCTATTTTTGTTTTCTATTTCAGATGTTATATTCCCATTTTGGATTTAAAACATAGTTCTAATGTGGACCAAATCCTAACTTCATATTATTATTATTATTATTATTATTATTATTATGTTTATCTTCCTCTCACATAAAAAAAACATTAAATGACTATCATAGTTATCTTTCTCAACTGTTTTCAAACTCACATTTGATATTCAAGTTTCCAAGAGTCCAAATTCATACTAATGTGAATATAACTTCTATTCTATTTATTCAAAGTAGGTATTAAATCCTCCATTTGAATGTTGGTTTATTTACGTCACCAAATGCACACACACAATAAATCCCAGCATGATGCATATTTTGTTTAAGTGTCATTTGTTTTAATTACTTATTCTTATTTATAATTATTCTCTTGTTATAATGATTAGATGGCACACAAAATAAGGGGATCAACTATAATCTCATTGTATACATTTTTGGTTATTACAAATCCTACCCCCCTTAAAAATAATCTCGTCCTCGAGATTTAAGAAGAACTAGGGAAAAGGTGGGGAAAATCTATACGAAGCTCTTCTTCTCTTTCCCAAGTTGCTTCATCTTCACTGTGGTGACTCCATTGAACTTTGCACATCTTTATCACCTTATTCCTTGTAACTCGAGTTGGTATGCCATCTCCCCAACTCTTCTAAAGATCAAGAATGGTCCAATATAGCGAGGGGACAATTTGCCCTTGACTTTAAATCTCCTCATTCCACGAAATGGTGACACCTTAATGTACACATAACCTCCATCCTCAAATTCCAGTGGTCTTCTTCTATTATCAGCATAGCTCTTTTGTCTGGTCTGAGCTACCCTCAAATTCTCTCGAATTATACGGACTTGTTCTTCTGTCTCTTAAATAAGTTCAGGCCCAAAGAACTGTCTTCTTCTAGTCTTATCCCAATATCGAGGAGTCTTGCATTTCCTGCCATACGGAGTCTCGAACGGTGACATCTTCAGATTGGCCTGGTAACTATTATCATATGAGAACTCAGCATAAAGTAGACTCTTGTCCCAACTACTACCATGCTGAAGGGCACAAGCTCTCAACATATCTTCCAGTACTTGGTTAGTCCTTTCGGTCAGTCCATCAGTCTGAGGTAGGCCAAACTAAAATTCAACTTCGCATCCGTATTCTCATGAAAACTTTTCCAAAATTCTGGGGGTAAACTGTGATCCTCTTATCCAAAACGATCTTCTTTGGTACTCCATGTAAACACACAATCCGAGTCATGGGCTTCCTTTAAAATAGTCTCACGAAGGCTTTCAATCTCGGGGACACATATCTTGTCCTTGAACCATATTGTGCCTTGCTCATCTTCCGTAAATTCCGGAACTCGATCTTCAGTAATCAGACCCTTAGTCTCTTGTATCTTAGCATCACCAATTTGTCCTTTGCAGATCTCTTGCTCCAAAGTAGTTTCCACATCAATAATAGCTCCTTTGGTGTGAGTAACTATCCCCAGGTTAAGTCTCCTGAAATTCTCAACAATCTCATCAAGTGGCTGGGCAACAACAGCTAAATGAACATGCTCCTTTCGACTCAAGGCATCTACAACCAAATTTGCCTTGCCCGGGTGATAGTGAATTTCCAAATCATAATCCTTAATAAGCTCCAACCAACGGTGTTGCCTAAGGTTGAGATCCTTCTGAGTGAATATATACTTCAAACTCTTATGACCCGTATATACTTGGCACTTCTCGTCCCATTTAAATTCTCTTCCTTTCTCCAAAAGCGAAATCATAGGTTTGGCAATCTTAGAAAAATCCTTCAATAAATCTCCAATAGTATCCTGCAAGTCCCAAGAAACTTCGGTCCTCCGTAACCGTAGTGGGTATGCTCCACACCACTATCTCCTTGACTTTAGCAGGATCCACTGATATCCCTCCATTAGAAATGATATGTCCAAGAAATGGCACCTCGCCAATCCAAAACTCGCATTTGCTGTACTTAGCGTAGAGTTGATTATCTCGTAACTTCTGTAGCACAACCTTAGATGTTCTTCATGGTCACTCTCATTCTTAGAATAGATAAGATTATCGTCGATGAACATCACGACGAATCTGTCCAAATACTCCAAAAACATCTTATTCCTCAAATCCATAAAATAAGCTGGTGCTTTAGTTAATCCAAACGACATAACGATGAACTCATATAATCCATATCGAGTCGAGAAAGCCGTCTTAGGAATATCTGATGGTCCAGTCTTCATCTGATGGTATCCCGATCGGAGGTCGATCTTCGAGAGTACCCTGGCTCCTCTCATCCGATTAAATAAATCCTTAATGCGGGGTAACCGAAACTTGTTCTTCACAGTGACATCATTAAGGGACCTTTAATCCACGCACATCCCTTGCAATCCATCTTTCTTCTTTACAAACAAAACTGGTGCTCTCCAAGGTGAAGAACTTGGACGTAAGTAACTAGCCTCTTGTAATTCCGTTCACTGATTCTTCAGTCCCTTTAGGTGTAATTACTCTCATGGGTTTTCTCATATTGTCCAACACATATGCCCAAACCAAAATCTCAGCATGACGCATAATTTTATTAGCAACTCATGGGGTCAAATACACTTTTTTTTTGTTTTTATTCCTCCTAAAATGGTATCATATCGAATACTAACTAAAGAAACATGTAGATCCTACAAATAGTAGTAATTTACATATATGTTTATGTAGCTTGGTGGAGCCGGTGGTGGTGGAGATGGTGGTTGCTCTTGTTGTTGTCTCTCCAACCGTGATTGCCTTATTTCTTGCTGTATCTCCAGACGGGCTTGACGTATTTCCTCGCGTTCTTGTCTTATCTGGCTTTGCATTTCGGTCATCATGTCTGTCAATTGCTGTATTACCAGCCTTTGGGTTGCGATCACTTGCTCGGTTTCAACAGGTGAAGGATTTGGAGGATTCATTTCTGTTTGCTGTTGCGTGATAATCTTTCCTTTCCTGGTATTGACCATCTGAGTTAGATTCGTAAGGTAAGAAAGAGCAGTAGACAAGGCAGTAATTACAATCATGTTACTTTGGGGGACTTATTAGCTAAGTAGATTAGTGTGTCACCTACTAAAGCTAATACAGTACCTTATGGTGGTACATGCTAAGATGCCCATCTATACTATTTCAATCAATCAAAGAAGCAAATCAGGCATTGATCATCAGAACAATCAACCAATATTTTTAATAGCGAAAATAGTTTTACTTTCATCTTAGGTTCCCTATCTCTTAAAATGTCATAAGGGTAGGGATTCCAAGGTGTGAAATCCATCTTGTCTTTAGAGTAGAAAAGGTAAGAATGATCAGAGTAGAACAGTAAAAGGTGAGACAGGATCAAGATAAGTGTAGAAAGAATTAGAGTAAGGTAAGTGTAGAATGAATCAGAATAAGATAAGTAGGTAAGGGTTTTGTCCATTTCTATCTAGGTTTCGTCCTACAGTCAACATTCCTCTGATACCACTTCTGTAACACCCGGTTTTAAGGAACAAAGCCGGGTGCATCTCATACATGCGCCAAGAAGACAACACATATAATAACAGAGTGTATAGAGATAAATGTCATTAACATCAGAGTATTTATTACATAGCGGAAGACTTATTACAAAATGAACTAATAAAGATAAAACGAACTAAGGATCGTCGGCGCCAATGTCGACTGGGAAACGCCACCTAGATCAGATCGAACTCCTCAGTGTTAGGCAGCTCCTCCTGAACCACCTGATCATCTCCTGTGGGGGGGGGGGTGTGAGACAGCAAGGGTGAGCTCACACATGATCATAGCTCAACAAGTTGTGGGGAACCAGTGGACATAAACTCACAAAGGTGTGAGTTCATGTGATGTGTAAGGCTTAATCAAAGACAGGGGTTAAAGCTGAGCATTGCTTTTAAGTAGTTGGTCAAGATTTTATTAGCATTTACTAAGTGTAAGTAAATACCAAACCATAAGTAAAGTAATAGAACAAAATTAATAATAAACCCATGCAATGCAAATGACAAAATTGAATTTAAGTTCCATAATTTAAACATCAGAGAGTCCTGAGCTGCTCGTGACCGTGAGCTCGGCTAGTATACCAGTTTTACACTCTGCAGAGGTTGTACCCTTTACCCACAAGTCATGTTACCCATCTGCCAAGGGGTCGCGAATCCCATACACCTCTACCTAGGAAGCGCGGCAGGGCAACACTACGAGGCCTTTACAAAGTTCCACTAGCTTCCGAAAACCCGCTACAGTTTATAGGAAGATCCAGTAAAGGGTTCCTGGCTGACCGCCATCGCAGCAAAATCAACCAGGGACCTCCCCGCACTGACCTCTCCCCTACTGCCCTTGCCCCTTTCGGGTAAGGTAGTCTTCCACTAGCTTTCCTAATTAGTCAGCCAAGGGCGTCCCATTCCACCCTTGTGGTGGCACGTGGTTCTCAAGTTAAGCTCTATGTTCCAATTAACATTAATGATATCAACATGAACATAAACAGAATAACAACAAGAATTGGAACATAGAGGTAATAAATGATTATCCCAAAACCATATAAAGCAATAGCAAACTACCCAGTGATTCAGGGGTAAACAAGGTAATGAGATAAACAATCTAGGGTGACCTATTGGGTCCCATCAAAATTAACCTATGCATGAGTATGTGATATTAAAGCACATTATTGGGTAAAAAGTGGTCAAGGGCACAACTTGCCTTCAATGAGCTCCTGCTCAGCTACTTCAACCTGCTGCTCACCAGGATCCTCAGCAACGGGCTCTTCTACTCGCCACAATACAAACAAGCACAGTGCATATAGAGAAATTAACATTACACCAAACATATAAACAAATTACACAGAGATATTCTACATATTAAAATAAAACTTAGGAACTGGAATCATAATTTTCTGAGTTATAGATTTTAAGTTATGCATTTTCAAAGGTTTTATGTGCTTTAAATAGGATTAAGTAATAAATAAATTCCTTACTGTTTTTATGACATAACAGAGGCACTAAGTGCAAGAGAATAAAATTACAAAATTTTAGCAACTGGAATGGAGTGATTTGGACTAAAAATGGATTTTCTATGAATTTATAAAGTTCTAGCAATTATTTTTGTATTAAAAATTCAATTTCCTAATCATTTAATCAATTTATAACTGTGCTGGACTGGGCCTCAATTCCAGAGAAACCCAGGGGCTTCTGCGAAAAACGTCCTAAGACTCAGAACCACATCCATACAGACGGCAGGTTGTTTTCCAAATTTCCCGAGGGCTCTTATATAAAATGGGCGACCAAAGGGGTACGGTGAAATACTGGCCGCTGGATCAGAGATGGAAGGCTCAGATTTAAACAAACGAAGGGGTTTTCTGGATGTAATCTGGACTGTTGGATCAACGGTAGGCGGCACGGATTGGGCCACACACATTATGCACCTGAACTCCTTAGTAGCCGTAGGATTCCGATCTAACAGTCACCGGATAAAGTCGCGAAGGGATACGCGTGGTCGAATCCTATCCGTTCGATTCTAATCAACGGCCCTGGAGTTCTCTTCCTCCCTACGGACCAGCAAAGCGGCGACCCCAGTTGGCCGACCGTGACGGATGACGACACCGGCGACGGCGCCACCCGCCGCGCCATCCTACCTAGAGAATTCACCGTCCAATCCCAAATTGAAAAGCGTCACATGATCCGGAGAGCAATGCGAACCACATGGGGGGGAAACTTACCATCGATTACGCTGCATGGAGCCTGGCTCGCGAGTCCTTGCGGACTGGACGATGGCGACTTCCTCCGTCGAGCCAATGCCGGTGCTATTGTTCACCACCGAGCCCCGATTATCTCCCACGCATACGCCGCTTGACCCGGTGAACCTCCCTGACCCAACCGTGATGGCACGATGACGGCGAGTCGAGGTTTCCTCCCGCGGCGGGACTCACTTCTCTCCCTGTCGGTGGTGCTCGTACGCAGGCGCAATCGACCGGTTGAAGCACAGGGAGAGGGGAGGCGGATCCGATGACTATGGTTGTGAGAGCGGAAGGCCGAGGAGATCGCGACCCAAGCTCCCATATAACAGCCAAGCGAGTTAACTGCGGCGCCGACTCACGGGATTGGGGGAGAGAGAAGTCGCCCACGATCCCCGACGAAGACGGCGACACTCGCGCGAGCTGTTGCGGAGATGGGACGTGCACAGGCGAACGGGCCCCACAGCGCAGTGATAGCATGGTCACGATCAGCGGCTGGCACGCGAGTCCGCATCCCAGGGGATGAGGTGCGAGTGCGAGCGGCAACTCCGCTCGGTCGCTACGACGGAGAAGAGAGTGCCGACAAGTGGGCCCCCACGGCCAGAGTCACCAACGCGAGCGCACAGGAAGGTGGCTGGCGGCGCAGGGAATCGAGCGACTAGGTTTGGCGCGGAAATGGGCCAGCGCACGGGACAAAGATAAGTAGGGATGGGCCAACGCGGGGAGGATTCGGCCCAATACAGCGATTTCCCTTTTTCTTTTATTTTCTGTTTCCCTTTTCTCTATTTCATTTTCTATTTTTGTTTTCTATTTCAGATGTTATATTCCCATTTTGGATTTAAAACATAGTTCTAATGTGGACCAAATCCTAACTTCATATTATTATTATTATTATTATTATTATTATTATTATTATTATGTTTATCTTCCTCTCACATAAAAAAAACATTAAATGACTATCATAGTTATCTTTCTCAACTGTTTTCAAACTCACATTTGATATTCAAGTTTCCAAGAGTCCAAATTCATACTAATGTGAATATAACTTCTATTCTATTTATTCAAAGTAGGTATTAAATCCTCCATTTGAATGTTGGTTTATTTACGTCACCAAATGCACACACACAATAAATCCCAGCATGATGCATATTTTGTTTAAGTGTCATTTGTTTTAATTACTTATTCTTATTTATAATTATTCTCTTGTTATAATGATTAGATGGCACACAAAATAAGGGGATCAACTATAATCTCATTGTATACATTTTTGGTTATTACAGTGTTGGAGAAGACTCAGTCCGCGACGGCTGAGGACGCAAGTGGGGAGAGTCACCTTTAAAAGGAGGGTGACCCCCTTGGATGGCAACCATGTCTTCGCACTCCCTTCATGCATCGCGTCCTTCCACCTCCCGAGCCCCCGAATGGGGAGCGCTCGCGTCGCTTTCGTCTTGCTGTCGTTGGAGGAACGCACCTTCGCGGAAGTTGGTACCTTTCAGCCATCGCTCGGCTTCAAGGATTTTCATCAGGCAGCCCGGCTGCATCCCCTCACCGGTGGTCACCCAAGACGGTGACCACTAGTTCGATGGTGGGGAGAAGCGAGCCGGGCTGCCACCTCAGTCCCGTCCTCAGCTTCAAGGATCTTCATCATCCTTGCTGGGGCGGAGAGCGAGGCGAGCCGGGGCCTGCCTTCGCGTGGGCTGGCATCCCGCCTCTTCTAGCTTCTGGGGGTGGAAACCATCCCCCAGCTCTGCGGAGGAGGCGCCCTCCTGCCATGCTGGGGAAGGCGAACTGTTGCTGCCCAGCTAGGATGCAACATTCTGTCCTCTGTCCTCGCTTTCGTGGCGAGGATGGGAGTGAGGACCTGCCAGTGCACTTTGGGGCGGCCGGCGCCCGCTGGTGCGGTGTTGGTGGACAGGTGGACGCCGCCGTCGGTGCTGAGGTGGTGGCAGCCGGAGAAGGTTTCTCTGCCGACGAGATCGCCAACTCCGCCTGCACCCCTGGACCTCCGTCCCCCTGGCTTGAATGGCTGGTTCTCGTCCTTTGTGGGCGAGAGCCTTTCCGCCGTAGCGTTTGCCCGGAAGCCGTTGCTGCAGCTGTCGGAGCGGGCGGCGGTGAGCCACTTGGAGTTCGTCGTCCCACGGGCCTCCTCGTATGGAGGTTGTTCGTACCCACAGGAACGGAACCGGAGACCCGTTTGTAATGGCACCTTGAGTGCCGATGTCTGTTCGTTGTGGCTGTCGGAGCCTGAACATGTAGGTATTTTTGGGTGTAATACCATGTCCTTTCCTCATTTTGAGCACTAAAACTCGCCTGTCGGTTAGCCGAACCACTTAACCAAATGTGAGTTGCTCTGTGCGGAAGGTGACGAGTGAGGTATCCGTATCCCGGAGGCATAGGAATCCCTCGGCTCGGTCAGCCTTGCCGCCCGAGGCTTCACTTGCTTTGTCAAAGAAACCCTCGACCGCTCTGCGGTGAGCCGGGGCCGAGGGCAGCGGTGTCAGCGTGGACAGAGGCGGAGTTGGCTTGAAAAAGGAAGCTTTGTCGGCCGGGGCCTGGCCGGGTCGTCCACTGGCAGGACCAACGCCGAAGTCGAGTTGTCGAGGCCACGAGCCGGGCTGGTGTCCTCGGGGGACAATTGGCTGAGGCTTCGGGGCGGCCGACCGAGCCGTCTGCTCGGGCCGGGTTCCTGGAGGAGACCCTGACGGCGATGGCCCGGGCGTGGTGCTGACGTCGTCCTTCGGAGCGGAGATCCTTTGCCCATGTTGCCGTCCGAGGCTCGGTCGAACTTCTTCGATGGTGGAGTTGACGCCGAGGGTGCTGCTGCTCCCCCTCCATCGATGTCTGAGCCTACAGGATCGGTTCGCCTGTAGTATGCATATGTTTTTTGCGGCCGCCGAGGCCCAAACATACTGTCGTCGCGTTGTAAAGCTGCGTTTTTTCCCCTTGTTTCGAGTATCAGGACTTATTTGTCGGTAACAGAATTGTTTGTCCGAGCGAGAGTTACTTTTCACGGAAGGTGATGAGTGAGGTATCCGTGTCCCAGGGGCGTAGGAGTCCCTCGGCTCGGTCGGCCTTGCCACTTACGTGTACTCTTACTCATCCGTAGGATTCTGCTATCGATATAGTCGAGAAGGCACGAAAAATCGTTTCGGCAGAAAAGTTTTCGAGCATTAAGACTTGTTCGGTCAGAGGATCGCTCATCCGAACGCGAGTTACTTCTCGCAGAAGGTGATGAGTGAGGTATCCGTATCCCGGAGGCGTAGGAGTCCCTCGGCTCGGTCGGCCTTGCCTGCTTACGTGTACTCCGTCGTTTTCATAATCCCACTACCGAAGTAGTCGAAAAGCACAAAAGATATTCTAGCAGAAAGACTTTTTTCGAGGAAAATTTTGACGCGGAGGTGGTTCCCCCCTTCTAGCCCCCGAGGGAGGGTCGGGCTTTGCTAAGGCAAGGCTGACCCTTCCATGATGGTTAGACTTTGTTGGCGTATGTAAACGAGGTGTATAAACGACTTGAAAACATTTCAAGGGTAGAAACGATGTAGCTGTCGGATGTTCCAAGCGTTGCTGTAGACCTCGCCTTGACTGTTGGCCAGCTTGTACGTCCCGGGCTTCAAAACCTTGGCGATGAAGAACGACCCTTCCCAGGGAGGCATGAGCTTGTGCCGCCCTCAGGCATCTTGTCGTAGTCGAAGCACCAAGTCGCCCACCTGGAGGTCTCGGGATCGAACCCCTCGGGCGTGGTAGCGTCGCAGGGACTGCTGATACCACGCCGAGTGTAGTAAGGCCACGTCCCGAGCCTCTTCGAGCTGGTCCAGTGAGTCTTCTCGGTTGGTCTGGTTGCGTCGGTCGTCGTAGGCCCTCGTCCTTGGGGAACCGTATTCTAAGTCTATGGGCAAGATGGCCTCGGCTCCATAGACTAGAAAGAACGACGTGAAACCTGTGGCTCGACTTGGCGTCGTCCTCAGGCTCCAGACCACCAAGGGGAGTTCCTTCATCCATCACCTGCCGAACTTGTGGAGGTTGTTGTAGATCCTCGGCTTGAGTCCTTGCAGAATCATGCTGTTGGCACGTTCTACCTTCCCATTCGTCATGGGGTGTGCCACGGCGGCCCAGTCCACCCGGATGTGGTGATCCTCGCAGAAGTTCAGGAACTTTCTGTCAGTGAACTGGGTGCCGTTGTTAGTGATGATAGAGTTCGGGACCCCGAAGCGATGGATGATGTTGGTGAAGAATGCCACCGCCTGTTCGGACCTGATGCTGTTTAGGGGTCGGACCTCGATCCACTTGGAGAATTTGTCGATGGCGACCAACAGGTGTGTGAAGCCCCTGGGTGCCTTCTGCAAGGGACCGACGAGGTCCAGACCCCACACAGCAAACGACCAGGTGATGGGTATTGTTTGCAGAGCCTGAGCGGGTAGGTGCGTCTGCCTTGCGTAGAATTAACACCCTTGGCAGGTGCGGACAATTCTAGTGGCGTCGGCCACCATGGTCGGCCAGTAGAAACCTTGTCAGAAAGCGTTTCCAACAAGGGCTTGAGGCGCTGCGTGATGACCGCAAGCCCCCGAGTGTATTTCTTGTAAGAGCTCCTGGCCTTCGGCGATGGATATGCATCGCTGGAGGATGTCGGAGGGGCTGCGATGGTAGAGCTCCTTCCCATCACCCAGCAAGACGAATGACTTGGCGCGCCGCGCCAGTCGCCGAGCTTCGGCTCGGTCGAGGGGCAGCTCTCCTCGGTGGAGATATTGCAGGTACGGGGTCTGCCAGTCTCGATTAGGCGGGACCCCATTCCGCTCTCCCTCGACGCGCAGTGCCTCACCCTCGGGGGCCGAGGGCGCCTCGGGCTGAGCCGAGGGTGCCTCAGGCTGAGCCGAGGGCGCCTCGGGCTGAGCCGAGGGCGCCTCGGGCAGGGCCGAGGGCGCCTCGGGCAGGGCCGAGACCTTCTCGGGCTCGGGCGTGTCGTCGGTCTTGACTGAGGGTTGATGTAGGTCCCGGGAGAAGACGTTCGGGGGAACCGTTGTTCGCGCTGAAGCTATCTTCGCCAGCTCGTCCGCAGTCTCGTTGTACCGCCGGGCGACGTGGTTGACCTCGAGCCCGTAGAACTTGTCCTCTAGGCGCCGAACCTCGTCGCAGTAGGCTTCCATCTTCGGGTCGCGGCAATGGGAGTTCTTCATGACTTGGTCAATGACAAGCTGCGAGTCGCCGCGAGCGTCGAGGCGTCGGACCCCTAGCTCGATGGCGATGCACAACCCGTTAACCAGAGCCTCATACTCGGCCACATTGTTGGATGCCGGGAAATGGAGGCGCAGCACGTAGCGGAGTTGCTTCCCGAGGGGCGAGATGAAGAGCAGGCCCGCGCCTGCCCCTGTTTTCATCAGCGACCCATCGAAAAACATGGTCTAGAGTTCCGGTTGGATTGGAGCTGTCGGGAGCTGGGTGTCGACCCATTCAGCCGCAAAGTCCGCCAAGACTTGGGACTTGATGGCCTTCCGAGGGGCGAACGAGATTGTCTCGCCCATGATTTCCACCGCCCACTTTGCAATCCTACCCGAGGCCTCTCGGCACTGGATGATCTCCCCCAAGGGGAAGGATGACACCACAGTCACCGGATGAGACTCGAAGTAGTGTCGCAACTTCCGCCGCGTCAGAATCACCGCGTACAGCAGCTTCTGAATTTGTGGGTAGCGGATCTTAGTCTCGGACAGTACCTCACTGATGAAGTAGACCGGCCTCTGGACGGGCAATGCATGCCCTTCTTCTCGCCTTTCGACCACGATCGCGGCGCTGACCACCTGAGTGGTAGCGGCGACGTAGATTAAGAGGGCTTCTCCGGCAGCGGGAGGCACCAGGATGGGTGCGTTCGTAAGGAGCGCCTTCAGGTTCCCGAGGGCTTCCTCGGCCTCGGGGGTCCAAGTGAAGCACTTGGTCTTTCTTAAGAGGCGGTACAGAGGTAGGCCTCTTTCGCCGAGGTGCGAGATGAAGCGGCTCAGAGCCGCAAGGCATCCCATGACCCTCTGTACGCCTTTCAAGTCCTTGATGGGCCCCATGGTTGTGATGGCCGCGATTTTCTCCGGGTTGGCCTTGATACCCCGCTCGGAGACGATGAACCCCAAGAGCATGCCTCGGGGGACTCCGAAGACGCACTTCTCGGGATTGAGTTTTACGCCTTTCGCCTTGAGACACTTGAATGTCGTTTCAAGGTCGGAGAGGTGGTCGGAAGCTTTCCTCGTCTTGACTACGATGTCGTCGACGTAAGCCTCGACGGTCCGACCAATGTGCTCTCTGAACACGTGGTTCATGCACCTTTGGTATGTCGCACCCGCATTCCTCAAACCAAATGGCATAGTAACGTAGCAGTACATGCCAAAAGGTGTGATGAAAGAAGTCGCGAGCTGGTCGGACTCTTTCATCCTGATTTAGTGATACCCTGAGTAGGCATCGAGGAAAGACAGGGTTTCGCACCCAGCAGTGGAATCCACGATTTGATCGATGCGAGGCAGAGGGTAGGGAACCTTCGGACATGCTTTGTTTAGACCAGTGTAGTCTACACACATCCGCCATTTCCCTCCTTTCTTTCTCACAAGCACAGGGTTGGCAAGCCATTCGGGATGGAATACCTCTTTGATGAACCCCGCGACCATCAGCTTGTGGATCTCCTCGCCTATGGCTCTGCGCTTTTCTTCGTCAAATCGGCGCAGAGGCTGCTTCACAGGTCGGGCTCCAGCTCGGATATCCAGCGAGTGCTCGGCGACATCCCTCGGTATACCAGGCATGTCCGAGGGACTCCACGCAAAGACTTCGGCGTTCGCGCGGAGAAAGTCGACGAGCACTGCTTCCTATTTGGGGTCGAGCTCGGAGCTGATCCGGATCTGCTTGGAGGCGTCGTTGCTAGGGTCGAGAGGGACGGTCTTAACTGTCTCTGCTGGCTCGAAGTTGCCAGCATGGTGCTTCGCATCTAGCGCCTCTTTGGAGAGGCTCTCTAGGTCGGCGATGATGGCCTCAGATTCGGCGAGGGCCTCGACGTACTCTACGCACTCCACGTCGCATTCGTACGCGTGTCGGTACGTGGGGCCGACGGTGATGACCCTGTTGGGGCCCGACATTTTGAGCTTGAGGTAGGTGTAGTTGGGGACGACCATGAACTTGACGTAGCATGGCCTCCCCAGTACTGTGTGGTAGGTTCCTCGGAACCCGACCACCTCGAACGTGAGGGTTTCCCTTCGGAAGTTGGAGGGAGTCCCGAAGTAGACGGGCAGATCGAGTTGTCCGAGGGGTTAGACGCGTTTCCCGGGGATGATCCCATGAAAAGGCGTCGCGCCGGCCCGGATCGAGGACAGATCGATCTACAGGAGCCCGAGGGTCTCGGCGTAGATGATGTTGAGGCTGCTGCCTCCGTCCATGAGGACCTTGGTGAGCCTGACGTTGCCGATGACGGGGTCGACAACGAGCGGATATTTCCCCGGGCTCGGCACGCGGTCGGGGTGGTCGCCCTGGTCGAAGGTGATGGGCTTGTCGGACCAGTCTAGGTAGACTGGCGCCGCCACCTTTACCGAGTAGACCTCCCGACGCTCTTGCTTGCAGTGCCGAGCCGAGGCGTTCGCCACTTTCCCACCGTAGATCATGAAGCAGTTGTGGACCTCGGGGAACTCCTCTGCCTTGTGATCCTCCTTCTTGTCATTGTTGTGGGCCCTGCCACCTTTCGCCGGTGGCCCGACCTTGTGAAAATGGCGTCGAAGCATGACGCACTCCTCAAGGGTGTGCTTGACGGGCCCCTGATGATAGGGGCACGGCTCCTTGAGCATCTTATCGAAGAGATCGGCACCTCCAGGAGGTTTCCGAGGGTTCTTGTACTCAGAGGCGCCGGCAAGGTCCGCGTCGGTGGCATCGCGTTTCGCTTGCGACTTCTTCTTGTTCTTCTTCTTGGTGCCGCGCTGAGCGGACGCCTCGGGGACGTCTTCCGGCTGGCGGCCCTGGGGCTGCTTGTCCTTTTGGAAGATGGCCTCAACTGCCTCCTCGCCAGAGGCGAACTTGGTGGCGATGTCCATCAACTTGCTCGCCCTGGTGGGGGTCTTGCGACCCAGCTTGCTCACCAGGTCGCGGCAGGTGGTGCCGGCGAGGAACGCGCCAATGACGTCCGAGTCGGTGACGTTGGGCAGATCGGTGCGCTGCTTCGAGAATCGTCGGATGTAGTCCCAGAGAGACTCTCCCGGCTGCTGGCGGCAGCTTTGGAGATCCCAGGAGTTCCCAGGGCGCACGTACGTGCCCTGGAAGTTACCGACGAAGGCTTGGACCAGGTCGTCCCAGTTGGAGATCTGCCCCGGAGGCAGATGCTCCAGCCAGGCTCGAGCGGTGTCGGAGAGGAACAGGAGGAGGTTGCGGATGATGAGGTTGTCATCGTTCGTTCCACCCAGCTGGCAGGCCAGTCGGTAGTCCGCGAACCATAGTTCCGGCCTCGTCTCCCCCGAGTACTTTGTGATGGTAGTCGGGGTTCGGAACCGGGTCGGGAACGGCGCCCGTCGTATGGCCCGGCTGAAAGCCTGCGGACCGGGTGGTTTGGGCGAGGGGCTCTGAAAGGGAATTAGGCTTACACCTAGCCCCTAATTACTTTTGGTGGTTGAATTGCCCAACACAAATAATTGGACTAACTAGTTTGCTCTAGTGTATAAGTTATACAGGTGCCAAAGGTTCACACTTAGCCAATAAAAAGACCAAGTATTGGGTTCAACAAAAGAGCAAACGGACAACCGAAGGCACCTCTGGTCTGGCGCACCGGACTGTCCGGTGTGCCACCGGACATGTTCGGTGCACCAGAGGACTCCAACTCAAACTCGCCACCTTCGGGAAAATCCTGAGGCAACTCCACTATAATTCACCGGACTGTCCGGTGTACACCGGACAGTGTCCAGTGCTCCAAGGATGAGCGGCCTCAGGAACTCGCCAGCTTCGGGAATCTCCAACGGCTAGTCCGCTATAATTCACCGGACATGTCCGGTGTGCACCGGACTGTCCGGTGTGACAACGGAGCAACGGATATTTCAGCGCCAACGACTACCTGCAGCGCATTAAATGCGCGCCAGCGCGCGCAGAAGTCAGGCACGCCCATACTGGCGCACCGGACACTCTACAGTACATGTCCGGTGCGCCACCGGACATCCAGGCGGGCCCAGAAGTTAGAGCTCCAACGGCCGGAACCCAACGGCTTTGGTGACGTGGCTGGCGCACCGGACATGTCCGGTGTGCACCGGACTGTCCGGTGCACCATCGAACAGTCAGCCCCACCAAACGGCTAGTTTGGTGGTTGGGGCTATAAATACCCCCAACCACCCCACATTCAAGTCATCCAAGTTTTCCCACTTCAACTACTTACAAGAGCTCTAGCATTCAATTCTAGACACACCAAAGTGATCAAATCCTCTCCAAACTCCACACAAAGCCCTAGTGATTAGTGAGAGAGATTTGCTTGTGTTCTTTCGAGCTCTTGCGCTTGGATTGCTTTTCTTCCTTCTTTGATTCTTCATTGCGATCATACTCACTTGTAATTAAGGCAAGAGACACCAATCTTGTGGTGGTCCTTGTGGGAACTTTGTGTTCCAAACATTTGATAAGAGAAAGCTCACTCGGTCCACGGGATCGTTTGAGAGAGGGTAAGGGTTGAAAGAGACCCGGCCATTGTGGCCTCCTCAAGGTTTGCAAGAACCAAACCTCGGTAAAACAAATCCGCGTGTCACACTCTTCATTTGCTTGCGATTTGTTTTACTCCCTCTCTCTCGAACTCATTATTATTTCTAACGCTAACTCGACTCGTAGTTGTGATTAATTTTGTAAATTTCAGTTTCGCCCTATTCACCCCCCCTCTAGGCGACTTTCAATTGGTATCAGAGCCCGGTGCTTCATTAGAGCCTAACCGCTCGAAGTGATGTCGGGAGATCACACCAAGAGGGAGATGGAGACCGGCGACAAGCCCACTACGAGCCACGGGAGCACTTCATCGGAAGAGTCCCGCACCAAGAGGAAGGAGAAGAAGAAGGACTCCTCCAAACAGAAGGAGAAAAGATCTTCTTCTTCTCACCACAAAGAGAAGAAGGAAAAATCCTCTTCCCACAAGCCGCATCGGAGTGGGGACAAGAAAAAGAGGATGAGGAAGGTGGTCTACTACGAGACCGATTCTTCATCGACATCCACCTCCGGCTCCGACGCGACGTCCGTCACTTCTAAGCGCCAAGAGCATAAGAAGTATAGTAAGATCCCCTTACGCTACCCTTGCGTTTCTAAACATGCACCTTTGCTTTTCGTCCCATTAGGCAAACCACCAACGTTTGATGGTGAAGACTATGCTAGGTGGAGTGATTTAATGTGATTTCATCTGACCTCACTCCACAAAAGTATATGGGATGTTGTCGAGTTTGGTGCACATGTACCATCTGTAGGGGATGACGACTATGATGTGGATGAAGTAGCCCAAATCGAGCACTTCAATTCCCAAGCCACAACCATTCTCCTCGCCTCTCTAAGTAGAGAGGAATATAACAAGGTGCAAGGATTGAAGAATGCGAAGGAGATTTGGGACTTACTCAAGACCGCGCATGAAGGGGATGAACTCACCAAGATCACCAAGCGGGAAACGATCGAGGGGGAGCTCGGTCGCTTCCGTCTTCGCCAAGGGGAGGAGCCACAAGATATGTACAACCGGCTCAAAACCTTGGTGAACCAAGTGCGCAACCTCGGGAGCAAGAATAGGGATGACCACGAGGTGGTTAAGGTTATTTTGAGATCACTTATTTTCCTTAACCCTACTTAAGTACAATTAATTCGTGGTAACCCAAGATATACACTAATGACTCCCGAGGAAGTAATCAGGAATTTTGTGAGCTTTGAATGTATGATTAAAGGCTCAAAGAAGATCAACGAGCTTGATGAACCCTCCACGTCCGAAGCACAACCGGTGGCATTTAAGGCGACGGAGGAGAAGAAGGAGGAGCCTACACCGAGTAGACAACCAATTGACGCCTCCAAGCTCGACAATGAGGAGATGGCTTTAATCATTAAAAGCTTTCGCCAAATCCTCAAGCAACGGAAGGGGAAGGATTACAAATCCCGTTCCAAGAAGGTTTGCTACAAGTGTGATCAGCCCGGTCACTTTATTGCTAAATGTCCATTATCAAGTGACAGTGACAGGGATAACGACAAGAAGGGCAAGAGGAGAGAAAAGAAGAGGTACCACAAGAAGAAGGGCGGCGATGCCCATGTGTGCCGCGAGTGGAACTCGGACGAGAGCTCCACCGACTCTTCCTCCGACGACGAGGACGCCACCAACATCGCCGTCACCAAGGGACTCCTCTTGCCCAACGTCGGCCACAAGTGCCTCATGGCAAAGGACGGCAAAAGGAAGAAGGTTAAATCTAAATCCTCCACTAAATATGAGTCTTCTAGTGATGAAAATGCTAGTGATGAGGAGGATAGCTTGCGAACTCTTTTTGCCAACCTTAACATGGAACAAAAGGAAAAATTAAATGAATTAATTAGTGCTATTCATGAAAAGGATGACCTTTTGGATTCCCAAGAGGACTTCCTAATTAAGGAAAACAAGAAACATGTTAAGGTTAAAAATGCTTATGCTCTAGAAATAGAAAAATGTCAAAAACTATCTAGTGAGCTAAGCGTTTGCCATGACACTATTGCCAACCTTAGAAATGAAAATGCTAAATTAATTGCTAAGGTTGATTCTCATGTTTGGAATGCTTCAATTCCAAATCTTAGAAATGATAATGATGATTTGCTTGCTAAGATTAAGGAATTGAATGATTCTCTTGCTAGCCTTAGAGTAGAAAATGAAAATTTGATTGCTAAGACTAAAGATTTTGATGTTTGCAATGATACTATTTCCGATCTTAGAAATAAAAATGAAATATTACGTGCTAAGATTGTTGAACTTAATTCTTGCAAACCCTCTACATCTACCGTTGAGCATGTGTCTATTTGTGATAGATGTAGAGATGTTGATATCAATGAAATTCATGATCACATGGCTTTAATTAAACAACAAAATGATCATATAGCAAAATTAGATGCTAAAATTGCCGAGCATAACTTAGAAAATGAAAAGTTTAAATTTGCTAGAAGTATGCTCTATAATTGGAGACGCCCTGGCATCAAGGATGGCATTGGCTACCAAAAGGGAGACAATGTCAAACTTAGTGCCCCTCCTAAAAGATTGTCTAATTTTGTTAAGGGCAAGGCTCCCATGCCTCAGGATAACGAGGGTTACATTTTGTACCCTGCCGGTTATCCTGAGAGCAAAATTAGGAGAACTCATTCTAGGAAGTCTCACTCTGGCCCTAACCATGCTTTTATGTATAAGGGTGAGACATCTAGCTCTAGGCAACCAACCCGTGCTAAGTTGCCTAGAAAGAAAACTCCTAGTGCATCAAATGATCATAGCATTTCATTTAAAACTTTTGATGCATCTTATGTTTTGACTAACAAATCCGGCAAGGTAGTTGCCAAGTTTGTTGGGGGCAAACACAAGGGCTCCAAGACTTGTGTTTGGGTACCCAAAGTTCTTGTTTCTAATGCCAAAGGACCCAAGACCGTTTGGGTACCTAAAGTCAAGAACTAAAATTATTTTGTAGGTTTATGCATCCGAGGGCTCAAGTTGGATCATCGACAGCGGGTGCACAAACCACATGACAGGGGAGAAGAAGATGTTCTCCTCCTACGAGAAAAACCAAGATCCCCAACGAGCTATCACATTCGGGGATGGAAACCAAGGTTTGGTCAAAGGTTTGGGTAAAATAGCTATATCTCCTGACCATTCCATTTCCAATGTTTTTCTTGTAGATTCTTTGGATTACAATTTGCTTTCCGTTTCGCAATTATGTCAAATGGGCTACAACTGTCTATTTACTGATGTAGGTGTCACTGTCTTTAGAAGAAGTGATGATTCAATAGCATTTAAGGGAGTGTTAGAGGGTCAGCTATACTTGGTAGATTTTGATAAAGCTGAACTCGACACTTGCTTGATTGCTAAGACTAACATGGGTTGGCTCTGGCACCGCCGACTAGCTCATGTTGGAATGAAGAATCTTCATAAGCTTCTAAAGGGAGAGCACATTTTAGGATTAACAAATGTTCATTTTGAGAAAGACAGGATTTGTAGCGCATGCCAAGCCGGGAAGCAAGTTGACACTCATCATCCACACAAGAACATCATGACAAGTGACAGGCCACTGGAGCTCCTACACATGGATTTATTCGGCCCGATCGCTTACATAAGCATCGGCGGGAGTAAGTACTGTCTAGTTATTGTGGATGATTATTCTCGCTTCACTTGGGTGTTCTTTTTGCAGGAAAAATCTCATACCCAAGAGACCTTAAAGGGATTCTTGAGACGGGCTCAAAATGAGTTCGGCTTAAGGATCAAGAAAATTAGAAGCGACAATGGGACGGAGTTCAAGAACTCACAAATAGAAGGCTTTCTTGAGGAAGAGGGCATCAAGCATGAGTTCTCCTCACCCTACACACCACAACAAAATGGTGTAGTGGAGAGGAAGAATCGAACTCTATTGGACATGGCAAGAACCATGCTTGATGAGTATAAGACACCGGATCGGTTTTGGGCCAAGGCGGTCAACACCGCTTGCTACGCCATCAACTGGTTATATCTACACCGAATCCTCAAGAAGACATCCTATGAACTCCTAACCGGTAAAAAGCCCAATATTTCATATTTTAGAGTTTTTGGTAGCAAATGCTTTATTCTTCTTAAGAGAGGTAGAAAATCTAAATTTGCTCCTAAAACTGTAGAAGGCTTTTTACTAGGATATGACTCAAACACAAGGGCATATAGAGTCTTTAACAAGTCCTCAGGACTTGTTGAAGTTTCTTGTGACGTTGTGTTTGATGAGACTAACGGCTCTCAAGTAGAGCAAGTTGATCTTGATGAGATAGGTGAAGAACAGGCTCTGTGCATCGCGCTAAGGAACATGTCCATTGGGGATGTGTGTTCTAAGGAATCCGAAGAGCCTCCACATGCACAAGATCAACCATCCTTCTCCACGCAAGCATCTCCACCAACTCAAAATGAGGACGGGGCTCAAATTGATGAAGGAGAAGATCAAAGAAATGAGCCACCTCAAGATGACGGCAATGATCAAGGGGGAGATGCAAATGATCAAGACAAGGAGGATGAAGAGCCAAGGCCGCCACACCCAAGAGTCCACCAAGCAATCCAACGAGATCACCCCGTCGACACCATCCTCGGCGACATTCATAAGGGGGTAACCACTCGATCTCGTGTTGCACATTTTTGTGAGCATTACTCTTTTGTTTCCTCTATTGAGCCACACAGGGTAGAGGAAGCGCTACAAGATTCGGATTGGGTGATGGCGATGCAAGAGGAGCTCAACAACTTCACTAGGAATGAGGTATGGCATTTAGTTCCACGTCCTAACCAAAATGTTGTAGGAACCAAGTGGGTCTTCCGCAACAAGCAAGACGAGCATGGTGTGGTGACAAGGAACAAAGCTCGACTCGTGGCCAAGGGGTATTCACAAGTCGAAGGTTTGGATTTTGGTGAAACCTATGCACCCGTAGCTAGGCTTGAGTCAATTCGCATATTATTAGCCTATGCTACTTACCATGGCTTCAAGCTTTATCAAATGGACGTGAAGTGTGCCTTCCTCAATGGACCAATCAAGGAAGAGGTCTATGTTGAGCAACCTCCCGGCTTTGAAGACAGTGAGTACCCTAACCATGTTTATAGGCTCTCTAAGGCGCTTTATGGGCTCAAGCAAGCCCCAAGAGCATGGTATGAATGCCTTAGAGATTTCCTTATTGCTAATGGCTTCAAAGTCGGCAAGGCCGATCCTACTTTATTCACTAAAACTCTTGACAATGATTTGTTTGTATGCCAAATTTATGTTGATGATATTATATTTGGGTCTACTAACGAATCTACATGTGAAGAATTTAGTAGGATCATGACACAGAAATTCGAGATGTCAATGATGGGGGAGTTGAAGTATTTTCTAGGATTCCAAGTCAAGCAACTCCAAGAGGGCACCTTCATTTGCCAAACGAAGTACACTCAAGACATTCTAACCAAGTTTGGAATGAAGGATGCCAAGCCCATCAAGACACCCATGGGAACCAATGGGCATCTCGACCTCGACACGGGAGGTAAGTCCGTCGATCAAAAGGTATACCGGTCGATGATTGGTTCATTACTCTATTTATGTGCATCTCGACCGGACATTATGCTTTCCGTATGCATGTGTGCAAGATTCCAAGCCGACCCTAAGAAATCACACCTTACGGTCGTAAAACGAATCTTGAGATATTTGGCTTATACTCCTAAGTTTGGGCTTTGGTACCCTCGGGGATCCACATTTGATTTAATTGGTTATTCGGATGCCGATTGGGTGGGGTGTAAGATTAATAGAAAGAGCACATCGGGGACTTGCCAGTTCTTGGGAAGGTCCTTGGTGTCTTGGGCTTCAAAGAAGCAAAATTCGGTTGCTCTTTCTACCGCCGAAGCCGAGTATATTGCCGCAGGCCATTGTTGCGCGCAATTACTTTGGATGAGGCAAACCCTGCGGGACTATGGTTACAAATTAACCAAAGTTCCTCTTCTATGTGATAATGAGAGTGCAATCCGCATGGCGGATAATCCCGTTGAGCATAGCCGCACTAAACACATAGCCATTCGGTATCACTTTCTTAGGGATCACCAACAAAAGGGGGATATCGAGATTTCATACATTAACACTAAAGATCAATTAGCCGATATCTTTACCAAGCCACTTGACGAACAAACTTTTACCAAACTTAGGCATGAGCTCAATATTCTTGATTCTAGAAATTTCTTTTGCTAAACTTGCACACATAGCTCATAAATATACCTTTGATCATATCTCTTTATATATACTATGACTAATGTGTTTTCAAGTGTATTTCAAACCAAGTCATAGGTATATTGAAAGGGAATTGGAGTCTTCGGCGAAGACAAAGGCTTTCACTCCACTCTACTACTCATCCTTCGCCGTCGCTCCGCATCACTCTCCGTCTTTGGTATAATCTTCACTCATATGCTTTATTTGCCAAAGGGGAGAAAGTAGGAAGGAAAGGGCCTATATTTCATTCTAAGTATCCGTTTTTGGCGATTCATGCCAAAGGGGAGAAAGTATTGGCCCAAAGCAAAAGGACCGCACCACCACCCTAATTTTAAAAATTGATGATTTTCAATTGGAAAATTTCAAATTAGTATCTCTTTGTGTTCTAAAGGGGGAGAAAATAGTATTTTCAAAATTGATATCTTAAAACCCTCTTGAACACTAAGAGGAGAATTTATTGAGGGGGAGTTTTGTTTAGTCAAAGGAAAAGCATTTCAAACAAAAGGAGAAAATTTCAAATCTTGAAAATGCTTCTCAAAATCTTATTCATTTACCTTTGACTATCTTGCAAAAGGACTTTGAAAAGAATTTACAAAAGAATTTGCAAAAACAAAACATGTGGTGCAAGCGTGGTCCAAAATGTTAAAAATGAAGAAACAATCCATGCATATCTTGTAAGTATTTATATTGGCTCAATTTCAAGCAACCTTTGCACTTACATTATGCAAACTAGTTCAATTATGCACTTTTATATTTGCTTTGGTTTGTGTTGGCATCAATCACCAAAAAGGGGGAGATTGAAAAGGAATTAGGCTTACACCTAGCCCCTAATTACTTTTGGTGGTTGAATTGCCCAACACAAATAATTGGACTAACTAGTTTGCTCTAGTGTATAAGTTATACAGGTGCCAAAGGTTCACACTTAGCCAATAAAAAGACCAAGTATTGGGTTCAACAAAATAGCAAAGGGACAACCGAAGGCACCTCTGGTCTGGCGCACCGGACTGTCCGGTGTGCCACCGGACATGTCCGGTGCACCAGAGGACTCCAACTCAAACTCGCCACCTTCGGGAAAATCCAGAGGCAACTCCACTATAATTCACCGGACTGTCCGGTGTACACCGGACAGTGTCCGGTGCTCCAAGGATGAGCGGCCTCAGGAACTCGCCAGCTTCGGGAATCTCCAATGGCTAGTCCGCTATAATTCACCGGACATGTCCGGTGTGCACTGGACTGTCCGGTGTGACAACGGAGCAACGGATATTTCGGCGCCAACGGCTACCTGCAGCGCATTAAATGCGCGCCAGCGCGCGCAAAAGTCAGGAACGCCCATACTGGCGCACCGGACACTCTACAGTACATGTCCGGTGCGCCACCGGACATCCAGGCGGGCCCAGAAGTCAGAGCTCCAACGGTCGAAACCCAACGGCTTCGGTGACGTGGCTGGCGCACCGGACATGTCCGGTGTGCACCGGACTGTCCGGTGCACCATCGAACAGTCAGCCCCACCAAACGGCTAGTTTGGTGGTTGGGGCTATAAATACCCCCAACCACCCCACATTCAAGTCATCCAAGTTTTCCCACTTCAACTACTTACAAGAGCTCTAGCATTCAATTCTAGACACACCAAAGTGATCAAATCCTCTCCAAACTCCACACAAAGCCCTAGTGATTAGTGAGAGAGATTTGCTTGTGTTCTTTCGAGCTCTTGCGCTTGGATTGCTTTTCTTCCTTCTTTGATTCTTCATTGCGATCATACTCACTTGTAATTAAGGCAAGAGACACCAATCTTGTGGTGGTCCTTGTGGGAACTTTGTGTTCCAAACATTTGAGAAGAGAAAGCTCACTCGGTCCACGAGATCGTTTGAGAGAGGGTAAGGGTTGAAAGAGACCCGGCCTTTGTGGCCTCCTCAACGGGGAGTAGGTTTGCAAGAACCGAACCTCGGTAAAACAAATCCGCGTGTCACACTCTTCATTTGCTTGCGATTTGTTTTACTCCCTGTCTCTCGAACTCATTATTATTTCTAACGCTAACTCGACTCGTAGTTGTGATTAATTTTGTAAATTTCAGTTTCGCCCTATTCACCCCCCCTCTAGGCGACTTTCAATTGGTATCAGAGCCCGGTGCTTCATTAGAGCCTAACCGCTCGAAGTGATGTCGGGAGATCACACCAAGAGGGAGATGGAGACCGGCGACAAGCCCACTACGAGCCACGGGAGCACTTCATCGGAAGAGTCCCGCACTAAGAGGAAGGAGAAGAAGAAGGACTCCTCCAAACAGAAGGAGAAAAGATCTTCTTCTTCTCACCACAAAGAGAAGAAGGAAAAATCCTCTTCCCACAAGCCGCATCGGAGTGGGGACAAGAAAAAGAGGATGAGGAAGGTGGTCTACTACGAGACCGATTCTTCATCGACATCCACCTCCGGCTCCGACGCGGCGTCCGTCACTTCTAAGCGCCAAGAGCGTAAGAAGTATAGTAAGATCCCCTTACGCTACCCTCGCATTTCTAAACATGCACCTTTGCTTTTCGTCCCATTAGGCAAACCACCAACGTTTGATGGTGAAGACTATGCTAGGTGGAGTGATTTAATGCGATTTCATCTAACCTCACTCCACAAAAGTATATGGGATGTTGTCGAGTTTGGTGCACATGTACCATCTGTAGGGGATGACGACTATGATGTGGATGAAGTAGCCCAAATCGAGCACTTCAATTCCCAAGCCACAACCATTCTCCTCGCCTCTCTAAGTAGAGAGGAATATAACAAGGTGCAAGGATTGAAGAATGCGAAGGAGATTTGGGACTTACTCAAGACCGCGCACGAAGGTGATGAACTCACCAAGATCATCAAGCGGGAAACGATCGAGGGGGAGCTCGGTCGCTTCCGTCTTCACCAAGGGGAGGAGCCACAAGATATGTACAACCGGCTCAAAACCTTGGTGAACCAAGTGCGCAACCTCGGGAGCAAGAATAGGGATGACCACGAGGTGGTTAAGGTTATTTTGAGATCACTTATTTTCCTTAACCCTACTTAAGTACAATTAATTCGTGGTAACCCAAGATATACACTAATGACTCCCGAGAAAGTAATCGGGAATTTTGTGAGCTTTGAATGTATGATTAAAGGCTCAAAGAAGATCAACGAGCTTGATGAACCCTCCACGTCCGAAGCACAACCGGTGGCATTTAAGGCGACGGAGGAGAAGAAGGAGGAGCCTACACCGAGTAGACAACCAATTGACGCCTCCAAACTCGACAATGAGGAGATGGATTTAATCATTAAAAGCTTTCGCCAAATCCTCAAGCAACGGAAGGGGAAGGATTACAAATCCCGTTCCAAGAAGGTTTGCTACAAGTGTGGTAAGCCCGGTCACTTTATTGCTAAATGTCCATTATCAAGTGACAGTGACAGGGATAACGACAAGAAGGGCAAGAGGAGAGAAAAGAAGAGGTACCACAAGAAGAAGGGCGGCGATGCCCACGTGTGCCGCGAGTGGAACTCGGACGAGAGCTCCACCGACTCTTCCTCCTCCGACGAGGACGCCACCAACATCGCCGTCACCAAGGGACTCCTCTTGCCCAACGTCGGCCACAAGTGCCTCATGGCAAAGGACGGCAAAAGGAAGAAGGTTAAATCTAAATCCTCCACTAAATATGAGTCTTCTAGTGATGAAAATGCTAGTGATGAGGAGGATAGCTTGCGAACTCTTTTTGCCAACCTTAACATGGAACAAAAGGAAAAATTAAATGAATTAATTAGTGCTATTCATGAAAAGGATGACCTTTTGGATTCCCAAGAGGACTTCCTAATTAAGGAAAACAAGAAACATGTTAAGGTTAAAAATGCTTATGCTCTAGAAATAGAAAAATGTCAAAAACTATCTAGTGAGCGAAGCGTTTGCCATGACACTATTGCCAACCTTAGAAATGAAAATGCTAAATTAATTGCTAAGGTTGATTCTCATGTTTGGAATGCTTCAATTCCAAATCTTAGAAATGATAATGATGATTTGCTTGCTAAGATTAAGGAATTGAATGATTCTCTTGCTAGCCTTAGAGTAGAAAATGAAAATTTGATTGCTAAGACTAAAGATTTTGATGTTTGCAATGATACTATTTCCGATCTTAGAAATAAAAATGAAATATTACGTGCTAAGATTGTTGAACTTAATTCTTGCAAACCCTCTACATCTACCGTTGAGCATGTGTCTATTTGTGATAGATGTAGAGATGTTGATATCAATGAAATTCATGATCACATGGCTTTAATTAAACAACAAAATGATCATATAGCAAAATTAGATGCTAAAATTGCCGAGCATAACTTAGAAAATGAAAAGTTTAAATTTGCTAGAAGTATGCTCTATAATTGGAGACGCCCTGGCATCAAGGATGGCATTGGCTACCAAAAGGGAGACAATGTCAAACTTAGTGCCCCTCCTAAAAGATTGTCTAATTTTGTTAAGGGCAAGGCTCCCATGCCTCAGGATAACGAGGGTTACATTTTGTACCCTGCCGGTTATCCTGAGAGCAAAATTAGGAGAACTCATTCTAGGAAGTCTCACTCTGGCCCTAACCATGCTTTTATGTATAAGGGTGAGACATCTAGCTCTAGGCAACCAACCCGTGCTAAGTTGCCTAGAAAGAAAACTCCTAGTGCATCAAATGATCATAGCATTTCATTTAAAACTTTTGATGCATCTTATGTTTTGACTAACAAATCCGGCAAGGTAGTTGCCAAGTTTGTTGGGGGCAAACACAAGGGCTCCAAGACTTGTGTTTGGGTACCCAAAGTTCTTGTTTCTAATGCCAAAGGACCCAAGACCGTTTGGGTACCTAAAGTCAAGAACTAAAATTATTTTGTAGGTTTATGCATCCGAGGGCTCAAGTTGGATCATCGACAGCGGGTGCACAAACCACATGACAGGGGAGAAGAAGATGTTCTCCTCCTACGAGAAAAACCAAGATCCCCAACGAGCTATCACATTCGGGGATGGAAACCAAGGTTTGGTCAAAGGTTTGGGTAAAATAGCTATATCTCCTGACCATTCCATTTCCAATGTTTTTCTTGTAGATTCTTTGGATTACAATTTGCTTTCCGTTTCGCAATTATGTCAAATGGGCTACAACTGTCTATTTACTGATGTAGGTGTCACTGTCTTTAGAAGAAGTGATGATTCAATAGCATTTAAGGGAGTGTTAGAGGGTCAGCTATACTTGGTAGATTTTGATAAAGCTGAACTCGACACTTGCTTGATTGCTAAGACTAACATGGGTTGGCTCTGGCACCGCCGACTAGCTCATGTTGGAATGAAGAATCTTCATAAGCTTCTAAAGGGAGAGCACATTTTAGGATTAACAAATGTTCATTTTGAGAAAGACAGGATTTGTAGCGCATGCCAAGCCGGGAAGCAAGTTGACACTCATCATCCACACAAGAACATCATGACAAGTGACAGGCCACTGGAGCTCCTACACATGGATTTATTCGGCCCGATCGCTTACATAAGCATCGGCGGGAGTAAGTACTGTCTAGTTATTGTGGATGATTATTCTCGCTTCACTTGGGTGTTCCTTTTGCAGGAAAAATCTCATACCCAAGAGACCTTAAAGGGATTCTTGAGACGGGCTCAAAATGAGTTCGGCTTAAGGATCAAGAAAATTAGAAGCGACAATGGGACGGAGTTCAAGAACTCACAAATAGAAGACTTTCTTGAGGAAGAGGGCATCAAGCATGAGTTCTCCTCACCCTACACACCACAACAAAATGGTGTAGTGGAGAGGAAGAATCGAACTCTATTGGACATGGCAAGAACCATGCTTGATGAGTATAAGACACCGGATCGGTTTTGGGCCGAGGCGGTCAACACCGCTTGCTACGCCATCAACCGGTTATATCTACACCGAATCCTCAAGAAGACATCCTATGAACTCCTAACCGGTAAAAAGCCCAATATTTCATATTTTAGAGTTTTTGGTAGCAAATGCTTTATTCTTGTTAAGAGAGGTAGAAAATCTAAATTTGCTCCTAAAACTGTAGAAGGCTTTTTACTAGGATATGACTCAAACACAAGGGCATATAGAGTCTTTAACAAGTCCTCAGGACTTGTTGAAGTTTCTTGTGACGTTGTGTTTGATGAGACTAACGGCTCTCAAGTAGAGCAAGTTGATCTTGATGAGATAGGTGAAGAACAGGCTCTGTGCATCGCGCTAAGGAACATGTCCATTGGGGATGTGTGTTCTAAGGAATCCGAAGAGCCTCCACATGCACAAGATCAACCATCCTTCTCCACGCAAGCATCTCCACCAACTCAAAATGAGGACGGGGCTCAAATTGATGAAGGAGAAGATCAAAGAAATGAGCCACCTCAAGATGACGGCAATGATCAAGGGGGAGATGCAAATGATCAAGACAAGGAGGATGAAGAGCCAAGGCCGCCACACCCAAGAGTCCACCAAACAATCCAACGAGATCACCCCGTCGACACCATCCTCGGCGACATTCATAAGGGGGTAACCACTCGATCTCGTGTTGCACATTTTTGTGAGCATTACTCTTTTGTTTCCTCTATTGAGCCACACAGGGTAGAGGAAGCGCTACAAGATTCGGATTGGGTGATGGCGATGCAAGAGGAGCTCAACAACTTCACTAGGAATGAGGTATGACATTTAGTTCCACGTCCTAACCAAAATGTTGTAGGAACCAAGTGGGTCTTCCGCAACAAGCAAGACGAGCATGGTGTGGTGACAAGGAACAAAGCTCGACTCGTGGCCAAGGGGTATTCACAAGTCGAAGGTTTGGATTTTGGTGAAACCTATACACCCGTAGCTAGGCTTGAGTCAATTCGCATATTATTAGCCTATGCTACTTACCATGGCTTCAAGCTTTATCAAATGGACGTGAAGTGTGCCTTCCTCAATGGACCAATCAAGGAAGAGGTCTATGTTGAGCAACCTCCCGGCTTTGAAGACAGTGAGTACCCTAACCATGTTTATAGGCTCTCTAAGGCGCTTTATGGGCTCAAGCAAGCCCCAAGAACATGGTATGAATGCCTTAGAGATTTCCTTATTGCTAATGGCTTCAAAGTCGGCAAGGCCGATCCTACTTTATTCACTAAAACTCTTGACAATGATTTGTTTGTATGCCAAATTTATGTTGATGATATTATATTTGGGTCTACTAACGAATCTACATGTGAAGAATTTAGTAGGATCATGACACAGAAATTCGAGATGTCAATGATGGGGGAGTTGAAGTATTTTCTAGGATTCCAAGTCAAGCAACTCCAAGAGGGCACCTTCATTTGCCAAACGAAGTACACTCAAGACATTCTAACCAAGTTTGGAATGAAGGATGCCAAGCCCATCAAGACACCCATGGGAACCAATGGGCATCTCGACCTCGACACGGGAGGTAAGTCCGTCGATCAAAAGGTATACCGGTCGATGATTGGTTCATTACTCTATTTATGTGCATCTCGACCGGACATTATGCTTTCCGTATGCATGTGTGCAAGATTCCAAGCCGACCCTAAGAAATCACACCTTACGGTCGTAAACGAATCTTGAGATATTTGGCTTATACTCCTAAGTTTGGGCTTTGGTACCCTCGAGGATCCACATTTGATTTAATTGGTTATTCGGATGCCGATTGGGTGGGGTGTAAGATTAATAGAAAGAGCACATCGGGGACTTGCCAGTTCTTGGGAAGGTCCTTGGTGTCTTGGGCTTCAAAGAAGCAAAATTCGGTTGCTCTTTCTACCGCCGAAGCCGAGTATATTGCCGCAGGCCATTGTTGCGCGCAATTACTTTGGATGAGGCAAACCCTGCGGGACTATGGTTACAAATTAACCAAAGTTCCTCTTCTATGTGATAATGAGAGTGCAATCCGCATGGCGGATAATCCCGTTGAGCATAGCCGCACTAAACACATAGCCATTCGGTATCACTTTCTTAGGGATCACCAACAAAAGGGGGATATCGAGATTTCATACATTAACACTAAAGATCAATTAGCCGATATCTTTACCAAGCCACTTGAACAAACTTTTACCAAACTTAGGCATGAGCTCAATATTCTTGATTCTAGAAATTTCTTTTGCTAAACTTGCACACATAGCTCATAAATATACCTTTGATCATATCTCTTTATATATACTATGACTAATGTGTTTTCAAGTGTATTTCAAACCAAGTCATAGGTATATTGAAAGGGAATTGGAGTCTTCGGCGAAGACAAAGGCTTCCACTCCACTCTACTACTCATCCTTCGCCGTCGCTCCGCATCACTCTCCGTCTTTGGTATAATCTTCATTCATATGCTTTATTTGCCAAAGGGGAGAAAGTAGGAAGGAAAGGGCCTATATTTCATTCTAAGTATCCGTTTTTGGCGATTCATGCCAAAGGGGGAGAAAGTATTGGCCCAAAGCAAAAGGACCGCACCACCACCCTAATTTTAAAAATTGATGATTTTCAATTGGAAAATTTCAAATTAGTATCTCTTTGTGTTCTAAAGGGGGAGAAAATAGTATTTTCAAAATTGATATCTTAAAACCCTCTTGAACACTAAGAGGAGAATTTATTGAGGGGGAGTTTTGTTTAGTCAAAGGAAAAGCATTTCAAACAAAAGGAGAAAATTTCAAATCTTGAAAATGCTTCTCAAAATCTTATTCATTTACCTTTGACTATCTTGCAAAAGGACTTTGAAAAGAATTTACAAAAGAATTTGCAAAAACAAAACATGTGGTGCAAGCGTGGTCCAAAATGTTAAAAATGAAGAAACAATCCATGCATATCTTGTAAGTATTTATATTGGCTCAATTTCAAGCAACCTTTGCACTTACATTATGCAAACTAGTTCAATTATGCACTTTTATATTTGCTTTGGTTTGTGTTGGCATCAATCACCAAAAAGGGGGAGATTGAAAAGGAATTAGGCTTACACCTAGCCCCTAATTACTTTTGGTGGTTGAATTGCCCAACACAAATAATTGGACTAACTAGTTTGCTCTAGTGTATAAGTTATACAGGTGCCAAAGGTTCACACTTAGCCAATAAAAAGACCAAGTATTGGGTTCAACAAAAGAGCAAAGGGACAACCGAAGGCACCTCTGGTCTGGCGCACCGGACTGTCCGGTGTGCCACCGGACATGTCCGGTGCACCAGAGGACTCCAACTCAAACTCGCCACCTTCAGGAAAATCCAGAGGCAACTCCACTATAATTCACCGGACTGTCCGGTGTACACCGGACAGTGTCCGGTGCTCCAAGGATGAGCGGCCTCAGGAACTCGCCAGCTTCGGGAATCTCCAATGGCTAGTCCGCTATAATTCACCGGACATGTCCGGTGTGCACCGGACTGTCCGGTGTGACAACGGAGCAACGGATATTTCGACGCCAACGGCTACCTGCAGCGCATTAAATGCGCGCCAGCGCGCGCAGAAGTCAGGAACGCCCATACTGGCGCACCGGACACTCTACAGTACATGTCCGGTGCGCCACCGGACATCCAGGCGGGCCCAGAAGTCAGAGCTCCAACGGTCGAAACCCAACGGCTTTGGTGACGTGGCTGGCGCACCGGACATGTCCGGTGTGCACCGGACTGTCCGGTGCACCATCGAACAGTCAGCCCCACCAAACGGCTAGTTTGGTGGTTGGGGCTATAAATACCCCCAACCACCCCACATTCAAGTCATCCAAGTTTTCCCACTTCAACTACTTACAAGAGCTCTAGCATTCAATTCTAGACACACCAAAGTGATCAAATCCTCTCCAAACTCCACACAAAGCCCTAGTGATTAGTGAGAGAGATTTGCTTGTGTTCTTTCGAGCTCTTGCGCTTGGATTGCTTTTCTTCCTTCTTTGATTCTTCATTGCGATCATACTCACTTGTAATTAAGGCAAGAGACACCAATCTTGTGGTGGTCCTTGTGGGAACTTTGTGTTCCAAACATTTGAGAAGAGAAAGCTCACTCGGTCCACGAGATCGTTTGAGAGAGGGTAAGGGTTGAAAGAGACCTGACCTTTGTGGCCTCCTCAACGGGGAGTAGGTTTGCAAGAACCGAACCTCGGTAAAACAAATCCGCGTGTCACACTCTTCATTTGCTTGCGATTTGTTTTACTCCCTCTCTCTCGAACTCATTATTATTTCTAACGCTAACTCGACTCGTAGTTGTGATTAATTTTATAAATTTCAGTTTCTCCCTATTCACCCCCCCTCTAGGCGACTTTCAGGCTCCGATCCTCCCCGCTGTCGTAGCGTCCCCCACGCCTGGGGTGGTAGCCTCGGCGCACCCTCTCGTCGAGGTGGGCTCGACGGTTGCGGTGGTGGTGCTCGTTGCCGAGGCGACTCAGGGCCGCAGGCGCCGTGTCGCGCGTGCGCTCGGTGTGGACCGAGGCTTCCCGCACGAATCGGGAAGTCGCGGCGCGATGCTCCGAGGGGTACCCCTGCCTTTGGGAGGCAGAGCTTTCGGCCCATCAGACCGCAGCATCCTCTAGGAGATTCTTGAGCTCTCCCTGGATACGCCACCCTTCGGTGGTCGATGGTTTTGGCATCGCGCGGAGTAGTATTGCTGCTGCAGCCAGGTTCTGGCCGACCCCACTGGAAGCCAGTGGTGGCCTTGCCCTGATGTCGTCGGCAATGCGGTGCTAGATGCCCTGGGGTAGATGACGCGCTTCTCCGGCCGGAGCTTGGCCTGCCCATTCCTGCCCGATGTTCCGCCGGAACTGCTCAAGTGTTCCTGCTCCCTCGTCGAGCCTAGCCTGCATCTCACGGATTTGCTCGAGCTGTGCGTCCTGACCCCCCGCAGGGACTGGGACCACAACTAGCTCCCGAAGGATGTCAACGCGAGGCGCAGGCCTAGGGGGATCGCCGCTCTCCGGCATACCAAGATGGTCGCCTTCGCCGGGACCCCCTAGATTGACGTGGAAACATTCACGACTCGGGCCGCAGTCCTCGTCACTGAAGCTGCGGCTACCATTGGAACAATCGGAGAGGCAGTAGTCGCATGCGGTCATGAAGTCCCGAATGGCACTAGGGTTACCGAGCCCGGAGAAATCCCAACAAAAGTCGGGCTCGTCATCTTCCTCGGAACCCGAGGGTCCGTAGGTCGAGACGGCCGTCAGTCTGTCCCAGGGCAACCGCATATGGTACCCCGGAGGGTTGGTACATGCCTTTATGAAGGCTTCCACCGAAGCGAGGTCGCTTGGTGGGTCGAAGCTGAATCCAAAAGGCACGAGATGAGAATCGGTTGGTACCTCTTGGTCGATGGGCGGTGACGAAGTCGCGTCAGGGGCGGACTGCACCGCTGTCTCAGGTACGAGGGCGACGCCCAGCAAGTCCTTCGCGAGCGTGCTGGCGTCGTTCGTCTGCTTGGGGTTGGCGTGTTGCGGGGAAACGACGCTCGTCTTCGTCTCAGACGCAAGGTCGACGCCCGACGTGTCCCCCGCTAGGGCGCCGACGTCATCGACTTGCTTGATAGCCGACGAGGTGCCACCTCCTGCTTGGCCATGGTTGCCCCGCCTCCTCCTCCATCGGTGGGGGGGGTGACGGGACAAACCCGGATATTGTTCTTCCGCCATGTAGCGAAGACGTCGTTGATTCCGCCGCCGGCGGGCGGGCTGACGGCCGCCATTGTCGCTGTCGCACGGCGGAGGAAGGAGTATCATGTCGTAGCTGCCGTCGAGGGACATGAACTCAAGACTCCCGAAATGGAGCATCGTCCCGGGTTGGAAAGGTTGCTGGAGACTACCCATCTAGAGCTTGACGGGAAGCTGTTCGTCAATACGCAGCATGCCCCTACCTGGCGCGCCAACTGTCGGCGTTTCGACCCCGGGGGGTCCCTGGACCGACGAGTAAATTGTCGCTGCGTGTCCCAGCCCAAATGGGTCGGCGCGAGACGGGACACAAAGGGGGGAGAACAGTAAGGGGAAACCGCGGCCTTCGTGTTGTCCTGCGCCCAGGGCGGATGGATGCGCTTGCAGTAGGGGGTTACAAGCGTTCGCGTGGGAGAGAGAGAGAGAGAGCGAGGGCCTTATGCGTCGGCCCGTTCTCCCGCGCGGCCAACCTTCCGTACGAGAGCCCTGGACCTTCCTTTTATAGACGTAAGGAGAGGGCCCAAGTGTACAATGGGGGGTGTAGCAATGTGCTAACGTGTCTAGCAGAGAGGAGCTAGTGCCCTATGTACATGCCGTCGTGGCAGTCGGGGAGGTTTTGGCACCCTGTTCATGTGATGTCGTGGCCGTCGGAGGAGCGCTGGAGCCCTGCGGAAGTACAGCTGTCGGGGCTGTCGGATCCTTGCTAACGTCTCCTTGCTGACGTAAGGGACTGGGAGTTGTCGTCGTCATGGAGCGTGCGGGGTGTCATCATTACTTGTTTACTAGGGCGAGCCAGATGGGACGCCGGTCTTGTTCCCCGTAGCCTGAGCTAGCTAGGGGCAGGGTAATGATGGCCCCCCTGGCGACGTGGCCGGTCCGGACCCGAGTTTGGGCGAGGTGGCGATTCCTCCGAGGTCGAGGTTGAGCCCGAGCCCTGGGGTCGGGCGAGGCGGAGTTCGTCGTCTTCCGGAGCCGAGGCTGAGTCCGAGCCCTGGGGTCGGGCGAGGCGGAGTTCGTCGTCTTCCGAAGCCGAGGCTGAGTCTGAGCCCTGGGGTCGGGCGAGGCGGAGTTCGTCGTCTTCCGGAGCCGAGGCTGGGTCTGAGCCCTGGGGTCGGGCGAGGCGAAGTCCATCTTCCGAGGCCGAGACGGGGGCCGAACCCTGGGGTCGGGCGAGGCGGAGCTTCCTATGTCGCCCGAGGCTGGACTTAGCCGCTGTCGACCTCACTCTGGCGAGTGGCACGACAGTCGGAGCAGGGCAGGCGGCGCTGTATTCCTGTCAGGTCGGTCAGTGGAGCGGCGAAGTGACTGCGGTCACTTCGGCCCTGTCGACTGAAGAGCGCGCGTCAGGATAAGATGTCAGGCGATCCTTGCATTAAACGCTCCTGCGATATGGTCGGTTGGTGTGGCGATTTGGCCAAGGTTGCTTCTCCGCGAAGCCTACCCGAGCTGAGCCTCGGGCGAGTCGATGGCGCGTCCGTTGCTTGAGGGGACCCTCGGGCGAGGCGTGAATCTTCCGGGGTCGGCTGTCTTTGCCCGAGGTCGGGCTCGGGCGAGGCGGGATCGTGTCCCTTGAGCGGAGCCTTGGCCTGAGTCGCCCCCATCAGGCCTTCGCAGCTTTGTGCTGATGGGGTTTACCAGCTGAGATTAGGAGTCTTGGGGGTACCATAATTATGGTCCACAACAGTCCTAGGCCACCGAAATTTCAGCTTTGGCGCTGGTCCCACAAGTGATAGACATAGCCCCTGTTTGATTCGGTTTTTTTTGCAGCTTATGGCCATCAAAAGCTGTTGCGGACTGTCAAACACTCAGCTTTTCAGCCAGCTTTTATAAAATCTGTTTGGGTAAAAACCATTCAAAATCAACATAAACACATAATCAGTTGAGTCGTTGTAATAGTAGGAATATGTCACTTTCTAGATCCTAAGCCCTATAGATAACTTTATCTTATTCCACGTGTAATCCTAATGATACTCAGATTCTCTACACAGCCAGATTCTTTGCACAGCCAGATTCTTAGAAAAGCTAGTCAGGAAAAAAATTGAACCAAACATACCATAGAGTGACATAATAATATAGAGCCAAAAGTGAGAGTAGTAAAATAACAATTTTTTCGTGCAGGCCCACGCGTCGGTGGTTCTCATGCCTTCTCCGTATATCAACGACGTCTTTGGTAAAGTTCTCTCTCTCCGTATCTCGCTTCGCCACCGCCGGCGAGAGCTAGGGTTTCGTGCGCCACCGTCACTTCCGCCCGCCATGGCCGAGACCTCCACGTATCAGATTCTGGTGCGTCTCCTCGACGGGCGTACCAGATGTCTCCGCTTCTCAACGCCCACCGTTTCCGGCGCCGTGCTCTTCGACGCCGTCGCGTCGATCTCTCGCGTTCCCGCCGCCGCTCTCCGCCTCGTCACCGGCGGCATCGACGTATCGCCCTCTTCTGTCCTCGCCTCAGCAGCTGATGGCCAGTTCCCCTACGCGTCAGCGCTCCTCCGCCTTCGAGGAGGCAAGGGTGGATTCGGCTCCCTCCTCAGAGGGGCTGCCTCCAAAGCGGGGCAGAAGAAGACCAGCAACTTTGACGCCTGCCGCGACATCAACGGCCGCCGCCTCCGCCACGTCAACGCTGAGCGCCGCCTCGAGGAATGGAAGGCCGAAGCCGCCGACCGCCAGCTAGAAAAGCTCGCCGAGAACTTCATCAAGAAGAAGGCCAAGGAAGCGGGCCGCGGCGGCGGACCCTCAACCGCTGAGGTGGACAAATATCTAGAGAAGTACCGCAAGGATGCTGAGATCTGCGTCAACGCGGTTGAGGAATCCGTACGTGCATCCCTTGGAAAGAGGAAGACCGCACCTAAGCTGCCCTCTGGCGCAGACGCTAAGAAGCTTAAGATTTGGTGAGTACTTCCGATCTTTTAACATGTTAGTTCATTACAGATCACCGAAATCAACTGGTTCTTATGAAAGTTTCACATGCTTAATTCTGCTACTACCTCCATCCCAAAATAATAAATCAATTCCTAGAATCACTTAGGCTCTTTTTGAATACACCAGAGCTAATATTTAGCTGCTAAAATTAGCTGGAGACATCCAAATAATAATTAGCTGGAGACAGCTAAACAACCCAGTTAATAGATCAGCTATTAGTTACTTTTAGTTAAGACATCCAAGCTAATAGTCTAACTAACTATTAGCTACACCCTCAACCACTCATTAGAGCATCTCCAAGAGAGGCTCTAAACATGGTCCTATTTTAAATATAGGGCTCAGAACCATAAAACACCCTTCCAACAGCGGCCCTATTTTTATAAAATTTCATCAAATGATTATAGGGCTCAGTCACTTAGGTCCTAAATATAGTTCCTCATATACTGGAGTCCTATCTTTGTTTCTCTTAATATCAAACCATTTATTTTCTGATAACATGATTTATTTCCTAAATAGCATTATTTAAGGCCTAACTGTTGGAGTAAAAATTTCTTTTTAAGACCCTAAACACTCTAGATACGGTTCTATTTTAAATCATAGGACTCTATCTTAGAGTTCATTGTTGGAGATGATCTTAGTTATTAGCTGGTTCAACCCAGCTAAAATCAGCTAATAGTTAATTAGCTAATTCCACTAACAACTTTTTAGCCAGCTAACTATTAGTTCTAGTGCATTCAAACATGCCCTTAGTCTATCTTAAGTTTGACGTACTATATACTAGGAAAGGATAACCTCATCTATAACACCAAACAAGTGCACTACAAAAAAAATTTCCATGAAGTATGTTGGTGCTAATTTCTATAATTTTTTGTTCTCTTAAAGCAGTTTGACTTCGACAACACTAGAAGTTGATATATTTTGGGACAGAGGGGATATTTATAAGGCCAGTCGCAATTGAAGCTTCATAGCTTTATTTTCAAGATGTGGCAGTCTTGGAAACTGGACATGAAACATCCTGTGTTAATTGTACAGTTTCATTTTAGGGTTTCATTCATAGCCTAGCTGCAGCACTTGATTGTTCCATGTTGTTGTGATCATATGTGCCATGTGAACTATATAACCATTTAATATAAGTATTAGCATATTAGAACATGGTCATATTCTTGTTCCATCTCCATGAAACTCTCGTCCTCTCTCTAATACCTACAAATTCGGGCAAGTAATGTAGGCATGTAAGAGGCATTTCATGTTTGATATTCTCAAATCAACATGTCAATTCTGATAGTTGTTCTGGTAAGCCCTAAGCCGCAAATTTAAGTTATGTGATGGTTGGGGTTGGGGGTAATGAAAGTTCTGTGCAAGTCTGTTTTGTTTTTAGGTAGCTAACTGAATCAAATATATCCCTTCATAACGGCTTAATGTTTGCTATTCTAGTTTGTGTTATGAGGTGTCTGAATTATTTCGATGCAGGTTAGGAAAGAACAAAGTAGAAGAAGATGAAAGTGATAGTGACAGTGACAGTGATGTGGATGATGAGGACAGTGAAGATCTTGAGAGCGCAGATGCAAAATCTGTAGTAGTTGATGAAAGGAATTACTCAAATGGATCCAGAAAAAATGAGGAGAAGCTTGATCTTGGTTCTGTTTCTGGGTCATCACATTCAGAAGGAGAGTCTTCAGGAGAAAAGTCCCAACTGACAACAAGTTCAGGAGCTGAAGGTGGTGACGTTGAATCTGGTGATAGTGCAGAGCTTGAGGTAGGAATGGTGGATCATCCCATTTCTGTTGCTGCTGCTTCAGAAGAAGTGACAGCAGATGAGGATAACACTGCTTTAGCTACTTCAAACCAAAATAATCCAGAGGTACCACAAGTTGAAGAAGTGCGGAAAGCAGACAAGGATAACACTGCTTCAGCTACTTCAAACCAAAACAATCAAGAGGTGCCACAAGTAGAACAACATGTTGACGTCAGCAACTCTTATTCAGAGCCGTTGGACCTTGCAAAGTACAGTTCATCTGCAGAATTGGAGGTATGTTTTTTTTTTCATACCAGGTTTGTTCCAATTTACTATGCCGAGCACTTGTCATCAATTTTTGCCAATTTTGTTCCAATTTAATATTCATTTGAAATGGCAAATGGGATAGCCTTTGGAAGTTAATTTGGAGTTAGCTTATTGTAATAGATATAATTAGTTCTCCAATAGTCCAATACTCTGAAGATGAACACTTAGTTGTCTCTTTTTGCCAATTATGTTCCGTTTTGACATTCATTTGAAGTGACATGGGATTGGCTTTGAAATTGATGGGCAATCAGCTATGGGAGGTTCATAGTTCCACACATGCAGAGTGTAATGTGCAACAATGATAATGCACATTTAAACACAAGCTATCAGCACATTGTGTCAGTCCACCACATACTTCATTCCGTTTTCTTTGTACACTTGTAAATCGGTTTGCGTTGTATTGTGGTATGTCCAATTGTCCATATGCTACTTGGCTGTTTGAGCACAGCTCACTGGATTTTCCCTTCATCTCTTCCTTTTTCCACATGAACTCTATACGCAGAAGGGACCAGGTTTTTGTTTGATTATTGTTTTTCTTCTCTGTATGAACTTATAGTATATATCGAAAACTTTGCTTTCTGATGTCCTGATCTGAATGTTATTTCTCAGTTCTCATATTGCTAGCCTCTTTGATTTTGCTGTTGCCTTGTAGGTGCTTGGTCTGGAGAAGCTAAAAATAGAGCTGCAATCTCGCGGATTAAAATGTGGTGGAACTTTACAGGAGCGTGCTGCCCGACTCTTCCTTCTGAAGACAACTCCATTGGACAAGTTACCAAAGAAGCTGCTTGCAAAGGCTAATGGGGGGAAGTGAAGTTGTACCAACATATAAAGAAGTACCAATGGTGCAACGTTTAAGATTTTCTTTGTCAACTAGGTGAGTGCCCGTGCGTTGCAACGGAACCGTATAATAACACGATAACTTATGTACATGTGTGTTATATGTATATGCCCGTGCGTTGCTATGGAGTTAATATTATAAAACACAATATTTTTTGTATATTAATGTATTTTATCGTAGCAACACATGAGCATATACCTAGTTAGATTCTTATGTGGTGAGGTCACAACTATTTAATTCCATTATGCTCTATAGGTTGCATGTACACGAGATAGTTCACGGGCAACTACTGATGGAGTGGTTCCTAAAGAGCTTCGGGCTATATGACAGTAACATACTGATGAAGTGGTTCCTAATACAAGAGCATACTGATGAAATGGTTCATAATACAAGGACTGAAGAAGTGGTGACTGGAGGGCTGGGGGTGTCTCATCACAGAATGCTACGACAGAAGCTGGTAGTACTATTTCAGCAGGAGCAACATCGTCTCCACACATTGTTAGATGTTTAGTTAAAAATCACCCCGAAGAAGAAGAAAGTGTAATCTGGCCACTTAAATTGTAATATGTGAAGTGCAGTGTGCATCGGTATGTGAACTTGTTTGAAACTGTAATTTGTGAAATGAACTACTGTTCTCTAGTGAAAATAGTCTAAAATTCATTCAGTGATCTCAAGCACCGCTTTCTAGTGAAAATACTCCTCTATTTCCCTTGTAATCTATGAACTGTAGTTATTTCAGATTTCGGTAAAATAGTCACTTAAATCTGCAGTTATTTCATATTTCTATGAAAATAGTCACTTGAATCTGCAGTTATTTCAGATTTCTATGAAACTGAATAATATTTATTTCTAAGAAACTATATAATAGTTCAAGACAAACTCAACAATAGTTCCTGAGAAACAGAAAAATAGTTTATGAGAGATTGAACAATAGTTCCTAAGAAACTGAAGAATAGGTCGTGAGAAAATAATCTCTAGTTCCTGAGAAACTTAAAAATAGTTCAGTTGAAACTGAACAAAAGTTCCCGAGATACTGAAGAATAGTTTCTGAGAAACTATAAATAGCCTCAGTAATACTGAGAAAATAGCCTCAGCAGTTATTTCAGATTTCATATAAACACAAGTACACGGACTTAGCCATTTAGAGCCACAATGTACAGAGATTGCTAGTACCTCATTCACAGAAAGCAGCTTTTTTCTTAAACATATGCTTTTTAGCCACAACAGGCACAAGTACATAGATTTAGCTCGGTAGTACAAGTGCAATGCATTACCTCATCACTACTACACTTAATACAAAAGGAACTACAGTGTGTACGCAGTACCACACAGTTCACTAAATACAAAAGGAACCGCATTACCAAACAATTCACTGAATACAAAAGTAACTGCATTACCAAACACACAATACAACACTTAATGCAACCAACCAAAAGTAATACAAACAGACAGCATCCACGACGCAGCTCGCCTTGTGCGTAGCAACGGCGACAAGCTACACCGCCGCGACGACCTTCTTCTCAGCGACCATAGCCACGTTGCCGGCTTCCTCTGCAGCAAAATTGTTACTAAGATTGTGTTTGCCAAGAGTGAATGTTGTTATTACTCAAGTATTATTGCATTTTACAAAAATGTTACTAAAAACTGTACTTCCAAATTGTCGTACTTCACCTGACGGCCAGGTCCAGGGGTCTTGTCAAGATCACATATACTCTTCATGATTTTGGAAGTAAAAAACTTCCAGCGGGGTGTGCCAACCAGTGGAGTGACAGGGCAATCAACATTGTCCTAATAATAAATCTAAAACAAATAAGAAATTACTGAATCTTAAAAGTTTGTAACTGGTTGTTATTACTGGATATTTATAGTGATATACATCTACACACAATGTAATTACTGAATCATGTGCATCTAAAAAACTACAACATAAAAGCAGAATTACTAAACCTCTGTGAAAAAATAACTGAAGGGTTATTACCATAAAAAAAGAATACATCCTTGGATGTGGGGTGTTGCAACATGACTTGCTCTCTCCAACATGAACTTCTCAGACTTTGCAACAATATCATCACAGAGTCTCTGACACCAGTCATAATTCTTTACTTCCTCTAAACTTTCAGTTACAATATAGTCCTTGCCAGAAATGAACTGGTTGTTGGGAACAGCAAAGAATTACAAGCCAAGATCAAAAAACATTTGATGATCCAGTCTTCTTCATATTGGTCATGAAGACTGACCATCCTTTCAACAACCCACCGGGAGACCTCATTAGATGAAAGCTTCTTGGATCAATCTTGCTGTTGCCTTTTGAAGTGCACATCCAGCCTCTTGGCAACCAACCGAATGCCAGCGCTTTGGTGGTGGTCGAATGTTTCCACCGAGACGAACGCATCCACCACCTTGTTCCCTTGAAGCATCGAGTCCAGTTCCGATGGATCCACCCTTTCGGAAACAAGCCTGGGAACGACACCGTCACACTCCTTTAGGTATACATACATGTGTCCAGCAGACTGCGGTGTGGCCACTGCCAAAGGTAGGAATCCTGCAAAACAGAAGAGCGCTCGATCAGTGAGGATCGGAGCACGATCGACGATCATCATCACCTCAATGCAAGATTAATTAATTAGGATGGAAGGACAACAGATTAAAAAAACTCACTTCAGCCAGACCGTTGGACGCGGATCCGCGTCTCTGTCAATCAGGGATTTCCATCCGGAATTACTGCATATTGCTCCTGGTCCTGGCGACGACGACGAGCTCTGCGCTAGATCGTCGAAAACCCTAGTACCTTACTAAGGTTCTCAGGTATGTCGACCTGTATGCTCACCTTTGGTCGATGTGGGCTGTTTGGGAACCCCTTTGTGTTGACCCAGCGGACTTCCAGACCTGGACAGATGAGCTGGAGCGGGGAACCCTTGTGCTGGACGATCGCTCTCGGACCTGAGATCTTGATACTCTCCGTTGAAACGTCGTCTAGCTCAACGAACCCAGAAAAGGCACCTGAGCTCCTTGTATCGTCCGTCTGCACAGTGACAGTGGTGTCTAGCATCATTTCCTCCACATGGGACGATCCCAGTCCCACCAGCAACGACTCGTTGGGATTATCCCTGTTTGGTGCAGGATCACTTGTTATTCCTTGGGTTCTGATTGTTGCACCCCCGACGACATGTTCTGAACGGTAGGCACACCTACACCTCGAAGGCTTTCCTCCTGCGACGAGAACAGTTTTTGGGGATTTAAAAGCAAAAAATTACTTTGAATGATATTAAAACAAAAAAATGAGGCTGCAAACATAACATTATGGCCATTATTATTCAGCATCTTCGAATCTAAGGTATTTAAGGAACGTCTACGCTCGACTGCTCACTGAACATATATGATCACTAAAAACATCGTTTTGCATTGTTTTACATTGTATATTGAACTGTTTATTGAGTGTAGTTTGAATATGAGTATATGTAAAGGTAAGCTGTTGAAGATGGTCTAAGCTGTTGGAGTTAGTAGCCTTAGTGAGATGGGCTAATTCAAGGGGAAACAGAAGGTGTGAAAATACTAGGAACAGGACTGTAGCACAGTTCTTGAGAACGTCAATATTCATTTTCACATCATCCAGGCTCCTGCCCATGAAATTAGAACCCAAGTTAGAGGAAGCAAGATCATGCGTTCCTGCTTGGCACTAATAACAAGCACAAGTACAAGTGCCAACAGAGAGGACACCTCTTACCTGTGCCTTTGCTTCCCTAGACCAAAATAGTTTGCCAAGCTTGCCAGCTGCAGTTAAAAGTTTAAAACAGATAGCGAAATAATAATGGGAGTTAACATCAGACGTTATATACGTAATAGGTAAACGCCCGTGCGTTGCGACGGCAAACAAATTATATGATAAAATATTAGTGCACAATGAGTACATGTAAACAAACAACACATATATTATTATTGACCTCAATTTCTCACATTTTTTGTCAACAACCAATACAATGTTACTCTAGGACCATTTTTTTCTTAGCATCACTAAAAGTGGATGTTTACACATACCTTTAAAATGATAGCAATAATAATCAAAATAGGTGGTGCTAAATGTAGTCAAACAATAACAAGCATATCAGGAAGTTTTTTATTTAGGCCCTATTCATTTTGTCTCAAACCCATAATAATTGAGGGGGGTTAAATCCGCTATAAGTCAAAATCCTCCTCAATCGTTTCGGGATGAAACAAATAAGGCCTTTATGGACGCTGCTAATGTAGCCTAAGAGCATCTCCAAGAGGTCTCTTAAAATGTCCCCTAACCTAGAATTAAAGGGAACATGAAAATTCAAGCCTCCAACAGGGCTCTCAAACCTTCCCCAACTTTTGCTGTTCTTCGCTACTCTAGGACTTATGTTGTTCTTCGCTGCCACGTCAGCCTCCCTGTCGCGACTTCTATTTGGCCTGAATCATCCTTGTAGAGGAACTACCTATGTATAAGGATTAGACGCCATCGCCCACGACACAATCCTTGCATTATTAAATAAGAGTGCTTTAGACTGAAGTAAGCCTTAAATAGATTCACTGAATGGTAAATTGTTAGGGAAATTTCTAAGTTAATATGTCACAGAAATGCCTACCACGCTCATGATCTAATCGAGCTCCTGGTGTCTAAGAATATTTAGAGGGCGAGTGACAAATTATCTAAAGAAAGCTGGTGACCTAATATTTTACAAACCAAAATTCAAACATATTTTAAGGCACCTTAACTGCAAAAGCAAAAGCCAGGCAAGGAGAAAAAATATAGAGAAATCAAGAAACATTAAGCCCATGGATGGATTAGAAATGATAAGCAGTATAGATAAGAAGACGAGGGCAAGAATCGTACCATGTCTGGCCTAAGGAAGTCAGTCCTGCTGAGCACAATGATGGATCCAGACTTGTAGAGCGCGCGCGACGGAGGGGTCCGCGTCCTGGTCGGCAGCGTCGTAGCAGAGGCGCAGGATGTCGGCGTCATCGTCATCTGCTCCACGATGTTCCACCAGACCAGCTTCGACGCGACCGCAGTCGTGGGCTCACCGTTAGTCGCGACAAAACTCACCTTAACCTCCTCCTATAGCACTCCCTTGCCGATGATCGGTACAGGAGGCACTGGAAGCTGGTTCTGTAGAAGATCGGTACAGGTAACATTAGCGCATCAAATGAAGAGTGAAGTTGATGATGTTGTGACATAGATATAGAGATTAACCTGCTACAGCTCATCAAGACATCAACGAATGCATCTGATGTTAGTAGACAACAAGAATATAACCTATTATGCCTTAAACAAATTTCCTCTTTGAAGCCTCATGCTCTTGGTCTCACTACACTGCTAATAAAAACTGAGCCAGGTACTGAACATTCATGATTTATAATCAAACTCCCCGGGACTGGGAGTAGATTTCTATACTGCATAACTGTTGGCTTGGTTCTTGTTCGTTGAATCGCTGTCGCTGGAAAAGTTTAGTTTGACTTATGACCATTCCAAATTGAAAAGAACACATACTTTATCTTCACTACAGATTGAGAAGCAATGGAACCGTATTGGTAATTGGTTATGTGTCATCTACGTCAAAGCGAAGGATGTCCTCAGACTGAAAAAAGTTGAACTAATTAAGGAAGAAGTTTACCTTGATGTTTGGCCTCAAATGGTTGTGCCATCTTTCTCTGTATCGCTTCCCCACTCTTGCTGGCAGCAGTTGTGCTATGTAAGACCACTTCCTCGATCCAAGTTGTTCCACTAATTTTACCAGCGTCCTATCATTTTTTTTCATTAATAGATGGTGAACAAGTCACGACTAACAGTAAACCCTATGCCTTCATGGTAAGGAGAGGGTAATTTTAACAGCAGTGAGAAATTAGAGAAGAGAGGAGAGAGTAACATCTTGATGAAAATGCCCAATATGACTGCTGAAAATGCCCAAACAATCCAAACTGCTTATTCCTTCAAGTCAAATTCGACATGGTGAGGAACTTTCAGAAAGATCTTAGGCAACTGGTCACTGGGATATCTTTGTCATTGGAATATGAGGATACTAATAGTTGCTGACATTAGATGGTTTGACACATTGAACACCACAATATGGGAAAGCCAAGAGAGAACTTGCAGAGGAAGAAATAAATCTACATTTAATCAATTTTATGACTCAGGGCCATGCTGTATCATGGATTCCTAAATTCTATTATCTACACTATGTTGTATATATTTTCATTAAGTTTAGTATGGGGTTTAAAAAAAGAATATAATATTTTATGACCTTCGAATGAACGCAAGATTCACAAAAATTTGCTAGAACCAATATCTTCAGTTTCAATTAAAAATATGTAAAATTACTGTGTTTTAGTACATAACATGAAACAGTACAAATATAAAACTGTATACAAATATAAAACTGTAGCCATTTTTACCTGTAGTAAGCATGTTCTACCATTAATGAGAAGGCGTGTACCAGCAGCCTCTGTCTCTGCATAAATTACATGAAGAAAGATAAAGAGAACTATAGTACCGTGTATTTGCTCCCCTCTATGTTCAGAGTAACAGTTAAATTGACAAGCGAGATGTGCTGCAATGAAGAAAGAAGTTACACAGTTACCAAGATGTTTTAAGTCCAACAACAACAGGTATAATCTGCAATAAGGGCATTTCAGCATATAATATATTATACCTTTGGTGGTATCTGACCTTTGCTGAGATAACCAACATAATTAGTAATAACGCTTGAGCTCCTGCTTGATGCTTCCTATGAAATAAGAAATAAATATTTTATGTCAACAAAGATAGCTGACTTCCGAGCTCAAAAGCAGGTAAGAAATCATGGTTGTAGTCAAACAGGCATACATATAGAGCTCCTCCAACAACTGAGAGGTACCATGGGGGCCTCTCGGCTCTAACACGCATAGCTATTCTGCTGTCAAGCCAACTAGTATGGATCTTATTTTCGTGGTATTCTGTTGCCTGTACAGATGGAAATTAAAAAGTAAATTACACAAAGAGATAAAGAGTATCATGTACAGAAGACCATTTACTATAGAGGTCATCATACATTCCAGAAATCCACTGTGTAATCAACATTTGTGCGTGTCTCTCCACGGATCTGAATCTCTTTCAGCCCAAGTACCATATTGACTGGTGGTCGGTGTTCTGCAAGATTAAAATGTAGTGAAGAACTAAAAGGGGATTGGGGTGGCCTCGCAGCTGACAGGTTGTATGATTACAAGACTCACCCAATATCGACGGGAGAGGGACTCCGCAGTGTGGGTCTCGTCGCGGTTGGCGGCAAAGCAGTTGAGGATCATGAGCTTGGCCTTCCTGATCTGCTCCCTGTCCAGGCACCCCGCGCAATCACCGTTGGAAAACGCCGACAGCACCATGGCCGGCATCTAGAAATCCTCCGACGACGATATGTAATCCTCCTCTTCCGCTCCAGCCACCACAACAGCGGCAGCAGCGCCCGTGAGCGTCGCCACCACGGGAGGGGGTGAGGAGGAGGCCGGCGTCGAAACAGAAAGCGCTGTCGCCGGCACTGTCCCCGACGGGGAGCTCGCGGTAGGCAGCCCCGACGTCTGTTGCGACTGCCCCACTGTGGACGTGAGGTCGTTGGACCGATGCGGCCACCAGATCTTACTCTTGAACAGGCTCTTCATCCCTCCATGACTCCCTACGAGCTCGACGGCTAGGGTTTGCTTGCGTCGGCCGTTTCCGCGTCCCGGTCAGCCAAGGGGAGACAACGACTCGTGACGAGGAAGCGACTGGCGAGGGGTGGAAGCGCGGAGGAGGTGGGGACTGGGGATGGGAGGACGCGGCGTCGAGGGGACGGAGGGGGGCATGCGTGGGCATCGCCGCCATGACGTTGGAATCGCGGGGAGGGAGCGCGCGGGCGGGGGCATGGTTGCGTCGTGTGTGGGAGTCGGAGCCGGAGCCGGAGCCGGGGCGGGGGCAAGGGCGAGGGCGAGGGAGGAGCGCTGGGGGAGGGGCGGCGGCGGCGACGCTGGTGAGATTATCGGGGGGCGGGTAGGCAGGAGGGCGGGCAGCGGGGGCGGACGCGACATGCGGGCGGGGGCGGGGGCGTGGTGTGGATGCCCTCCTTAGGTCCTTATAGAGTAGTAAAGATATATGGAAATCTGTTGCGGTGTAATCATGTGTTATAAGCTCTTGGCTTGGTTTGACAATTAATGAGATGTCTGTACGTACGTATATGTTAACCGTTACTTGGGAGGCGCTCAGTTTGGGCTAGCGTTTGAATTCGTTTTAGTTTTTGATGTTTTAGTGTTTGTTTGGAACAGCTTCATCAACCAAAAAAAGGTAAGATTTATCTGGATCTATTATAGAGCAAAGATTTACCCAGACCCATTATGGAGGAAAAAGCACTAATAGAGGATTCAACTTAATGAAACAACTAAATCATTATGAAACAGCTCCAGTGCTCCACTAGTAGAGTTATAGACAGCTCCACTAGCATGTCCGGATACTGTTGCGGCGTGGACAAGGAATCTCCACGTCTAATTTTTACTATTTCGCTGTCAGTTGTCCCTCTCTGTTCTCGCTTGTCTGAAACGGTCAGAGATAAGTCACGTTGCCCTCTTAAAATTGATCACGATAAAATTTTGGAAGCGGTATTAATACAATCGTTGTGACGGCCTCATTAGTGGCTTCGACGAGGGACTGCTGATTTGAAGTTACCGAATTATCCTCGCCATGAATGAGCTAATTTGAGTGTGTTCGTTGCTCCAGCTCCTGCCGTTCATGGTTCCGGAAACAGGCCGAAAAAGTGGATTATCCAAAAAGAAAAGGAAAAGGATCACAGGCTGGATTACGTGCTGGGAAGGGATGGCTAATAATTATTAAATTATATGCATCAATTCAAAAATTTAAACTAATGCACTCAGTTATATCAAGACTCTCAGCTCTCAGAGGCGAGCAACAATTATTTTATTTAATTATGCTAAACATAATTTAAATTTAGACCTCTACCTTTGATATTATATTAAGTTACATGTACCAATCGGTTCTAACCAAAAGTTCAAGCTAACGAAGAGAGGTAGATAATTTATTTGTACTCTAATAGTAATCACTGTTGTTATTTTTGAACCTCCACAAAGTTGGTTGTGGTATTAGGCTATTCACAGTCTAAATTACCATACTCCAATATCTAAAGATGCCACATAAGATTTCAGTATAATACTGCTAGAAAGGTACATCATTCACAATGTGCAATATCATACTTATATATTTAAACCAGTTAATTGATGTGATGTTGTGTCTATTAGACTGGAAACCAAGCATTATTTTTATGATGTGGACTAAGATATCGTGTCAAAACAATATCTTATACTAGCATATAGTTTGTGATAACGCTACGATCTCGTGGAGGGAAGAGGTTAACTGCGGCGGTGGCGCGAGTGAGGAAAGGGGGTGGCAGAGACACGGAGAGCATGGGAGAGAGAGATGATGGATTATATAAATAATATTGTCCTTTAAATTTGAGTGATTAAGGGAGAGAGGGCTATTCAACGATCTGAACCGTGATTTTAATGGTGTTAAGTCTGAGCGCAATTTGTATGATGGATTTAGTCGATGTTATGTTGTGGAAATGATTTGGTTGGGTGGGTTTTGTAAAATTTAAACTGATGTATTATATAGTGGTAAGATAAGATACAATTTTTTTCTCCCTCTTACTAAATGTCTTACCACATCAGCAAAAAGAAAGGGAGCTCATTAATAAGTATGATACTGCCTATTAGGAATAGCCTTATCGTAGCTTACAGCAAGGGTAGTCATGCTCAGGTAACAGCCAGTTTAAAAGGCTAAAAAGGATGTATTGTATTACAAGCCATATACAGGTTCCGAGGTACTTATGTTGGCTTACATAGAATGCTAATCCAAGAACAAGAGGTATTTATTATTACACGGTCATCTTATTCAAAACCTATTTTTTTTTTTAAAAAAAAAGAGACTTCGATCTAGCTTTACAAATGAAGAGCGGAAGCTCTGAGTAAACCGCCCCTTGGACGCTTGCTAATATAACATCTGACCTTGACAGCAGTCTTGGGGATGAGATCATGAGAAGGTACACTACCTGAATCCTAGTCTTTGCCGAGTGTTGTATTCTTTACCGAGTGCCTTTTGTCGGGCACTCGGCAAAGAAGGCTTTGCCGAGTGCCGCACTCGGCAAAGTTAGGATCTCGGTAAAGAGCCTCTTTACCGAGTGCTGAACACTCGGCATAGGACGACACTCGGCAAAGACAAGTTTGCCGAGTGTCAAACACTCAACAAAGGGGGCTCTCGGCAAAGGGCCGTCAGCGGCCATCCCAAAGCTGACGGCCGTCAGTCTTTGCCGAGAGCCAACGGCTGGCACTCGGCAAAGGCGGCTTTGCCGAGTGTCATCTCTAGACACTCGGCAAAGTATATTTTTATTTTTGTCTCCCAAACTTTTTGTGATATGTTCCTACACTATGTAGACCTACATGTATCATTTGTGGACAATTATAACAGAGTTTTCAATCGTTAGTAGATTTAGTTCGTTTATTTGAAATTCTTCGGAAAATTCAAATTTGAACTGCATGTCACTCGAAACTTAGAAAACCGTGCATGAAAAAATGATATTAATGTTACTTAGCATAAGTTACGACCGATTTCAGAAGCGTACCGGAAACTTCGAGCAACATGCTCACTAAACATGGCCGTGAACTTGGCATCCACATGTTTAAAAATTGTATAAAACACAAACAAAGTCAGAAAATCATGAAACTTGTCCACGTGTCATGATATCATATGTACAGGCTGTGATAAAAATTTTAGAATGTTTGGAGAAAGCTGTGAGACACTATGTGTAGAAACCTAAGAGATCCACATTGAAACTCTATGATTTCATGTGTAGTAAGGCGACGTCTGACGTCACCTACAACCCGGATGACGGGCCCGAGGCCTACACCAACCCCGCCGTCTACAGCCGCCTCCATGACTACACCGCCATGGCGCAGGAGGTCCATCGCCCAGACTATGATCCGAGCACCGAGCCGATCGACACCGATGTGCTCATGAGGGTCGGAGGAGGCAAGAGACATGGGAGGTACTGGATTGCCGACGGGGCAATCGACTCGTCCTCCACTCCCACTCTGTCTCAGGTGAGAGCAAGGAGCACGGGCTCGAGTCCAGCCATACGACCTCGGCACGACAGCTCACAGCATCGCATACAGCAACTCGAGGTTAGTGCTTCTGTAACTCGTCCTTTCTTGAGTTATATACCTTCTCTTTGAGTTACTATAACGTTGGCTTGTAATATTACTGTCGGGGACCATAATTAGGGGTACCCTCAAGGCTCCTAATTCTCAGCTGGTAACCCCCATCAGCATAAAGCTGCAAAGGCCTGATGGGTGCGATCAAGTCAGGGATCAGTCCATTCGAGAAACTCGATCACGCCTCGCCCGAGCCTAGCCTCGGACAAGGGCAGCCGACCCCGGAGGATCTCCGTCTCGCCCGAGGCCCCCCTCCAGCGGCGAACACGTTCCCGGCTCGCCCGAGGCCCTGTCTTCGCCAAGAAGCAACCCCGACCAAATCGCAGGAGCATTTAATGCAAAGGTGGTCTGACACCTTTATCCTGACGCGCGTCCCTCAGCTGACAGAGCCGAAGTGACCGCCGTCACTTCGCCGCTCCACTGACTGGTCTGACAGAAAGACAGCGTCGCCTGCGCCGCTCCGACTGCGGTGCCACTTGACAAAGTGAGGCTGACAGGCAGTCAGGCCCGGCCGCACACCATAGGAAACTCCGCTCCGCCCGACCCAGGGCTCGGACTCGGGCTAAGCCCCGGAAGACGGCGAACTCCGCTCCGCCCGACCTAGGGCTTGGACTCGGGCAAAGCCCCGGAAGATGGCGAACTCCGCTCCGCCCGACCCAGGGCTCGGACTCGGGCAAAGCCCCGGAAGACGGCGAACTCCGCTCCGCCCGACCCAGGGCTCGGACTTGGGCTCAGCCCCAGAAGACGACGAACTCCGCTTCGCCCGACCCCAGGACTCAAATTCCGCCCTGGCCTCAGCCAACGGCCTCCGCCTCGCCCGACCTAGAGGCTCGGACTCGGCCTCGGCCACGGAAGACGGACTCGACCTCGACCTCGGAGGAGCCTCCACATCGCCCAACCTAGGGCGCAGACCGGCCACGTCAACAGGAGGCGCCATCATTACCCTACTCCAAGCTGACTCAGGCTACGGGGACCAAGACCGGCGTCCCATCTGGCTCGCTCCGCCAGGTAGGCGATGATGGCGCCCCGCACGTTCCCTGACGATGGTGGCTCTCGGCCCCCTTACGAAAGCAAGAGGACGTCAGCAAGGACTCGACGGCCCCGACAGCTGTCCCTCCGCCAGGCTCCAGCACTCCTCCGACGGCCACGACATCACACAAACCGGGCGCCAAAATCTCTCCGGCCGCCACGATGGCGTGTACTTAGGGCGCTAGCTCTCCTCCGCTAGACACGTAGCACTCTGCTACACCCCCCATTGTACACCTGGACCCTCTCCTTACGCCTATAAAAGGAAGGGCCAGGGCCCTCTTAGAGGAGGTTGGCCGCACGGGGACGAGGACGGGACGGGCGCCCGCGTGAGGCCGCTCGCTCCTTCCCCCGTGTGGACGCTTGTAACCCCCTACTGCAAGCGCACCCGACCTAGGCGCGGGACGAACGCGAAGGCCGCGGGATTTCCACCTCTCTCACGCCCATCTCCGGCCACCTCACTTCCCCCCTTCGCGCTCGGCCTCACGTCGACCCATCTGGGCTGGGGCACGCGGTGACACTTCACTCGTCGGCTCAGGGACCCCCCGGTCTCGAAACGCCGACAGTTGGCGCGCCAGGTAGGGGCCTGCTGCGTGTTGACGAACAGCTTCCCGTCAAGCTCCAGATGGGTAGTCTCCAGCAACCTCTCTGGCTCGGGACGGTGCTCCGTTTCGGGAGCCTTAAGTTCATGTCCCTCGACGGCAGCTACGACATGATACTCTTTCCACCGCCGGGCGACAGCGATAGTGGCGGCCGACAGTCCGCCCGCCGGCGGCGGGATCGACGACGTCTTCCCCGCGTGGTGGAAGAACAACCTTCAAGCTCGCCTCGTCTTCTTCCCCGTCGATGGAGGAGGAGGAGGCGGGGCAACCAAGGCCAAGCAGGAGGCGGCGCCTCGTCGGCCGTCGAGCGAGTCGACAACGCCAGCACTCCAACGGGGGGCGCGCCGGGCATCGGCCTCATGCTTGAGACGAAGACGAGCGCTGTCTCCCCGCGACACGTCAATCCCGAGCAAACGGACGACGCCAGCACGCTCGCGAAAGGCTTGCTGGGTGTCGCCCTCGTACCTGAGACGACGATGCAGTCAGTCCCCGACGTGACCTCATCACCGCCCGTCGACCAAGAGGTACCGACCGATTCCCATCCCACGCCTCTCGGATTTAGCCTCGACCCGCCTAGCGGCTCCGCTTTGGCGGACGCTTTCGTAGAGGCGAATCCGAGCCCTCTGGGGTTTCGTATGCGGTCACCTTGGGACCGGCTGACGGACGTCTCGACCTACGGGCCCTTCGGGTCCGAGGAAGATGACGAGCCCAGCTTCCATTGGGATTTCTCCGGACTTGGCAACCCCGGTGTCGTGCGGGACCTCATGACCGCATGCGACTACTGCCTTTCCGACTGTTCCGACGGTAGCCGTAGCCTCGGCGACGAGGACTATGGCCTGAGCCGCGAATGTTTCCACGTCGATCTAGGGGGTCCCTCCGAAGGCAACCATCTCGGCATGCCGGAGGACGGTGATCTCCCTAGGCCGGTGCCTCGCGTTGACATCCTGCGGGAGCTAGCTGTGGTCCCCGTTCCGGCGGGGGGTCACGACCCACAACTCGAGCAAATCCGGGGGGTGCAGGCCAGGCTCGACGAGGGAGCAGGAGCGCTTGAGCCAATCCGCCGGGACGTCAGGCAGGCATGGGCGGGCCAATCTCCGGCCGGAGAAATGCGTCATCTACCCCAGGGCCTCCAGCACTGCATCGCCGACGATGTCAGGGTCAGGCCGCCACCCGCATCCAGTGGGGTCGGCCAGAACCTGGCTGCAGCAGCAATGCTCCTCCGCGCGATGCCGGAGCCATCAACCACCGAGGGGCGGCGAATCTAGGGAGAGCTCAAGGATCTCCTGGAAGGCGCCGCGGTCCGGTGGGCCGAGAGCTCCGCCTCCCGAAGGCAGGGGTACCCCTCGGAACACCATGCCGCGACTTCCTGATTCATGCGGGAAGCCTCGGTCTACACCGAGCGCATGCGCAACACAGCGCCTGCGGCCCCGGGTCGCCTCGGCAACGAGCACCATCACCGCGATCGTCGGGCCCACCTCGACGAGAGGGTGCGCCGAGGCTACCACCCCAGGCATGGGGGACGCTACGACAGCGGGGAGGATCAGAGTCCCTCGCCCGAACCACCCGGTCCGCAGGCCTTCAGCCGGGCCATACGACGGGCGCCGTTCCCGACCCGGTTCCGACCCCCGACTACTATCACAAAGTACTCAGGGGAGACGAGACCGGAACTGTGGCTCGCAGACTACCGTCTGGCCTGCCAACTAGGTGGAACGGACGATGAAAACCTCATCATCCGCAACCTCCCCCTGTTCCTCTCCGACACCGCTCGCGCCTGGTTGGAGCACCTGCCTCCGGGGCAGATCTCCAACTGGGACGACCTAGTCCAAGCTTTCGCCGGCAATTTCCAGGGCACGTACGTGCGCCCCGGGAATTCCTGGGACCTCCGAAGCTGCCGACAGCAGCCGGGAGAGTCTCTCTGGGACTACATCCGGCGATTCTCGAAGCAGCGCACCGAGCTGCCCAACATCACCGACTCGGATGTCATCGGCGCGTTCCTCGCCGGCACCACCTGCCGCGACCTGGTGAGCAAGCTGGGTCGCAAGACCCCCACCAGGGCGAGCGAGCTGATGGACATCGCCACCAAGTTCGCCTCTGGCCAGGAGGCGGTCGAGGCTATCTTCTGGAAGGATAAGCAACCCAGGGCCGCCCATCGGAAGATGCCCCCGAGGCGTCAGCTCAGGGCGGCGCCAGGAAGAAGGGCAAGAAGAAGTCGCAAGCGAAACACGACGCCGCCGACGCGGACCTTGTCGCCGCCACCGAGTACAAGAACCCTCGGAAACCCCCAGGAGGTCCCAACCTCTTCGACAAGATGCTCAAGGAGCCGTGCCCCTATCACCAGGGGCCCGTCAAGCACACCCTTGAGGAGTGCGTCATGCTTCGGCGCCACTTCCACAGGGCCGGGCCACCCGCGGAGGGTGGCAGGGCCCACGACGACGACAAGAAGGAGGATCACCAGGCAGGAGAGTTCCCCGAGGTCCGTGACTGCTTCATGATCTACGGCGGGCAAGCGGCGAATGCCTCGGCTTGGCACCGCAAGCAAGAGCGCCGGGAGGTCTGTTCGGTGAAGGTGGCGGCGCCAGTCTACCTAGACTGGTCCGACAAGCCCATCACCTTCGACCAGGCCGACCACCCCGACCATGTGCCGAGCCCGGGGAAATACCCGCTCGTCGTCGACCCCGTCATCGGCGACGTCAGGCTCACCAAGGTCCTCATGGACGGAGGCAGCAGCCTCAACATCATCTACGCCGAGACCCTCGGGCTTCTGCGTATCGATCTGTCCTCGGTTCAGGCGGGCGCTGCGCCTTTCCATGGGATCATCCCTGGGAAGCGCGTCCAGCCCCTCGGACAACTCGATCTTCCCGTCTGCTTCGGAACACCCTCCAACTTCCGAAGGGAGACCCTGACGTTCGAGGTGGTCGGGTTCTGAGGAACCTACCACGTGGTATTGGGGAGGCCCTGCTACGCGAAGTTCATGGCCGTCCCCAACTACACCTACCTCAAGCTCAAGATGCCGGGCCCCAGCGGGGTCATCACCGTCAGCCCCACGTACAAACACGCGTTCGAATGCGACGTGGAGTGCGTGGAGTACGCCGAGGCCCTCGCCGAGTCCGAGGCCCTCATCGCCGACCTGGAGAGCCTCTCTAAGGAGGTGCCAGACGTGAAGCGTCATGCCGGCAACTTCGAGCCAGCGGAGACGGTTAAGTCCGTCCCCCTCGACCCCAGCAGCGACGCCTCCAAGCAAGTCCGGATCGGCTCCGGGCTCGATCCCAAATAGGAAGCAATGCCCGTCGACTTTCTCCATGCGAACGCCGACGTCTTCGCGTGGAGTCCCTCGGACATGCCCGGCATACCGAGGGATGTCGCCGAGCACTCGCTGGACATCCGAGCTGGAGCCCGACCCATCAAGCAGCCTCTACGCCGATTCAACGAGGAAAAGCGCAGAGCCATAAGCGAGGAGATCCACAAGCTAATGGCGGCAGGGTTCATCAAAGAGGTATTCCATCCCGAATGGCTTGCCAACCCTGTGCTTGTGAGAAAGAAAGGGGGGAAATGGCGGATGTGTGTAGACTACACTGGTCTGAACAAAGCATGTCCGAAGGTTCCCTACCCTCTGCCTCGCATCGATCAGATCGTGGATTCCACTACTGGGTGCAAAACCCTGTCTTTCCTCGATGCCTACTCAGGGTATCATCAAATCAGGATGAAAGAGTCCGACCAGCTCGCGACTTCTTTCATCACACCCTTCGGCATGTACTGCTATGTCACCATGCCGTTCGGCCTGAGGAATGCGGGCGCGACGTACCAGCGGTGCATGAACCATGTGTTCGGCGAACACATTGGCCGCACGGTCGAGGCCTACGTCGATGACATCGTAGTCAAGACGAGGAAAGCCTCCGACCTCCTTTCCGACCTTGAAGTGACATTCCGATGTCTCAAGGCGAAAGGCGTGAAGCTCAATCCCGAAAAGTGTGTCTTCGGGGTCCCGAGGCATGCTCTTGGGGTTCATCGTCTCCGAGCGGGGCATCGAAGCCAACCCGGAGAAGATCGCAGCCATCACCAGCATGGGGCCCATCAAGGACTTGAAAGGCGTACAGAGGGTCATGGGATGTCTCGCGGCCCTGAGCCGCTTCATCTCACGCCTCGGCGAAAGAGGTCTACCCCTGTACCGCCTCTTAAGGAAGGCCGAGCGCTTCACTTGGACCCCTGAGGCCGAGGAAGCCCTCGGGAACCTGAAGGCGCTCCTCATGAAGGCGCCTATCCTGGTGCCCCCAGCTGCCGGAGAAGCCGTCTTGGTCTACGTCGCCGCGACCACTCAGGTGGTTAGCGCCGCGATTGTGGTCGAGAGGCAAGAACAGGGGCATGCATTGCCCGTTTAGAGGCCAGTCTACTTCGTCAGCGAGGTACTGTCCGAAACCAAAATCTGCTACCCACAAATTCAGAAGCTGCTGTACGCGGTGATCCTGACACGGCGGAAGTTGCGACACTACTTCGAGTCTCATCCGGTAACTGTGGTGTCATCCTTCCCCCTGGGGGAGATCATCCATTGCCGAGAGGCCTCGGGTAGGGTTGCAAAGTGGGCGGTGGAAATCTTGGGCAAAACAATCTCGTTCGCCCCTTGGAAGGCCATCAAATCCCAGGTCTTGGCGGACTTCGTGGCTGAACGGGTCGACACCCAGCTACCAACAGCTCCGATCCAACCGGAGCTCTGGATCATGTTCTTCGATGGGTCGCTGATGAAGACAGGAGCCGGCGCAGGCCTACTTTTCATCTCGCCCCTCGGGAAGCACCTACGCTACGTGCTACGCCTCCACTTCCCGGCGTCCAACAATGTAGCTGAGTACGAGGCTCTGGTCAACGGGTTGCGGATTGCCGTCGAGCTAGGGGTTCGACGCCTCGACGCTCGCGGTGACTCGCAGCTCGTCATCGACCAAGTCATGAAGAACTCCCACTACCGCGACCCGAAGATGGAGGCCTACTGCGATGAGGTTCGGCGCCTGGAAGACAAGTTCTACGGGCTCGAGCTCAACCACATCGCTCGGCGCTACAACGAGACTGCGGACGAGCTGGCTAAAATAGCCTCGGGGCGAACAACGGTTCCCCCGGACGTCTTCTCCCGAGATCTGCATCAACCCTCCGTCAAGATCGATGACGCGCCCGAGCCTGAGGCACCCTCGGCCCAGCCCGAGGTACCCTCGGCACGGTCCGAGGCACCCTCGGCTCGGCCCGAGGCACCCTCGGTTCGGCCCGAGGCACCCTCGGCCCCCGAGGGCGAAACACTGCGCGTCGAGGGGGAGCAAAGCGGGGTCACGCCTGATCAAAACTGGCAGACCCCGTACCTGCAATATCTCCACCAAGGAGAGCTACCCCTTGACCGAGCCGAAGCTCGGCGGTTGGCGCGGCGCGCCAAGTCGTTCGTCTTGCTGGGAGAAGGGAAGGAGCTCTACCACCGCAGCCCTTCAGGCATCCTCCAGCGATGCATCTCCACCACCGAAGGTCAGGAACTCCTCCGAGAAATACACTCGGGGGCTTGCGGCCACCACGCAGCACCTCGAGCCCTTGTCGGAAATGCTTTCCGACAAGGTTTCTACTGGCCAACGGCGGTGGCCGACGCCACTAGAATTGTCCGCGCCTGCGAAGGGTGTCAGTTCTATGCAAGGCAGACCCACCTGCCCACTCAGGCTCTACAGACGATACCCCTCACATGGCCTTTTGTTGTGTGGGGTCTGGACCTCGTCGGCCCCTTGCAGAAGGCACCCGGGGGCTACACGCACCTGTTGGTCGCCATCGACAAATTTTCCAAGTGGATCGAGGTCCGACCCCTGAACCGCATCAGGTCTGAGCAGGTGGTGGCGTTCTTCACCAACATCATCCATCGTTTCGGGGTCCTGAACTCCATCATCACCGACAACGGCACCCAGTTCACCGACAGAAAGTTCCTGGACTTCTGCGAGGATCACCACATCCGGGTGGACTGGGCCGCCGTGGCTCATCCCATGACGAATGGGCAAGTAGAGCGTGCCAACGGCATGATTCTACAAGGACTCAAGCCTCGGATTTACAACGACCTCAACAAGTTCGGCAAGCGATGGATGAAGGAACTCCCCTCGGTGGTCTGGAGCCTGAGAACGACACCGAGCCGAGCCACGGGCTTCACGCCGTTCTTTCTAGTCTATGGGGCCGAGGCCATCTTGCCCACAGACCTGGAATACGGTTCCCCGAGGACGAGGGCCTATGACGACCAAAGCAACCAAGCTAGTCGAGAAGACTCGCTGGACCAGCTGGAAGAGGCTCGGGACAAGGCCTTACTACACTCGGCACGGTACCAGCAGTCCATGCGACGCTACCACGCCCGAGGGGTCCGGTCCCGAGACCTCCAGGTGGGCGACCTGGTGCTTCGGCTGCGACAAGACGCCCGAGGTCGACACAAGCTCACGCCCCCCTGGGAGGGGCCGTTCGTCATCGCCAAAGTTCTAAAACCCGGAACATACAAGCTAGCCAACAGTCAAGGCGAGGTCTACAGCAACGCTTGGAACATCCAACAACTACGTCGCTTCTACCCTTAAGATGTTTTCAAGTTGTTCATATACCTCGCTCTCACGCAAAGTTTAGTCATCAAGGAAGGGTCAGCCTTGCCTCAGCAAAGCCCGACCCTCCCTCGGGGGCTAAAAGGGGGGAACCCCCTCTGCGTCGAAATTTTCCTCGAAAAAAGATCTTTTCCACCGGAATGTCTTTCGTGCTTTTCGACTACTTCAAAAGTGGATCCTGAAAACGACGGAGCACACATAAGCAGCCAAGGCTGACCGAGCCGAGGGACTCCTACGCCTCCGGGATACGGATACCTCACTCATCACCTTCTGCCATAAGTAACTCACGTTCGGATAAGTGATTCCGCGGACCGAACAAGTCTTCACGTTCGGAAGCTCTTCTGCCGGAGCGATTCTTCGAGCCTTCTCGACTGCGTCGGTGACAGAACCCCATGGACGGGTAAGAGTGCGCGTAAGCGGCAAGGTCGACCGAGCCGAGGGACTCCTACGCCTCCGGGATACGGATACCTCACTCATCACCTTCCGTGAGAAGTAACTCTCGCTCGCACAAACAGTTCTGTTACCGACAAAAAAGTCCAGATACTCGAAACAAGAGGAAAGGAGACGCGGCTTTACAATACGGCGAGGGTGTGTTTCGGCCTCGGCGGCCGCAGAAAACACACGCTACAAGATAATCCGATCCTGCAGGCTCGGATCTTGACGGCTAAAGGGAGCAGCAGCACCCTCGGTGTCGACAACACCTCTGGCGAGGTCCGACCTAGCCTCGGACAGCGACGCGGTCCAAGGGTCTCCGCTCTGAAGGACAACGTCATCACCAAGCCCAGGCCATCGCCGCTAGGGTCTTCTCTAAGAATCCGGCCCGAGCAGGCGGCTCGGCCGGTCACCCCGAGGCCTCGGCAGGTCAATTCCGGCGTCGATCCCGCTAACGGACGACCCGGCCAGGCTTCGGCCGACCTGGTCTTCTTTTCGAGCCAACTATGCCTCTGTTCGCGCTGGCGTCGCTACCCCTGGCCTCGACTCATCGAAGAGCGGCTGAGTGTTTCCTCTAACTAAGCAAGGGAAGCCTCGGACAACAAGGCTGACCGAGCCGAGGGACTCCTACGCCTCCGGGATACGGATACCTCACTCGTCACCTTTACACGGGGCGACTCACGCTTGGTGAAGCGGTTCAGACAACCAATAGGTACGAGCAACCCCACGCGATTGGGGGGCCTGCGGAGCAACAGAAGGCCGATGGGTGGCTCGCCGTCGCCCGTTCCGGCAGCAGCAACGATGACCTCCGCCCTGGGCGGCGAAGCAGCTTCAGCAGCGGCTTCCGGGCGGGCGCTACGGCACGGGGGCTCTCGTTCACCGAGGACGAGAACCAGCCATTCAGGCCGGAAGACGGAGGCCCAGGGGTGCGGGCGGAGTTGGCAATCTCATTGACAGAGAAGCCTTCTCCGGCTGCCACCACCTCAGCACCGCGCCAGCGGGCGCCAGACGCCTCAAAGCGCACCGGCAGGTCCTCGCCCTCGCGGAGCCGCCCAGAACAAGAGCGCCGCCCTCGCGGCACACGACGTGCTGGGCGAACCACTGATGCGGCTGTCGGCGCGAGGAAGGCCTGGACATGGCCGGCCCGCACGCGGCGCAACCATCGTCCGGGCGGAGGACGGAATGCTGCACCCTGGCTGAGCAGCGGCGGTCTGCCTATCCCGGCATGCCTGGGGGAAGCCTCCGCGGAGCTGGGAGACGCCTTTCTCCCCTAGACGCCGGGGGAAGAAAAGGGTTACCGACCCACACGGAGGCGGCCTCCCGACTCGCCTCACCCTCCGCCCCAGCAAGGGTGATGAAGATCCTTAAAGCTGAGGGCGGGGCAGAGGCAGCAGCCCGGTCCGCTTCTCCCCACCATCAAGCTGGTGGTCACCATCTTGGGTGACCGCCGGCGGAGGGGTGCGACCGGGCTGCATGATGAAAATCCTTGAAGCCGAACGACGGCTGAAAGGTACCAACTCCCGCAGAGTTGCGTTCCTCCAACGACGAAGCGGAAAGACAGCGGATGTCCCCCATCCGGGGGCTTGGAAGATGGAAAGACACGATGCATAAGGGAGCGCGAAGACACGGTCGCCTTCCAAGAGGGTCACCCTCCTTTTAAAGGCGACTCTCCCTACTTGTGTCCCCAGCCGTCGTGGGCTGAGTCTTCTCCAACACGCTCCAAGGCCCTCCCCCTACGGCGCGGGGGCTGGGTCCCACACGTCATGCAAGCCGGCCCAGAGCAGAAGAAGCCAAACCGTCGTGCGCAGTGCGTGCAACCGCCCAGCGGTTACAAGCGGCTCTCCACTTTTGCCCAGACCAGCGGGCAGCCGTGCAGGCGGCATGCAACCACGCCAAGTGGGCGCGCTTCTCCGACTCCCAACACGCCCGGCATGGAGGCCCAAACCCACGCGTCATGCAACCGGCGTGCCGAATGCTTCGTGCATGCAACTGCACCGCCACCTGCGCCACCACCGCGCCTCCTCGACTGCGGAACCAATACCGCGACTCGAGGCGACCCAGCGCACGACCCAGCGGCTCCAGCCTGGCACGACGGTCAATGCGGCCGAAAATGGGCCGGCAGTAATGGCAGTGGCAGGCGGGCAGGAGCAGCGGTCACGTCGTCAGCCAAGCTTACGTCCCATCCGGGGGCAGCGAGAGAACCCTCTCTCACGGCATGAAGACAACGCGCCCGTGTTCCGTTCCTCGAACGGCTCGCGCACGCGCAACGGCTGCCCTGCGAACCACTCGCCCCGTCGCATTAACTCCACGGCGGGACAGGCGGCGCCTCTGGCAGGAGAAGCGAGCGACGCTTCGCCTTCGCCATAATGACCGCGTCAAAAAAGGTACGCCGCGCCGTTCGGTTTCGTATCCTTTTCCTTTTTTCCTCTTTCTCTCTCTTGCAACAGGGACCGGGAAAGGGGGATACCCCGAAAGGGATCCTTCCCTGTGAAGGAACCAGGCTCCGAGCCTCCCTACTGATCAGAGGTTCGAAGGCTGGCCCCTCGGAAGGGTTCAACAGCCGCCTCAGAGCACGTGGGCTCCACACCCAATACTGGTCAGAGGTTCAAAGGCCGGCCCCTCGGAAGGGTTCAACGGCCGCCTCAGGCTACTCGGGCTCCGCGCCCACTACTGATCAGGGGTTCGAAGGCTGGCCCCCGAAGGGTTCACAGCCGCCTCAGACACATAGCGAGGGATGACCATGGGTACGTTCGATACATAACCAAGGCTCGGGCTGCGCTCCCGAGGTACCCTAGGACATTTCCGAGACCAGCGGGAACGATCTTGTAACGGAATCCCATCGGAGGGAGGCATTGAGCCCTCGGACCCCGTCACCAGGGGACCGGGTCCGGCAGATCACCCGTAGGTACTTTTGGGTGCGCCTCTGGGCCCCTAGCCGACCCCTAACGAATGGGGCACGGACGTCCGCTCGGATCACCCGCCTGCAGCTCACCGGAGACACCATGTTCGGCGCCCACCGAGGGCAACATGGCGCTCTCCCCCCTCCTCCTTGCGGAAAGGCGACGCAGGGGCGTATGTAAAAAGTCGAGTCTATCCCCGATCGCCCTCTCGCCCTGTGCAGAGGCTCGGGGGCTGCTCTCGCAAACCCGGCTCCGGCCAAACCGTTGACAGCGTCAACATACCAGCCCGAGAACTTGGGACCCGACCGTACACCCGGGCTACGGCCAGCTCGCATGAGGGAACGACCAGACCAGCTGAAGCATTGCGCGAGGCGTTAAGACCTCGGAGGAGTCAAACCACTCCTCCAAGGCCTCGGGGGCTACACCCGGCGGGTGCGCTCGCGCGCACCCACCGGAACAAAACGCAACCGAGAAAGGCTGGTCCCCTTGCAAAAAAGTGCGACGAAAGCCTCCAAGCGAGTGCTAACACTCCCTTCGAGGCTCGGGGGCTACTGTCGGGGACCATAATTAGGGGTACCCTCAAGGCTCCTAATTCTCAGCTGGTAACCCCCATCAGCATAAAGCTGCAAAGGCCTGATGGGTGCGATCAAGTCAGGGATCGGTCCATTCGAGGGACTCGATCACGCCTCGCCCGAGCCTAGCCTCGGACAAGGGCAGCCGACCCCGGAGGATCTCCGCCTCGCCCGAGGCCCCCCTCCAGCGGCGAACACGTTCCCGGCTCGCCCGAGGCCCTGTCTTCGCCAAGAAGCAACCCCGACCAAATCGCAGGAGCATTTAATGCAAAGGTGGCCTGACACCTTTATCCTGACGCGCGTCCCTCAGCTGACAGAGCCGAAGTGACCGCCGTCACTTCGCCGCTCCATTGACCGGTCTGACAGAAAGACAGCGCCGCCTGCGCCGCTCCGACTGCGGTGCCACTTGACAGAGTGAGGCTGACAGGCAGTCAGGCCCGGCCGCACACCATAGGAAACTCCACTCCGCCCGACCCAGGGCTCGGACTCAGGCTAAGCCCCGGAAGACGGCGAACTCCGCTCCGCCCGACCCAGGGCTCGGACTCGGGCAAAGCCCCGGAAGACGGCAAACTCCGCTCCGCCCGACCCAGGGCTCGGACTTGGGCTCAGCCCCGGAAGACGGCGAACTCCGCTTCGCCCGACCCCAGGACTCAAATTCCGCCCTGGCCTCAGCCAACGGCCTCCGCCTCGCCCGACCTAGAGGCTCGGACTCGGCCTCGGCCACGGAAGACGGACTCGACCTCAACCTCGGAGGAGCCTCCACATTGCCGAACCTAGGCCGCAGACCGGCCACGTCAAGAGGAGGCGCCATCATTACCCTACTCCAAGCTAACTCAGGCTACGGGGAACAAGACCGGCGTCCCATCTGGCTCGCTCCGCCAGATAGGCGATGATGGCGCCCCGCACGTTCCCTGACGTTGGCGGCTCTCGGCCCCCTTACGAAAGCAAGAGGACGTCAGCAAGGACTCGACGGCCCCGACAGCTGTCCCTCCGCCAGGCTCCAGCACTCCTCCGACGGCCACGACATCACACAAACCGGGCGCCAAAATCTCTCCGGCCGCCACGATGGCGTGTACTTAGGGCGCTAGCTCTCCTCCGCTAGACACGTAGCACTCTGCTACACCCCCCATTGTACACCTGGACCCTCTCCTTACGCCTATAAAAGGAAGGGCCAGGGCCCTCTTAGAGGAGGTTGGCCGCACGGGGACGAGGACGGGACGGGCACCCGCGTGAGGCCGCTCGCTCCTTCCCCCGTGTGGACGCTTGTAACCCCCTACTGCAAGCGCACCCGACCTGGGCGCGGGACGAACGCGAAGGCCGCGGGATTTCCACCTCTCTCACGCCCATCTCCGGCCACCTCACTTCCCCCCTTCGCGCTCGGCCTCGCGTCGACCCATCTGGGCTGAGGCACGCGGCGACACTTCACTCGTCGGCTCAGGGACCCCCCGGTCTCGAAACGCTGACAATTACAGACCCAACTAGAAGAAGAGAGGAGGGAACGTCAAGAGATGGAGGCGAGGATAATGGCGGAGCGGGCGGCGGCTGATCAGAGGATGGCGGAGATGTTCCAGTACATGCAGAGCCTTGGCGCCGCACAGGGCATCCCTCCGCCACCTCCATTGTTCTGTCCAGTTGACCCTACTCTCTTCCACACTCCTGTGAGTATCAAAATTGTAGTTAGATGTTTGTAATGCATCTGGTATAACACATGCAATCTCTTCTTTGTGCAGGGCCAATCTGGGGCGGCATCCAACAACCCTCCGGAAGGGTTCAGCCCAACGCAGCCCCGGTCAAACCGCCCACCTCCATGAGTGTTGTGTTTTCATTGTTTTAGACTTCAGAACTTATGTATAATACTTATGTCTGTGTTTGATACTTATGTGAGAGCTTGCGACGTTTGAGACTTATGTTTGTGTTTAATACTTGTGTTGAACACTTATGTTTGTGATGAATATTTATGTTTGTGGTGACGGTTTTATGTTTGTGTTGGCTATTTATGTCTGTGATGATATCTGTGATGTATATATGTGATATATATGTGATATCTGCTGTTTGTGTGGATGGAATACAAAAAACAAATTAAAAAGGCATATATTGGTCACTTTGCCGAGTGTTACACTCGGCAAAGAGGCTCTTTGCCGAGTGTCTGGGTCATAACACTCGGCAAAGAGCACAGACCTGGGCACCGGCTTAGGTTCTTTGCCGAGTGTTATGTCTCAGGCACTCGGCAAAGACGACCTCTTTGCCGAGTGCCGCACAGAACACTCGGCAAAGAACCTAAGCCCACGCGACACTTAATAAAGATGGGTTTTTTGCCGAGTGCTGCCTGGAAGACACTCAGCAAAGCTAACTTCTTTGCCGAGTGTCACAAGGGACACTCGGCAAAGCCGCCGTCTCCGTCACCCGGCGCCGTAACGGCCGCTTTTCTTTGCCGAGTGCTGTCTGACACTCGGCAAAGATCTTTACCGAGTGCCCGAGAAAAAGCTCTCGGCAAAGAAGGCTTTACCGATGCACTGTTCGCCGAGCCTTTCTTTGCCGAGTGTAACACTCGGCAAAGCATTTGCCGAGTGTTTTCAAGGATTCGCCGAGTGCTTCAGGCACTCGGCAAAGCGATTGATTCCGGTAGTGGTAGATCAAGAAAGGGAGAAATTTGGAGCGGATGGGCGTGAAAACGGCGGGCCACTTGCGCAGAGGTCGACTGTTTCTAGCAGTTATCTGATCTACCAGGCCCCGGTGACCACTGGCTCAGCTCCTGACGTACCACTTGCCCGTCCCGTTGCTTTCTCCTCGTGTGAAAGGGTAAGGAACGGCCAGTGCTGTGCTGTGCAGCCGCCAAATGCTCGCTGCTGATGCATGCATTCGCCGCCGTGGCTGCGTGGCAGGTTTGGCTTGGCTACCCCCGTTCAGAAAACAAAGCATGGAGATGAAGCGATAGCCGTGAGCGAGGCGATAGAGACGAGAAAGTGATCATGAACTAAGAAGCTGAGCTGCACCACTACTTGTGTAGAGACTAGAGACTGGGACGAGATAAACCATGCTGCCATAGAATCATCTCCACAGCACTCCTATACATATGTACAGGCACGGCCCGGGTGAATCATACACTAGTCACCTGAAACCGCGACTGGCCTAGGAAAGCTAGCTACCTAGCTAAAAAGTTCACTACTGCAAGTTGTTCACGTACTAAGCAAACTGCAAGCTCCGGCGCTCAAAGAGCTAGTGGTGTGGCACCACTGGGCGCGGCTCACACATGTTCTCCTCTATCAGTCTATCGGCGGGAGCATGCGGTGCCTCCCAGTCCCAGCGTCTCGGCGCGCGCCGCCGCGCCACTGCAGCTCCCGGCCCGTAGCTCGCTTCTGAGCTCGGCCATCCTGGCCTTGCGCACCCGCGCGCTCTGCGCCTTCATCAGCCTCGCCACCAGCGCCTCCGCGTCCTTCCTCTCCATCACGATCCTCACCGCCAGCACCTTGCCGGACGCGGCCGCGCCGTCGCCACCACCCGCCCGCAGAGCTCGTCCCGCACGCGTCGTTTCCTCCTCAACGTCGCCGTCCTGCTTGCGCGCCGTGCCCACCACGCGGCTCGGCGTGGCAGGAGGCGCCGCCTCGGTGACGGCAACGTTCTCGGAGCGCCTGCGCCTGCGCCCGGTCCCGGCGCCCCTCCTGCCGCCGGTGGCCTCGCGGGGCACGCGCGGCGGCACGGTGTTGCCCATGTGCGTGCGTGCGTGGAGCGGCACTGGCCAAGTGAGTGCGTGGTTACTAGGGAGTGACACGAGATTGTGGGTGGTGTTCGCAACTCGGATGGTTCCTCGGCCGTGCTTTAACTATTTGTAGCGCGTCACGAAGCGGATGACTTGTTCAGACAAGGGTAAAAGGGACGTGTTCGCAGCGCGGCACGGATAAGTTCCCTCGCTATCGTCGTGCTCCACCTCCACCTCCACGGGCGAACGGAAGCGCGGGAACTAAAGGCCTGTTTGATTGAGACCATCTTAGGCCTTGATTGAAAAATTTTATGAAAGTTAACTCTTTTTTAGATTGAAACTCACTTTTAATTTATTCGTTTACACCAATCCAGCTCTAAATTAGTATAGATTAGATCACAATCCATATCCTAAAATAATCTATGTCTACATAATTTTTTATTCGATTAAACAAATCATAGATTATAACCTAATGGTTTATGAATTTTTTAAACTATGGAAACATAGATTCTATCCATAGCTCATAACTTAAGGGTTTGAGAATTTTTTAAACTATAAAAGATATGGATTCTATCCATAGCTCATTAGGTATGGAACAAAACCATAAAGATATTGCACAAATATATATTAGAATCCATGGATCAATAGAATAACTAGTTTTAAGTGATACATAGATTAAATGATAGATTTAATCTTACCATGTGATTAGGTGTGGGGTATGAATTTACCCAATCCAGACCCGGATTAAAGGGTTGTTTGGTTCGATTCCTAACTTGTCATATTTTGCCTAACTTTTCTGTCTAAGATTAATTCTTCAATTCGAACGACTAACCTTAGACAAAGTGTGGCACAATTAGCCACGAACCAAAGAGGTCATAAATCTATGGTGAAATTTTATCCTTGTAACTGAAAGGGAAATGTGCCCTTGGGCCATTTCTAAGTATTTTGGTAATTGAGTGCCAACACAAGTGCTTAAGTGTCAATCTATGCCAATTGATGGACAAAGTGCAAATCAAGAGTAAAGGTATGTTTCTAAGACTTAGTACATTGTTTTAGAGACTAATGTATTGTGTCTAAGTGCTAGAAACAGGAAAAGACCAATTTGGATAAGACTTGGCTATGCAGCCAAGACTCTGCGCAGTCTGGGTGCACCGGACCGTTCGGTGGTGCACCGGACAGTGTCCGGTGCGCTAGGCTGGCGACTGTCAACTGGCTGCTCTCGGGAAGCGATTAACGGTGTACGGCTATAAATCACCGGACTGTCCGGTGGTGCACCAGACTGTCCGGTGAGCCATTCACAAGCGAAGTCGTCGCTCTCGGGAAGCGATTAACGACGTACGGCTATAATTCACCGGACTGTCCGGTGAGCCAACGGTCAGCCGGGCCAACGGTCGGCCGAGGATTCCGCGCGTGACGCGTGGCCGAGCCAACGGTCACAAGGGGGCACCGGACTGTCCTGTGTGCACCGGACAGTGTCCGGTGCGCCAACGGCTCTGGATCTCCAACGGTCGGCTGCACTACAGAAGGAAAGAAATCCGCACCGGACTGTCCGGTGCGCCAGTCGACTGAAGGCAAGAATTGCCTTCCTGGAATGCTCTCAACGGCTCCTAGCGTCCTTGGGGCTATAAAAGGGACCCCTAGGCACATGGAGGAGAACATCAAGCATTCTCTAAGCATTTCTAAGCACCAAGACTTCAATTCCGCGCATTCGATTCTTTGTGATAGCAACTAGAGCTCCGTTTGAGTAGAGAACTCTTTGAATTGTGTTGAGAGCTCGTGTTGTGACTTGTGTGCGTGTGTTGCTCTGATTTTGTGTCTTGTGTGCGTTGCTCATCCCATCCTTACTTCCGTGCTTCTTTGTGAACATCTTTGTAAGGGCGAGAGACTCCAAGTTGTGGAGATTCCTCGCAAGCGGGATATAGTAAAGTGAAAGCAAAACAACGTGGTATTCAAGTAGGTCTTTGGACTGCTTGAGAGGGGTTGAGTGCAACCCTCGTCCATTGGGACGCCACAACGTGAAGTAGGCAAGTATTGGACTTGGCCGAACCACGAGATAAACCACTGTGCCATCTCTGTGTTGATCTCTTTGTGGTTATTGTGTTTTGCTAAGACTCCTCTCTAGCCACTTGGCCTTATTGTGCTAACTCCTAATCAAGTTTTTGTGGCACTAAGTTTCAAGTTTTACAGGATCACCTATTCACCCCCCCCTCTAGGTGCTCTCAATTGGTATCAAAGCCGTTCTCATCACGTGAGGGACTAATCGCCCGAAGAGATGGATCCTAAGGGCAAGGGGATGGTGGTCAACGATAAGAAGAAGGAGTCCTTCGTCAATGATCCAAAGGATGACAAGCCTACTGACTCAGGGTCGGGCTACAAAAGAAAAGACGGGAAGAAGAAGAAAACGAGGCGCATCAAGGAGATCATCTACTACGACGACAACGACGAGTCCTCTTCTTCTCAAAAGGACAACGACGACAACGACTACAAGAAAAAGAAAACGGTCAATTCGAACTTTTCTTTTGATTACTCTCGTATTCCGCAAAGTACCAATGCTCATTTACTCTCCATTCCACTTGGTAAACCTCCTCACTTTGATGGAGAGGACTACGGATTTTGGAGTCACAAAATGCGTAGTCACTTGTTCTCTCTCCATCCAAGCATATGGGAGATAGTAGAGAGTGGAATGAAATTTGATAGTACTGATAGTCCCATGTTCATTAATGAGCAAATTCACAAAAATGCACAAGCTACTACTGTTCTTCTAGCTTCATTGTGCAGGGACGAATACCATAAGGTGAGCGGCTTGGATAACGCCAAGCAGATTTGGGACACCCTCAAGATCTCACATGAGGGGAACGACGTCACCATGCTCACCAAGATGGAGTTGGTGGAGGGCGAACTTGGGAGATTCGCAATGATCAGGGGGGAGGAGCCAACCCAAACGTACAACCGGCTCAAGACCCTCGTCAACAAAATAAGGAGCTATGGAAGCACGCGATGGACGGACCACGACGTCGTTCGCCTAATGCTAAGGTCTTTTACCATCCTTGATCCATATCTTGTGAACAATATTCGTGAGAATCCTAGGTACACCAAGATGTCGCCCGAGGAGATACTTGGAAAGTTCGTAAGCGGGCGGATGATGATCAAGGAGGCTAGATACGTTGATGATGTGTTGAATGGCCCAATCCAAGAGCCTCAAACCATTGCTCTCAAAGCAACGAGGAGCAAGGAGGCGCTACCTAGCAAGGTGGCGCAAGTTGAGGTGGCCGGGCTTAGTGATGAAGAAATGGCCCTCATCATCAAGCGTTTCAAGACGGCGCTAAAGGGTCGCAAGGGGCATCCCAACAAGAACAAGACAAAGGGGAAGCACTCATGCTTCAAATGTGGTAAGATTGGTCATTTTATCGCTAATTGTCCCGATAATGATAGTGACCAGGAACAAGGGAACAAGAGGGAAAAGAAGAAGACTTACAAGAAGGCTAAGGGCGAGGCACACCTTGGCAAGGAGTGGGACTCGGATTGTTCGTCGTCCGACTGTGACAACGAAGGACTCGCCGCCACTGCCTTCAACAAATCGTTCCTCTTCCCCAACGAGCATCACACCTGCCTCATGGCAAGGGAAAAGAAGGTAAGCACTCGTGATACTAGTACTTACGCTTCCTCAAGTGATGAAGAATCTAGCGATGATGAAATAGACTATTCATGTTTATTCAAGGGCCTAGATAGAACTAAGGTTGATAAGGTTAATGAATTAATTGATGCCTTGAATGATAAGAATAGGTTATTAGAAAAGCAAGAGGATCTTTTATATGAAGAACATGATAAGTTTGTAGAGGCACAAAAATCCCTTGCTTTAGAAATTAAAAGGAATGAAATGCTCTCTTGTGAATTGTCTACATGCCATGACTCTATTGCTAGCTTAAAGAGCATAAATGATTATTTGAATGCTAAGTTAGAAATAGCTAATAAATCAACATCTTGTGTAGAACATGTTGCAATTTGTAATAGGTGTAAAGATTTTAATGTTGATGCTTGTAGTGAACACCTAGTTTCCATTTCTAAATTGAATAATGAAGTGGCTAGTCTTAATGCCCAACCTAAGACTAGCAAGAGTGAATTTGATAAAATAAAATTTGCAAGGGATGCCTACACGATTGGTAGACACCCCTCAATTAAGGATGGTCTTGGCTTCAAGAGGGAAGTCAAGAACTTAACAAGCCATAAGGCTTCCATCTCCGCCAAGGAGAAAGGGAAGGCCCCTATGGCTAGTAGTACTCGAAAGAACCATGCTTTCATGTATCATGATAAGGGATATTCCAGGAATGCTTATAGAAGTTATGATGCTTTTGATTCTCATGCCATGTTTGCTTCTAGTTCTTCTATTATGCATGATAGAAATTTAGCTAGGAAAAATTCTATGCCTAGAAGAAATGTTGTTCATGTTCCTAGAAAAGTAAACAATGAACCTTTTACAATTTTTCATACTTGCAATGCTTCCTTTGCTATTTGTAGAAAGGATAAGAAGGTGATTGCTAGGAAGTTAGGGGCAAGATGCAAGGGAGATAAAACTTGCATTTGGGTCCCTAAGACCATTGTGACTAACCTTGTAGGACCCAACAAGAGTTGGGTACCTAAAACCCAAGCCTAAATTTGCCTTGCAGGTTTATGCATCCAGGGGTTCAAGCTGGATTATCGACAGCGGATGCACAAACCACATGACGGGGGAGAATAAGATGTTCACCTCCTACGTCAAGAACAAAGATTCCCAAGACTCAATCATATTCGGTGACGGGAATCAAGGTAAGGTGAAAGGGTTAGGAAAAATAGCTATTTCATCCGAGCACTCCATTTCCAATGTGTTTTTAGTTGAGTCGCTTGGATATAACTTGTTGTCTGTAAGTCAGCTTTGTAATATGGGATATAACTGCTTATTCACAAATGTAGATGTGTCTGTCTTTAGAAGGAGTGATGGTTCATTAGCGTTTAAGGGTGTATTAGACGGCAAACTCTATTTAGTTGATTTCGCAAAAGAAGAGGCCGGTCTAGATGCATGCTTAATTGCTAAGACTAGCATGGGCTGGCTGTGGCATCGCCGTTTAGCTCATGTGGGGATGAAGAACCTTCACAAACTTCTAAAGGGAGAACACATGATAGGTCTAACTAATGTAACTTTCGAAAAAGATAGACCTTGTGCAGCTTGTCAAGCAGGTAAACAGGTGGGAAGCTCTCATCATACCAAAAATGTGATGACCACATCACGACCTTTGGAGTTGCTTCATATGGATCTCTTCGGACCCGTCGCCTATCTAAGCATAGGAGGAAGTAAGTATGGTCTTGTTATAGTTGATGATTTTTCCCGCTTCACTTGGGTATTCTTTTTGCAGGATAAATCTGAAACCCAAGGGACCCTCAAGCGCTTCCTAAGAAGAGCTCAAAATGAGTTTGAGCTCAAGGTGAAGAAGATAAGGAGCGACAACGGGTCTGAGTTCAAGAACCTTCAAGTGGAGGAGTACCTTGAGGAGGAAGGGATCAAACACGAGTTCTCCGCTCCCTACACACCACAGCAAAATGGTGTGGTAGAGAGGAAGAACAGGACGCTCATAGACATGGCGAGGACGATGCTTGGAGAGTTCAAGACCCCGGAGCGGTTTTGGTCGGAAGCCGTGAACACGGCTTGCCACGCCATCAACCGGGTCTACCTTCACCGCCTCCTCAAGAAGACTTCGTATGAGCTTCTGACCGGTAACAAACCCAATGTGTCTTACTTTCGTGTATTTGGGAGCAAATGCTATATTCTAGTGAAGAAAGGTAGAAATTCTAAGTTTGCTCCCAAAGCTGTAGAAGAGTTTTTGTTAGGTTATGACTCAAATACAAAGGCGTATAGGGTCTTCAACAAATCATCGGGTTTGGTTGAAGTCTCTAGCGACGTTGTATTTGATGAGACTAATGGCTCTCCAAGAGAGCAAGTTGTTGATCTTGATGATGTAGATGAAGGAGACGTTCCAACGGCCGCAATACGCACCATGGCGATTGGCGATGTGCGACCACAGGAACTCGAGGAGCAAGATCAACCTTCTTCCTCAACGATGGTGCATCCCCCAACTCAAGACGATGAACAGGTTCATCAAGAGGAGGCATGTGATCAAGGGGGAGCACAGGATGTCCAAGTTGAAGAGGAAGAAGCACCTCAGGCCCCTCCAACCCAAGTTCGAGCGACGATTCAAAGGAATCATCCCGTCGACCAAATTTTGGGTGACATTAGCAAGGGAGTAACTACTCGGTCTAGATTAGTTAATTTTTGTGAGCATTACTCCTTTGTCTCTTCTATTGAGCCTTTCAGGGTAGAAGAGGCCTTGCTAGATCCGGACTGGGTGTTGGCCATGCAAGAAGAGCTCAACAATTTCAAGAGAAATGAAGTTTGGACACTAGTGCCTCGTCCCAAGCAAAATGTTGTGGGAACCAAGTGGGTGTTCCGCAACAAACAAGACGAGCACGGGGTGGTGACAAGGAACAAGGTTCGACTTGTGGCAAAAGGTTATGCCCAAGTCGCAGGTTTGGACTTTGAGGAGACTTTTGCTCCTGTGGCTAGGCTAGAGTCCATTCGTATTTTGCTAGCATATGCCGCTCACCATTCTTTCAGGTTGTTCCAAATGGATGTGAAGAGCGCTTTCCTCAACGGGCCAATCAAGGAGGAGGTGTACGTGGAGCAACCCCCTGGCTTCGAGGATGAACGGTACCCCGACCACGTATGTAAGCTCTCTAAGGTGCTCTATGGACTTAAGCAAGCCCCAAGAGCACGGTATGAATGCCTTAGAGACTTTTAAATTGCTAATGCTTTCGAGGTTGGGAAAGCCGATCCAACTTTATTCACTAAGACTTGTGATGGTGATTTATTTGTGTGCCAAATTTATATCGATGACATAATATTTGGTTCTACTAACCAAAAGTCTTGTGAAGAGTTTAGCAGGGTGATGACTCAGAAATTCGAGATGTCGATGATGGGCGAGTTGAACTACTTCCTTGGGTTCCAAGTGAAGCAACTCAAGGACGGCACCTTCATCTCCCAAACGAAATACACGCAAGACTTGCTAAAGCGGTTTGGAATGAAGGACGCCAAGCCCGCAAAGACTCCGATGGGAACTGACGGACACGTCGACCTCAACAAAGGAGGTAAGTCCGTTGACCAAAAAGCATACCGGTCCATGATAGGTTCTTTGCTTTATTTATGTGCTAGTAGACCGGATATTATGCTTAGTGTATGCATGTGTGCTAGATTTCAATCCGATCCAAGGGGGTGTCACTTAGTGGATGTGAAGCGAATTCTTAGATATTTAGTCGCTACGCCTTGCTTCGGGATCTGGTATCCAAAGGGGTCTACCTTTGACTTAATTGGATATTCAGACTCCGATTATGCTGGATGTAAGGTCGATAGGAAGAGTACATCAGGGACGTGCCAATTCTTAGGAAGGTCCCTGGTGTCATGGAGTTCTAAGAAACAAACTTCCGTTGCCCTATCCACCGCTGAGGCCGAGTATGTTGCCGCAGGATAGTGTTGCGTGCAACTACTTTGGATGAGGCAAACCCTCCGGGACTTTGGCTACAATCTGAGCAAAGTCCCACTCCTATGTGACAATGAGAGTGCTATCCGCATAGCGGATAATCCTATTGAGCACAGCCGCACAAAGCACATTGACATCCGGCATCACTTTTTGAGAGACCACCAGCAAAAGGGAGATATCGAAGTGTTTTATATTAACACCGAAAACCAGCTAGCCGATATCTTTACCAAGCCTTTAGATGAGAAGACCTTTTCCAGGCTGCGTAGTGAGCTAAATGTCTTAGATTCGCAGAACTTGGATTGATGTGTAGCATACATGTGTATTATGCTTTGATCATGTTCTCTTATGCATTTTGTTTATTTATAGTGCTCAAGTTGTACAAACTCCCCCCGGACCTCAAAAGTCCATGTGTGAGTGATGCACATATTTAGGGGGAGATGTGCTACAACTTGACCCTTTGAGACTAACCATGTGTTTTGAGCTGGCTTGATTTAGCCTCAAAGGTGGATTGAAAGGGAAAGGTGGACTTGGACCATGCAAGACTTCCACTGCACTCCGATGAGAGGGTAACTTACTCCAAGTCCATCTCAATATCCTTATTGCCTTTGTACTCTTATTTGAAGATTTTTGTGAGGCAATGGGGTTTTCGGGCCAAGATTGATCCCGTTTTGGTGCTTGATGCCAAAGGGGGAGAAAATAAGGCCAAAGCAATAAATGGATCAGCTACCACTTGAGAATTTTGAAAATAGTAGAATAAAGCTTTTGGTTTGTCAAAACTCCCTTGTTGTCTCTTTTGTCAAAAGTTGGCTTCTTGTGGGGAGAATAGTTGATTATGGGAAAAAATAGTAGAATAAAGCTTTTGGTTTGTCAAAACTCCCTTGTTGTCTCTTTTGTCAAAAGTTGGCTTCTTGTGGGGAGAATAGTTGATTATGGGAAAAAGGGGGAGTTTTTGAAATCTTTGATCAATTTCTCTTGGAACAACTCTCTTTATGTCTCAACAAGTGTGTTTGACTTAGAGATAGGAAATTGAGGTTGATTTGCAAAAACAAAACCAAGTGGTGTTAGAGAATGATCCAAATATGCCAAATTTGAATCAAAACAAATTTGTGTTTTCATTTGCATTGATGTTGCACTTCTTTAGTTGTTTTTTGTTGTGTTGGCATAAATCACCAAAAAGGGGGAGATTGAAAGGGAAATGTGCCCTTGGGCCATTTCTAAGTATTTTGGTGATTGAGTGCCAACACAAGTGCTTAAGTGTCAATCTATGCCAATTGATGGACAAAGTGCAAATCAAGAGTAAAGGTATGTTTCTAAGACTTAGTACATTGTTTTATAGACTAATGTATTGTGTCTAAGTGCTAGAAACAGGAAAAGACCAATTTGGATAAGACTTGGCTATGCAGCCAAGACTCTGCGCAATCTGGGTGCACCGGACTGTTCGGTGGTGCACCGGACAGTGTCCGGTGCGCCAGACTGGCGATTGTCAACTGGCTGCTCTCGGGAAGCGATTAACGGCGTACGACTATAAATCACCGGACTGTCCGGTGGTGCACCGGACTGTCCGGTGGTGCACCGGACTGTCTGGTGAGCCATTCACAGGCGAAGTCGTCGCTCTCGGGAAGCGATTAATGGCGTACGGCTATAATTCACCGGACTGTCCGGTGAGGCACCAGACTGTCCGGTGAGCCAACGGTCAGCCGGGCCAACGGTCGGCCGAGGATTCCGCGCGTGACGCGTGGCCGAGCCAACGGTCACAAGGGGGCACCGGACTGTCCTGTGTGCACCGGACAGTGTCCGGTGTGCCAACGGCTCTGGATCTCCAACGGTCGGCTGCGCCATAGAAAGAAAGAAATCCGCACCGGACAGTGTCCGGTGGTGTACCGGACTGTCCGGTGCGCCAGTCGACTGAAGTCAAGAATTGCCTTCCTGGAATGCTTTCAACGGCTCCTAGCGGCTTTGGGGCTATAAAAGGGACCCCTAGGCGCATGGAGGAGAACATCAATCATTCTCTAAGCATTTCTAAGCACCAAAACTTCAATTCCGCGCATTCGATTATTTGTGATAGCAACTAGAGCTCCGTTTGAGTAGAGAACTCTTTGAATTGTGTTGAGAGCTCGTGTTGTGACTTGTGTGCGTGTGTTGCTCTGATTTTGTGTCTTGTGTGCGTTGCTCATTCCATCCTTACTTCCGTGCTTCTTTGTGAACATCTTTGTAAGGGCGAGAGACTCCAAGTTGTGGAGATTCCTCGCAAGCGGGATATAGTAAAGTGAAAGCAAAACAACGTGGTATTCAAGTAGGTCTTTGGACTGCTTGAGAGAGGTTGAGTGCAACCCTCGTCCGTTGGGACGCCACAACGTGGAGTAGGCAAGTATTGGACTTGGCAAAAAGTCCGAACCATGGGATAAACCACTGTGCCATCTCTGTGTTGATCTCTTTGTGGTTATTGTGTTTTGCTAAGACTCATCTCTAGCCACTTGACCTTATTGTGCTAACTCCTAATCAAGTTTTTGTGATACTAAGTTTTAAGTTTTAAAGGATCACCTATTCACCCCTACTAGGTGCTCTCAGTAACCGAACAAGAACTTAATACCACACAATCTATATAAATTAAGAGCAAAATGAATAAGTCCATAGCTTCAGACACAGTCGGACGTCTGTAATCAAAATAAATTGGCAGGCTGCGTTATGGAAAGCTCTCTGGCTTAGAACCAAACCGCCTAATAAATCACGGACTAGCATAGCTATACTTCGTCGTTGTTAAGAAATGCTTTTTAGGTGTGTATAAGAAAAATCACTATATTCATTCCTTGTTTTAAACGGTCTCGAATAAGTTTTTTTTTCGGAACAATGATAGATAACACGTGTTCTAGAGCCAACGTTAGTGCGGCTTATTTGCATCGTTGGTAACTGTATATTGTCATGATCTAGGATTTATAAAAAGCCTGGGCTATGTCCAACAAAAAAACAATTGTATATACAATTATTATATACAATTATTTTAGATTTACTAATCTAAAATATGTTACTTAAAATATTTTTGAGATTTTATATTATATTTTGGAGAGCGATTTTACGTTTATGGTCAGGCTCGACGAGCCGACTCACGAGCGAGCCGAGCCGAGCCGAGCCAACTTTTCAGACTCGCTAGAGGACGAGCCGGCTCATTGCTTGACTGAGCCCCAGGAAGTTGATTGATACCATGTGCGACACGTATGGTCAGGCTCGGCTCGTTTCTACCCCTACGCGCGACATTACATTGGACACGTCATGTGCGTGCCTACAATCTACTCAAGTTTTAGCACCGGCACAAAATAGAGCCTGGGCACACGCTCGCCCCGCCCCAGAGCTGGATCGATCCGCCGCCTCTGATTATCATATGTTGCTACATAAAGCCAAGAAGGGGCGAAGCTAGGTTACTAACTGTGGATGCAAATGCACCCCCATAAAATATAATTTCTATAGATTCAGTTAAAATTTCACCGTATATGTAATTCTTAAAAAAGCCTTATCCATCCTCAATTCTAATGTAGCTTCGCCACTAAAGCCAAGTGAATTTAAATACCTTTGCCATTTACCAATTGTTTGGTCATGGCCTCATGGACTTATGGCCACGACTATGCCAAGGTTCTCAGAATCAAAGGTACCCTAAATACCAAGTCTACAACATAATTAATGTACACGTGTTTTGTTTTGGGGGTGTTGTGAGGATTCTATCCTTGGTTTTTAGGATGAAATGGCTCCACATCTCGTATTCGGTTGGGGTGACTGAACTAAGGTGTTGTTTGGTTGGCAACTGCAAATACAAACGGTAACGCCATTGAATTACACCGCGACTAAAAACAAAAACAATATAGGCATCATGTTACTGAGCTCGTTTGGTTAATTGGTTCTGTTCAGCAATTGGTTAGTTGGTTCTTCGACAGCGGGTGGCTTCTTCAACCTTCAGCGGCGGCCGGCCACGTGAAGATGCAGAACACGGCTGGGATGAATAAAGGGAGGGAGAGGAGTACCCGCCACAGTCGTGTGATCGTGTCACGCCACAGGGATGTAGGATGTTCATGCTCTCCTTAGTTCTCCCTTATCGGAACGAGTCTGGGCTTCCACGCGTCCCGGCACGGGCTCGGGCTCGCGCCGCCGGCGCTGTCCCCGGCCCGGAACTCGCCCTTGAGCTCGGCCATCCGAGCCTTGCGCTCCCGCTTGCTTAGCGCGTTCAGCCTCGCCACCAGCGCCTCCGCATCCTTCCTCTTCAACACGATCTTCATCGTCACCACCGCGGCGGCGTCAGACCCGACGCCGCCCGCCCACGATAGTCCTCCCGCACGAGCAGGCGGACGCCCCGGCCTCGGCCGCGTCGTTTTGTCCTGCCGCTCGAGCTTGACGCCGTCCCGCTGCTTGAGCGTTGTGACTGTCAGGCGTCTCGGCGCGGCATCCGGAGCCGCCGACGCCTCGGTGACGAAGCTCTTGGGACGCCTCCCCCTGGCCGTGCCGGCCTATGCGCGGCGTCACGGTCACGGTGTTGCCCATGTCTGTGCGTGCAGCGGACTGACTGGCGGCCAGGTGATTGGCTGTTAGCCTGTTACGGAGTGAGAGTCAGATGGCCAAACGGGCCGCCCGGTCCGGGCTCGGGTCCGGCCCACAGGCATGGTTAGAAAACCGGGCTGGATCGTTTAAGCAAGTGAGCTTAACTTTTTGTTCAAGCCCAGTCCGTAGAGGGTCTAAACGGATCGGGCCGGCCCATTCAGCACGAAAAAAAACGGGCCGAAAGCGGGCTATGCGGGCCGATAAGCACGGTTTAGTGTAAAAAAGCGGGTTTAACGGGCTTAAAATTAAACGGGCCGTGCTGAGCTAGCCCACCGTGTCTAGTTTTCTGTCCAAGCCTGACCCACTTATTCGTGCCGTACCGGCCCGGGCCCATATAGAACCGGGCTCGGATCAGACCCAAACAGCGGGCTTTGTGCCGGGCTCGCGGGCCTCGTGTTTATTGATAATCTATAGTGAGACGAGACGAGGAGGAGGAAAGGGATCTGGTGACTGATGGTGCGCACTGGACAGCAGGTGTGGTTAGAGATGGCCAAACGGGCCGCCCGGCCCGGCCCGGGCCCGGTGAAGCCCGGCCAAAAACCGGGCCGGGCCTGCTGAGCCAGCGGGCTTAATTTTCTGTCCAAGCCCGGCCCGCAGCGGGCCTAAACGGGCCGGGCCGACCCGTTTAGCACGAAAAAACGGGCCGAAAAGTGGGCTAAACGGGCCGGTAAGCACGTTTTAGTGTAAAAATAACGGGCTTAACGGGCTTAGAGGTAAACGGGCCGTGCCGGGTTAGCTCGCCGTGCCTAGTTTTCTGTCCAAGCCCGCCCGCTCCCGGGCTCGAACCAGGCCCAAAAAGCGGGTTTCGTGCCGGGCTCACGTGGCTCGTGCTTTTTGGCCATCTATAGGTGTGGTGGTGCTCGGGTGCTGCGGGCCCGGGTGGACTCCATATAAGTGCGCGCCCGTGCGTTGTAGCGTGGCGGAGGGGGAGGACTCGTTCAGCCTGGGTAAAAAGGACGTGCGCAGCCCGCCGTGTAGACCTGGGCTCCTTCCTAGCGGTCCACGGTCACTGAACTATGAATCTATGATTTGAGGGTTCTCTCCTTCCGTCGTCTTTTGAGGTGCACCTGGAGTGCAGTGGTGAGTTGTCTGGCCGGAGCGCTGGCTGTGGCTCGAGACCGTGAACGACGGGGCGGAATTCACGCGTTTCGCCTCGATTCGATTCGAGTTGAGCTTTTGACCACATGTGAATGACTACTGGTTAGGCCTTGTTTGATAAAGAAGGATTAAAGTGGATTGAGGTGTATTTTAGGGATTGAAAGGGAAATTAGTTCATATTACACTTCAACACACCTTAGAGCATCTCCAACAATGCCTCAAACTAGTGCCTCAAATTGAAATATAGGGCTCTACACAGGAAAAAACACTCCAACAGTGCCTCAATTCAACAAATTTTGTTAAAAAACTATAGGGCACTCTCTCAAGTGCCTCAAATATACTACACCGTAGTGGGCTGCCCTATAATCTAGATTTGAGGCTTTACTGTTGGAGCGGGGTGTTTTATTGGTGCCCTAAATTCTATAAAATTTACTTATTTTTAAATTATAAGGCATTTTTATAGGTCACGTTGTTGAAGATGCTCTTATACCACTTCAATCCACTTTAATCCAAGATTACCCAAACAAGCTCTTAGTGGTTCGGAAAATCTGAAGGCAACTGAACTGATCGACCGTGGGGACGACGACGCATTGAGTTAGCCGTGAAGGGATCTGTGCTACGCTTTTCATTCAAAAATTCAATGGTTCACGAATCGGAGGCACGATTAACACGCCGCGGAACTATCCAAAATCCAACACACCTAGTATAATAAACCAACAAAGGTGTGTTCATATTCGTATAAGAGACCGTTCATTTGCATAGGAATAAATCCAGATTCGTTCCAGCTAATCAAAATTTTATATAAATTAGAGAAGTAATTCGGCTAAAAATTATTTCAGATCTCCAAAAACCGAACAGAACCTAAGAGCAACTCCAATAGTTATGTAAATTTTAGCTCTCTAAATCATAGATTTAAGAAGTTGCTAAATATCTTTTGGAGTAAAAAAATGTGAGTTCTCCAATAGTTCTCTAAATATAGGTTGTAATTTTGTGTTGTATATCCATATAAAAAATAAGTCACAAAAACTATATAATGCAGTCAACATTTTTGTTTAGGGAGTTGTTAAATGGTTGCCAAATGTAGAGAGAAAATGAGGTTAGATGACAAGTTCTTAAATTTAGAAAGTTTGTTTAGAGAACTGTTGGAGAATAGTTTTTATGTTAACTACCTAAATTATTGATTTAGGAAGTCTTTTAGAGAACTACTGGAGGTGCTCTAAGTGACCGAAACCGAGACTCGGCCTCATATACAGACTGGTGGCTCAGTCGCGCTTGCACACACACAGAAAATAACCGACATATCACCCGACAAATTTACATCTATTTAAGAAAGGGGAAACTGTACATTATTTGGACTACAAAACCACATGCAGCAGACATGCAAAACATACTAAATGGAGAAGAAAAAAAAAAGAGACAATAGCCACCAAAACTTTCAACTGTTTATCTATCGTCAAAAAAATATAGAAGGGCTTTCATTCCTTAATGAGCCCGGATTTCTCTGTTTCTTTTAGACAACTACAAGAACGGTGTTTGCTGTGTGGAACCCACAGGATACACTGACAAACGTAAAACTTGCTCCAGTTTATGCTACTATGCCGCAACCGGCTGAACGAGCCCTGTCCCGGAGGGAGTGCTGTCGCCTGTAGCAGCAGCATTCTGATCATACCTTGACAAGTACTTGTCTACCGCTGCAGCAGCCTGCCGTCCCTCCGTGATGGCCCAAACCACCAGTGATTGTCCACGTCTGCAGTCCCCGGCGGCAAACACACCATCGACACTGGTAGCGAAGTCTCCAAACTGCGCTTTGAAGTTTGATCTGTTGTCCTTCTCCAAACCCAATTTCTCAGCTATTGTCTGCAGGGAAGAAAAGACGGTTTAATTGACGGACTCTACTACTTTAGGCACTAGAACAAGGGTACTAACCGCTTCAGGACCCAAGAATCCCATAGCTAGGAGGACGAGATCAGCCTCAATAATCTCTTCTGATCCTTCCATCTCCTTGAGTTGAAATCTTCCATCTACTTTCTCCCACTTCACACGCACTACCTCAAGGGCCTTCACCTTGCCATTTCCATCGCCAATAAAACGCTTTGTCAAGACTTCGTAAGTTCTTGGATCCTTTCCAAACTTGGTAGCAGCTTCTTGATGCCCATAGTCAACACGGAAAATTCTTGGCCACTAAAAGCAAAAGGCCAAGCTGGAAATAAGGATAAATGCAGTACTCTAAAAAGTGTGATAACTGCAAAGGGAGACACATACCTGGGGCCATGGGTTGTCAGCAGCTCTAGTGCTTGGTGGTTTTGACAGGAGTTCAAGATTTACAAGGCTGGTGCAACCATGCCTAATAGATGTGCCAATGCAATCTGTGCCTGTATCACCTCCACCAATAACCACCACCTTTTTCCCACGGGCGGAGATATATTTACCATCCTCCAGGTTGCTGTCGAGTAAACTTTTCGTATTTGCATGGAGAAATTCCATTGCAAAATGAACTCCAGATAGCTCGCGTCCAGGGATGGTGAGATCTCTGTTAAAGACATCCCCATAGGTCAAAATACAGCACAACTATTTGAAGTATATGTTAAATCGTGTCTTTTGTAGTTACAAATGATATACCATCTGTGTCTTAACAAACAAATACACAGGTAGTATCAACCAAAATTTATCTGGTGCCTTTAGTCTGTTACCTCGGTTTTGTTGCTCCACAAGCCAAAATAACTGCATCATTTTCAGAACGTAGACGTTCAATCGAGTACAAAGGATCACTACCAACATTGGCATTCACCACAAATGTGACACCCTCTTCAGCCATTAAATTAACACGGCGCTGGACAACGCCAATCTTGTCTGTCTTCATGTTTGGCACACCATACATCATTAAACCTCCAATTCGATCTGCACGTTCGAACACAGTTACGAAGTGGCCCATTTTATTTAGTTGATCTGCAGCAGCCAAACCAGATGGTCCACTGCCAACAATGGCCACCTTCCTTCTGTAATAAGATCATTTCAATGTTAATGAGCATAACCGAGGTACTACCTAGTAATGAAATTAAAATGCAAACACGGATAAAAATAAATGAATAGTTTAAAAACTTTAAAGTACATACCCTGTTCTTTGAAGTGGAGGTCGTGGAATCATCCATCCCTCTTCAAAACCTTTGTCTATGATTGCACATTCTATACTTTTGATAGACACCGGATTCTCAATAATCCCAAGAACACATGACCCCTCACAAGGAGCAGGGCAAACTCGTCCAGTGAATTCAGGGAAGTTGTTTGTCTCAAGTAGTCGATCCAATGCTTCGCGCCATCTGTTCTGGTGAACTAATTCATTGAATTCTGGGATTTTATTTCCAAGAGGACAACCAGCACCTGAGCTTTCCTGTGAAAGTAAAACAAAAATGTTGAAAAAAGAGTTCCAAAATCTTATCATCAGCAGATAAGAAAAGGAACAAACAAGTTGCATCACAATTCAAAGAAGCACTGTAGGGAAACAACAACTTCAATTTAGCATCAAGAAAATGTATCCATCTTAACAGGGCGTACTCAGTGTCGTAGGCTTCCCGCACTGTGCGGGGTCTAGGGAATGGTATCTTTAAGCGCCAAGCCTTACCCGCATAATATGCAGAGGCTGAGGCTCGAACCCGGGACCTTCCGGTTACAGACGGTAGGCTCTACCGCTGCACCAGGCCCGCCCTTCTTAACCATAATGGAAAAGGATAATTTAATTTGAATAAATATGATAATAAACAGAAAAAATAGAAATATCACCTGATGACAGAAAGGAGTGCCACAGTCCATGCAACGAGCAGATTGTGTATTTAATAGTGGACCAGGTGTAGATTCGATTGCAACTTCCTTCCAATCTCTAACACGCTCTTTTGGATCTCTGTATGAAATACTCTCTCGCTCATATGTAATAAAGCCCCTGTACTTTTTGGCATTGGCAACATGTGTTGGTCGGCTTGCTGACTGATCAGGTTGTACTTTCTGTACATGAAAGTTGATACAAGTAGTCAATGAAAGCTTCCAAGAACTGAAATTATATTATTAGCTGTTTCTGATGGATAAAAGTTTGTGCAACTAGTTCTCTATTAAATGAATATGAAATCATAACTAAACTAGAAATGTTTAGGTATGATGAATTAATAGTTTACAATAGCTAAGTAAGAATTCGTGATATGAAAAGTGAAACAAAGTTGCCACTTGAAAATGTGTCTCACCTTAGTTGTCACAGAAATTCCATTTGCCATCTTAGGCTCCTTTGCATGCTTAGCAACAGCCTTTTCCACCTTCATGCTTTCTAGAACCCTCTTATAGTCCCTTGGATATACTTTTACAAATTTTGGAAGAAGGTTATCAAAATCGGAGAGTATATCTCTAGCCAAAACACTCTCGGTGTTGCGACGATGTTGCTCAATCATCATTTTCAATGTGATGATGTCATCCTCTTCCTCCACATGATATAGATCAACTAACTCATTGTTGCAGCGAGCACTGAATTTCCCATCAACATCATAAACATAGGCAATGCCTCCACTCATGCCAGCAGCAAAGTTCCGCCCTGTTTTTCCGAGGATAACAACAGTGCCTCCAGTCATGTACTCACACCCGTGATCTCCAATTCCTTCAACCACTGCTTGAGCACCTGAGTTGCGAACACAAAATCTTTCTGCTGCCATACCATTGAAATATGCCTCTCCCATGGTAGCACCATACAGAGCCACATTACCAATGACAATATTGTCCTCTGGACTAAAAGAACTGTTCCTTGGTGGGTACACAACAATTTTTCCACCAGATAATCCTTTACCAACATAATCATTGCTGTCTCCTTCCAGTTCAAGAGTGATTCCAGGACAAAGAAAAGCGCCAAAACTTTGACCAGCACTTCCAGTAAACTTCACATGAATTGTACCAGCAGGCAATCCATTCATGTGATAACGTTTTGTGACTTGATGACTGAGCATAGTTCCAACTGCTCGATTCGTGTTCTGGATTGGAGTCTCAATGAAAACACGAACTTGCTTTTCAATAGCAGTTCTTGACAGATCTATTAGTTTGTTATCTAATGCCATGTCTAGGCCATGGTCTTGCTTCTCAACACAGTACTGAGCAACACCTGGACGAATCTCTGAAGCTGGTTTCAAGATTAGTGAGAGATCAATGTTCTCAAGTTTCTCATTACTCTTCACTACTTCTGGATCAACCTCAAGCATATCAGAACGTCCAACCATTTCAGTAATGGTGCGGAACCCAAGGTTTGCCATGATTTCTCTTAGCTCCTCAGCAAGCATGAAGAAAAAGTTGATGACATGCTCTGGTTCTCCAGCAAACTTTTCTCGAAGCACTGGGTCTTGAGTAGCTATACCAACAGGACAAGTGTTCATGTGGCATTTTCGCATCATAATACAGCCAAGTGTAATCAGTGGGGCAGTGCTGAAACCAAATTCCTCTGCCCCAAGCAAGCAAGCAACAGCAACATCTCTACCAGTCTTCAACTGTCCATCTGTTTGCAGGACAGCTCGACCACGAAGCCCATTTGCTACTAGAGTTTGATGTGTCTCAGCCAACCCAAGTTCCCATGGAAGTCCAGCATTCTTGATACCGGTCCATCTTGAAGCTCCAGTGCCACCATCATGGCCAGATATAAGAACATGGTCTGCATGTCCTTTTACAACACCACTAGCAACAACTCCCACACCAGCCTCAGAAACTAGTTTGACACTGATGCGGGCTCCAGGATTTGAATTCTGCACGGGCAAGAATATCACTGTCACTGAACAGCATTTAGAAGTTGGAGATTCATAAACATACATGCAAGTTCAGCAGTAAAAGGTAGCAAGAGTTGACATCACAGCAGGTGATCCATGAATATTTGTCGAATATTTGTCGCCCGCTAGTTCATTTTTGAACTAAAACGCGACAAATAAAAAAGAACGGATCAACGGAGGGAGTATTATATTAAGACCAATAAGAGGACTTCGGAGGTTGATAAGGAGTGTAAAAAATTAAATTGAGACAGCGGCAACAATCAGCGAGCCATGGATCTTGTGGGTACAGAAAACAGCATTACTCTATTTACAATTTATACCTTAAGGTCATGTATAAGCTGCGCAAGATCCTCAATCGAATAAATATCATGATGCGGAGGTGGACTGATCAGTCCTACACCAGCTGTGGAGTGTCTTGTGACAGCAATGTCACCAATAACCTTGTGGCCTGGAAGTTCACCACCTTCACCAGGCTTGGCACCCTATAGAAATTTAAGGTGAAAAATACAGTAAATCCAAAATGAAATATGGAAGACCCATGTTCTTTCAACAGGATGTAATTCATTTTAATGGCTGCATAGTGCATAGTACCTGAGCCATTTTTATCTGCAGCTCATCTGCATTAGTCAGGTAATAGCTGGAAACTCCAAACCGTCCACTGGCAACTTGCTTGATTGCACTTCGTCTTGGATTCATTGAGCCATCAGGAAGTGGTTCCATCCGAGAGGGCTGTTCCCCTCCCTCACCTTCACAGATATATAAAAGCAAGCGCATTTGGGAATAAGTGTATTTAATATTAAGATCTAGAACTAGCCTCCCCATGCTGTTGTCTTAAAAATAATAATAATACTCATGTTCCTGAACTACAATATAAGACACAAATTAAAGGGGTTTATAATCGAAAAGGAACATTGCATGCAGCAGGCTGCAGGATGAAAAATAACTATTCAAGTACTTCTATTAAACCCCAGATTTATAGCAGTTGTCCTCATCAGTTATGCACTATCGTTTTAAAATTATATAAAAGAAAAAACTTACCCTGCAATAAATTATAACAGCAAATCAGTATGATATGTTTTCAAAAGCTAGTATTCAACATAAACAAGAAGATGGGTTACCAGAGGGGATAGGTTTACCTAGAAAGAGGAGATGTGCAATGAATAATTTACTTTAATTTGATAGCAAACACTTTACTATAGTTTTAAACGTGATTGTGTCTAAAATGTTGAGTACAGACTACAGAGGACAGGCTGATGTGATTCATGTTTCAGGAAAAGAATAGCACATCACTCTTACAAAAACTACAAATTGGTCCATACATATTACATATTTCAGATGGTTTTTCATGGAGCTAATATGCCCAAAAAACAATAATTCCTCCACATTTATAACGGAGAAATGCCACGTATGGATGAGAAACATACCTGTATTAGATTTTCCTCCAAGTTTGTTCATGGCAATAGCAAGGGCAGTATGTGCTTCTAATGAAATAGAACCATAACTCATCGCTCCAGTACAAAAGCGTTTCACTATCTCACTTGCAGGTTCAACCTCATCCAAAGATATCTTGTCAGAAACATGTTTAAATTTCAGCATGCCACGTAGATTGCACGCCTTATTGAGCTCCTGAATTCGTTTCGAATATTCCTTGTATGCTGCCCGGCTGTTGACTCTAGCTGCTTCCTGTAACTTTCCCATTGCAAGTGGGTCGTTGAGATGAATTTCACCATTTTTTCTCCAGTGGTAATCCCCTGGGTTAGGAAGTGCCTTTGCATCTGCACTGCCAGCTGGAAGGGCTCTTGATGGGAAAGCTAACTCATGAAGACGGAGAGCATCTCGTGCAAGCATTTCAAATGTTGCACCCTCAATTCTGCTAGGTGTGCCTTCGAAACACTTGCCAACCACTTCAGAAGAAAGACCAAGAGCTTCAAAAATTTGTGCACCTTTGTAGGATGCAAGGGTGGATATTCCCATCTTTGCAAGAACTTTCATCATTCCATAGTTAGAAGCATAGAAATACTTCGCCACCAGCTCTTCCTTTGAGTAAGGTTGTCCATCTCCATTAGGAGTAATCTTGCCGTCATTCTGTAAGCACCAAATTGCTTCAATAGCCAAATAAGGGCATATAGCATCAGCGCCAAATCCAACCAGGGTGCAGAAATGGTGCACTTCACGAGGTTCAGCTGACTCAACCAACAATCCTATGCGTGTCCTCTCAAGATTTGCAACAAGGTGCTGATGCACTGCTCCCACTGCTAAGAGAGAACTGGCAGCAACACGGTCTGAGGAAAATCCTGCATAACAAAGTTCAGCAAACAAACAAAGTGAGATCTCCATGGTGCTAAACTTTGATGGACTGTCATAAGAATTGAATTGTGTAAAGTAGGAGCTATTCTCAAGCTAAATGAAAAGGAACAAACAAGTTATGGTACATTGTGCAAATGAAAATAGCAACAGATAGTATACTGGAAGATGTCTGTGAGCTATAACAAATTTGTACAATGCATTTAACTCATATGTGGGGAAGTTTAATTGACTATTGGGTGATTGGTATAATCATATATGGTATATAAGATGTGGAATAAAAATAGAGAATAGACTAGCATAGATAAATTATAACCTCTATCTGAGAGAACCAAAATAGTGTATCCCTCGCGTATGGCTTTACGAGCTTCAGCACAAATTCTGTTCAAAGTCTCTTCCAAGCCCTTCCTTCCAGACTTTTTTGGATAAGTTATGTCAAGCACTTTGCTTCGCCAACCTCGATAATTCATCTTTTTAATAGCCTCCATTTCATCAATAGAAACCAAGGGACCTTTAAGTGCAAGGCGGTTGCATTGTTTTTCAGTTGTTTCCAACAAGTCACCTTCTGGGCCAATCATACACTCCATAGATGTAACAATTTTCTCTCTAATAGGGTCAATCGGAGGGTTTGTAACTTGTGCAAACATCTGCTTGAAGTACTCAAAAGTCAACTTCTCCCTGTTTGACATCACCGCAAGTGGTGTATCGTTTCCCATGGAACCAAGAGCTTCCACTCCATCCTTAGCCATTGGCAGTAGCAACATCTCGAGGGCTTCCACCGTGTACCTGGAGTACATCAGTTAACCATCAGCAAAACTTGAAATGCCAGCAGAATAGAATAAATCTCTTGCTTACCCGAAGGCCTTCAGTTGAGTCAAAATCCCACTGATACCAACATGGTCTATGTTCTCATTCTTTTGCTGCACCAAATTATAAGAGTCATAAGTGTTACATTACTTATGTTTTGCCAAGTTACCACCAGTAATGTTGGTGCATGGTAATGACTTACTGAAAGTGAGCTAGAAATGCTTGGAGCGACTCTATCGGTTTCTGGTACTGATTCTACAATATCCTTGAGGTATATTTTTTGTCTCTTGAGCCATTCTCCATACGGGTGAGCTTTAGAATATTGTGCTTTCAGAGCTTCATCATCCACTACAGTGTGATTCTCAAAATCAACCAATAACATCATTCCAGGGTTTAGCCTGCCTTTTCTCAGCACGTCTTCAGGAGGAACATCAACAACACCGACCTCACTACCCATGATCACACGCCCACTGTGCGTCACATAAAACCGACCAGGCCTCAAACCATTACGGTCCAGGGTAGCTCCAAGGTAACGACCATCAGTAACTGTAGGTGACAGACAAGTTAGGATTGGGTAGATCAAGTAACCAGTCAGAAGAATGGTCAGACAAGGAAAGTGAATAGAATATATTTACACGATATTAGAGCAGGTCCATCCCAAGGCTCCATAAGTGCTGACAGAAACTCGTAGAGAGCTTTCTTCTCAGGATCCATGTTTACATCATTCTGCCATGCCTCAGGGATCATCATCATCACAGCTTCTGGCAGGCTTCGCCCACCTCGGACAAGAAGCTCAAGAACATTATCAAATGCGCCTACAGTTTAACATTTTTTCCAAGTAATAAGTTTCTGAAAGATAGATAGGCAATTTTCATTTGCCAGGTGTAACTGTGCATCATACAACACTGAAACATTGTGCTTCATACCAGAATCGGAAGAGGTAGCATCAACAATTGGCAGAATTCTTGAGAGCTGCTCCTTTGATAATCCAAGCTTCTCAGCCTCTAAGAGACCCTCACGTGCTGTCATCCTGTCATAAATCCAGATTACTTAAAGACAATTCTAAGGCCCATAAATTCCAAACAGCATAAGAAGGTGGAGATGACTGTATCCACAACCAAACTATGAAACTATTGTTACAGCAGATGCACAAGGTTTAGCGAGATTACCAATTCTTGTTTCCTCTAAGAGTATTGATCTCTCCATTATGACCTAAAACACGCATTGGTTGTGCACGGTCCCAGCTGGGAAAGGTGTTTGTGGAGAACCTTGAGTGAACCTGTTTTAATATATGGATTTTAGAAATCATATTACTGCCATAGTTTGCAGCTTTAAGATGCTGAATAGAACATCAGAATGAAGCACTAGCACTACCAAAAAGAAAATGTCAGTTGCACAGAATTTCATGCAAAACAGTTGGGAGCCCTAAGCTACCTCAAACCAAACACATTTCCTTCCCACCACCTAATCGGAGGTCACATCCTGATGAGTCGGGCATAGCAGTCGGCCATAGCAGAACTGCAGCTGGACTCTGCAACATGGTTATCGGGTATCAACTAATAGAGATTTCTAATACTTCACTTTAAGGCATCAAGAACCAGGACTGAAATAGCATATGAGTAGAGCAGTGATGGTAGGACAGTTCAAAGTTCGATGCCTGCATAGGAGTGTATCTTCTTACAACAGTCTTGCTATTATTGGTTCCCATCCGTCGACTATGATCATGACAATTTTTGTGTAAGTGCCAAAGTTTTGTATTTACCAGAGCCATATAACTCATGAAGTTTTCATGACCTAGGTCTGCATAGTAGTACCCCTTAAGCTGGGACGGTTTAAGCTGGCCCTTGTAAACAATAGTCCTGTAATATAAAGATATACAACTTTGAATAAGAATTATTCATACAAACATAAGCCAACCAGAATGTCATTTGGCTACATATTTACAATTTTTAAGAGCAAATCTAAGGCAATTTTTTGCTATCCCCCTATAGAAAAACAAAAATATTGCCAAAATTCCATTCTGAAAATTGTGCTAAGTGGAGACTCTCTGATCCTTTTCAGCCCTGAAACCTAATGAAATCAAAGCATGAACAAAAACTTTTGAAGTGAGAAAAGGGAAGCACCTAGAAGATAGAGAGCACATGTAGAAATCCCTCTCTCCACCACGCTTAATGTTCAGAGAGGCTCGAACAGAGATGATTGAGAGTCTCCTAAGGATATATAGCTGCAACAATTCATGAAAAAATGTTAAAGCCAAATCCATCAAATGTGCTGATATGCACTTACATCTAGTGGTATGGAATTACCTGTTGCTCAAACTCAGCCTCTGATCTTGAGCTCTTGGTAACGAAAACCTGCTCAATGACTGGCTCAGTCTCGAGTGCAGATTCACCCAAGTCTGAGTTGTCAGTCGGAACCAGACGCCACCCGAGTATTACATGTCCCAGTGATTCTGCAACCTGCAAGGACAAGATTATTAATCAGAGAAATGAGCTTAACATGAAAATCCTGCATCATAGGCTATCAAATTTATTAACAGTGTTACACCAACCTTCATAAACTCAGCTTTGCCTTTCTCACGACGCTTTTCATCTGTTGGCATAAAAAACATTCCAACAGCATACTCGCCTGGTGGGGGTAGCTCAAACCCAACATCCTTTGCGACCTACAAGAACACAAAAACAATTGAATAACTGTTGAAAAGAACAAATCTGTTCTTCTATTTCTTTTTGTTGCAAAGAAACTCACCTCTTTGAAGAAGTCATGTGGTAGAGCGACCATGATGCCGGCACCATCTCCTGTATTCTTCTCGCAGCCGCAGGCACCACGGTGAGCCATTCTCTCAAGCATCTCAATAGCATCATTAACCTGGGGTAAAAAGGAGAGCAAAATCGGCATCCCGAACATGATACATCAAAATAGTGTAGCTACAATGCATGTGGCATCGCCTCTTTGAACTTTGAAGGAATCGATGTAACTCACAGTCTCGCGTTTGTAATCGCCAGATAGCTCAGCGACAAACCCAACGCCGCACGCGTCACGCTCGAATGAGGAATCGTAGAGCCCAATGCTGCTGTTCGGGAGCTTTGAGAGCGGCCTCACCACCTCGGCGTCGCGTGCCGCCGCGTGGGGCGCCCGCGGAGCGACGCGCTCCTCGGTGCGGTGCACGCCGCCAAGGAATCCGCTGCCCTCGAGGGAAACGCCACCGTAGGCTTGCCAGCCCGAACGGTACGGCGCCGCCACGGGGCGGCCGCGTCGGGCCCAACGACCTGCGCCCAGCGGCGCCGACCTCAACGCTGTCCCTTGCGCCGTCGACATGGCTGAACAGCAAGCCTCGCAACCTGTCATGCAACAGTCAAACAACGACGAACATCAGATGGTGTTCGCTTAGCTGTTCATCGATCTACAACACCACGCGGGGGAAAAGGGAACCAGAAATGCGTGAAAAAACATATTTAAAAAGCACCCGAAAAAACAAGCAGAAAGCTCAAGGCTGTCCCCTTCGGGCTTCGGCCCTTCCCTACGCCCACATGTCAACACCATAGGCATCCAGAAAAGAGCGTGCGACCCACTCCGCAGCGTAACAGAGCACTCGCGAAAAGAATTACGAAGAAAACGCCTCAGCGGCGGAAACACACGCAGGGATGAACAGATCTACCAACCCCACGCACGGCGGTGCGGATTCCTCCGCCGCCGCCGCGACACAGCAGATTCACGAAGCAGCGCACGGACGGACGCAGAATCAAACATCAACGGATCGAAATAAATAAAAGCAACGAGACGGCCGCGTATGCCACCAACCACGCACGCACGCTACAGCCGAACCAAACCGCCAAGTTGCCAAATCCCGTCGGCTTTTTTTAGCGTCTCGCGGGTCATGGCAAGAGGGTGCAGCGAGCGGATACCTCTCTCTCCGTCTAGCCGAACGGAACCGGTGGCTGCGGGCTCACGACCGCGTTGTGGCTCCGCCCTTTTCTCCGCCGCTACCTTCGCGACTCACGCCCGGGGATCGGTGTCTTAGATTTTGGCTGCTCACTTCCCCACGCTTATCCCCGGCGGCGGCTCGGCGAGGAGGGGATCGGTGTTGTGGGTTGGTGGGAGCGGAGTGCCGCCTCTGTCGCGGCCTCGCGGGATGCCCTGCCTGCCGAGCGTCGCTCGCCTTCCTTGACCTCTCCCCCGGATTGTACAGGGCGTTGGGGAGCATTCGGCGCCTCTGCATTTATAGAGGGGAGGAGCGAGGGAGGGTGGCGGTGAGCTCGCCCTCGCCGCGCCTAGCTGCCAACCCCGCTCTCCTCGTCTCGCGTGGCGTCCCCACGCACGCATACGGCCCCACTGATTATATTTTCGCCCCCAATCTTCTCACAAATTTTGTTTCCCTTTTTTGGTTTTCTCTGTTTATTTGGTTATTTTAAGAGCTTTGTTGTTGTTAGGTGAGGCTATCTCAGCCATATTTCGTATGGGTCCCTATAAGAAACAGAATTCCGTTGTACCCCTTGCCTGTATGGTGCTTTTTTGGTGTACAAAAATGGAAACGTGTTAGCAAATCATACTAAATAGATAGTATTTATCTGAATATCTTTCCGGCGGAACACAATCACTGTGACATAATCTGCATACGATTTTAATAATTAATTTAGTGAATGGTGTTCTTGCTTAGCGATTTATTTGCCGGTCAATGTTATATATCTAACTAATTCTTTGTCTATCAACTGGTTACAAGAACTCGTAGAAATGAACCATACATGAAATAACTAGTTCATGTCAATGAAATTTCAGTGTCAATGTGTAAGGTGTGTATGTATCCATGCAAATAGTTAGATATTTTTTAGTTTGAGTAAAGTTTATGCTCTCTTCATTTCGCAACTTTTCCTCTCTATACCATATATACATTATGTACACTATTGAAGTTTCCTCACTTGTGGTCCCTTTTGATTTGGCAAAACATGTCGCCTCTCTCACAATAAACACGAGAACCAAAAAAGAAGAGGCATCCTAGAAAAAGGCTAGAGGAAGAGCAATAAGAGGATCCCAAACTTATCACCTCTTAGTTGGCACTATTGAGGAAAGGAGGATACAACATCGCATTCTATCTTATTGCACAAATCACGCGTGAGTGTGACGTGGACGACATGTATCCTCTAGTGATACGCATCTTATGCGTGAAGGGAAGGCGATGACACGACAAAAATCCCCCCTTACACGAAGGTGAGCAATTGCACCGCCGCCTAACTCATAGGTTAATTCCCTTTTTTTCTTCTCATTGCACAAATTCCTACTTAAGCTCATCTTTTGCATTGGCATAGATAACTGAGCGGTACATCTATATATTTTTTTTTGAAAGATTTCACGCGTTTTTTATATTTGCAAACATGAGACAGACCATCGGAGAAGCAAATAGTATAGGAACATTAGATATGTTCTTGCACTCTTGTGATGTGTTTCACTTGAACAAACTGATAAACAATTAAAAAAATTTATTTACACGCATGGGACATTTTTAAAACCTGTTTCAAGAAGTGGGGGTTGTTATGTGAAACCAATACACTTCTACACAAAAAAAACAAGGGACATGAAGATCGATCTATATTCAAGTATATAAATCACTAGGGTTAATAAAAAAACTACCATGCAATCTTTCGGATTAGACAAATAATATAAGAAACTATGGACACTAGAAGCCAAAATTGACGAACGTCGGAAACAAAGGGAGTATAGTAGAGGGAGGGAGTACGGGAGGTGAAATGCCTTCGAAAGAATCTTTTTGGCCTGAAATATAAAATCAGGAGACGGTTACAATTTTGCACTCTTCCGTCTGCATTTAGCGGCAGTGCGGGCCCACGGCCAGATCAGACACGACGGGGACTCGTGCTGTCCACAGTCGCTGCCTAGCGTACTGTTGTTAGCAAACAGCAGCCGCCCGATGTATGTGGGTCCCGGGATCCGACGGCTGCAGTCCGGCCGTCGCGCCGCCGTCGATGCGGAGAGCCACAGCCGCTTTGGAGATCACCACGCCCCTTGTTTGCCGCCCTTATCTTGTGTGCTTATTTTATTTATATATTTATTTATTTATTTATCACTATCTGTACAGTGCATGGATTTTGATTAATTAAACGCCCGAATTCGAAACCGCTTGTTTTTATCCGACGCTAGTGGCCTACTCCGTCACTGCCCCAAGCTCAGAGCCAGAGGGGCAGGCCTAGGAAGCCGCGCACGCACCCGGATACAAAAAGCGGGCAGGGGGCCTCCGCGGGGCCCACGTGTCTGGGAAAGGTAGGTGCTTTCTGGGGGAGAGTTTCTTCTACACGTGGTCTTCCTCGCGATGGCCGAGCCCTGTAGATTCCAGATACCTGACCAAAAATGCTAAGCGCCCACATGGGAGCTCCAAAGCCCCAAAATTGCGCGGTTGTCCAGCTGAGCTAGCCTCTAATTGTACTATTGCATCATGATAGTCACACTTAGCATGGTACGTAATGAACTCATCCTCCAGAACTTTTATTTAGTTCTGGTTGAAGTTGTCAGTCGATTTATGTGTTATAATTTGTTGAACATTATAAAATTTCCAGGGTTAAGCGTCCTGGTTTTTTCTAAAAAAGACTCACAATTTTACCCAACCAGAATGCATTCAAGCGATGTAATTCCAAAAAATTGGAAAAGGATTGTGAGTTATTCTCTCCAATTATAAATGTGGATAGTTAGGATTCTACCTAGGCAAGACTTTTAACTTAAACCCTCAGCATATAAAAGCTATATAGTTATACAACATAAGGTGGATGGTACCATTGTAATGGAAACTAATTATTATACTATATTTCGAATTATAAGTACTTTTGGTTTCTACAGTGCATCTTAGATATATTATATCAAAATATATGGTAAAAGTATGTCCTAGAGAAACATGACTTATAATTTAAAATTGATTAGTTAGTTGCCCGCTGCGATTTCTATATATGGTATGTAGTTTGTTTGTACAACACAAACCAATATGATCTGCAGTGGTTAGAGGCGGTGCTCTCTTCCTAAAGACCACACATCGAATCAAATCTACTATTCAAAAGGATGCATTTTACAATTAATTCCACGTCAAAAATAAAAAAAAATTGAAGCTCTACCTAAACGTTCTACGTTTAGAATAAAAAAATAGTCCAGTAGGGTACTCAAAGTTGGCTGCTTTTTCGTGGTTGTTAGGTTTGCATCGTATTCTTACTAAAAGAAAATAATGTCGAATCTCGTATCAGGGTTTGTAGAGTTGATTATTGATGTATCAAGTTTCAGCATCTCTAATAGACTATCTAAACTATTTTGTAAAGCTGAATCTAGCTATTATCTAAAGAAAAACATCTCCAACAGACTGTAATGTAAATGACTCTTTAAATTTAATAACTCTCCATTCCGTCTTATTCGCTCTCTATTTAGATAGTCTACTTCTCTAGTCATCCGCCCTCGGGGTTCTACAGAGTCTATTAAGTGTGTGTTGTACCCTTTTCATAAAACATCCTAAATCCTGAATTATAAGATGTTTTGGTATTCTTAAATCTATAGTTTTACTTGGATTTAGACACATTATATATTTAGATACGAATTAAAGGATACAAATATAAAAAAATAAATGTGTCATAATTTAAAACGGAAGGAGTATCACTCTATCACTACCGGTGCTTTTATTTAGTCAAGTGGCAGCACATTCTTATAAATAAAGTGGAAGCACATCACCTTCGTGCAATCCCTGGGTTGAACTTGCTATGTTCTAGCTATTCTGGTTTGCATCATTATAAAACTAGAAAGAGAAGTCAACCATCATATCTCATGAATATTATTTTCAATTTAAGGAAACGTGTTATAGCATACCCATACCTTTGGTCGCTAAGGGTAAAAAGTAAACGAGCAGATTCACCGTTCGTTTTGTCGCACGCTAGTTCATTTTTAAACTAATCGGCAATAAATAAAAAAGAACGGAGGAGTATCATCTTCTTTTTCTTCTTTTTTTAATGAAAATAATGTATTTTATTATAGTATATCACCTGATCTGTCAGTCAATGCTGGCTTGAAAGAACAGATATGTAGAACATATTTGGTTTCATGCTTTGCCTCTTTGCGGCATGGCCTGGTTTCACGACAAGATGGATAGGTTCGTCCGACGTTTTCTTGCAGAATGAGTTGGCTCGTATATTGGCTTTGCATTGTTGTTGTGCGGGATGAGTCCATGCGGCGTAACCTGATTAGGCGACTCAAACCAAACATTTCTTTAGGTTCGGACGTAGGTTCGGGTGATTCCGGTGCCCATCCATGCCACAAACCAAACAGGCTGGTAGTTCTTGGAACTATTAGTTTTTTAAAAAAATACATGATAAAGCATTAACACTTAATATAAACACCCTCGTCCCTATGTACACACATACATAAACTCTAGCGTTATAAACACCTTTGAAGACTGAGCTACCAAATCCTTAAGAATGATGAAGTTGCAACAGGCAAATCGCCGTCAACGAGAACATCATCTACACTAAAAGCACGATGGCATTACAACTTGGAATATTTGCTCTCAACTGGGAGACTTTAATCTATACCACTTTAAAGAGGTGGATCTAAGCAACACCGCCACTAAGAATAGGGGTCCAAGATGTACCACTTAGATATGGCAATGAGTATTGCCATCACATACCCGTCACCATGAATAAAACTCATGCCCACTAAAACCCCATACCCGCAATCCAGTACAAAATCATGACCATACATGTGCCTGACAATTCATAATAGATTCTTTATGACTAGACACAGAATTCTAATTATTTATTAGATTAAACTTGGAATAAGACAATAGATAAACAGATTATGTATGACCATAATGCAAGTAACTTGAACTTCAAACTCCATAGTTCACTAGAATATCACAATCACAAGTTTATTGTCTAATCATATACTAACTTATTAGGATTTAAGTGGCACACACTACAACTGAGTTAGGTATACTTTACCCACAGGTTTGCGAGTTTGGGTAGCATAAGAATGTCCTCGTACCCGCAAACTTGACGTCTGATGAATACCACTTTCTTCCCATAAATGAACTCATGGGTAAGCAAATTGACTCATACCAGTACCCTAATAGAGTTAAAACCCATCAGGTTTTGGATAACGGGTACCCATTGTCATCTCTAGTACCACACCTAAATCACTCCATCTTCAAACAATACCAAGATAGCTGTCAGTATCTGTTGGGGACTTGTTCTCAAATGTTATGAGTTAAGAACAAGGCAACACATATGTTAAAGGTTAAAGACCTTTGTCCTTCGAAGCATTATCTCCCTTAGGATATAATGATCTTCGGATGAAGGTTATGAAGGGCGAACCTTCATCATCTCAATATGTAATAATAAAAGCAGGATCATATAGAACATGGAAAAGAACATGTTTCATCATATAAAATCATTAGACTATTTATATTCTTATTATATGACCATGAACAAACATTAATGATATCAAGTTACATTTGTACCTTCGGCTTGGCAGAAGGTAAAAATCCAGGAGTGACGTGCAAGTGATTACAAGTCAACATGAACAGTACGATGTTACTGTTCATCTATTTATAGGCACAGGACGCAGCCTGGGTAAAATTACATCCATATCCTTGACACTTTCTACTGACTAAGGAGTAATCAGTCAAGGACTAGGCGGTATATTCCCTTTTAGGTCGGTTCCATTCTCCATCACCGCCCTTGCGCTAAGCCGAAGCTTCTTCATCCGTAGCTTCGGAATTGATTCATCCTTCTCCCAGATCGTGCCTTTCATGTCGTGTACAACTTCATCTCAAAGCCGGAGGTTCCTGTGACATTATATTATACTTGGAAAGCATGTTAGTCGTGTTTTTGAGGACCTTCGGAAGACGAAGGCCCCCAATAGTAGCCCCTCGCAGTATTAATTTGTTCTTGTAACAACAAATTCAGACTGCGACGTGAACGAAGGCCTTAAGCCGAAGGTCCGAAAAAACACCTTCCCTTCGCTAGAATAGCGAAAGTCAATGACAAATGGGGCCCGCAAAGTTGCAGTGCGCTAGGCGTATAAATAGAAACCCACAACAGCAACATTTGTTACGCCATTTCTGCTCCTCGCGTTATTTTCTCAAATTTTTATTTCTCTTGGCATCAGCTCTTGCTTGATTTTCAATCTTTGTGATATACTGAAGTTTTGAAGAAATGTCTGAGGAGAAGAAGGTGTCTGAGGTGACGAAGGTGGTCGAGGAGAAGAAGGTTGTGGACCCTTTTATTCCTGGGTTTTATGAATCTATGGCAAAAACAAATACAGAGAAGATCAACAAGGATATAATGGCGGATTTATCTGAAGATTTTGATGACAGTGATGTCTTTGATGTGGAAGGTGGAGATAAAGATTCCGAAGATCGGCCCTGGCGGCCAAGCCATACTATCTTCGGGAAGTCGACCATTAAACAAAGTCAGGTTGACGCCATGAGGGGAAGATACTTCTGTGACATGTCTATTGTGAGGGTTGGAGGAGACAGCACCGCCCCTGCACCTGAAGACAATGAAGTTGTTGTTTACCGAAGCTTTATGAAGGCAGGCCTTCGGTTCCTGTTGGGGGCCTTCGTCCTCCGAAGGTCCTCAAAAACATGATTTGACAATGTTTTCCAAGTGGATTATATGAACAGGTATTTTCGGATTCAGAATTATGGATATGGAGCACGACCAGGACGAAGCCTGAACCAGACGAAGGTCGAGGGCAGCCGAAGCTGTGCGCAGGGAAGCTTCGGCGCGATGGCATAAGGGGGAACCGACTTAAAGATGAAAAGACTTCGGGGGCCTCGACAGATTTCTATAAACCGTTAACAAATGTAATGGACATGGATGTAATTTTGCGTGGGCTGCGTCCCGCGTCTATAAATAGATGAACAGTACTCCCGTACTGTTCACGCTGACTTGGCATTGGCTTTTGCGTCACGTTTGTACTTCTACCTTCTCTCATGAACCGAAGGTACATTTGTAATTTGAAATCATTTCTATTTCTCCATGTTAATAAAATAGAAATGATCCTATGTTGATATTTATATTTCACGCTTTATATGAATCCTTCGGCATTATTTATTATATTTACGAAGGTATGTTTCTTGTGACCTTCGTCCTAAAGCATTATTTCCCGAAGGGGCGTAATGTTTCGAAGGACGAAGGACCTTAATGTTTAACATCTTCTATGTTGCCTTGTTCTTAACTCTTAGCATTTGAGAACAAGTCTCCAACATTGGCGCCCACCTCCGGTGAACTCACTTCCACTTCGAGTTTTTGTGAACACCTTCGGAAGCTATAGACCTTCGCTATGGCGCCGAAGAAAGCTTCAGCGACTGGGGCAGGAGCACTACAACCGCTGGACCACAACCAGGAGACCGTCTCTCTTCGGGAGGCCCGAAGCCAGAAGAGAAAAGCCGTCAGCCCGACGCTTGAGGAAGAAGAGCTAGACCAAGAAATCAGAGAGATGGAGATGCTACATCAACAAGTGCAGAGGAAGAAGGAGAAGATGGCCCGCCTAGCTGAGTTGCAAAGGCAAATAGACGAAGCCTCTGAGGAAGTTCGCCATCTCACTCACGATGAGCAGAACAGAAGGCCTCATCAGAAAGACCTTCATCAGGAGGGCTTCGTCAACGAAGATGACTGGTATGATAATTTCCATCAGGGAAATTTTGTTTTCGATGATGCTTCTCCTCTGTCTGCTGAGCTGCAGGCTACACCTTGGCCTCCATCCTATAAGCCACCCCAGCTTCCCATGTTTGACGGCCACTCCGACCCGAAGCAATTCTTGATGAGCTACGAAGCAACAGTGTCTTCGTACGGGGGCAATGCTGCAGTCATGGCGAAGTCTTTCGTTATGGCCGTCAGGAATGTTGCTCAGACTTGGTATTCCTCTCTTCGGCCAGGAACAATCACTTCATGGCAGAAGCTGAAGGATATGTTACTGACCAGCTTTCAAGGATTTCAAACGAAGCCGGTCACAGCTCAAGCCCTCTTCCAGTGTATTCAGGATCACGAAGAATACCTTCAGGCGTATGTCCGAAGGTTCTTACGATTGAGGGCGCAGGCACCAACGGTGCCCAATGAAATCGTTATCGAAGCCATGATCAAGGGGCTTCGTCCTGGACCTGCAGCTCAATACTTTGCTTGGAAGCCTCCTCAGACCCTGGAGAAATTGCTCCAAAAGATGGATGAGTACATTCGTGCTGACAATGACTTTCGCCAAAGAAGGGAGGAGGCCTTCAGATTTTCTGAAATGACCAGGGGCTTCGGAGGAAGATACTACCCGAGGCATGTCCGTTCCATCCACAACACTCAGAATGATGATAAGGGGAGTCAGCAAAACAGGCCGCAGTGCTCCTCACAGGCTTCGGGGCAACAACAAACCTCCTTCCGGCCACCAGCTCCAAGAGGCAGAGGCGCCAGGGGCTTCGGCGGAAGATTCGGAGATCAGCCAAGGAGACTGTTTTGCTTGTTCTGTGGAGAAGGCAAGGGCCATACCACTAGGACGTGCCATGTTACAATCCAGAAGCAAAAGGAAATAGCCGAAGCTGCATCTCAACAAGCTCAGCCGAAGCAGGTCATGCATACTGCTTCGTATCATCCGCCTTATATCCCACAATACATAGACAACCACCCTGCAGCTTCTGTAGCTTCGGCAAGTCAACCTCAAGCTTCCTGGCAGCAGCTTCCGCCTCCACCTCCATTGCAGCAAGGTCAACAGCCAGAAGGGAGTCAATACGCTCCACATCAGAGGGACTTCAGAGAACAGTCCGAAGCTCGCACAGTCAACAGCACTGTGCCAGAGTCGAAGCACATTTATTGACATATCCTACCTTTGATAGCAGTCTTTTCTATTCAGTTTTATTTTCTGTGAAGCAAAAAACATTGATAGTTTTCATGTAATAATTTCGTTGTTTCCTACGAGGAAAATCTATTTGCTCCACAAGCCTAAGTTGCTGAAGCCTAAAACTTTTTCCGTTACCAAGGAGGACCTTCGGATCAAAAATCCTTCGGAGTAGCAGAAAGTCGTTCTAAGGAACGCAGAGTAAGTTTATGAAGTCACAAAAAGCCGTTCCAAAGGGAGCGCAGCGTAAGTTTTCTGCTCAGAAGTCGTTCCTAAAGGAATGCAGAGCCTACAGCGAAAAGTCAACGCTGATACCGCCTAAGTAAAAGGCGAAGAAGCTCCTAAGGGAGGCTTACAGCGAAAAGTCAACGCTGAAACCGTCTAAGTAAAAGACGAAGAAGCTCCAAAGACGTTCCTAAGGGAATGCAGAGCTTACGAATATATTTTATGTGTATCTTCGGAACAAATGACACATGCATAACATAACATCATCACATCATTTTGCATAGCATAAGCATCATACATCATATTGCATTTGGCAAGAGAAGGGGATACTCTCAATCTTCGAAAGGATGCTTTGAGAAAGTGACATCGAAATTGTATAGCTTCGGAATACAGTTTCGAAGAATATTTTTACGAAACGTGGGCGAATTTTATCAGATCAATATCAAAGTTGTATAGCTTCGGAATATAGCTTCGGAGGATGTTTTCACGAAGCATGGATATCATTCATCAGAGTAATTTTAACGAAGAATGTCTTCTTCACGAAGCATGAAAAGAAGGGAAGGTGTTTTTTCGCCGAAGGCTCAAAAATGGTATGTATTTAAAGTTTCATGCATCGTAAAGAATTCAATAATGAAAAGAGACTTGTATATTACATTCAAATGTATAAAGTGTTGCATAGATTACACTTTAAATGTTTCTTCCAAATAGCGTCTAATCTTCTCTTAATACAGCTTCGGCGGCTTCATTCAGAAGTTGGTCAACAACCTTGTCCATGATAGTTTCGGCCATCTGTTTAATTTCTTCATCCCCTTTTGTGTGGGGGTCGGCAGTTGGTTCAACAGTTTCTGAGCGAAGAGAACACTTCTTCATTACTTCTACAAATCGCGAGCAAAGTTTAAAATGAAAATTACAACGCAACAAGAACGACTAATTGGTACCTAATTGTCTTTCGGGCTCCGTACTCCTTTCGGCAGCTTCTGCTACTTTTCTAGCATCATGAATGCCTTTCTCGCTTCTTTGGATGATCTCTTGCGCCATTCCTCGGCCGCCGTCGTTCCAGATATCAGTAAAAAATTTGCCACCAACCACGCTTGCTTCGGCCGAGGGGTCCTTGATATCTTCGGAAGATAAGGTAGCTTCGGACTGAGCTAAAAATTTTATATGCCCGCAACCTTTCTTCTCTAAGACAGAAGCAATTCCTCTGGCACCCGAAAAAGCGCATATGTCGCCACGACTGTTCAGAATCTCTTCGAAGGCCTCTGCTTCGTGGCTAATCCATTCCAGCGGATCTTCGGGATTGCCTCGAGAAAAATTCTCTTCGCTGGAAAAGGCGCCGACGCTAGCAAAGCTGGTTTTAATTTTATTCACGCATTCTATAGATTTAACATAGCATTTCCCCTGAGATGTGCGAAGCTCCTTAACTCTTGATTCCAATTTGCTGACCATAAAATCACTAAGTTCACGTTTCGTTTCCTCAAGCGCGCGCTCCTCTTTAGCTCTAGCCAGCTGTTTCTGAAGATCTTTAATCTCGCGTTTTTGAGCTTCGGTTTGGGCCTTTGAAGCAACTTCGTCTTTTTTCACTTTATCTACCAGTGTAAGCAGAATTTTATCTTTTTCCAAAGCTTCGTTTCTCAGTTTGATAACTTCGGAGCGTAAATTATTAAACGCAATTTCATAACTTTCATCTTCGGCGCTCTTTTGCGCTCTTAGCGCGTTGCTTAGGATCAGGCCCTATACGAAAAAGAATTCATATAAGAAAAAAGGAATGAATTGCGTAAAAAAAATAATAAGGGGGTTTTTTCAAGCGTTTAATTCCCGTACCTTCAGGGTGTTGTACGCAAGACTGTCTGCGAGATCTTCTTTCGTCATGGCGCTTAATCCAGATTCAAGCTTCGGGAAACCAATACTCCTGGCCATCTCTCGGCAGACAGATAGCTCTTTGTTGTCAGGCAGGCAGTATAAGAAATCATCTTCATTTGTCCCATTGAATATTACTGCCCCCTTTGGATATTTTAGCTCCTTTGCATAATGGTTAGCTTCATGAGTTTCTTCTTCAGATAGTTTTTTCCCCGAAGCATGTCGTATGATGTAATCACACATGCTGGCAGGCGCTTCGGGGATGGCAGTGTCAGTTTCTTCAACTAAAATTGGTTCTGTTATTTTTATTGCTTCGGCTTCCAAAGTTTGCTCCTTGAAGGGCTCTGAAGGCCCAGCTTCAGCTTCAGCTTGTTGCGTCGGAACTTCAGAAGAAGCTTCAGCAATTTCAACACTCTTTTTTGGAGTTGTGCTTGAAGACTTAATTGTCTCCAAGACATCTAGTACATTTACCATTCTCTTCCTTTTTGGGGTCACCATTGTACCCTTTTGGATTTTTGCTGCTTCGACATTTGCTACAGGACTCAAAATTTCTGATGCTTTTTCCTTAGTCGGATTTTTCGCTTCTTCCATTTTTTCTGTGGATGGCGCTTCGGCCATCTCTGCAATTTCTGGCAGCAAGGTTGGCTGTTCAGCTTCGGCGGCCGAAGAAGTTTCTCCGGTGAATTCAGGCACCGAAGCTGGTTCAATATGGCGTGGTCGGTGTGTGAGGACCTTCAACCTTTTTCCTTTCGGTTCTGGCTCGCTAGGAGCGGTTGCAGCTTCTTCTTTTTCAGAGGTTATGTTTTTCCTTTTTTGCCTTCGGATGGGATAACGATAATCAGGGTAGAAGAACCCGACTGCATCAAACACGCGGTTGAGTCTCTTCTTTTTTCGGCCTCCGAAGGCTGCTGATAGTGCAGTATTTTCAGCCTTCGAATATGCCCCAAGTAATTCATCACTTAATGTTTCAATGCTTTTCAGCCAGTCATCATCAGGTTCAACAAATTTATCTGCATATTTGAATGTGTACTTTAATCTGACTAGTCCGCCTTCGTCGGACTCTTTAATGGTTTCCTTCGGCATTTCCCACTTTTCTGCAAGTGGCCATACCCTGAAGGCAATGTGTTCTTGGACCAAGTCCCTTGTCCCAATAAACGAGCAGACTACCCCGAAGGCTCTTTGGCATTCTTCGGCGGCTTCGTCCATTTCGACCTTCGGCCTTCGAAGACCGAAGCGTTGCCAGATTGGGTGCATAATGATACTCTTCACATTCTCTTGAGCTGTTAGATCATTCTTTACATAAAACCATTCAGTCATCCAGGCTCCGGGCCACCTCTTCCGAAAGGTCGGCACAGGGCAGCTTGACCCGGAGCGGGCGCCGAAGCTGTAGCACCCAAAGTTGTTGTGGTATTGCTCCTTTCCCCAGGGCTTCGTCTCGTATAATAACTCATGAATGTTGCAGAAGCTTTTAGCGTTCGGTTCCAAACCTTGGCTCCTCGCAGCCCAGACAAACACTCCCATTCTTATGATGGCTTCGGGAGTGATTTGATGCAGATAGACTTGAAATGTCTTTAGTACCTCAACAACAAAGTTGCTCAGGGGGAATCGAAGCCCAGCCTTGAGGAAGCTTCGGAAAATCACAACTTCATCTTCTTCGGGGGTGGGAGAAGTTTTTTCCCCGGCATCAGCTCTCACAATAGATATGTCTCGGAAATATCGCCCCCTCATATTATCAATGTGACTCTGCTTGATGGTCGTTTTCCCAAAAACTGTGTGGCTCGGTCGCCACGGTCGATCTTCGGCCTCTTCCCCACCACTTTCCACATCATAGCTGTCGCTGTCATCAGTATCTTCGGACAAACCTTCGAGAATCTCCTTCGTGATTTTCTCTGTATTGGTCTCTGCCATCGCTATCAGGAACCCCAGATTCTTCTCCTCCTCGAGACTCAGCTTCGTCTCAGCAGGGATCTTCAGCTTCGTCTCAGCAGGGATCTTCTTGCCTTCAGACATCTTCGGGAACGCTAAAAAATTGTTCCCGAGGCCGAAGCTTCGAAATCAAAAAGACCAGCAAATCTTAACGAACAAGAGCTAAAAATTTTAGTGGGCCGAAGCAAAAGGCAAGTGTGCGTACCAAATGAGTTCGCGATGTGATCTTATTTATACGCCTAGGGCGTTGAAAATTGAAAGGCCCCGCTTGTCAGTGAATGTTGCTATTCTAGCAAAGGGAAGGTGTTTTTTCGGACCTTCGGCTCAAGGCCTTCGTCCATATCGCAATCTGAATTTATTTACAAATTAATATTGCGAGGGGCTACTGTTGGGGGCCTTCGTCCTCCGAAGGTCCTCAAAAACATGATTTGACAATGTTTTCCAAGTGGATTATATGAACAGGTATTTTCGGATTCAGAATTATGGATATGGAGCACGACCAGGACGAAGCCTGAACCAGACGAAGGTCGAGGGCAGCCGAAGCTGTGCGCAGGGAAGCTTCGGCGCGATGGCATAAGGGGGAACCGACTTAAAGATGAAAAGACTTCGGGGGCCTCGACAGATTTCTATAAACCGTTAACAAATGTAATGGACATGGATGTAATTTTGCGTGGGCTGCGTCCCACGTCTATAAATAGATGAACAGTACTCCCGTACTGTTCACGCTGACTTGGCATTGGCTTTTGCGTCACGTTTGTACTTCTACCTTCTCTCATGAACCGAAGGTACATTTGTAATTTGAAATCATTTCTATTTCTCCATGTTAATAAAATAGAAATGATCCTATGTTGATATTTATATTTCACGCTTTATATGAATCCTTCGGCATTATTTATTATATTTACGAAGGTATGTTTCTTGTGACCTTCGTCCTAAAGCATTATTTCCCGAAGGGGCGTAATGTTTCGAAGGACGAAGGACCTTAATGTTTAACATCTTCTATGTTGCCTTGTTCTTAACTCTTAGCATTTGAGAACAAGTCTCCAACAGTTCCCATTAAGCAAATTTGTGGTTGAAGTGTTGAAGATATTCTAGATCTTTCTTCATCAAATTACTCCTGAAGCTATAATTAGGATGGGGGTGTTTGTTTGGGCTGTAAGAAGCCAAGGGCTGGAACCGAACGCAAAGTGTTTCTGCAATATGCACGAACTATTGTACGAGACGAAGGCTACTGACAAAGAACAGTATCACAACAACTTTGGTTGTTATGGATTTATTGCCCGTCCCAATGCAAGCTACCCGGTTCCAACATTTCGGAAAAATGTGGCCTGGAGCTTGGATGGAGGAATGGTTTTATGTCAAGAATGATCTGATTGAGAGGGAGAACATTAAGGAGATTATCCAACATCCCATCTGGTCTCGCTTCGGCCTTTGAAGGCCGAGGGTAACAGTTGAAAATGATACCGAAGCGTGTCAAAAGGCTTTCAGCAATGTCTGTGCTTTCATTGGCACAAGAGACATAATCCAAAAGCACATAGCCTACAGAGTGTGGCCAATTATTGATAGCTGGGAGATGCCGAAGGAGACTGCTGCTGGGTCCAGCGAAGGTGGATTAGTTCGATTGAAATATACCTTCAAATACAGAGAAAGGTTCGACGAACCGAATGATGACTGGTTGAAATGCATTGAAGCTACTAGTGACGAGTTGCTTGGGGCATATACCAGGGCCGAAGATGATGCTTTGTCCTCAGCCTTTAGGGGTCAAAGCAAAAAAAGATTGAACAGGGTTTTCGATGTGATTGGTTTGTATATCCTGATTATTGCTATCCCTGCGAAAGCAGGGAAAAAAGAAAAAAGCTGCCGCTTCGGCCATTTCTGTTGCGCTGAAGGGCAAGAAAATCAAAGTTTTGACCCATAGGCCCAGATATATTGAAACAACCATAGTACCGAAATTTGGTGAGGAGACATCTTCCGCTGTCGAGACGGAACCGGCTACTGGCGCCGCTCGGAGTGCTGAAGAATCAACTGTGGTACCGAAGGTGGCTATAGTCGAGCCAGTCGAAGCCGAAGATGAGACAACCAAAAAGCCAGAATTAGAAAAGGCAATAGATCTGCCAGAAATTCTGAGCCAACCAGTAGAAGCGGAGCTGCCAAAGGTTGCAAAAGCTCCCTGTAAGGAAAATGGACCCCGGGCCATTTGGCTAATTGAGTTTTGGTGTTTGATGAACAACACAATCCGTGAACTAATAAGCTTTCTAGTGTTTGTGTTTGTAGTTCACAGGATGCGAAGAGAGTTGGACCAAGGCAATGAGGATGCAACACCTCAAAAGAAGACATAAAAAGATGCATAGGAGTCCATTACTCAAGAACAAAGAAGCCCGAAGAAATCAGCGAAGAAATCCAAGACGAGGGCTGTCAGCCAGCGCCAATTGGCGCACCGGACATCGGTGTCCGGTGTGCACCGGACTGTCCGGTGAGGCACCGGACAGTCTGCGCAGAGAGGCCGCAGACAGGCGCTCTCTGGCTGTAGCACCGGACTGTCCGGTGTGCACCGGACTGTCCGGTGTGCCAACGGGCAGACGGCAACGGTCGGATCCAACGGTCGACTGCTACAGGCGCCAACGGTCGGCTGACGTGGCGTGCACCGGACATCTACTGTGCAGTGTCCGGTGGTGCACCGGACTGTCCGGTGCACCCGACGACAGAAAGCTGCTGCTTTCTGTCCAACGGCTAGTTGAGGGTGTGGAGGCTATAAATACCACCCCAACCGGCCATTCTCATGTGTGAGAGCCCAAGCAACATACCAATACACATAGTGCATATTTCCAAGAGCTCAAACACCCAAGTGCTTAATAGAATCACTCGGTGATTAGCGTAGGTGCTTTGCGAAGTGCTTAAGTTAGTTAGACCGCTTTAGCGCTTGCTCTAGGTGAACCCTAGTTAGTTGAGTGAGTTTTGTAAAACCACACAACCCCTCGGCTCTTGCGTGAGTCGTTGTAATTGTACCGAGTGGGGCGAGAGTCTTGCGAGACCGTGACAACCGCGTTTGTGTCACGGCCGCCACCGTGTACCGGAGGGAACGAGACCCGCGGCGTTTCGGCCGGAAGCTCGATAGTGGAGACGGCGGGGAGCGTCCAAGAGGAGCCGGAAGCGGAGCACCACTTGCGCGTGGAGAAGGCCCGCGGCTCTCTACGGAGTTACTCGACCGTGGTGCTTGACCCTCGCGTGGGCTTCCCTTTGCGTAGGGGCACCAACGAGGATTAGTCGGGACCTTGCGTGGTTCCGGATACCTCGGTAAAAATACCGGCGTCATCCACGAGAGTTTGCTTCTCTACTTAGCTCTTTACATTCCGCACTTATATTAAGCATTTAAGTTTCAATCTTGTAGTCATACTTATTTAGTGTAGATTGAAACTTAGCCTTTGCGGTAGAGATAGCAACACTTAGTCAAAACCTAGGTTGCACATTCTAGTTTTGATTATTTGCATAGGTTTTGCTCTAGGGATTTAATTGTGGCCTAGTTTAGTAAAAGTTTTAGAAGTCCTAATTCACCCCCCCTCTTAGGCGTCACCCGTTTCCTACAAGTGGTATCGGAGCCCGGTTTGGCTCATTTGAAACGCTTTAGCTTCACCGCTAAAAGAGCCGACGCTTTTTAGAGGAAGGGATGGATACCCATAGGCCACCACACTTCGACGGCACTAACTTCCCATATTATAGTGCTAGAATGGCTTGTTACCTAGAGGCCGTTGATCTAGGTGTTTGGAGAGTCACTCGTGACGGGATGAAACCTCTCAAGAATCCCGAGAAACCCACCACGAGTGAGGAAAAAGAAATCCATTTAAATGCTAGAGCCAAAAATTGCTTGTATGAATCTCTTAGCATGGATATTTTCAATCAAGTATTTACCTTGAAAACTGCTAATGAGATTTGGCTAAAATTGCATGAGCTCCATGACGGCACATCCAATGTCCGTGAGCAAAAACATTGCCTAGTCTTAAATGAGTATAATTCTTTTGCCATGAAAGATGATGAGCTTGTTAGAGACATGTATTCTCGTTTGAATCTAATAATTAATGAGCTCAACTCTATTGGCATTAATAAGCTAGGTGATGCGGACATTGTGAGGAAGATTATCTCCCTGCTACCACAACAAAGATATGGGAGCATCATCACCATCCTTCACAATATAGAGGATTTGAGCAACATGACCCCGACCATTGTGATTGGGAAAATCGCGGCCTTTGAGATGTCGCGAAAAATGAGTCGGGGAGAGGAGCCAACTTCCTCAAGACCATATGCTTTTGCATGTGATGAAAGGAAGGGCAAAAAGAAGGCTCCCACTCCAAGTTCCTCAAGCGAAGAAGAGGAAGAAGAAGAAGAAAGTGATGATGATGAAGATAATCAACCATGCACATCATCCTCCGAGGACGAAGAAACAATCCGACGCGTCGGAAAGGTAATGAGGATGATCCGCAAGATTAATCTAATGGGTGTGCCCCTGCAGGTCGAGGATCTTCTCTTTAACATTGACAGGAAAAAGCAAAGGAAGAGAGGATGCTTCGCATGTGGGGAGAAGGGCCACTTCAGGGACAACTGTCCAAATATGGCCAAACCCAAAAAGGAGAGGAGCAAAGGCAAGACGCTCACAAGTGTTAGAACTTGGGATGATTCTTCAAGTGAAGATGAACCTCCAAGGACGCGCAGCCACCGGTCCTCGTCACGATCATCACGGTCATCACACAAATGCCTTATGGCAAGAGGTAACAAAAACATTCCATCCTCTAGTGATGAAAGTAGTAGTGATGATGAAGGTGAGGGAAAGGCCTCTCTAGAAGAGCTTGCGGAAGCCGTAAAATTTTTCCAGGATGTTTGCACTAAGCAAAAAGCTCAACTTAAAACTTTGAAAAATAAGTTGGTTAGCTCTCAAAATGATTACAAAGGTTTGCTAGAAAAATTTGAAACTTTTGCAAACTTAAATAGTGAGCTATCAACTAAAATTGAGCTATTAGAATCTAGTGCTCCATCCACTGCTACCGATGATAGCCTTATTAAAAAGAATGAAAAACTTAAGGCTAAGTTAGCTAGCTCCCAAGAAGCTATTGAAAATTTGCTAGAGAAAATGGAAATTCTTAGCATACACAATAATGAGCTAACTACTAAGCTAGAAAACATTGGTAGCACCCCAGCAGCATCTTTAGTTGAAATACCTGAAATAATTATGAAAGATGCTTCTACTTCCTGCTTTGATTTAATTGACGATTCTAACCCCTGCAACCAAGTCGTTGTTGAGAATATTGTTGTAGATACATGTTCGGATGAGGTTGCAAAGGAAAATGAACAATTAAAGCAAGAAGTGGCTCGCCTTGGCAAGGCTTTGTATGACAAGAAAGGCAAAGCCAAACAAATCCGACCTCCACAGGATAACACCACTGCGGGAGTGAACAAGCCTGTAGAGGGAGAAACTGTGATTTGTAGGCTATGCCACATGGAAGGCCACAAGTCTTTCCAATGCAAGGCGATGACCGGGGATAAACAAAGGCAAAAGCTCAAGCAAAAGCCATCAAGCAAAATCTCCAACACCTACATCAAAAAGGTGAACAAAAAGGATGCTACACCATATTTGATCAAGAAGAAAAAGAACGGAAAGGTGATAGCAATCAAGGCCAACAAGCAAGCCAACAAAGGAAAGGGGGCCAAACGCATCTGGGTGCCAAAGGAGATAATTTCAACCATGAAAAGCACCAAGAAAGTTTGGATCCCGAAAGGGAAGTGAGTGGACCAAAGGTCACGGGAAATTTGGAGACTTGGCAAAGTTGGGATGTATATCATGGGATACATCATATTGGATCAAGTTTATTGCCAAGTGGGTTAGTGAAAATTTTGGACCCAAATTTCCCACCCATGACTAAGGTAACTAGCTTTATTGTATTCTTCGTCTTTAGATATGCGTATCTATTTATCTTTTATCTAGTTTACCTTTCTTGCCTAGTATTACATTTGTTATGTACTTTTGTTTAAAATCATGCATACTAGGTAAATCATATGGTAGGATTGCTTGTTTTTAATTCATATACCTAAGCAACCCTACATAGCTTAAAATGTTTATTTAAGCACGGCACATAGCTTTAATATCACTCCATAGTAAATGATGCATCAATTGAAAATTTTGATTTCTACAAAGTGTATCATTTAACTTATATGTGCCAAAGTTTGGATTATGGATAATTTGCCCCTCTTGATATCAAATCAAAGTGCATGTCTCCTACAAGTATTCAAAACTTGTATGCACACCTTTAGGGGGAGGTTACTCTATAATCTAACACTTTGAGACTAACACCTTTTCAAGTCTATTTCATGTGATAGTCTCATTGTAAGGAAAATGAAGTCCCCGGAGAAAGACAACAATCTTCCACTGCAAAATCTCCAAGAACTCTCATGTCTCTCAAGCTCGCCATTGATCTTCAATTGGTATCTTTTGAGACTACATTCAGTATCATTTACATGTCTTCTCCAATATTTGATTAGACTATATTTCATATCATATGCTTCCATGTTGCTAAAAATGCATAAGTAGTTAACTCATATTCTGTTACCTATGCATAAGGGAAGTTAGTCTTTTCAAATCATGTCTTGCACCTCTAATTTTCACATGCTTTTTCCTAAGTAGAGGATCTCTATCAGGGGGAGTATTTCTTCATCTCTAAAGGGGGAGAAAAACTCTTTCTAAAGGAGAATACTCATTTAGGGGGAGTAATCTTTTGAGGACTCCTTCAAGTGGTATCATTCACATAGTTTAATTTAATATCCTTCTAGTGATATTATTTGATACAATTCTTGATGAGGGCAAGCTTTTATTTACTTCCTACATGCTTTTAATGTCTTCCTTTTCGGTGGTTGATGCCAAAGGGGGAGAAGTTTGGGGACCAAAGCAATGAAAACTATATCAAACACCAAACACCACCAATTTAAAATTTTATATCTACAAATGGCTTTTCAAGTGGTTTTGGTTATTTGGTCCAAAAATAGGAAGTAAGTGAATTATGGAGTTAGGGGGAGGCTTAAGTCCATAATATCACATTGTGGGGACAATCATGCATCTTAGCAAGTAGATTGCATATTTTCACTCAAATTCTTGTATTATTTGCTTGCTTTGGTTGTGTTGTCATCAATCACCAAAAAGGGGGAGATTGTAAGGAAAATGGACCCCGGGCCATTTGGCTAATTGAGTTTTGGTGTTTGATGAACAACACAATCCGTGAACTAATAAGCTTTCTAGTGTTTGTGTTTGTAGTTCACAGGATGCGAAGAGAGTTGGACCAAGGCAATGAGGATGCAACACCTCAAAAGAAGACATAAAAAGATGCATAGGAGTCCATTACTCAAGAACAAAGAAGCCCGAAGAAATCAGCGAAGAAATCCAAGACGAGGGCTGTCAGCCAGCGCCAATTGGCGCACCGGACATCGGTGTCCGGTGTGCACCGGACTGTCCGGTGAGGCACCGGACAGTCTGCGCAGAGAGGCCGCAGACAGGCGCTCTCTGGCTGTAGCACCGGACTGTCCGGTGTGCACCGGACTGTCCGGTGTGCCAACGGGCAGACGGCAACGGTCGGATCCAACGGTCGACTGCTACAGGCGCCAACGGTCGGCTGACGTGGCGTGCACCGGACATCTACTGTGCAGTGTCCGGTGGTGCACCGGACTGTCCGGTGCACCCGACGACAGAAAGCTGCTGCTTTCTGTCCAACGGCTAGTTGAGGGTGTGGAGGCTATAAATACCACCCCAACCGGCCATTCTCATGTGTGAGAGCCCAAGCAACATACCAATACACATAGTGCATATTTCCAAGAGCTCAAACACCCAAGTGCTTAATAGAATCACTCGGTGATTAGCGTGGGTGCTTTGCGAAGTGCTTAAGTTAGTTAGACCGCTTTAGCGCTTGCTCTAGGTGAACCCTAGTTAGTTGAGTGAGTTTTGTAAAACCACACAACCCCTCGGCTCTTGCGTGAGTCGTTATAATTGTACCGAGTGGGGCGAGAGTCTTGCGAGACCGTGACAACCGCGTTTGTGTCACGGCCGCCACCGTGTACCGGAGGGAACGAGACCCGCGGCGTTTCGGCCGGAAGCTCGATAGTGGAGACGGCGGGGAGCGTCCGAGAGGAGCCGGAAGCGGAGCACCACTTGCGCGTGGAGAAGGCCCGCGGCTCTCTACGGAGTTACTCGACCGTGGTGCTTGGCCCTCGCGTGGGCTTCCCTTTGCGTAGGGGCACCAACGAGGATTAGTCGGGACCTTGCGTGGTTCCGGATACCTCGGTAAAAATATCGGCGTCATCCACGAGAGTTTGCTTCTCTACTTAGCTCTTTACATTCCGCACTTATATTAAGCATTTAAGTTTCAATCTTGTAGTCATACTTATTTAGTGTAGATTGAAACTTAGCCTTTGCGGTAGAGATAGCAACACTTAGTCAAAACCTAGGTTGCACATTCTAGTTTTGATTATTTGCATAGGTTTTGCTCTAGGGATTTAATTGTGGCCTAGTTTAGTAAAAGTTTTAGAAGTCCTAATTCACCCCCCCTCTTAGGCGTCACCCGTTTCCTACACTCCCGCCACCACTCCCAAGAGGAGAAGAATAGCTAGTGTACTAGACGCCGTTGTGGAGACAACAACAACGCTGACTCCTGCTTCTGTGAAGAAGGTTGCCGAAGGTGCTACAGCACATACGAAAACTAAAGCTGGGCCCTCATTGCCTGTTGAGACGAAGCTCGCCGCAACCGAGCAGAGGGCCGAAGAAGAATCTCCAGATATTGGCATAGCTCTAGAGAAAAGTGCGGCCAAAGAAGCCAAATCCCTTGCTCCCAAAGCATCGTCTGAAGGTCTTGATTATGTCATTCGACATGCTTCGGGAAAAAGATTATCTGAGGAAGAAGTTTTTGAAGCCACACACTATGCCCGGGAACTACAGTACCCGAAGGGGGCCTTAGTGTTTAACGGTACGAACGAAGATGATTTCCTATACTGTCTCCCGGACAACAAAGAGTTATCCGTCTGCTGGGAGATGGCCAAAAGTATGGGTTTTCCGAAGCTCGAAGCTGGCCTCTGCGCCATGACGAAGGCTGACCTCGCGGACAGCCTCGCATACAACAGTCTGAAGGTATAGAAGTTGTGAATTTTGAAGCTTATGGACATGAGAATGAAGTCTTTATTCTCATGCTAATCCTTTATTATTTCTTGCAGGGCTTGATCCTTAGCAATGCCCTAAGGGCGCAAAAGAATGCCGAAGACGAGAGCTGCACTATAGCTCTCGGCAACCTTCGATCAGAGGTCATCAGGCTGAGAAACCAAGCCATAGAGAAAAACAAAATTCTACTTTTATTGGCGGATAAAGCAAAAGAAGATGAAGCAAAATTTAAAACTCAATCCGAAGCTCATAAAGCCGAAATTGAAGATCTTCGTAAAAAACTTATCGAAGCCAATGAAAATTGTGCTCTCGTAAAGGCTAGCCAAGAAATTAGTGAATAGTGGAAGACTAAGCTAGAGAAAAATGTTGAGGAGCTTCGCGAATCTAAGGAAAGATGTTTTGAAAAATCCTTGAATTGCGTGAAGAAATTGAAAACTAGCTTCTCTAAAGTGGGTGCTTATTCTTCTGAGGAGAATTTTATCCGAGGCGACCCTAAGGGTGTTATTGAGTGGATAAGCGGGGAAGCCGAAGCTTTCGAAGAAATTCTGAGCGATCGTGGGGATATCTATGCTTTCTCCGGCGCTCAGGGAAATGCGGCTATTCTAAAGAAGGCTGGATGTGATCATGTTAAAGCTACAGCCCAGGTCGAAGCCGCCTTCTCGATAGACGACACAAAAGACCCTTCAGCCGAAGCTGCTTTGATGGGCAGAAAATCTTATTCTGTTGTTTAGGTGAATGGTGGTCGAGAATTGGCCAATGAAATTATAAAGAAGAACGAAAAAGACACACATGAAGCCCGAGAAGAAGCTAGGCGAGCTGAAGAAGCTGATGAACGTGAAGGCACATAAGTATTGTTTTTTAATTTTAGCTTCGGTACTTACTTTGTGGCTTCGAACTAATAGTTTACCCACTACAGCTGAACTGTCACCGCTGTCAGAGCCATACAACCCCCCTGGCTGATCCGGACATGAAGGAAGCACTAGATGTAATAAGCGTTGCTAACTCTATTGTCTACGAAGTTTTCGACAAGCTATTGAACGAAGCCGCAGAAAGAATTCTTAGGGAAGATTAGACTTTATTGTAAAAATAATTTGTAACATTTGATGTATGGAACAATTAATCAGATGTAAATTACTGTAATATATTTCTTTACGATGCATGAAATTTACGCACGTACCATTTTTGAGCCTTCGGCGAAAAAACATCTTCCCTTCTTTTCATGCTTCGTAAAAAAAGAAACCCCTTTAGCAAGTTCGATAAAAACGTGTTTCTCGAAGTTCGCTTCGTGCCTCAACACATTCTCTTTTACTAAAGTATTGCCGAAGATTTGCTTCGTATTCAATCTTTTTTGCTGTTGATGCGATATGACGTATGATGTAATGTTATGCGGAATGATATGATGATATGATGCAAAATGATGGTGATGCCGAAGACACACACACACGCCCACACTGGAACACACAAGACTCTGCATCCCCTTAGAAACGTCTTTTGAGTCTTTAAGCTCTGCATCCCCTTAGGAACGACTTTTGAGCTCCTTCACCTTCTATTTCGGTGGCATTTAAGCTCTGCATCCCCTTAGGAACGACTTTTGAGCTTCTTCACCTTATATTTCGGTGGTATTTGGCTCTGCATTCCCTTAGGAATGACTTTTGAGCAGAAAACTTACTGTCACACCCGGGTTTCGGGCACCAAGACCCGGGCGTGAACATAATCACCAGGTGTGCTGGGACCAAGTCTCACACATATGATGAATCATGGCACATGATCGAATGTCACATCTTTACTATATAATAGGAGTTCTGTACAAAATTAATAAATAAATACATTATAAGGAGACAACGGTCCAGCAACCCAAAGTTGACTGGGAGATGATGGCCCAGACCTCTCACGAACTCATCACAGCATCCTCCATACGCCTCATCCTGTGGTACCTGTTCTTGACTTGTGGGGGTGTGAGACAACAAGAGTGAGCTCACATACGTTCATATCTCAATAAGTTGTGGGGAATGATGTGCATGAACTCGCCAAAGGTGGGAGCTCACGAGAAGTGTAAGGCTTACCAAAGGAGATAGTTGAAGCTGAGCATTGCTTTTAAAGTTGGTCAAAATTTTATTAGCAGTTACTAAGTATAAGTAAATACCAACCCAATTAAGTAGTAGAACAAAAGTAACAACATCACCTGCGATGCAATGCATATGACAAATTGAATCTAGTTCCATAAATTAATCATGTGAGGGTCTGAGCTGCTCATGACCGTGAGCACGACTAGTATACCAGTTTTACACTCTGTAGAGGTTGCATCTTTACCCACAAGTCATGTTACCCATTTGCCATGGGGTTGTACGGGCCTCATACACCTCTACCAAGGAAGCAAGGCAGGGTAACACTACAAGGCCTTTACAAAGTTTCACTAGCTTCAGAAAACCCGCTACAGTTTATAGGAAGCTCCAATGCAGGGATCCCTCGCGTGACCGCCATCGCAGCAAAATCAACCCAAGGACCTCCCTACACTGACCACTCCCCTACTTCCCTGGCCCCTTTCAGGTAAGGTAGTCTTCCACTAGCTTTCCTAATTAATCAGCCAAGGGCGTCCCATTAAACCCTTGTGGTAGAACTGTTTTCCTGGGTGGTCGCTCCATGTTCCAATTAATATAATGATCTTATCATGAACAATAAATAACAACTGATAATAAAAGTATGATAATAAATAATGTATATCTCTATACCCAAAACCACATATAGCAATAGCAAGTACTACCCAAAAAGTTTAGTGGTAAACAAGGCACAAAGATAGACAAACTAGGGTAACCTATTAGGTCCCATCAAAATTAACCTATGCAGATCATTATGATTAATTAGAACATGAGTGGATAAAAGAAGTGATCAAGGGCACAACTTGCCTAGCACTTGAGGTTCCAGGTACCAACTTGCTCTTCAGGTGACTCGTGTCCTCACCGCTAAGCGTAGCAATACAGACAAACATGGTATAGTCAAAATTATAATCACACCAAACATGAGAATAAACTACATAATAATAATCTACACGTTGTTACGAGATCATGGGATCAAGAACCACTAAATTCGGAGCTACGGTTAAGTAATTATGATTTATGGAAGATCTATGATTAAGTAAGGGAAACTAGACCTTAGATTGATTCTATAAATCATGCGAGATATACCTTAAGGATTGAATTTAATATGGGTCCTAAGTTCATCACATTATATTTATGAACATATTACTTTAATTGAGTAGATTAATCTACTAGACATAGGTTAAATGATTTTCCAGTTATAAAAGTGTGAGATAAGGCATAAATCAGTGTTGCATTAAGTAGACAAAATTATTATGGACCTAGTGCAATTTGAACGGACCAAATCAGAGTTAAAATATGGGAGTTATGAATTTTACAAGTTTCTAGACATATTTTATTCCTAAAATAATTTCTAGGGTTTTATTCATTTATTGTGAATTAAAATGGATTGCAGGTATAATTAGTAAAGAAGATAGGGTCTAAAGTGAAAGATTACAGGACCCACGGGTAGGACTCTTTCCACATCGATGGACTGCGGGTTGTTTATAGTTAAATAGGAGGTCTCTTTTGCAAAACGTGCTAGCCGAAGGGGTATGATGACATGTGGACCGTTGGATCAGCGGTCAAGGGCCTAGATTAGATCATAACCACATTGAATCGGTATTCACTCTGAACCACCCGATCTGAACCCTACGGTCGTGATTAGATCTCAGCCCCCCAACACTTGATAACTACTCAAATCCGTCCATCAGGAGACCAACGGTCATGATCAACCCGACAACACGCTATCAATCTCCGTCGTTCAATTGCGAACGAACGACTAGGGACATCTCCCCGACCTATAGACTCCACGGGGTGACACCGCCACGCCACCAGCGGCGAGTCCCACCGGAGCACCCTGCTATAGCGTTCCAGAGCCCCAAACTTTAAATCGAACGGTGCGTAACAACCGCAAAAGGACAACGAAATCGAAAAGTGAACGAGCCTCACCGATTTCGTGGTGCAGAGACACTGACCGTGCGACACAGTGGCCCGCGGTGGCGCCCAAATCAACGGCAAGGAATTAGGGATGATTCCATCCGTCCCCAGCTCCTGCGACTCCGCGCCCAGGTTCACCATGGCCCCACGAACAACCACAGCCCTACTGCATCCGCAGATCGGCATCACGGACAACACACATCGGCGGCGACTTCTTCTCCACTAGACTGCGTCCGTTGGCTCTACTCATGGTCGGGATCTGATGAACGAGAGGTGGCTAGGGCATCTATAAGTACCCCAGGATGGCACCTGAATCCCACAATCTTCGCGAAGATCCTAACAACTAGCTTCGGTTGGGATTGAGCGGATTCTGTTGAGCGACGCCACGATTGGTAACGATCCGAGGACGATGTGAAAGGGAAATGTGCCCTTGGGCCATTTCTAAGTATTTTGGTGATTGATTGCCAACACAAGTGCTTTTGTGTTAATCTAAGCAAAGTGGTGGACAAAGTGCAAATCAAGTCAAAAGGTATGTTTCTAGACTTAGTACATTGTTTTGTGGACTAATGTATTGTGTCTAAGTGCTAGAAACAGGAAAAATCAAGTTAGAGAAGAGATGGCTTTATTCAGCCAAAGTCTGCTCAGTCTGGGTGCACCGGACTGTCCAAGGGTGCACCGGACAGTGTCCGGTGCGCCAGGCTGACTCTGGCGAACTTGCTGCTCTCGGGACTTCGACGGCGGTGTACGGCTATACTTCACCGGACTGTCCGGTGGTGCACCGGACTGTCCGGTGAGCCGTTCACAGGCGATCTCGTTGCTCTCGGGATATGATTAACGGCGTACGGCTAAAATTCACCGGACTGTCCGGTGGTGCACCGGACTGTCCGGTGAGCCAACGGTCAGCCGGGGCAACGGTCGGCCGAGGATTCCGCGCGTGACGCGTAGCCGAGCCAACGGTCACATTGGGGCACCGGACTGTCTGGTGTGCACCGGACAGTGTCCGGTGCGCCAACGGCTCTCAATCAGCAACGGTCAACTTCGCCAAACAAGGAAACAAATATGCACCGGACTGTCCGGTACGCCAGGCGACAGAAGACAAGACCAGCCTTCCTGGAATGCTCTCAACGGCTCCTAGCTGCCTTGGGGCTATAAAAGGGACCCCCTAGGCGCATGGAGGAGGACATCTAGCATACTCAAAGCATTCCTAAGAACCAAGACTTCGATTCCACGCATTTGTTTTTTCGTGATAGCATCTAGAGCTCTAGTTGAGTTGTGAACTCGTCGGGTTGTGTTGCGAGCTCTTGTTGCAACTTGTGTGCGTGTTGACATTCTGATTTTGTTTCTTGTGTGCATTGCTCATCCCTCCCTTACTCCGTGCTTCTTTGTGAACTTCAAGTGTAAGGGCGAGAGGCTCCAAGCTGTGGAGATTCCTCGCAAACGGGATATAGAAAAGCAAAGCAAAACACCATGGTATTCAAGTGGGTCTTTGGACCACTTGAGAGGGGTTGATTGCAACCCTCGTCCGTTGGGACGCCACAACGTGGAGTAGGCAAGCGTTGGTCTTGGCCGAACCACGGGATAAACCACTGTGCCATCTCTGTGATTGATATCTTTGTGGTTATTGTGTTTTGTTGAGACTCCTCTCTAACCACTTGGCATTATTGTGCTAACACCTAATCAAGTTTTTGGTGGCTTAAGTTTTCAAGTTTTACAGGATCACCTATTCACCCCCCTCTAGGTGCTCTCAATTGGTATCAGAGTCGTTCTCTTCACAAAGGGACTAATCGCCCGAAGAGATGGATCCTAAGGAGAAGGGAATCGTGATCAACGATAAGGAGAAGGAGTCCTTCGTCAACGAGCCGAAGGATGACAAACCTACCGACTCGGGCTCGAGCCACAAACGCAAAGATGGGAAGAAGAAGAAGACGAGACGCATCAAGGAGATCGTCTACTACGACGACAGCGATGAGTCCACTTCTTCCCAAAAGGACGACTACGACTACGAGAAACGAAAGACGGTTAATTCGAACTTTTCTTTCGATTACTCTCGTATTCCGCAGAGTTCAAATGCACATTTGCTTTCCATCCCTCTTGGCAAACCTCCACACTTTGATGGGGAGGACTACGGATTTTGGAGTCATAAAATGCGTAGTCACTTGTTCTCTCTCCATCCAAGCATATGGGAGATTGTTGAGAATGGAATGAAATTTGATAGCTCGGATAGTCCTATATTTATTAATGAACAGATTCATAAAAATGTACAAGCTACTACTGTGTTGTTAGCCTCTTTGTGCAGGGACGAGTACCATAAGGTGAGCGGCTTGGACAATGCCAAGCAGATCTGGGACACCCTCAAGATCTCTCATGAGGGGAACGATGTCACCTTGCTCACCAAGATGGAGTTGGTAGAGGGCGAGCTTGGAAGATTCGCGATGATAAGGGGCGAGGAGCCAACCCAAACATACAATCGGCTCAAGACCCTTATGAACAGAATAAGGAGCCATGGAAGCACGCGATGGACGGACCACAACATCGTTCGCCTGATGCTAAGGTCCTTTACTGTACTTGATCCACATTTGGTGAACAATATTCGTGAAAATCCTAGGTACACCAAGATGTCGCCCGAAGAAGTCCTTGGGAAGTTCGTAAGCGGGTGAATGATGATCAAGGAGGCGAGATACGTGGATGACGCGTTGAACGGTCCAATCCATGAGCCTCAACCCATTGCTCTCAAGGCAACGAGGAGCAAGGAGGCGCTACCTAGCAAGGTGGCGCAAGTTGAGGCGGCTGGGCTCAATGATGAAGAGATGGCCCTCATCATCAAGCGCTTCAAGACGGCGCTAAAGGGTCGCAAGGGACAGCCAAGCAATACCAAGACAAAGGGGAAGCGCTCATGCTTCAAATGTGGTAAGATTGGTCATTTTATTGCTAACTGTCCCGATAATGAAAGTGACCAAGAAAAAGGGAACAAAAGGGAGAAGAAGAAGAATTACAAGAAGGCCAAGGGCGAGGCACATATCGGAAAGGAGTGGGATTCAGATTGCTCCTCTTCCGACTCCGACAATGAAGTACTCGCCGCCACCACCTTCAACAAGTCATCCCTCTTCCCAAACGAGCATCACACGTGCCTCATGGCGAAGGAGAAGAAGGTATGCACTCGGAATACCACTTATACTTCTTCAAGTGATGAGGAGTCTAGTGATGACGATGAAATAGACTATTCTAGTTTATTTAAAGGTTTAGATAGAAATAAAATTGATAAAATCAATGAATTGATTGATGCTTTAAATGATAAGAATAAATTATTAGAAAAGCAAGAGGATCTTTTGTACGAAGAACATGATAAGTTTGTAGAGGCTCCAAAATCCCTTGCTTTAGAAATTAAAAGAAATGAAATGCTTTCTAGTGAACTATCTACTTGTCATGAAACCATTTCTACTTTAAAAGGTGTTAATGATAATTTAAATGCTAAACTAGTAGTAGCAAGTAAATCTAACTCTTGTGTAGAACATGTTATGATTTGCCATAGGTGTAAAGATTTTGACGTTGATGCCTGTAGTGAACACCTAGTTTGCATTTCTAAATTAAATGATGAAGTGGCTAGTCTTAATGCCCAAATTAAGACTAGCAAGAATGAATTTGACAAGCTAAAATTTGCAAGGGATGCCTACACGATTGGTAGACACCCCTCAATTAAGGATGGACTTGGCTTCAAGAGGGAAGCCAAGGACTTAACAAGCCATAAGGCTCCCATCTCCGCCAAGGAGAAAGGGAAGGCCCCTATGGCTAGTAGTGCTAAAAAGAACTATGCTTTTATGTACCATGATAGGAGACAGTCTAGGAATAGGAGTTGTAATGCTTATGATGCTTTTGATTCTCATGCCATGTTTGCTTCTAGTTCTTCCTATATGCATGGTAGAGATATGTCTAGGAGAAATGTTATTTATCATGTGCCTAGAAAGAATATTGTTCATGCTCCTAGGAAAGTAATGAATGAACCTTCTACAATTTATTATGCTTGCAATGCTTCCTTTGCTATTTGTTGAAAGGATAAGAAGGTAATTGCTAGGAAGTTAGGGGCCAAATGTAAGGGAGACAAAATTGCATTTGGGTCCCTAAGACCATTGTCACTAACCTTGTAGGACCCAACAAGAGTTGGGTACCTAAGACCCAAGCCTAAATTTGCCTTGCAGGTTTATGCATCCGGGGGTACAAGCTGGATTATCGACAGCGGATGCACAAACCACATGACGGGGGAAAAGAGGATGTTCTCTTCCTACGTCAAGAACAAGGATCCCCAAGATTCAATAATATTCGGTGATGGGAACCAAGGCAAGGTAAAAGGGTTAGGTAAAATTGCTATTTCATCCGAGCACTCTATATCTAATATGTTTTTAGTTGAGTCTCTTGGATATAATTTGTTATCTGTTAGTCAATTATGCAATATGGGATATAATTATCTATTCACAAATGTAGATGTGTCTGTCTTTAGAAGATGTGATGGTTCACTAGCTTTTAAGGGTGTACTAGACGACAAACTTTATTTAGTTGATTTTGCAAAAGAGGAGGCCGGTCTAGATGCATGCTTAATTGCTAAGACTAGCATGGGCTGGCTGTGGCATCGCAGCTTAGCACATGTGGGGATGAAGAACCTCCACAAGCTTCTAAAGGGAGAACACGTGATAGGTTTAACTAATGTGCATTTCGAAAAAGATAGACCTTGTGCAGCTTGTCAAGCAGGCAAACAGGTGGGAAGCTCTCATCACACCAAAAATGTGATGACCACATCAAGACCTTTGGAGATGCTTCATATGGACCTCTTCGGACCCGTCGCCTATCTAAGCATAGGAGGAAGTAAGTATGGTCTTATAATAGTTGATGATTTTTCCCGCTTCACTTGGGTATTCTTTTTGTAGGTTAAATCTGAAACCCAAGGGACCCTCAAGCGCTTCCTCAGGAGAGCTCGAAATGAGTTTGAGCTCAAGGTGAAGAAGATAAGGAGCGACAACGGGTCCGAGTTCAAGAATCTTCAAGTGGAGGAGTTCCTTGAGGAGAAAGGGATCAAGCACGAGTTCTCCGCTCCCTACACACCACAGCAAAATGGTGTGGTAGAGAGGAAGAACAGGACGCTCATCGATATAGCGAGGATGATGCTTGGAGAATTCAAGACCCCCGAGCACTTTTGGTCGGAAGCCGTGAACACGGCTTGCCACGCCATCAACCGGGTCTACCTTCACCGCCTCCTCAAGAAGACTTCGTATGAGCTTCTAACCGGTAACAAACCCAATGTGTCTTATTTTCGTGTATTTGGGAGCAAGTGTTATATTCTTGTGAAGAAAGGTAGAACTTCTAAATTTGCTCCCAAAGTTGTAGAAGGGTTTTTATTAGGTTATGACTCAAATACAAAGGCGTATAGGGTCTTCAACAAATCATCGGGTTTGGTTGAAGTCTCTAGCGACGTTGTATTTGATGAGACTAATGGCTCTCCAAGAGAGCAAGTTGTTGATCTTGATGATGTAGATGAAGAAGACGTTCCAACGGCCGCTATGCGCACCATGGCGATTGGCGATGTGCGACCACAGGAACAATTGGAGCAAGATCAACCTTCTTCCTCAACAATGGTGCATCCCCTAACCCAAGATGACGAACAGGTACCTCAAGTGGAGGCATGTGATCAAGGGGGAGCACAAGATGATCATGTGATAGAGGAAGAAGCACAACCGGCACCTCCAACCCAAGTTCGAGCGATGATTCAAAGGAATCATCCCGTCGACCAAATATTGGGTGATATTAGCAAGGGAGTAACTACTCGCTCTAGATTGGTGAATTTTTGTGAGCATTACTCTTTTGTCTCTTCTATTGAGCCTTTTAGGGTAGAAGAAGCCTTGCTAGATCCGGACTGGGTGTTGGCCATGCAGGAAGAGCTCAATAATTTCAAGAGGAATGAAGTTTGGACACTGGTGCCTCGTCCTAAGCAAAATGTTGTGGGAACCAAGTGGGTGTTCCGCAACAAACAGGACGAGCACGGGGTGGTGACAAGGAACAAGGCTTGACTTGTGGCAAAAGGTTATGCCCAAGTCGCAGGTTTGGACTTTGAGGAGACTTTTGCTCCTATGGCTAGGCTAGAGTCTATTCGTATTTTGCTAGCATATGCCGCTCACCATTCTTTCAGGTTGTTCCAAATGGATGTGAAGAGCGCTTTCCTCAACGGGCCGATCAAGGAGGAGGTGTTCGTGGAGCAACCCCCTGGCTTCAAGGATGAACGGTACCCCGACCACGTGTGTAAGCTCTCTAAGGCGCTCTATGGACTTAAGCAAGCCCCAAGAGCATGGTATGAATGCCTTAGAGACTTTCTAATTGCTAATGCTTTCAAGGTTGGGAAAGCCGATCCAACTCTTTTTACTAAGACTTGCGATGGTGATCTTTTTGTGTGCCAAATTTATGTCGATGACATAATATTTGGTTCTACTAACCAAAAGTCTTGTGAAGAGTTTAGCAGGGTGATGACGCAGAAATTCGAAATGTCGATGATGGGCGAGTTGAACTACTTCCTTGGGTTCCAAGTGAAGCAACTCAAGGATGGCACCTTCATCTCCCAAACGAAGTACACGCAAGACTTGCTAAAGCGGTTTGGGATGAAGGATGCTAAGCCCGCAAAGACATCGATGGGAACCGACGGACACACCGACCTCAACAAAGGAAGTAAGTCCGTTGATCAAAAGGCATACCGGTCAATGATAGGTTCTTTGCTTTATTTATGTGCTAGTAGACCGGATATTATGCTTAGCGTATGCATGTGTGCTAGATTTCAATCCGATCCAAGGGAGTGTCACTTGGTGGTCGTGAAGCGAATTCTTAGATATTTAGTCGCTACGCCTTGCTTCGGGATCTGTTATCCAAAGGGGTCTAACTTTGACTTAATTGGATATTCAGACTCCGACTATGCTGGATGTAAGGTCGATAGGAAGAGTACATCAGGGACGTGTCAATTCTTAGGAAGGTCCCTAGTGTCGTGGAACTCTAAGAAACAAACTTCCGTTGCCCTATCCACCGCTGAGGCCGAGTACGTTGCCACAGGACAGTGTTGCGCGCAACTACTTTGGATGAGGCAAACCCTCAGGGACTTTGGCTACAATCTGAGCAAAGTCCCACTCCTATGTGACAATGAGAGTGCTATCCGAATAGCGGAAAATCCGGTTGAGCACAGCCGCACAAAGCACATTGATGAAAGGGAAATGTGCCCTTGGGCCATTTCTAAGTATTTTGGTGATTTAGTGCCCAACACAGGTGCCTAATTGTAAAATGGTGGACAAAGTACAAATCAAGGATAAAGGTATGTTTCTCAGACTTAGTACATTGTTTTATGGACTAATGTATTGTGTCTAAGTGCTGGAAACAGAAAAAATCGAGTTGGAGAAGAGATGGCTCGAGCAGCCAAAGTCTGTCCAGTCTGGGTGCACCGGACTGTCCGGTGGTGCACCGGACAGTGTCCGGTGCGCCAGGCTGGCTCGGCGTGAAGTAGCCGCTCTCGGGAATTCTCCGACGGCGTACGACTAAAATTCACCGGACTGTCCGGTGTGCACCGGACTGTTCGGTGAGCCAACTGTCGGCCGGGCCAACGGTCGGCCGCGGAATCTGCGCGCGACACATGGCCGGGCCAACGGTCGGAAGGGGGCACCGGACTGTCCGGTGTGCACCGGACTTGTCCGATGCGCCAACGGCTCCCAGATCTGCAACGGTCAGCAGCGCCATTTTAGGAAGGAAATCGGGCACCGGACAGTGTCCGGTGTGCACCAGACTGTCCGGTGCACCCGACGACAGAAGGCAAGATTGGCCTTCCAGATTTGCTCTCAACGGCTCCTAGCTGCCTTGGGGCTATAAAAGGGACCCCTAGGCGCATGGAGGAGTTAACCAAGCAACCTTAGAGCATTCTTGATCATCCACACTCAGTCTTTGCGCATTTGTTTGTCATTCTCAGTGATTCGAGCTCTGTTCTAGTGAGAACTTTGAGATAGTCTTTTGAGCTCGATTCTTGGCCGTGTGTGTGCGCATTTTGCTGGGGATTTGTGTGTGTTGCTTTCCTCCCTTACTCCGAATTTCTTGTGAATCTCAAGTGTAAGGGCGAGAGGCTCCAAGTTGTGGAGATTCCTCGCACACAGGATATTGAAAGGCAAAACAAAACACCGTGGTATTCAAGTTGGTCTTTGGACCGCTTGAGAGGGGTTGATTGCAACCCTCGTCTGTTGGGACGCCACAACGTGGAATAGGCAAGCGTTGGTCTTGGTCGAACCACGGGATAAACCACTGTGTCATATCTGTGTCTGATCTCTTGTGGTATTGTGTTTTGTTGAGACTCCTCTTTAGCCACTTGGCAATTATTGTGCTAACACTTAACAAGTTTTTGTGGCTATAAGTTTAAGTTTCACAGGATCACCTATTCACCCCCCCTCTAGGTGCTCTCAATTGGTATCGGAGCCGTTCTCTTCAAGAAAGGGACTAACCGCCCGAAGAGATGGATCCTAAGGGGAAGGGAATCGTGATCAACGACAACGAGAAGGAGTCCTTCGTCAACGAGCCAAAGGACAACAAGACTACCGACTCGGGCTCGGGGCACAGACGCAAAGAAGGGAAGAAGAAGAAGACAAGACGCATCAAGGAGATCGTCTACTACGACAGTGACGAATCTTCCTCTTCCCAAAAGGACGACGACAACGACTACAAAAAGACGGTCAATTCGAACTTTTCATTTGATTATTCTCGTATTCAACATAGTTCGAATTCGCATTTGCTTTCCATTCCTCTTGGCAAACCTCCACACTTCGATGGGGAGGACTACGGATTTTGGAGTCACAAAATGCGTAGTCACTTATTCTCTCTCCATTCAAGCATTTGGGAGATTGTAGAGAATGGAATGAAGTTTGATAGCTCGGATAACTCTATGCTCATAAATGAACAAATCCATAGAAATGCACAAGCTACTACTGTTCTCTTAGCGTCCTTGTGCAGGGAAGAGTACAACAAGGTGAGCGGCTTGGACAATGCCAAGCAAATATGGGACACCCTCAAGATCTCTCACGAGGGGAATGACATCACCATGCTCACCAAAATGGAGTTGGTGGAGGGCGAGCTTGGACGATTCGCCATGATAAGGGGAGAGGAGCCAACCCAAACGTACAACCGGCTCAAGACCCTCATCAACAAAATAAGGAGCTACGGAAGCACGCGATGGACGGACTACGACGTCGTCCGCCTAATGCTAAGGTCCTTTACCATTCTTGATCCTCATCTCGTGAACAATATTCGTGAGAATCCCAGGTACACGATGATGACGCCCGAGGAGGTACTCGGAAAATTCGTAAGCGGGCGGATGATGATCAAGGAGGCGAGATACGTCGACGACGCGTTGAACGGTCCAATCCACGAGCCTCAACCCATTGCTCTCAAGGCAACAAGGAGCAAGGAGCCGCTACCCAGCAAGGTGGCGCAAGTTGAGGCGGCCGGGCTCAATGATGAAGAGATGGCTCTCATCATCAAGAGATTCAAGACGGCGCTAAATGGTCGCAAGGGGCAACCAAGGAAGACCAAGACAAAGGGGAAGCGCTCATGCTTCAAATGTGGTAAGGTTGGTCATTTTATTGCTAACTGTCCCGAAAATGATAGTGACCAGGAGCAAGGGAAAAATGGGAAGAGAGAGAACAAGAAGGTTTACAAGAAGGCCAAAGGCAAAGCACACCTTGGAAAGGAGTGGGATTCGGATTGCTCTTCGTCCGACTCCGACGACGAAGGACTCGCCGCCACTGCCTTCAACAAATCGGCCCTCTTCCCAAACGAGCATCACACTTGCCTCATGGCAAGGGAGAAGAAGGTAATCAATCATAATGCTAATACTTATGATTCTTCTAGTGATGATGAGTCTAGTGAGGATGAAATAGATTACTCCAGTTTATTCAAGGGATTGGATAGAACTAAGATAGCTAAGATTAATGAATTGATTGATGCCTTGAATGAAAAGTATAGAATCTTAGAGAAACAAGAAGATCTTTTATATGAAGAGCATGATAAATTTGTTAGTGCACAAAATTCACTTGCTCTAGAAGTTAAAAGAAATGGAATGCTTTCTTGTGAACTTTCTACTTGTAACGAAACCATTTCTTCTTTAAAAGGTGAAATTAATGATTTAAATGCTAAGCTAGAAGTAGCAAGTAAATCTAACTCTTGTGTTGAACATGTTGAAATTTGCACTAAGTGTAAGGATGTTGATATTAATGCTTGTTGTGAACACTTAGTTTCAATTTCAAAACTAAATGATGAAGTGGCTAGTCTTAGTGCCCAACTTAAGACTAGCAAGAATGAATTTGATAAGCTGAAATTTGCAAGGGATGCCTACACGATTGGTAGACACCCCTCAATTAAGGATGGACTTGGCTACAAGAGGGAAGCCAAGGACTTGACAAGCCATAAGGCTCCTATCTCCGCCAAGGAGAAAGGGAAAGCTCCTATGGTTAGTAGTACTCAAAAGAACCATGCTTTTATGTATCATGATAGGAGACAAACTAGAAATGCTTATAGGAGTTATAATGCTTATAATGAACCTTCTACAATTTATTGTGCTTTAAATGCTTCCTTTGCTATTTGTAGAAAGGATAGGAAAATAGTTGCTAGGAAGTTAGGGGCAAAATGCAAGGGAGACAAAACTTGCATTTGGGTCCCTAAGGATATTTGCACTAACCTTATAAGGACCCAACATGAGTTGGGTACCTAAGACCCAAGCCTAAATTTGCCTTGCAGGTTTATGCATCCGGGGGTTCAAGCTGGATTATCGACAGCGGATGCACAAACCATATGACGGGGGAGAAGAAGATGTTCACCTCCTACGTCAAAAATAAGGATTCCCAAGATTCAATTATATTCGGTGATGGGAATCAAGGCAAGGTAAAAGGGTTAGGTAAAATTGCAATTTCTAATGAACACTCAATCTCCAATGTGTTTTTAGTTGAGTCTCTTGGTTATAATTTGCTATCTGTTAGTCAACTATGCAATATGGGATATAATTGTCTTTTTACAAATGTAGATGTGTCTGTCATTAGAAGAAGTGATGGTTCACTAGCCTTTAAGGGTGTACTAGACGGCAAGCTTTACTTAGTTGATTTTGCAAAAGAAGAGGCCGGTCTAGATGCATGCTTAATGGCTAAGACTTGCATGGGCTGGCTGTGGCATCGCCGCTTAGCACATGTGGGGATGAAGAACCTCCACAAGCTTCTAAAGGGAGAACACGTGATAGGTCTAACCAATGTTTATTTCGAAAAAGATAGACCTTGTGTAGCTTGTCAAGCAGGTAAACAAGTGGGAGGAGCACATCACAGCAAGAATGTGATGACCACGTCAAGACCTCTAGAGCTGCTGCATATGGACCTCTTCGAACCCGTCGCCTATCTAAGCATAGGAGGAAGTAAGTATGGTCTAGTTATTGTTGATGACTTTTCCCGCTTCACTTGGGTGTTCTTTTTGCAGGATAAGTCTGAAACCCAAGGGACCCTCAAGCGCTTCCTAAGGAGAGCTCAAAATGAGTTTGAGCTCAAGGTGAAGAAGATAAGGAGCGACAACGGGTCCGAATTCAAGAACCTTCAAGTGGAGGAGTTTCTTGAGGAGGAAGGGTTCAAGCACGAGTTCTCCGCTCCCTACACACCTCAGCAAAATGGTGTGGTAGAGAGGAAGAACAGGACGCTCATAGATATGGCAAGGACTATGCTTGGAGAATTCAAGACCCCCGAGTGCTTTTGGTCGGAAGCCGTGAACACGGCTTGCCACGCCATCAACAGGGTCTACCTTCACCGCCTCCTCAAGAAGACGTCGTATGAGCTACTAACCGGTAACAAACCCAATGTATCTTACTTTCGTGTATTTGGGAGCAGGTGCTACATTCTAGTGAAGAAGGGTAGAAATTCTAAATTTGCTCCCAAAGCTGTAGAAGGGTTTTTATTAGGTTATGATTCAAATACAAAGGCGTATAGGGTCTTCAACAAATCATCGGGTTTGGTTGAAGTCTCTAGCGACGTTGTATTTGATGAGACTAATGGCTCTCCAAGAGAGCAAGTTGTTGATTGTAATGATGTAGATGAAGAAGATGTTCCGACGGCCGCTATACGAAACATGGCGATTGGAGAAGTGCGGCCACAGGAACAAGATGAACGAGATCAACCTTCTCCCTCAACAACGGTGCATCCCCCAACTCAAGACGACGAACAGGTTCATCAAAAGGAGGCGTGTGATCAAGGGGGAGCACAAGATGATCACGTGATGGAGGAAGAAGCGCAACCGGCACCTCCAACCCAAGTTCGAGCGGTGATTCAAAGGGATCATCCCGTCGACCAAATTTTGGGTGACATTAGCAAGGGAGTAACTACTCGATCTCGATTAGTTAATTTTTGTGAGCATTACTCCTTTGTCTCTTCTATTGAGCCTTTCAGGGTAGAGGAGGCCTTGCTAGATCCGGATTGGGTATTGGCCATGCAGGAGGAACTCAACAACTTCAAGCGCAATGAAGTTTGGACACTGGTGCCTCGTCCCAAGCAAAATGTTGTGGGAACCAAGTGGGTGTTCCGCAACAAACAGGACGAGCACGGGGTGGTGACAAGGAACAAGGCTCGACTTGTGGCAAAAGGTTATGCCCAAGTCGCAGGTTTGGACTTTGAGGAGACTTTTGCTCTTGTGGCTAGGCTAGAATCAATTCGTATCTTGCTAGCATATGCCGCTCACCATTCTTTCAGGTTGTACCAAATGGATGTGAAGAGCGCTTTCCTCAACGGGCCAATCAAAGAGGAGGTGTACGTGGAGCATCCCCCTGGCTTCGAGGATGAACGGTACCCCGACCATGTGTGTAAGCTCTCTAAGGCGCTCTATGGACTTAAGCAAGCCCCAAGAGCATGGTATGAATGCCTTAGAGACTTTTTAATTGCTAATGCTTTCAAGGTTGGGAAAGCCGATCCAACTCTTTTTACTAAGACTTGCGATGGTGATCTTTTTGTGTGCCAAATTTATGTCGACGACATAATATTTGGTTCCACTAACCAAAAGTCTTGTGAAGAGTTTAGCAGGGTAATGACACAGAAATTCGAGATGTCGATGATGGGCGAGTTGACCTACTTCCTTGGGTTCCAAGTGAAGCAACTCAAGGACGACACCTTCATCTCCCAAACGAAGTACACACAAGATTTGCTAAAGAGGTTTGGGATGAAGGACGCCAAGCCCGCAAAGACGCCGATGGGAACCGACGGACACACCGACCTCAACAAAGGAGGTAAGTCCGTTGATCAAAAAGCATACCGGTCCATGATAGGTTCCTTGCTTTATTTATGTGCTAGTAGACCGGATATTATGCTTAGCGTATGCATGTGTGCTAGATTTCAATCCGATCCGAAGGAGTGTCACTTAGTGGCTGTGAAGCGAATTCTTCGATATTTAGTCGCTACACCTTGCTTCGGGATCTGGTATCCAAAGGGGTCTAACTTTGACTTGATTGGGTACTCAGATTCCGACTATGCTGGATGTAAGGTCGATAGGAAGAGTACATCGGGGACGTGCCAATTCTTAGGAAGGTCCCTGGTGTCATGGAACTCTAAGAAACAAACCTCCGTTGCCCTATCCACCGCTGAGGCCGAGTACGTTGCCGCAGGACAGTGTTGTGCGCAACTACTTTGGATGAGGCAAACCCTCAGGGACTTTGGCTACAATCTGAGCAAAGTCCCACTCCTATGTGACAATGAGAGTGCTATCCGAATAGCGGAAAATCCTGTTGAGCACAGCCGCACAAAGCACATTGACATCCGGCATCACTTTTTGAGAGACCACCAGCAAAAGGGAGATATCGAAGTGTTTCATGTTAGCACCGAGAACCAGCTAGCCGATATCTTTACCAAGCCTCTAGATGAGAAGACCTTTTGCAGGCTGCGTAGTGAGCTAAATATCTTAGATTCGCGGAACTTGGATTGAATTGTAGCATATATGTGTTTATGCCCTTGATCATGTTTATTCTGCATTTTGTTGCTTATTGTGGTGCTCAAGTTGTACAAACACTCCCTGGACCTCACAAGTCCGTGGCAAAATGATGCACAGTTTTAGGGGGAGATGTGTTACAACTTGACCCTTTGAGACTAACCATATGCTTGAGTTTGCTTGTTTTAGTCTCAAAGGAGAATTGAAAGGGAAAAGGTGGACTTGGACCATGAAAGACTTCCACTGCACTCCGATGAGAGGGTAACTTATTCCAAGTTCATCTCATGAACTCTTATTGCCATTTGCTCTTAATTGAAGATTTTGGTGAGGCAATGGGGTTATAGTGCCAAGTTTAATCCCGTTTTGGTGTTTAATGCCAAAGGGGGAGAAAATAAAGGCCAAAGCGATAAATGGATCAGCTACCACTTGAGAGATTTTGAAAATAGTAGAAAATAGTAGAATAGAGCTTTTGGTTTGTCAAAACTCTTTTGTTGTCTCTCTTATCAAAAGTTGGCTTCTTGTGGGGAGAAGTATTGATTATGGGAAAAAGGGGGAGTTTTTGAAATCTTTGATCAATCTCTTTTGGAATGACTCTCTTTATGTTTCAACATGTGTGTTTGACTTAGAGATAGAGATTTGAGTTTGATTTGCAAAAACAAACCAAGTGGTGGCATAGAGTGATCCATATATGTCAAAATTGAATCAAAATAATTTGAGTTCTTATTTGAAGTGTTTTTGTACTTGTTCTACTTGCTTTATGTTGTGTTGGCATAAATCACCAAAAAGGGGGAGATTGAAAGGGAAATGTGCCCTTGGGCCATTTCTAAGTATTTTGGTGATTTAGTGCCCAACACAGGTGCCTAATTGTAAAATGGTGGACAAAGTACAAATCAAGGATAAAGGTATGTTTCTCAGACTTAGTACATTGTTTTATGGACTAATGTATTGTGTCTAAGTGCTGGAAACAGAAAAAATCGAGTTGGAGAAGAGATGGCTCGAGCAGCCAAAGTCTGTCCAGTCTGGGTGCACCGGACTGTCCGGTGGTGCACCGGACAGTGTCCGGTGCGCCAGGCTGGCTCGGCGTGAAGTAGCCGTTCTCGGGAATTCTCCGACGGCGTACGGCTAAAATTCACCGGACTGTCCGGTGTGCACCGGACTGTCCGGTGAGCCAACTGTCGGCCGGGCCAACGGTCGGCCGCGGAATCTGCGCGCGACACGTGGCCGGGCCAACGGTCGGAAGGGGGCACCGGACTGTCCGGTGTGCACCGGACTTATCCGGTGCGCCAACGGCTCCCAGATCTGCAACGGTCGGCAGCGCCATTTTAGGAAGGAAATCGGGCACCGGACAGTGTCCGGTGTGCACCGGACTGTCCGGTGCACCCGACGACAGAAGGCAAGATTGGCCTTCCAGATTTGCTCTTAACGGCTCCTAGCTGCCTTGGGGCTATAAAAGGGACCCCTAGGCGCATGGAGGAGTTAACCAAGCAACCTTAGAGCATTCTTGATCATCCACACTCAGTCTTTGCGCATTTGTTTGTCATTCTCAGTGATTCGAGCTCTGTTCTAGTGAGAACTTTGAGATAGTCTTTTGAGCTCGATTCTTGGCCGTGTGTGTGCGCATTTTGCTGGGGATTTGTGTGTGTTGCTTTCCTCCCTTACTCTGAATTTCTTGTGAATCTCAAGTGTAAGGGCGAGAGGCTCCAAGTTGTGGAGATTCCTCGCACACGGGATATTGAAAGGCAAAACAAAACACCGTGGTATTCAAGTTGGTCTTTGGACCGCTTGAGAGGGGTTGATTGCAACCCTCGTCCGTTGGGACGCCACAACGTGGAATAGGCAAGCGTTAGTCTTGGCCGAACCATGGGATAAACCACTGTGTCATATTTGTGTCTGATCTCTTGTGGTATTGTGTTTTGTTGAGACTCCTCTTTAGCCACTTGGCAATTATTGTGCTAACACTTAACAAGTTTTTGTGGCTATAAGTTTAAGTTTCACAGGATCACCTATTCACCCCCCCTCTAGGTGCTCTCAATTGACATCCGGCATCACTTTTTGAGAGACCACCAGCAAAAGGGAGATATCGAAGTGTTTTATGTTAGCACCGAGAACCAGCTAGCCGATATCTTTACCAAGCCTTTAGATGAGAAGACCCTTTGCAGGCTGCGTAGTGAGCTAAATGTCTTAGATTCGCGGAACTTGGATTGATTTATAGCATACATGTGTTTATGCCTTGATTATGTTCCTTATGCATTTCGTTGCTTCCTTGTGGTGCTCAAGTTGTACAATCACTCCCCGAACCTCACAAGTCCTTTTGCCAGTGATGCACATATTTAGGGGGAGTTGTGTTACAACTTGACCCTTTGAGACTAACCGTGTGCTTGAGTTTGCTTGATTTAGTCTCAAAGGAGGTTTGAAAGGGAAAAGGTGGACTTGGACCATGAAAGACTTCCACTGCACTCTGATGAGAGGGTAACTTAGTCCAAGTTCATCTCATGTACTCCTATTGCCTTTGTATTCTTATTTGAAGATTTTGGTGAGGCAATGGGGTTAAAGGGCCAAGATTGATCCTGTTTTGGTGTTTGATGCCAAAGGGGGAGAAAATAAAGGCCAAAGCAATAAATGGATTAGCTACCACTTGAGAAATTTTGAAAATAGTAGAATAGAGCTTTTGGTTTGTCAAAACTCTTTTATTGTCTCTTTTGTAAAAAGTTGGCCTCTTGTGGGGAGAAGTGTTGATTATGGGAAAAGGGGGAGTTTTTGAAATCCTTGATCAATTTCTTTTGGAATACCTCTCTTTATGTCTCTACAAGTGAATTTGACTTAGAGATAGGAAATTGAGTTTGATTTGCAAAAACAAACCAAGTGGTGGCAAAGAGTGATCCATATATGCCAAATTTGACAATTTTGAGTTCTCATTTGTATTGATGTTGCACTTGTTCTAGTTGCTTTATGTTGTATTGGCATAAATCACCAAAAAGGGGGAGATTGAAAGGGAAATGTGCCCTTGGGCCATTTCTAAGTATTTTGGTGATTGATTGCCAACACAAGTGCTTTTGTGTTAATCTAAGCAAAGTGGTGGACAAAGTGCAAATCAAGTCAAAAGGTATGTTTCTAGACTTAGTACATTGTTTTGTGGACTAATGTATTGTGTCTAAGTGCTAGAAACAGGAAAAATCAAGTTAGAGAAGAGATGGCTTTGTTCAACCAAAGTCTGCTCAGTCTGGGTGCACCGGACTGTCCGGTGGTGCACCGGACAGTGTCCGGTGCGCCAGGCTGACTCTAGCGAACTTGCTGCTCTCGGGACTTCGACGGCGGTGTACGGCTATAATTCACCGGACTGTCCGGTGGTGCACCGGACTGTCTGGTGAGCCGTTCACAGGCGCACTCGTTGCTCTCGGGAGATGATTAACGGCGTACGGCTAAAATTCACCGGACTGTCCGGTGGTGCACCGGACTGTCCGGTGAGCCAACGGTCAGCCGGGGCAACGGTCGGCCGAGGATTCCGCGCGTGACGCGTAGCCGAGCCAACGGTCACATTGGGGCACCAGACTGTCCGGTGTGCACCAGACAGTGTCCGGTGCGCCAACGGCTCTCAATCAGCAACGGTCGACTTCGCCAAACAAGGAAACAAATCCGCACCGGACAGTGTCCGGTGGTGCACCGGACTGTCCGGTGCGCCAGGCGACAGAAGGCAAGATCAACCTTCCTGGAATGCTCTCAACGGCTCCTAGCTGCCTTGGGGCTATAAAAGGGACCCCTAGGCGCATGGAGGAGGACATCTAGCATACTCAAAGCATTCCTAAGCACCAAGACTTCGATTCCACGCATTTGTTTTTTTTCGTGATAGCATCTAGAGCTCTAGTTGAGTTGTGAACTCGTCGGGTTGTGTTGCGAGCTCTTGTTGCGACTTGTGTGCGTGTTGACATTCTGATTTTATGTCTTGTGTGTGTTGCTCATCCCTCCCTTACTCCGTGCTTCTTTGTGAACTTCAAGTGTAAGGGCGAGAGGCTCCAAGTTGTGGAGATTCCTCGCAAACGGGATATAGAAAAGCAAAGCAAAATACCGTGGTATTCAAGTGGGTCTTTGGACCACTTGAGAGGGGTTGATTGCAACCCTCATCCGTTGGGACGCCACAACATGGAGTAGGCAAGCGTTGGTCTTGGCCGAACCACGGGATAAACCAATGTGCCATCTCTGTGATTGATATCTTTGTGGTTATTGTGTTTTGTTGAGACTCCTCTCTAGCCACTTGGCATTATTGTGCTAACACCTAATCAAGTTTTTGGTGGCTTAAGTTTTCAAGTTTTATAGGATCACCTATTCACCCCCCTCTAGGTGCTCTCACGATGGTCCTGACACGGCGGACCCACATAGCAGTGAGCAAGCGCTAACGAGACGAAGCTGCACAGAGAATCGGAGGCTAGGCAGTGGGCCCCAGGTACCAGCGAGAGTGGAGGAAGGTGCGCAGGAATGCCACTGGACGAGTGGCTTAGGGTGTGGGCCCACGCGACAGAGGGAGCTAGGCGTGAGGGCGCACGGAGTGGAGTGTGACGCTGGCGGCCCAGGCCCACGCGACAGCAACGAGACAAGCGCACGCGCGATCGTGTTGGTGGGCCGGCCAGGAAAAATGGCCCAAGCAACAGGTGAGCTTTTGTTTTTCTTTTCTTTTTTTTATTTTCTTTCTCCTATTTTCAAATTTCAAACTAAATTTAATTTTATGTTTGAACTTTGAATCCACCATTCTCATCTGAATAATATTTTTACATCTTGTAATTTTATTTATTTATTATTTATTCTCCTTCCCACTATTTAATTCTAGCAATAGTAAATGGATTTAGTACAATTTCCTTCCCTTTTCTATTTTAGTTTCTTGTTTCCAATTCCTGTTTCAAATTCTCAAATCTTAGTTTGGAGTTATCTATTCATATTGATATGCACAACACAAACTCCAGCATGACATGCATATTTCTATTTTTATTTATTTGTTATTTGACCTATATAATTCCATTAAATGAATATGCACAACTTAAAAGAAAATCAAAATGATCTTCAAAGGTTCCATAATCCCAAGTCACTACATACTTATATTTCTATTTATTTATTTTGTTATCATTATTTTTTTCTATACAAATTTTAGGCTTTACACTTACGCTGCGCTCTCTTCGGAACGACTTTTTTACATCTTCGGAATTTACTCTGCGCTCCCTTAGGAACAACTTTCGAGCTTCGGAATTTACTCCGCTCCCTTAGAAATGACTTTTGAGCCTCGGAAGTCTATGAGGAAGGCATATTTTACTCAATGATGCATGCACAATTATTACAAGAAATCAGAGTTTAGTCCTTTGTTACTTGTTTCTCATACAAAAAATGAAATGACATAAAAGATAAAGGTACATCAAAAGTAGGATATTCTTTAGTAGATATGCTTCGATTCTGGCACAGTACTGTTGACTGTACGAGCTTCAGACTCCTCCCGGAAGTCACGCTGCTGTTGAGCGTGCTGGTGCCCTTCTGGCTGCTGGCTTCGAGTGTGAGTAGGTGACAATGGTGGTGGTAATGGGAGCTGGGCCTAGGAAGCTTGTGAGTGACTTGCCGAAGCGATAGAAGCCACAGATTGATTACCTACGTATTCCAGTACATAGGGAGAGTAGCATGAAGCAGTATGTAGAACCTGCTTCGGCTGATTCTGCCACGCCTCAGCTTTGGCAGCCTCTTTTTGCTTTTGAATGGTGACCTGGCATGTTCTTGTAGTGTGGCCCTTGTCTTCACCATAAAATAAGCAATAGAGCATTCTGGGTTGATCCCCATACCTTCCTCCGAAGCCCCTGTCGCCTCTGCCCCTTGGGGCTGGTGGTCTGAAGGAGCTTTGTTGTTGCCCTGAAGATTGGGAGCTATGTTGTGGCCTTTGAGGCTGGCTTCCTCTGTCATCACTCATGCTGGAGTTATGGATTCATTTGACATGCCTGGGGTGGATTCTTCCTCCAAAGCCCCTGGTCATCTCAGAGAACCTATAGGCTTCTTCCCTTCTCTGGCGAAAATCATTATCAGCCTGGATGTATTCATCCATCTTCTGAAGAAGCTTCTCCAGAGTTTGTGGAGGTTTTATAGCAAAATATTGAGCCATAGGTCCTGGTTGAAGCCCTTTAATCATGGCCTCAATGATAATTTCATTGGGCACTGTAGGCGCTTGTGCTCTCAGACGCAGGAACCTTCGGACATACGCCTGAAGGTACTCCTCATGGTCTTGTGTGCATTGGAACAAAGCCTGAGCAGTGACCGGCTTCGTCTGAAATCCTTGGAAACTGGTGATCAGCATATCCTTCAGCTTCTGCTATGATGTGATTGTTCCTAGTCAAAGAGAAGAGTACCAAGTTTGTGCGACATTTTTGACTGCCATGACGAAGGATTTCACCATGACTGCAGTGTTGCCCCCATATGAAGATATGGTTGCTTCGTAGCTCATTAGAAACTGCTTCGGGTCTGAGTGCCCATCATACATAGGGAGCTGGGGTGGCTTGTATGATGGGGACCATGGTGTAGCCTGCAGTTCTACTGACAGAGGAGAAGCATCATCAAAAGCAAAATTTCCATGATGGAAATCATCATACCATTCATCATCATTGTAGGAATTGTCTTGACGAAGCTCTTTGTGTTGAGGCCTCCGGTCTTGGTCATCTTGGGTGAGATGACGCATTTCCTCAGCACCCTCATCAATCTTCTTCTAAAGATCGGCAAGACGAAGCATCTTTTCTTTCTTTCTCTAGACCTGTTGATGAATAGCTTCGAGGTCCCTGATTTCCTGGTCTAGCTCCTCCTCCTGAGGTGTCGGGCTGGTAGCCTTCCTTTTTTGGCTTCTAGCTTCGCGAAGTGTTTCTTGGTTGATGTCTAGTGGCTGTAGTGCAGCCCCTAGCCCTGAAAACTTCTTCGGCGGCATGACGAAGGTCACAGCTTGCCGAAGGTGGTCAAATGAGTTCACCAGAGGTTGGCGCCAATGTTGGAGACTTGTTCTTAAATGCTATGAGTTAAGAACAAGGCAACACAAATGTTAAAGGTTAAAGATCTTCGTCCTTCGAAGCATTATCTCCCTTAGGATATAATGATCTTCGGACGAAGGTTATGAAGGACGAACCTTCATCATCTCAACATGTAATAATAAAAATTGGTAGGAAAACATGATTCATCGTTGTAAAGCCGAAAATTGGTAGGAAAAATATAAAATAAATAAAAATAATTAAATTAATGTTTAGGTATTCTTGAGAACTGTGGATGTTATTTGATCTCCTCTCCTTTTGAATGACCAATTTAATGGGATTAAGTTAGCCAGATAACAAAATAAATAAATACAAAAATATGCGCTTCATGAGGAAGCTCTCACATTTTGTATTTGATTTTAAATTGTGAGACAAGTTGAAATTAAGAAATTAGAGTTGGAAAGTAGGAATTGAAAATAGAAGAGGTGTCGGCGTTTCGAGACCGGGGGGTCCCCGAGCCGACGAGTGAGAGTGCCGCGTGCCCCAGCCCAGATGGGTCGAGCGCGTGGGCGAGCGCGAAGGGGGGAGAGAGAGAGCGAGAGCGAGGTGGCCGGAGCCGGGTCGTGAGGGAGTCGGAGATCCCGCGGCCTTCGTGTTCGTCCCGCGCCCAGGTCGGGTGCGCTTGCAGTAGGGGGTTACAAGCGTCCGCGCGGGTGAGGGGAGCGAGCGGCCCCAAGAGAGCGCCTGCCCCTGCCCTTCATCCCCGCGAGGCCAACCTTCTCTAAGAAGGCCCTGGTCCTTCCTTTTATAGGCGTAAGGAGAGGATCCAGGTGTACAAATGGGGGTGTAGCAAGGTGCTACGTGTCTAGCGGGGGAGAGCTAGTGCCCTAAGTACATGCCAAGGTGGCAGCCGGAGAGATCTTGGCACCCGGCTAGTGTGGCGTCGTGGCTGTCGGAGAAGCAATGGAGCTTGGCGGAGGGACAGCTGTCGGAGTGGTTGGGCCCTTGCTGACGTCCTCCTGCTTTCGTAAGAGAGCTGGGAGCCGCCGTCGTCATGGGTCCAGCGGGGTGCCATCATTGCCTATCTGGCAGAGCTAGCCAGATGGGACGTCGGTCCTGCTCCCTGCGGCCTGAGTCGGCTTGGGGTATGGTGATGATGGCGCTTCCTGTTGACGTGGCGGACTCGTGCCCTAGGTCGGGCGACGTGGAGGCTCCTCCGAAGCCGAGGTCGAGTCTGTCCTGCATGGCCGAGGCCGAGCCCGAGCTCCTGGGTCGGGCGAGGTGGAGGTCGTTCGGCAGAGGCCAGGGCGGAGTCCGAGCCCTGGGTCGGGCGAGGCGAAGTTCGTCGTCTTCCGGGGCCTTAGCCCGAGTCCGAGCCCTGGGTCGGGCGGAGCGGAGTTCGCCGTCTTCCGGGGCCTTAGCCCGAGTCCGAGCCCTGGGTTGGGCGGAGCGGAGTTCGCCGTCTTCCGGGGCCTTAGCCCGAGTCCGAGCCCTGGGTCGGGCGAAGCGGAGTTCGCCGTCTTCCGGGGCCTTAGCCCAAGTCCGAGCCCTGGGTCGGGCGGAGCGGAGTTCGCCGTCTTCCGGGGCCTTAGCCCGAGTCCGAGCCCTGGGTCGGGCGGAGCTTCCTATGGCACTTTTGGCCAAGCCTGGCTGCCCGTCAATCTTACTCTTTGCGTTAAAAGGCCCCAGTGACTTGGTCGGTCGGCGCGGTGATTTAGTCAGGGTTGCTTCTTAACGAAGGCAAGGCCTCGGGCGAGCCGGAGACGCGTCTGCCGTGAAAGAGGAGGCCTCGGGCGAGACGGAAACACCTCGGGGTCGGCTGCCCTTGCCCGAGGCTAGGCTCGGGCGTGGCGTGATCGAGTCGCTCGTATGGACTGATCCCTGACTTAATCAAACCCATCAGGCCTCTGCAGCTTTATGCTGATGGGGGTTACCAGCTGAGAATTAGGCGTCTTGAGGGTACCCCTAATTATGGTCCCCGACAGTAGCCCCCGAGCCTCGAAGGGAGTGTTAACACTCGCTTGGAGGCTTTCGTCGCACTTTTTTGCAAGGGGACCAGCCTTTCTCGGTTGCACTTTGTTCCGGTGGGTGCGCGCGAGCGCACCCGCCGGGTGTAGCCCCCGAGGCCTCGGGGGAGTGGTTTCACTCCTTCGAGGTCTTAATGCCTTGCGTAATGCTTCGGCTAGTCTAGCGGTTCCCTCATGCGAATAGGCCATAGCCCGGGTGCACTGTCGGGGCCCAAGTTCTCGGGCTGGTATGTTGACGCTGTCAACGGTTCGGCCGGAGCCGGGTTTGCGAGAGCAGCCCCCGAGCCTCCGCACGGAGCGAGAGGACGATCAGGGACAGACTCGGCTTTTTTACATACGCCCCTACGTCGCCTTTCCGCAAGGAGGAGGGGGGAGAGTGCCATGTTACCCTCGATGGGCACCGAACATGGTGTCTCCGGTGAGCTGCAATCGGGTAATCCGAGTGGACGTCCGTGCCCCGTTCGTTGGGGGTCGGCTAGGGGCCCGGAGGCACGCCCAAAAGTACCTGCGGGTGATCTGCCGGACCCGGTCCCCTGGCGACGGGGTCCGAGGGCTCGTTGCCTCCCTCCGATGGGATTCCGTTACAGAGTCGTTCCCGCTGGTCTCGGAAATGTCCTAGGGTACCTCGGGAGCACAGCCCGAGCCTTGGTTATGTATCGAACGTACCCCTGGTCATCCCTCGCTCGGTGTCTGAGGCGACTGTGAACCCTTCGGGGGGCCAGCCTTCGAACCCCTGATCAGTAATGGGCGCGGAGCCCGAGTAGCCTGAGGCGGTCGTGGAACCTTTCGGGGGGCCGACCTTCGAACCTCTGACCAGTAGTGGGTGTCGGGCCCACGCGATCTGAGGCGGCTGTTGAACCCTTCGGGGGGCCAGCCTTCGAACCCCTGATCAGTAAGGAGGCTCGGAGCCTAGTTCCTTCACGGGGAAGGATCCCTTTGGGGGTATCCCCTTTCCCGGTCCCTGTTGCAAGAGATAGAGAAAGAAGGAAAAGGGAAAAAGGATACGAAATTGAACGACGTGGCGTACCTTTTTTGGTGTGGTCATTTTGGCGAAGGCGAAGCGTCACCAGCTGCTCCTGCCAGAAGCGCTGCCCGTCGAGCCGCGGAGTTAATGCGCCGGGGCGAGCGGTCGGCGAGGCTGCCGTTGCGTGCGCGAGCCGTTCGAGGAACGGGTCACGGGCGTGTCGCCTTCACACCGTGAGAGAGGGGGTTCTCTTGCTGCCTCCGGATGGGACGTGAGCTTGGCTGATGGCGTGACCGCTGCTCTTGCGCGCCTGCCACCATCATTACTGCCGGCCCACTTTTGACTGCGTTTGACCGCTGCGCCCGGCTGGCGCTGCTGGGCCGCGCGCTGGGTCGCCTTGGGTCGCGACATTGGTTCCGCAACCGAGGAGGTGCGGTGGTGGCGCAAGTGGCATAGTGGCTTACATGCAGCATCCGGCGCGCCGGTTGCGCGACGCGTGGGCTTGAGCCTCCGTGCTGGCCTGTCAGGAGTCGGAGAGGCGCGTCCACTTGGCGCGAGTCGGAGAGGCGCGTCCACTTGGCGCGGTTGCATGCTGCCCGCACGGCTGCCCGCCCCTTTCGCCCGTTGGTCTCGGCAAAGGTGGAGGGTCACTTGTAACCGCTGGGTGGTTGTGCGCGTCGCGCGCGGCGGTTCGGCTTCTTCTGCTCGGAGCCGGTCTGTATGACAGGCGAGTCCCAGCCCCCGCGCCGCAGGGGAGGACCTTGGAGGCGTGTTGGAGAAGACTTAGCCCGTGACGGTTGGGGGCGCAAGCAGGGAGAGTTGCCTTTAAAAGGAGGGCGACCCCTTAAGGCGACCATGTCTTCTTCCTCCCTTATGCATCGTGTCTTTCCACCTTTCAAGCCCCTGGATGGGGAAAACCGCCGTCTCCGTGCCTCATCGTCGGAGGACACTACTCTGCGGGAGTGGGTACCTTTCAGCCATCGTTCGGCTTCAAGGATTTTCATCACACAGCCCGGCGGCTCCCCTCCGCTGGTGATCACCCAAGACGGTGGCCTGCATCTCCCGGATGGGGAGGGGCAAACCGGGCTGTGGTCCCGGCCCCACCCTCAGTGTTGAGGGTGTTCGTCATCCTCGCCGGGGCGGGGAGCGAGGCGAGCCGGGGCTACACCTCCTACGCGGGTCGGCGGACCACCTCATTTTCCAGCTTCTGGTGGTGGCAATCGCCTTTTAGCCCCACGGCGGAGACATCCTCCAGCCATGCCGGGGAAGGAGAACTGTTGCTGCCTAGCTAGGATGCAACATTCCGTCTTCCCCCTCGCACTTACGGCGAGGACGGCTGCGAGGATCTGCCGGGGTGCTTAGGGGCGTCCCGCGTTTGCTGGTGATTCACCCAGAGCTTGTCGCTCCTCGGGCTTCCCTGGCGAGGAGGTTGCCCGTACCCGTGGGGGCGGAACCGGAGTTCCGTTTGTGACGGCACTTCGAGTGCCGGGTTTTTTGTTCATTTCGGCTTTCGGGGCCTGAACATGTATGTAATTACGGCACGGAGCCATGTTTTTTCCTCATTTCCGAGCACTAAGACTCGTCTGCTGATTGTCTGAACCGCTTCACCAAGCATGAGTTGCCCCGTGTCAAGGTGACGAGTGAGGTATCCGTATCCCGGAGGCGTGGGAGTCCCTCGGCTCGGTCGGCCTTGCCGCTTACGTGCACTTTTACTCGTCCATGAGGCCCTATCACCGACTTAGTCGAGAAAACTCGAAGAATCGCTTCGACAGAAGAGCTTCCGAACATAGAGACTTGTTCGATCCGCGGAGTCACCTTATCCGAGCGCGAGTTACTTATCGCAGAAGGTGATGAGTGAGGTATCCGTATCCCGGAGGCGTAGGAGTCCCTCGGCTCGGTCAGCCTTGACTGCTTACGTGCACCCTGTCGTTTCCAGGACCCACTTTTCGAAGTAGTCAAAAAGCACGAAAGATATTCTGATAAAAGAGATTTTCTGTTTGAGGAAAATTTTGACGCAGAGGGGGTTTCCCCCCTTTTAGCCCCCGAGGGAGGGTCGGGCTTTGCCGAGGCGAGGCCGACCCTTCCTTGTTGACTAAACTTTGCGTGGGTGTGAGGTATATGAACAACTTGGAAACATCTTAAGGGTAGAAGCGACGTAGCTGTTGGATGTTCCAAGCGTTGCCGTAGACCTCGCCTTGACTGTTGGCCAGCTTGTACGTTCCGGGCTTCAGAACTTTGGTGATGATGAACGGCCCCTCCCAGGGGGGCGTGAGCTTGTGCCTCCCTCGGGCGTCCTGCCGCAGCCGAAGCACCAGGTCGCCCACCTGGAGATCTTGGGGTCGGACCCCTCGGGCGTGGTAGCGTCGCAGGGACTGCTGGTACCGCGCCGAGCGTAGTAAGGCCCTGTCCCGAGCCTCGTCCAGCTGGTCCAGCGAGTCTTCTCGGCTAGCTTGGTTGCTTTCTTCGTTGTAGGCCCTCGTCCTCGGGGAGCCGTATTCCAGGTCAGTGGGCAAGACGGCCTCGGCCCCGTAGACCAGGAAGAACGGCGTGAAACCTGTGGCTCGGCTTGGCGTCGTCCTCAGGCTCCAGACCACCGAGGGGAGTTCCTTCATCCATCGCTTGCCGAACTTGTTGAGATCATTGTAAATCCGGGGCTTGAGCCCTTGTAGAATCATGCCGTTGGCACGTTCCACTTGCCCATTCGACATGGGATGTGCTACGGCGGCCCAGTCTACCCGGATGTTGTGGTCCTCGCAAAAATCCAAGAATTTTTTGCCGGTGAACTGGGTGCCGTTGTCGGTGATGATGGAGTTCGGGACCCCGAAGCGATGGATGATGTTGGTGAAGAACGCCACCGCCTGCTCGGATCTGATGCTGTTCAGGGGTCGGACCTCGATCCACTTGGAGAATTTGTCGACGGCGACCAACAGGTGCGTGTAGCCCCCGGGCGCCTTCTGCAGAGGGCCAACGAGGTCCAGACACCACACAGCGAAGGGCCAGGTGATGGGTATCGTCTGCAGAGCCTGAGCGGGCAGGTGGGTCTGCTTCGCATAGAATTGGCACCCTTCGCAGGCGCGGACAATTCTAGTGGCGTCAGCCACCGCCGTCGGCCAATAGAAGCCTTGGCGGAAAGCGTTCCCGACGAGGGTTCGAGGTGCTGCATGATGGCCGCAAGCCCCCGAGTGTATTTCCTGCAGGAGTTCCTGACCCTCGGCGATGGAGATGCATCGCTGGAGGATGCCCGAGGCGCTACGGTGGTAGAGCTCCTTCTCATCGCCCAGCAAGACGAACGACTTGGCGCGTCACGCTACTCGCCGAGCCTCGGCTCGGTCGAGGGGCAGTTCTCCTTGGCGGAGATATTGCAGGTACGGGGTTTGCCAATCTTGATCTGGCATGACCCCGCTCTGCTCCTCCTCGATGCGCAGTGCTTCGCCCTCGGGCTCCGAGGGTTCCTCGGGTTGAGCCGAGGATGGCTCGGGCTGGGCCGAGGTCACCTCGGACGGGGCCGAGGGCACCTCGGGCTCGGGCGCGTCGCCTATCTTGACGGAGGGTTGGTGCAGATCCCGGGAGAAGACATCCGGGGGAACCGTCGTTCGCCCCGAGGCTATCTTCGCCAGCTCATCCGCAGTCTCGTTGTAGCGCCGGTCGATGTGGTTAAGCTCGAGCCCGTAGAACTTGTCTTCCAGGCGTCGAACCTCCTCACAGTAGGCCTCCATCTTCGGATCGCGGCAGTGGGAGTTCTTCATGACTTGGTCGATGACGAGCTGCGAGTCGCCGCGTGCATCGAGGCGTCGGACCCCTAGCTCGATAGCGATTCGCAATCCGTTGATCAGAGCCTCGTACTCAGCCACATTGTTGGACGCCGGGAAATGGAGGCGGAGCACGTAGCGCAGGTGCTTCCCGAGGGGCGAGAGGAAGAGCAGGCCCGCGCCGGCTCCCGTCTTCATCAGCGACCCGTCGAAAAACATGGTCCAGAGCTCTGGTTGGATCGGAGCCGTTGGCAACTGGGTATCGACCCATTCGGCTACGAAATCCGCCAGTACCTGGGACTTGATGGCCTTCCGAGGGGCGAACGAGATTGCCTCGCCCATGATTTCCACCGCCCACTTTGTGATCCGTCCCGAGGCTTCTCGGCACTGGATGATCTCCCCCAGGGGGAAGGATGACACCACAGTCACCGGATGAGACTCGAAGTAATGTCGCAGCTTTCGCCTCGTCAGGATCACTGCATACAGCAGCTTCTGGACTTGTGGGTAGCGGATCTTGGTCTCGGACAGTACCTCGCTGACGAAGTAAACTGGCCTCTGAATGGGCAAAGCATGCCCCTCTTCCTGCCTTTCGACCACGATCGCGGCGCTGACCACCTGAGTGGTAGCGGCGACGTAGACCAAAAGGGCTTCTCCATCAGCTGGGGGTACCAAGACGGGCGCCTGGGTGAGGAGCGCCTTCAGGTTCCCGAGAGCTTCCTCGGCCTCGGGAGTCCAAGTGAAGCACTCGGCTTTCCTTAAGAGACGGTACAGGGGCAGGCCTCTTTCGCCGAGGCGCGAGATGAAACGGCTCAAGGCCGCGAGACATCCCATGACCCTCTGTACGCCTTTTAAGTCCTTGATGGGCCCCATGTTTGTGATGGCCGCGATCTTCTCCGGGTTGGCTTCGATGCCCCGCTCGGAGACGATGAATCCCAAGAGCATGCCTCCACCCCGAAGATGCACTTCTCGGGATTGAGCTTGACGCCCTTCGCCTTGAGACACCGGAATGTCAGTTCGAGGTCGGAGAAAAGGTCGGAGGCTTTCCTCGTCTTGACTACGATGTCATCGACGTAGGCCTCGACCGTGCGACCGATGTGTTCGCCGAACACATGGTTCATGCACCGCTGGTACGTTGCACCCGCGTTCCTCAAACCGAACGGCATGGTGACATAACAGTACATGCCGAAGGGCGTGATGAAAGAAGTCGCGAGCTGGTCGGACTCTTTCATCTTGATTTGATGATACCCTGAGTAGGCATCGAGGAAAGACAGGGTTTCGCACCCTGCAGTGGAGTCCACGATTTGATCGATGCGAGGTAGAGGGTAGGGGACCTTCGGACATGCTTTGTTGAGACCAGTGTAGTCTACACACATCCGCCATTTCCCCCCTTTCTTCCTCACAAGTACGGGGTTGGCAAGCCATTCGGGATGGAATACCTCTTTGATGAACCCCGCTGCCATCAGCTTGTGGATCTCCTCGCCTATCACCCTGCGCCTTTCCTCGTCGAATCGGCGCAGAGGCTGTCTGACCGGCCGGGCCCCGACCCGAATATCCAGCGAGTGCTCGGCGACATCCCTCGGTATGCCGGGCATGTCCGAGGGACTCCACGCAAAGACGTCGGCGTTTGCGTGGAGAAAGTCGACGAGCACTGCTTCCTATTTGGGGTCGAGCCCGGAACCGATCCGGATCTGCTTGGAGGTGTCACCACTGGGGTCGAGAGGGACGGCCTTGACCGTCTCCGCTGGCTCGAAGTTGCCGGCGTGTCACTTCACGTCCGGCACCTCTCGGGTGAGGCTCTCCAGGTCGGCGATGAGGGCCTCGGACTCGGCGAGGGCCTCAGCGTACTCCACGCACTCCACATCGCATTCGAACGCGTGTTTGTACGTGGGGCCGACGGTGATGACCCCGTTGGGGCCCGGCATCTTGAGCTTCAGGTAGGTGTAGTTGGGGATGGCCATGAACTTTGCGTAGCATGGCCTTCCCAGCACTGCGTGGTAGGTTCCTTGGAACCCGACCACCTCGAACGTCAAAGTCTCCCTTCAGAAGTTGGAGGGTGTTCCGAAGCAGACAGGAAGGTCGAGCTGTCCGAGGGGCTGGACACGCTTCCCAGGAACGATCCTGTGGAAGGGCGCAGCGCCTGCTCGGACGGATGACAGATCGACGCGCAGGAGCCTGAGGGTCTCGGCGTAGATGATATTGAGGCAGCTGCCCCCATCCATCAGGACCTTGGTGAGCCTGACGTCGCCGATGACAGGGTCGACGACGAGCGGGTACTTCCCCGGGCTCGGCACGTGGTCGGGGTGGTCGTCCCGGTCGAAGGTGATGGGCTTGTCGGACCAGTCTAGGTAGACTGGTGCCGCCACCTTCACCGAGCAGACCTCCCGACGCTCTTGCTTACGATGCCGAGCCGAGGCATTCGCCGCATGCCCTCCGTAGATCATGAAGCAGTCGCGGACCTCGGGGAACTCTCCTGCTTGGCGATCTTCCCTTTTGTCGTCGTCGCGGGCCCTGCCACCCTCCGCGGGTGGCCCGGCCCGGTGGAAGTGGCGCCGAAGCATGACGCACTCTTCGAGGGTGTGCTTGACGGGCCCCTGATGGTAGGGGCACGTCTCCTTGAGTGCCTTGTCGAAGAGGTTAGCACCTCCGGGGGGCTTCCGAGGGTTCTTATGCTTGGTGGCGGCGACAAGGTCTGCGTCGGGAGCGTCGCGTTTCGCTTGCGACTTCCTCCTGCCTTTCTTCTTGGCGCCGCGCGGAGCAGACGCCTCGGGAGCATCTTCCGACGGGCGGCCCTGGGGCTGCTTGTCCTTTCGGAAGATGGCCTCGACCGCCTCCTGGCCGGAGGCGAACTTGGTGGCGATGTCCATCAGCTCGCTCGCCCTGGTGGGGGTCTTGCGACCCAACTTGCTCACCAGGTCACGGCAGGTGGTGCCGGCAAGGAACGCGCCGATGACATCGGAGTCGGTGATGTTGGGCAGCTCGGTGCGCTGCTTCGAGAATCGCCGGATGTAGTCCCGAAGAGGCTCTCCCGGCAGTTGCCGACAGCTTCGGAGGTCCCAGGAATTCCCGGGGCGCACGTACGTCCCCTGGAAGTTGCCGGCGAAAGCTTGGACCAAATCCTCCCAGTTGGAAATCTGCCCCGGAGGCAGGTGCTCCAACCAAGCGCGAGCAGTGTCGGAGAGGAACAGGGGGAGGTTGCGGATGATGAGGTTATCATCGTCCGTCCCACCCAGTTGACAGGCCAGGCGGTAGTCCGCGAGCCACAATTCCGGCCTCGTTTCCCCCGAGTACTTTGTGATAGTAGTCGGGGGTCGGAATCGGGGCGGAAACGGCGCCCGCCGAATGGCTTGGCTGAAGACCTGCGGACCGGGTGGTTCGGGCGAGGGACTCCGATCCTCCCCGCTGTCGTAGCGTCCCCCACGCCTGGGGTGATAGCCTCGGCGCACCCTTTCGTCGAGGCGTGCCCGACGGTCGCGATGAGGGTGCTCGTCGCCGAGGTGGCCCGGGGTCGCAGGCGCGGTGTTGCGCGTGCGCCCGGTGTAGACCGAGGCTTCCCGCATGAGTCGGGAAGTCGCGGCGCGAGGTTCCGAGGGGTACCCCTGCCTTCGGGAGGCAGAGCTCTCGGCTCGCCGGGCCGCAGCGCCTTCTAGGAGATGCTTGAGCTCTCCCTGGATTCGCCGACCCTCGGTGGTTGATGACTCCGGCATCGCGCGGAGGAGCATCGCTGCGGCGGCCAGGTCCTGACCGGTCCCGCCGGATGCGGGGTGGCGGTCTGTCCCTGGCATCGTTAGCGATGCGGTGCTGGAGACCTTGGGGCAGGTGACGTATTTCTCCGGTCGGAGGCTGGCCCGCCCATACCTGCCCGACGTCCCGGCGGATTGCCTCGAGCGCTCCTGCTCCCTCATCGAGCCCGGCCCGCGTCCCGCGGACTTGCTCGAGCTGTGGGTCGTGACCTCCCGCCGGAACGGGGACCACAGCTAGCTCCCGCGGGATGTCGGCGCGAGGCGCTGGCCTAGGGGGATCACCATCCTCTGGCATGCCGAGACAGCTGCCTCCGGAGGGATCCCCTAGCTCGACGTGGAAACATTCGCGGCTCGGGCCGCAGTCCTTGTCGTCAAGGCTGCGGCTGCCGTCGGAACAGTCGGAGAGGCAGTAGTTGCACGCGGTCATGAAATCCCGCATGGCACTGGGGTTGCCAGATCCAGAGAAATCCCAGCAGACGCTGGGATCGTCATCTTCCTCGGACCCAGAGGGCCCGTAGGTCGAGACGCCCGTCAATCGGTCCCAAGGCGACCGCACATAAAACCCCAGAGGGGTTGCACTCGCCTCGATGCGAGCGCCCGCCAAAGCGAGGTCGCTAGGCGGGTCGAGGCCGAGTCGAAATGACGAAAGATGGGAATCAGTCGGTACCTTTTTGTCGACGAGGAGCGACGAAGTCACGTCGGGGGCTGATCGCGCCGTCGTCGTGGGTACGAGGGCGACGTCCTGCAGGCCCTTCGTGAGCGTGCTGGCGCCGTCCATCTGCTCGGGGTCGACGTGTTGCGGGGGGATGGCGCTCGCCTTCACCTCAAACGCGAGGGTGACGCCTAGCGTGTCCTCCGTTGGGGCACTGGGGATGTCGATTTGCTCGACAGCCGTTGGAGCGCAGCCTCCCGCTCGGCCCCGGTTGCCCCGCCTCCTCCTCCGATGGCGAGGGAGAGGATGGGGCGAGCCCGAAAGTTGTCCTTCCCCCACGCGGGAAAGACGTCGTCGATTCCGCCGCCGGCGGGCGGGTTGTCGACCGCCATTGTCACCGTCGCGCGGCGGTGGAAGGAGTACCATGTCGTAGCCGCGGTCGAGAGACATGAACTCGAGGCTCCCGAAACGGAGCACCGTCCCGGGTTGGAGAGGTCGTTGGAGACTGCCCATCTGGAGCTTGACGGGAAACTGCTCGTCAACACGCAGCAGGCCCCTATCTGGCGCGCCAACTGTCGGCGTTTCGAGACCGGGGGGTCCCCGAGCCGACGAGTGAGAGTGCCGCGTGCCCCAGCCCAGATGGGTCGAGCGCGTGGGCGAGCGCGAAGGGGGGAGAGAGAGAGCGAGAGCGAGGTGGCCGGAGCCGGGTCGTGAGGGAGTCGGAGATCCCGCGGCCTTCGTGTTCGTCCCGCGCCCAGGTCGGGTGCGCTTGCAGTAGGGGGTTACAAGCGTCCGCGCGGGTGAGGGGAGCGAGCGGCCCCAAGAGAGTGCCTGCCCCTGCCCTTCATCCCAACGAGGCCAACCTTCTCTAAGAAGGCCCTGGTCCTTCCTTTTATAGGCGTAAGGAGAGGATCCAGGTGTACAAATGGGGGTGTAGCAAGGTGCTACTTGTCTAGCGGGGGAGAGCTAGTGCCCTAAGTACATGCCAAGGTGGCAGCCGGAGAGATCTTGGCACCCGGCTAGTGTGGCGTCGTGGCTGTCGGAGAAGCAATGGAGCTTGGCGGAGGGACAGCTGTCGGAGTGGTTGGGCCCTTGCTGACGTCCTCCTGCTTTCGTAAGAGAGCTGGGAGCCGCCGTCGTCATGGGTCCAGCGGGGTGCCATCATTGCCTATCTGGCAGAGCTAGCCAGATGGGACGTCGGTCCTGCTCCCTGCGGCCTGAGTCGGCTTGGGGTAGGGTGATGATGGCGCTTCCTGTTGACGTGGCGGACTCGTGCCCTAGGTCGGGCGACGTGGAGGCTCCTCCGAAGCCGAGGTCGAGTCTGTCCTGCATGGCCGAGGCCGAGCCCGAGCTCCTGGGTCGGGCGAGGCGGAGGTCGTTCGGCAGAGGCCAGGGCGGAGTCCGAGCCCTGGGTCGGGCGAGGCGAAGTTCGTCGTCTTCCGGGGCCTTAGCCCGAGTCCGAGCCCTGGGTCGGGCGGAGCGGAGTTCGCCGTCTTCCGGGGCCTTAGCCCGAGTCCGAGCCCTGGGTCGGGCGGAGCGGAGTTCGCCGTCTTCCGGGGCCTTAGCCCGAGTCCGAGCCCTGGGTCGGGCGGAGCGGAGTTCGCCGTCTTCCGGGGCCTTAGCCCGAGTCCGAGCCCTGGGTCGGGCGGAGCGGAGTTCGCCGTCTTCCGGGGCCTTAGCCCGAGTCCGAGCCCTGGGTCGGGCGGAGCTTCCTATGGCGCTTTTGGCCAAGCCTGGCTGCCCGTCAATCTTACTCTTTGCGTTAAAAGGCCCCAGTGACTTGGTCGGTCGGCGCGGTGATTTAGTCAGGGTTGCTTCTTAACGAAGGCAAGGCCTCGGGCGAGCCGGAGACGCGTCTGCCGTGAAAGAGGAGGCCTCGGGCGAGACGGAAACACCTCGGGGTCGGCTGCCCTTGCCCAAGGCTAGGCTCGGGCGTGGCGTGATCGAGTCGCTCGTATGGACTGATCCCTGACTTAATCAAACCCATCAGGCCTCTGCAGCTTTATGCTGATGGGGGTTACCAGCTGAGAATTAGGCGTCTTGAGGGTACCCCTAATTATGGTCCCCGACAAGAGGAGAAAAAGAATATACACTATAAAAAATATTATAAATATGAATATATTTGGAAAACTGAAGTTCAAACAAGATCTAAATTTGAAATGAAGTTTCAAAGTTGGAATTTGAAAAGAGAATAAAAAATTAAAAAACCTGTATTGGGCCAAATCTGCGCGGCCCACCATTCCTCTTGCGCGCTCCAGCGGCCCACCTGACCCGCCCGCGCCATTTCCCCCTCTGTTGTCGAACCGGGCCCGCTGTTCAGCCGCCACTTGCCGCGCACCAGCCACCTCCGTGCGGGACCCGCTCATCAGCAGCTTCTTCGTCACCGTAGCGTGCGCGCGGGCGAACCTAACAGTCGCCGCGAGATCCTCGCCGCTTCCCCGTTCGGGTCAAATCGGTTCCACTCACCAGTTCCACCACTCGCTCACGCATCCGCGTCTGGGCAGTTAGCCACTGGATTGCGAGGCCCACGTCCCAGCTCGTCACGCTGTCACCATGGCCATAACAGCCATCATCGGATCGTGCGCTGCGACCGAATAAATCGGCTTCTCAACCGCCCCGCTTCGGCTGCGACCTGGAATCCACCCGCGCGCATAAAAGGTCGTGCCAATTTCCGCAGCGCCTTATTGTAACACCCTGATTTTGGGGGTATAAAATTCCTTTAATTATCACCCAAAATCATGTGTTGCTCTTCTTTTTCTCACTCTAGGTTTTCTCTCTCTAGATTCATTCTTCCTTTTCGATTAGAGATAGCCTAAACTAGTGGAGGTTAATTATTTATTTTTGCCAAAACCTTATGGGTCATGACATGTTGCATCATGCTGAGCTTAAAATATTCTTTGGAGTATTGCACATGTTTGAATTTGAAACTTAGTTTGAATTTGGATTTGAAAAACCCTATAGAAAAAGAAATGGAAAAAGAATTAGAAAATTTAGAGAAAAAAGAAAAGGAGAAAGCAGCCCAAACCAGCCCAGTCGGCCTAGCCAGGCCGCGCGCCCGCACCGTCTGATAGGCGGATCCCGCCTGTCAGCGGCATTTCTCCCTCGCGCGTGTCCTCCCTCCCTCACTCGCTGCCCAGTGGGGCCAGCCTGTCGGCGCCAGTTTTCTTCTCCGCGCGCCCCTCCTCTCTCTATCTCGCGGGCCCGATCCGCCAGTCGCCGAGTCGTTGCCCCGCACGCCCCTTTATTCTCTCTGCGCCGTGAACCCTACCTGTCAGTTCCGCCCCCTCCGCGTTCGCCGTGGACCGGCGCGTGCGCACTCGCGCACGTCACCGGATTTCTCGGCCATGACACCCGCCCACGCGCCCAGCTCCCTTCATAGAGCCCCGCCAGTGCCCCGCGCACACCCCTCACCTCATTTTGCGCAGCTTCGCCCTCTCTCGCGCTCCGCCCATGTCGCCAGCCGCCGCCGGAGACCCGCGCCCGCGTTCCCGGCCATCCAGCTCACCAGAGACCGAGGTGAGACACCCGTCCTCGTGCCCAATTTCCCTTATTGTGCCTTGTGCTCGGTCAATTTCGCCTTCGCCGGTGCTCAGCCGTGGCGGTCCGCCGTGCTCGCGCGGTGGCCGGCCGATTTAGCCCGGTCTAGTTCCCCGGAGTAGGTCCCTGTGTCACCACTGCCTCTGCTGAAGCTAGCCCAGGCCTTAGCGCGCCTTAAGTCCCCTCCCCGTGGCCGGAATCCCTCACCAGAGTTCCTCCGGCCCACCCGAGACCTTCTCACCGTCGTTCTCCCTTCTCTGCCCGTGGATTCATGGCCTCTTCCCCGCCATTGAGTTCGCCGTGGTGCCCTCTCCCTCTCTGCCCAACTCCGGTGACCCCGGAGCCACCCTAGCTCGCGCCACCCTCAACTCCGGCGACCTCACCGCCATGGAGAGGAGCGGTGCCACCCACAGCCGTCTGTTTTCCCCTGGTCTCATCCCCTCCGTCCGATTCAGATCGAACGGCTCGGACCCCGGACCCCTGGTCTGATCCCCTCCGTCCGATTCAGATCAAACGGCTCGGACCCCTGACCCCTGGTCTGATCCCCTCCGTCTGATTCAGATCAAACGGCTCGGACCCCAGACCCTAGGTCTGATCCCCTCCGTCAATTTCAGATCGAACGGCTCGGACCCCGGATAACGCTTCGCGCACGCGTGCCCTGACGCCCTGGCCCGCCTGTCAGCGCCCAAGTTCTCTGGCGCTGGGCCCGCTCGGTCGGTGCGCTCTCCCCCTCTGCCGCTGATACCCCTGGCCCGCTTGTCAGTGCCCGCTTGCGCACGCGCCCTCGGCCGCAGATCTAATCTCAGTCGTTGGTTTTAGATCTGACGGTTAGATTCACCCGATACCCCTTCGCGCGGTAGTTTTCTTAAAGAGACCCTCGGTTTATTGGAAATCAACCCGCCATCCCTGGTTTTCGCGTGCAGGCCCCTGTAAACTTACAGATTTAGCCCTAGACTTTTAAATATTCACAAAATTGGCCCTAATTTCATATTTTGAATTCCCAAAATTGTTTATTTCATAACTTTTGCATATGAACTCCAAATTTAGTTATTCAAATTGTAAAATATTCATAGAATTATTCTCTGTTTAAATAAAATGGTTTCACTTACTATCTACACACTCTAATTTTTAGGATTGAATATGAACTAATGTAGGTGTATGTTTTATTTATTTAATCAATAAATAAAGGAGAACCTTAGAGATTTAAACCTGTTTAAGCTTGTGAAATTAATGATAGGTATTACATAAGTTCATCTCTGTTCTAAATTATAGGTCACAATAAAATAAATTGATCTATGATTATGTACTTGTAAATAACACTTAGGGAAATAATAATCTATTTTCAAATAAAGTTAATGTATGGCATAGTTTATGTTATACTTTGAATTCATTATCCCTTATGTAGTATTATGTCTTTTTAAGATGTGTTCCAATGTTTGTACATGTTTGGTGTGATGTTCATTTGTATTTTCCAAATGTATTGAATGCATGCTCGCTTTATTTAGACAACAAGCAGTCTGAGGTTCCTGAGTGTGTTGTTGGAGACCTCCCTGAGCAGCAACCTGGTGAAGACAAGTGTCCTCTGACCTATTATGTCCTACTTACTTTATAATTCACTATCCCGCATTACTTTATGAAACCTAAGGATTGACTAGCTTTCTATTTACCCTATCCTTGTTTACCTTTTGGGTTATCGTGGTTAGCATGTTGCTACTGCCTTAACTTAATCAATGAACATGATGTGAATATTTATGATACAATATTGTTATCTTGATTATGTGAATGACCTTGTGATACCTTAGGGGACTCAGGCCTTTTCCTGAGTACCTCTCCGTAAGGACCTGTTCGTGGAGTGACCACCCGGGATAACAGTACAACCATGAGGGTGGAATGGGACGCCCTTAGCTGATTAATTAGATGAATGTGGGGGTGTAGTTGGCTTTGCTGGAGGGCCGTCAATGGGGGCCGGGGCGTACTGCTCGCTCTGCCAAGGTTGGGGTGTAGAGGTTCTTTCGATTTGGTTTTGTTAGTCACCCACCTTGGGGAGGTGTACTACGTTTGTATGACTGGCGAAACCTAACGAGCAGTTATGCACCATGGGAATCTTTATAAAGGCTACGTAGTGTATCCCTGGCTATTCACCTTGGTAGTGAAGATCGGGTCTGTACAACCTAGGCTGTAAAGGGATCACGACTTGTGGGTAAAGTGTACAACCTCTACAGAGTGTTAAAAACTGGTATATCAGCCGAGCTCACGGTTAAGAGCAGCCTTGGGATCCTCTTCGATTAGAAGAACAATGGTTACTTTTATGATGATGATTAACAATGGTGATTATAATCATGATCTCTAGTATTTCCTCTTGGAGGGAGTGCCTCTAGGTTGAGAAAGGGAAAGGGTTGGAATAGACTCGGCCTTTGTGGCCTCCTCAACGGGGACTAGGTTCTTTTGAACCGAACCTCGGTAAAACAAATCACCGTGTTCACTCGTGTTGATTTCCATTTGATTTGTTTGCCCTCTTTCCTCTCTCTAAAGTTTCCTTCCTAATATTGATTTGAGTTTGCTCCCAAACGTCATCCGCATCATTTGAGCAACTCATAGCAAGAGAAACAATCTTCCGCTCTCGGATTTAGTTCAAACACTAACCCCGGCCTCAGTGTGTGTTTAAGTTTATAAATTTTAGTTTTTGCCTATTCACCCCCCTTTAGGTGACTTTCACATGTGGGTCGACTAGGAAAGGGCTCTAACTGCCTAAGGAGGGCTCTGGCCCACCGGGAGGAGCCTGCGGCTGGCTCGCTAAGGGAGGCTAGCTAGCCCACGTGCGGTTGGCCAGGCCGCCGGCTGGGCAGGGTAGGGGGTGCCCCCATGGAAGAAGAGGTGTCGACGGGGTAGACGTCTCACCTTCGACGCAGACGCACAACGGCGAGGATGGGCACAGGTACGGCGAGATCGGCACAGGCGGGGTGGCTTGGGAGGTTTCGGTTACGGTGTCTGCTGCGCGTGGGGCAGGGCGTGGTTTTCTTGGTGTCTGGGTGGTTTCTGTCAAGCGCGTGGGGGCGGGGCAGCCGGTCCAGCGCGAGTGCATGGCTAAGGCTAGGCGGGGGATGGCTGGCGCGCGACCTAGCTGGGAGTGGTCGTCGGTGGCTGGGGTTAGGTCGTGACCAGTTGGGAGTGGTCGTGGCCGACTGGGAGCGACCATGAGGTTTTCCTTTTATTTCTTCTTCTTTTTTCTTTTTTATTTGAATTCACACCTAAATATGATATAGTAATTTAAATGAGTGCACACCAAGCATATGCATCAAGCAAAATAAAATATGAGCTGCAGCATGATGCAACAATCAATGCTTCTTTAGGGTTTTATTCTCCTACATTTAACACTTATATAATACAAAATATTCATTATTTGGAAAAAAATAGAAAGAGGAGAATAAAGGTGGAGTAACATCTGAATTTGAGTATCGAGCAAAGAAATTTTTATACCCTAAAATTAAGGGTGTTACAAGGGGCCTCCTACAGTATTCCCCTATCAAAAAATGTAATATAATTAGATTAAATATTAAATATTTAAACATAAAAAATGCATAATAACAATTATAATTCATGAATTTCCATCACATAATATAAGTAAAGATAGATCAAATATTTCCATATTTTAGATGCATCTAATTTGAACATTTGCTAGACCTTAATGTCGTTGAGATGTTTGGTTAGTGTCTAGAAAAATGTTTAAATTGGATGCATGTGAAATATTAAAATATTGTGTTGACCTTTTACTCAGATTATGTGACCTTTTACTTAGATGCATTTTACTATGTTTTATTTTATTTTTCAAATCTAGTTATATTATTATTTTGAAGGGATATCTAGATCGTTTTTTCCCGTGTTCATTCATACGGGCACATGACTAGGTTTGTATAGTGAGGGGGCAAATCAGTGAAGGCACATGAAATTAGGTGTTTAAACTTGGATAGAGTGGAGAAAGTGAGGGATTAACAACTATCATGGTATTGTTTGAAGATTGAGTGATTTATGAGTGGTATATCTTGGACCCTTATTTTTAGTAGTGGATTGCTTAGCTCCACCTCTTTAAGAGTGGTATATATTGAATTCTCCACAAGAAGCCAAATCTAGGATGTAAGGTGCTATGGAGACTTATTATAATAATTGTTTTTAGATTTTTCTTAAAATTCATATGGTAGCATATAAACCAAAACCTAAGCTATTATTGGCTATTAATTTCCATAACCTATAACCTATAGATCAAGGGCTAGACCATTATTCATTATAAAAGGTTTAGACCATGTTTGTTTCGGATTATAATCTCTCTAGATTATATAATCCAGCGTAAATAATCCAGCAGGTAAACAAACACCTATATTATGGGTTCAGATTATATAATCTAAAGCCCAGATTATGATAATCTCATAATCTCCTCAAAAGTAGCTTATTTGAGATTATTTTGGCAAAAGACCCACTACCCATGGTTACGTAAATAGAAATTACAATATATGCCATCCTTCTTTCCTCACCTCAAATAAACAAACAAGGGTACTGCTGTCTTTATGAATAATCTACATTTGTTTAATCTAGACTACCAAACAACTACATATAGATTATAATATGTCTAGATTATAATCTAGATTATATAATGTAGATTATAATCCAGATTATATAATCTATAAGCTGAAACAAACAGGCCCTTAGTCGGAGAAGTAGAACATTATTAATATTGATTTCACTATAATATAATTTCTTGGCTTTGAATTTAGTATAATAATAGTTTTAATTAATGCTTTTGGAAAATCATAGTTAATAAAAAATGAAAGGAGAACTACAATAGTTGGAAAAGCTCGAAGCAATTCAAGACAAGTTATAGGGTTATAACAACATTGTATCAAAAATTCCATTATAAACAAAATATCATGGCCGCATCGGAAGACCGGGATGATGCATATTGAGAATATTGAAATGAAGATAAATATACTAGTTAGGAGACTTTATAGTATTTGCTTGTACATTTGAATATACTAGTATTAATATTCAATTTAATGTACAAATATTACTACTATAATTTATTTGTATATATTTATGTACATATATTAATTTGTCAATATATATATATATAGAATAAAAAGTCTTTGTACATTTTAGCACGGGTTCTTTGAACCAGTACTAAAGTGTCCCTCTTTAGTACCGGTTTAAACTAAGAATTGATATTAAAAGGTCCATTTTAGTACTGAGCCAAGAACCAATACTAATTGCCTCTTTTAGTACGGAGCCATACGACCGGGACTAAAGATTGATGCCTTTAGTCTCTATTGGCAATACTGGTTGGGAATCAGATATTATAGATGCTAGGAAGATACCATATTTGTTATAGCAGAACTTTCTTACAAATAAAGATGTTGCTTATATGAGTTGGACATATATGCATTGCATTGATTAAAATTAGGCAAGGTACTAGAAAACGTCAATCAAAACAAATAAATTATTAGATCAAATTATAAGATGATAGAACATTATAATAAATTAATTTATATGTGCATCTTGAATTATAGATTGAAAACAGTAATTGCAATTAGTAGGATATGTCATTGATATCGTGCATGGAGAGATTAAAATTAGTGAAGGGGGTGTAGCATTTTAGCGAAAGATGTTAGTGGACGGGGATGTACCATTTTAGCTAGAGACGGGGTGAATAGCTTATATGTTGGGATAGAAAGCTAGTTGAAATTGTTTTTATGAGGTATAAATATAGATATAGATATAGATGTAGATATAGACATGTATATATATAGATATAGTTATAGTAGTGTGAGTATAGTTACTCCCTCGATACCAAAATAGTTGACGTCATGGCAGTCAAATTGTGTCCCAAAATACTTTATCTTTTCTCTGCACAATGCACCTTTCTCTTTTTGCAATACATATTTTTGTTCCCAATACAAATCTATCTATATCCCTATCTCTATCTCTATGTATTTTATCTAAAACATTCGAGTATTTTTGTTCCCAATACACATTCGAGTATTTTATCTAAAACATTGGTAGTCGTGCACAACCCTAAGATATACACTATTTTAGGGTGGAGAGAGTATATACAGATACCATTTTGAGTCATAAATCACAAAATTAAAAATATATCAAACTAAGTACAACCAGTGCATACATAATTGTAGTTATACTTTTATGTTGATATATAGATATTATTTTTTGTTATAAGTCTGGCTACTAATAGTGTTATATATTGTACAGCTCTTTTCTAGGTTGCCCCTTGAATATTTCTTACATGTTGATTTTGAATGTTTGAAAGTGATAATGGGTACACCATGTGTTCTTGGAATACAAAGTATCTAAGCAAAAGAATAAATCCTAATTAATTACTTTAGTTGATAACTTAACTTCCTAGAAATGCATCGTTTAAAAAATTATAAATTGAAGTATGTAGTTCATGGTTGCCATGGCCTAAAAATCGTTTTAAATAAAACTTCACAAATAACCTCTCTATGAAACCCATAACTCCCATCATCCCTCTACCCTACACCCTAGACCTAGCTGAACTCAAGGAACCTCTTCTTAAATCGAGCCTTAATTTGCTTGACCTTTGTCCATTTTTTATATTTTCACCCTTTTAAAAAATATTCATATTTACCCTCCTAAGCATCTTAGATTTGTTTTTGGACCATGGGGCTAGTGTTGTGGCATATGACACCAACATAACATGCTCAACACTATATTTTGTGGCGTCGAGGTCCCACACGCTAGTTGGCAAGGTTGACAACATGGAATTGATGTGGCAGGGGCTCGATGCCATGGTAGATGGCATCAATCTAGGTGTCATGGACCATGGTGTCGTGCTTTGAACCCTATGCCCCCATGAACTTCCTAACTGAGGTAGCTGCTCATTTGCTCCCTCCCTTCTCTCTTTGTTGGTGGTAGCAACTAGCATACTATATTGCATTAGGTTTGTTTTTTTCATATATACTATAACACTTGATCTTATTGAAACTAGGTTGATAGTTTATATATTAATAAACAGAAGAACCAATTATTACATGCATCCTAACTAAGGAGGATTTGAAGCAACTGACATATAATATTAACACCCATCGCTACATGGACATTATATGGAACAACAAATGCATATGTGGGACTTTATACAGATAAGGTAATTAATTCCATCACTTATCCTAATATGCTTTAGGGAATTTAAACAAAGAATGGTATGTAGTGACATGTGTAGAACTCTATACTTCTAGTTATTAGAACTCCACCACCAATCTAAGATGTCTCAAGGATATAACTTGCTAGATCTATTATATTTTGTCTACTAAGTGTAGTGGGTATTTCCTCTTTCTCTTGCGCCCCGAAAATGGTTCCATTGCATCCTTCTTCCTATCACTTTTGGACTTGAAGGCTGCGGTGAGAATCTAATATAGAAGTATTCTAGGTCCTAGGGTGAAGAACTTGATAGTTCAAGCAACCCTTGGCTGACTATATAAGGCAAAGGCTACCATCGCTCGAGCCTCGAGGGCTCTGATAGGACATGTGATTTCCCAGCAAACAAGGAGCTCCAACGTTACCCTAACCCGAGCAGCCATCCTAGTCTTGGTTTAGGTCCAACAAGCTCACTGAGCCAAGGCAATAGCTAGATATAAAATCTATAAGGCACCCAAAGCATGACAGTCTTAGAAGCACTATATTGTCATCCGATGCCACAACCGTGAGGCACTATCGATTGCTCCCTTGGCAACACCACACCTAGATCATGATGCATCAGGATAAACAACTTCATGAGCTAACAAAGCAAAGGGATTTTAGTCCACTCACTGACTTCTTAATGTATGAGGACCCTTGCATACCAAGGAAGAATAAAGAATTCTAACCTAGGAAAGGCTCCATGGTAGCAGACAACACCTACAGTCAAGCACCAAACTATAAAAATATGTCAAGGAGTGGTTGCAACATTGTCATCCCCTCCTACATGACAAGTAAGGGACTAGCAACACCAAGGCAAAAGTAAGGGACTAGCAACACCAAGGCAAAGGATATGGAAGCCTAAGGCAAGAATCCCTAGGTTAGGATCCATATTCTTTGTATCTCATACCCTCCTCGGAAAACAGGGGTATATGCGATTATAGAAGGAACTCGATCTGATTAAAAGAAAAAGAGGTTGATTAGACGAACCAACTAAGAACCCTAGGATAACACTTTGTGATACCTTATAATTATCTATTTCGATTCCCACCACCCTAAGATAACATTATGTCCTATTTGTGGTGGTGTCTATTGCTTATGCCATGTAATCATGATATGCCCTCTTGGGGCTCTCTGGCTCTCCTTTTATAGTCCAAGGAGGTGCAATATTTACAAAGTTTGAATCTAGGTTGGATACATACTCGATATCAAGTCAGTTGTTTAATATGGGTCATGACTGAGTTGGTCCCAATCCGTTTACATTTTATACTCTATCATTTTACTGGTTTCTTCCTTGTCCAACTATTATACCATATCTGCATGGATATCCATCATATATCCCAATCTGATATGATCTTTATCGTCTTTATCTTCCTATAACTTCCTTGTGATCGAATATAATCTTTCTCTAACTATGTCGATAGAGTCCCTGAGCACCTGGTCGAGCTTTTGGACCCACCTATAATGGTATTGTTCACCGAGTGGTATGTGGATACCTTCGTTATATATCATTTATAAGCTTTAAACTTTAGTTCACCTTATATTAAATATCTAGAGCTCAAAAGCAAAAGTAAGTTTCTAAAACTTTTAGAGTTCTAATGTTTAGAGGAAAAAACCAAAGCAACTCTAAGACTAACTCCAACACTTTTTGCTTTAACATCCATTAAAAAAGTCGCTCTGTCTATGGGTCCCACCATCAATAGTCCCATTGATAATCTCCCCTTTCCAGCAACCTACCGACTAACACCTGCATCACTCTCCCCAACTGGGCGACGATTAGGGTGTGCCCCACTAAGGAGAAGGCAGTGGCATTTGCTTGCTAGGAGAGAGCGACATTGGAGGAGGATGGAGACCGTAGGACGGGAGGTAGCGAGGGACAAAGAAGGGAGATCGGAGGACATGAGGTGATGGTGGAGAAGCAGCTCAGTTCGGTCCTCAGCCTAATCTTCTCTAGCAACGACCATAGCTAGGGATGGAAAAAAGCTCGAGGTGGCTCAGCTTAGCCCGCGAGCCTTGAGCGATCCGAGCCATGCCAGTTTTTGTGCTCGTTGGTGCAACGAGCTGAGCCGAGTCGGCTTGTTCTGACTCGTGAGCTAGCTCGCAAGTTGTGCTAAGTTAATAAATCTATAGAATAATGATGGATATTAGATAATTTTATAGATATATGACTCATTTTTAGCCTTTGATGATGGATATATGGCAATTTATAATCTATATTACTTATAATGTTGAATGATGATTATATGTTTCACATTTATAAACTATTAAGTCACTATATAATGCAATTTTATTTATCAAGGTGCAGCTCGCGAGCCAAACCAAGCTAGCTCGTGAGCCGACTTCGAGCCGAGTGGAGCCTCCTTTAGTTCGTTGAGTGGGCGATGCGAACTCGGTCAGCCAACGAGTTGCACCATCGCTGCAAGGAGAACACGAGAGGAGTCGGGGGAGGAGGTGGAGGGCACCATGGTAGGAGTAGGTCGGTTCGATCACCGCAGGATCTTCTCCTTTGAGGGTCAAATCTCTAAGCTACATTACAGGTCAAGACGATAGGGGGCGAGAGAGAAGGTGGGCCTAAGTCACATCGCCGCTGCATGAGAGGACGGGAGGCGGCAACGGAGGAGGTGGTCCTCACCCGCACTGATGCGGCAGGGGAGGAGGTGGAAGGTGTCGTGGCGGAGCAAGTTGGCCGCGAAGCGCGATGTCGCGTGTGAATGGATGAGATCGATGGTTGAAGTGCAAGGAGAAGAGGGATATTGCCAAGATACGAAGTGGATGGAGCTGTTTACATTTTGCAGACCAAGATGGGGAGTGCGGTGGGAAGACGAATAGTACCGACGGGGCATAAAAAGGTGGAACATAGTCATACCATTGAACACTAAGGCCCCCTTCAGATATTTTAATTTATGGGCGTAGTGTCTGGCTTCTAAGATTTCTTCTTTGGTTAATCTTTTTCCCGAAGCATGTCGAATAATGTAATCAACATCTTCAACTGGAGCTTCGGGGGCAGGAGATTTAGCTTTTTCTATCATGTCCTGCCCCGCTGCCCTGCCGGTATCCAGAGTTTGTTGCTCAGCTTTATCCTCAGGTGCGGCAGGCTTCGTCTCAATGGGCATGGAAGGCCTAGCTTCAGCTTCGGCCTGGGCTGTGACAGCTTCGACAACTTTCTTAATAGGAGCAGGGGTCAAGGCTTTTGTGGTCTCCATGACAGCGTCTAGCACGCTGGCCATCCTCCTCCTCTTAGGAGTTGTAGCAGGAGCCTTTGGCACCTTCGGCAATTCTGCCTCTAACGGTGTCACCACTGTTTTTTCCAATTCTGGCTCTCTGGCCGCATCATCTTTGGCTTCAGCTGACCTGACTGTAGGCACCTTCGGCACCACAATCGACCTTTCGACGCTCTGGGTGGTGGGAGCAGTTTGTTTTGATTCGGCAGTAGAAGAGGTCCCTTCACTAAATTTCAGCACTGTGGCCGTTTCAATATATCTAGGCCTATGGGTCAAAACTTTGATTTTCTTGCCCTTCGGCGCAACAAAAATGGCCGAAGTGGCAGCTTCCTTCTTTTTTTCCCTGTTTTCGCAGGGGGATAGCAATAATCAGGATATATAAAACCAACTGCATCAAACACTCTGTTCAATCTTCTCTTACTCCGACCCTCGAAGGCTGAGAATAAAGCATTATCTTTAGCCCTGGTATATGTGTAGGATCTAGGACACCGGCTAGAGGGGGGGTGAATAGGCGGTTTTGACTAAAATAAAAAACACTAGGTAAATTTAATCAATATAACAAGAGGAATAAATTCTCTAGTGACAATAAGTAAACAATGTATGAGAAACAACTACAGTGATTGAATACTTGAGGAACAATATGCAAAACACAAATTACTTGCAAGGCAATAAGTAATGCAAGAAGGTAGAGACACCGAAATTTATCCCGTGGTATCGATGATTTGCCGATCACCCCTAATCCACGTTGAGGTGGACTTCAAGCTCTCACTTGCTCCTCTATCAAGTCACGGCTTGATCTTTGAGCCAAGTGGACAAGAAATCACTCAATACCTCGATTCCACTAATGTCACCTTTGCCGCTCCGGCGAGGTAGGCGCGAACCCCCCACAATCAACACCGCGGCTTCTCCACAATCTTCTTAGAGAGATCGACGGAGACAATCACCCGAGACGTCTAGGAGACGGCAACCTCCAAGAGTAACAAGCCAATGACGCTTGCTCGATGTACCACCTAGTGCCTCAAGAATCACCAAATGATGCAAATGCACTAGGAACCCTCAATCTCTCACTAGAAAGCAATCTCAAGCAAAGAGTGTGAGAGAGTGAGTTGGAGGATCACAAATGAGCTCAATGTGTGCAAGGAATGGCCAAGAGGGCTCTCTCACACGAGCTACCCTTCTATTTGTAGCACCCCAACAAAATCCAACCGTTATGTGCAAAAGGCAGCAGTTCTGCGCACACGCGGACGGTCTGCGCCCTAGGGCCGGACGGTCCGCCGTACATATAACGGCTATAAATTCCGTTTGAAATCTGCCAGAGGTGTCAGAAAAGGTAGGTCCGGACAGTCCGCCCACCATAGCCGGACCGTCCGCGACCTGGTAACTTGAAGCACCTGGACCTCGGTACAAAAACAGTTAACACAGGCGGACCGTCCGCCTACAAAGCCGGACGGTCCGAGACCTGGATACAGTACTGTCCGGACTTGCCCCCCGGACAGTCCGTAGTACAAAACCAAGAAATCACACAGTCCCTGACCAAAAACATTTTTAACACCTGCGGACTGTCCGCCCTTCACGGCCAGACGGTCCGCACTATAATTCAGGGACTGACCCGAAACCAGCCTTCTCTGGTCAGGACTGCGGACGGTCCGGCCCTAATACCCGGACGGTCCGTAGTGCAATGGAACAATGCGGCTGCCGAAGTGGTCAGACTTCGGACCCCTCTGGTGGATCGCGGACGGTGCGCCCTCAAGGTCGGGACGGTCCGCGCATCCAAGACTTTGCCATTTTCAAACTTGCTTTTGAAAGAACTTTTAACTCACGAAATTTTAAGCGCTGTTAGTCCTCATGCAAATGCAACTACTTGATGCTCTATGAGGCACTAAGCTTTACACAGATCAAAGACATTGACCCCTCTTAATAGTACGGCTATCTAGCCTACTAATCCGGTCAGGTATCTTCTCTAAACTCCTCAAGACCGGCAAAAACAAAACCTATATTATACCTTTGCCTTCATTTGATCCACAACCAATGCTTATGATTCTCCAACATTTGCTGTTTTATGTGGTCCAACCCTGCATTCTTATTTCTCCAAGAATCGTTAGTCCACAAGCAGTTGTCATTAATTACCAAAACATCACCAAAGGAGCCTAGATGATTCACAATCTCCCCCTTTTTGGTAATTGATGACAACACTACATAATATATTAAAGAGAAGTTTAGTTTTTTTCAAATCTCTCTCATACCTAAGGTATAAGATAGATTTTGGAGATGAGTTTCATAGGACTTATCTTGAATTGAAGTTCTGTCCGAGAGATAGATAAATCCCAATAAAAACTCAGTATGTAAGAAAGGCTCCCCCTAAGTGTGTGCATGATTATTTGAAGCCGAAGATATAACACACATAATATATCGGAGTTTTGATGGAGACTTTCCTACAATCATGGTTATCGAAGCATACAAGAGATGGTATGTAGAGTAAGCGTAGCAATTATAATTACTCCTCGATTAACCACACACAGAATTAAACATAGTTCAACCCACAGAATATTACAGATAATTGTCCACAAACATAAGACATAGAGTTAAAAGTTCAAGCCAGTTCCAAATGCATAAGACATAAACTAATGCATGCGACATAAAAGGTAAATATGCAATGCACGGTCTCAATGTCCACATAGACCAACAACTCCCCCCGAATGTGACATCTGACAACTTCTCTTCTCATCACTTCTCTCCCCCTTTGGCATCAATTGCCACAAAGGAGAAGCCTCACTGATCACTTGGTGGAGGATGCATGTTGTAGTAGTGAGTGCTGAATGTGTCAAAAAGAGAGGAGAACTGGCCAAAATCTTGCTGGAGTTGTTGCTGCCTCTGACTGATTTCATGCATGTTGTCATTTGTAGAAAGATTGTCAAACTGGCTAGAGAGAGCGCCCATGTTATCTTGAAAACTCTGTTGCATATTATTCAGCCTGGTCATGATAGGGTCAGTGACATTAGTGTGAATGTGATCACGAAACTCAGAAAATTCAGAGTTGAGCGCATCCCAGTTATTGTCAAAGCGAGACTGCATGTCATCTAGGCGGTGATCCACATGTGTCATCATGCCCTCAAAGCGAGTATCAATATGGGTCTGAAGCCCCTGCTGCATAGTGTGAAAATATGGATCAAAGTAGCCTGGACCAGGCTCCCAATAGTGCTGAGGCTGAGGAGGAGGTGGAGGAGGAGGCATCTGCTCGCCCTCAACATCAGGAGCTGCGCCACCCTCATAGCCAGGGTCTTCCTCATTATCTAGGAAGGGAGTGAGTGGCCTGGTGAGAAACCCTATCTCATTCTTAAAAGGTCTGAACGGTGTGTGAACAATCTCGCAGGGGCCCTCAAATCTTGTCTTGGCTTTGATGAGAGCCATAATGTAAGGAGCATATGCTAAATTTTGATTCTTGTCCATTTTCAAATCATTAAGCTGTCTCATCATGAAAAGAACTATATTCATGACTTCACCATTCATGATGTGCTGGATAATGTTCCAGAATTTATCTCGTATTTTACTCTTATCACCACTCTTGGGAAGAATGGTGACTCTGGCAATCTTGTTTATTACAGCAGGATGATGCCTGAGTTTTGATGTCTCTCCAAACCTCCTGGGTATTCCTATCCTGGCTGGCTCATAGAATTGCACAAAATCCTCAAAATTATCCTCAGTATAGAGATCCAGCCCAGCAGAAATGGTGCCATAATCCAGACTGTTGGCAGTGGCGAAGTCAGCAAAAGAGGCAGAATAGCGCTTGAAGCCAGTCATCCAAGTGATAGATTCTTCTTCTATATCAATCTCTGAGGTAGCCAGGAATTGCTTAACAACCATTTCATTGAAGTCTGTGTGTTGCCCCATAAACTGATAAAGTCCACATGCTTCAAACTTAGGGATCAGACCCTCCATTACTGATTGACTTAGTAAGAAGGACCAATCAATCACCTGATGCTTATGAAAATTTGTATCCACCAAGGTGCCCCAAAAAACATCAAACTGCAGCTGAGTGTGGAAAAAATGAATATTGGTGTCAGATGGCAGAGTGTACTGGCTCACAGTCCGCCTTGAGCAGTACTCAGCCATAGAAAACCTTCGCTTTGGATAGGTCCATCCAGAGATGTCAATAGGATAATCAGGATGGACATGGGGAAAGTCTTCAGTATCCATAAATTCAGTGCCCCCAGCTGAGGATTGGGCCTCTAAATCAGTGATCGGTGTATAGTCAGCATCATCTCCACGAGAACGCTTTGATTTGAAGCGACCTGCAAGCTTCTTGCGGAGACCACCCAAACCACTCCAATAACGTGACAGACAGCCATAGATGAATAATTGATACCAATCACCACCATAAAAAATGAGTAGAACTGAATTGCTCTGCCAGGGTCCGGACGGTCCGCTCTAGGGGGCCGGACTGTCCGCGCCAGAGGTCCGGACGGTCCGCGCCCACCGGGCGGACGGTCCGCGACCGACCAGGGGCGATTCTCGAGAACCCTAGTCGCCACAACATTGAATCGATGATTCTGCAGTGAATACTCATCCAACCGAGTTCAAAATTTTGCACAGCATTCATAGTGAGTAATACCAACAATCCCACCAATTAGATTTGCAAAACTACTGCTTAATTTCAGATCAAAGAGGAAACCCAAATAATCTCAAAACTTGAAGAAATTTGATGAAATCCACAAGATTTATGAAATACCGTGATGAAGACATGTTGATCGAACGTTGCCACAAGCTGTCGGACTGTCCGTGCGCAACGTCACTTCTCTGTCCGCGCACAATCGACAAAGGAGACTATTTGACGAGTGGAGAGCAAGAGAGAAGGAGAAAGTAACACAAATGACAAGTCTGCGGCCTTTGTCCGTTTTTACTGCCTGTCGCGGACGGTCCGCGCAGGGGCGGTGGACGATCCGCGCCCTGATGAATTCAGACGGTCTGCATTGCTGATCGGACTATCCAGTTCCTGATTCCGCGGACGGTCCGCGGTCCATGGGCGGACGGTCCGCGGCCTGATACTCAGTTTTCTAATATCTGTCCACTTTCTGATTTTGAATTTCAAATCCGATTTGGTGCTCATATATGGACATTTCGACCTATCCAAGAGTTAGTATGCATGCATATTCATATTATGTAATTGAGTTATGCAAATTTTTGCATTAAACTATCTAGAGCAATTTAGAATGAAAAATGCATCAATAATATCAAATAAAAAGCATAAAAAGCATATGTAGAACCGATATGCAACACGAACATGCGTGATCAACTTCAAGCTACATTTGAGAGATCGATCACATTCATTTCACTTCTTAGAGAACAAAATCTTGTTTCATCTAAAGGCTTTGTAAAAATATCTGCTAATTAATCATCCGTGCCAATGGAATAAATAGAGATATCTCCCTTGCTAACATGATCTCTTAGGAAGTGATGTCGTATATCAATATGCTTAGTTCTTGAGTGTTGGACCGGATTGGTAGCCAATTTTACCGCACTCTCATTATCACACATGAGAGGCACATTCTTGAAAATAATTCCATAATCCAATAAGGTTTGTTTCATCCATAATAGTTGAGCACAACAATTTCCGACCGATATGTATTCCGCTTCGGCGGTAGAGAGAGCAACTGAATTTTGTTTTTTAGAAGACCATGAAACAAGAGATCTACCAAGAAATTGACAACAACCGAAGGTGCTTTTTCTATCAACTTTGCACCTCGCATAGTCCGAATCCGAATATCCAATTAATTCAAATTGAGCACCTTTGGGATACCATAGACCAATATTGGGAGTGTACTTCAAATATCTTAGAATTCTTTTAGCGGCTTTCAAGTGAATCTCTCTAGGTGAAGCTTGAAATCGAGCACACATGCATACACTAAACATAACATCGGGCCTAGATGCGGTAATATAAAGCAAACTACCAATTATTAAACGATAAAGTTTTTGATCAACCATAGTACCTCCTTCATCTAAGTCTAGATGACCATTTGTTGCCATTGGAGTCTTGATAGGCTTTGCATTTTCTAAACCAAACTTCTTGAGCATGTCCTTCAAATATTTTGATTGACTTATAAAAATTCCATCTTTCAATTGTTTGATTTGAAGGCCAAGAAAGAAGCTCAATTCTCCTATCATAGACATTTCAAATTCTTTTGACATCATTTTTCCGAATTCCTCACAAAATAATTCATTAGTAGATCCAAAAATAATATCATCAACATAGATTTGACAAACAAATAAGTCTTTGCCAATTCTTTTAGTGAATAGAGTAGTGTCAACCTTCCCAATTTTGAAGTCTTTGGAAAGCAAGAAATCCCTAAGCCTTTCATACCACGCGCGTGGAGCTTGCTTAAGCCCATAAAGAGCTTTAGAAAGCTTGAACACATGGTTAGGTCTTTTGGGGTCCTCAAAACTGGGAGGTTGTTCAACATACACTAGTTCACTAATCTTACCATTTAGAAAAGCACTCTTTACATCCATTTGGTAGAGCTTGATATTATGTGCACAAGCATAAGCAAGAAGAATCCGGATTGCTTCTAATCTTGCCACGGGAGCAAATGTCTCCCCAAAATCCAATCCCTCAATTTGAGTATATCCTTGTGCAACTAATCTTGCCTTGTTTCTTACTACCACACCATCTTCATTGTGCTTGTTGCGAAACACCCATTTTGTACCAATAACATTGTGGTTCTTTGGTCTCTCAACAAGCTCCCAAACTTCATTTCGAGCGAAGTTATTTAATTCTTCATGCATTGCATTCACCCAATCAACATCAAGTAGAGCTTCATCTACACGGTTAGGTTCCATACAAGATACAAAAGAGAAATGTTCACAAAACGAAGCTATGCGAGAGCGAGTTTGAACACCCTTACTAATATCACCCACAATTTGATCAACCGGATGATCCTTCACAATGGAATGATGAATTCTTGATACCGTTTGATAATTGCTAGTTGAAGCATTAGGAGGAACCGAAAGTCTTGAAGTACCTTGATCATGAGTATCCATGGTTTCATCATGTTGTTGGCTTTGGTGATCTTCCTCATTTAGAGTTGAGGATGAAGGAATGACAACCACACTATTTTCATCATCATCTTCCTTTGGTTTTATTTCACCAATGGCCATTGTTTTCATTGCATTTATCAATTGAGTTCCCCCAACATCATCGAGATTATCACTCTCATCTTGAGACCCATTTGTTTCATCAAATTCAACATCATATGCTTCTTCAATAATACCATGAGTTTTGTTGAAGACTCTATAAGCTTTACTATTTGATGAATATCCAAGAAGAAAACCCTCATCACATTTCTTCTCAAATTTAGAAAGTCGGCTTCCCTTTCTCAAAATATAACATTTGCAACCGAATACCCTAAAATATGAGATATTTGGCTTTCTACCAATGAGCAATTCATATGGAGTTTTCTTCAAAAGCTTGTGACAATATAGTCTATTTGATGAATGACAAGCGATATTTATTGCCTCGGCCCAATAAGAATCTGATATACTATATTCCGCTAACATAGACCTAGTCATATCAATGAGAGTTCTATTCTTTCTTTCAACAATACCATTTTGTTCCGGGGTATATTTGGAAGAGAATTCATGTTTAATACCCTTGTCATCACAATATTCATCAATTCTTGCAATTTTGAATTCCGACCCATTATCACTTCTAACCTTTTTGATGTCGAAATCAAATTGATTTTGAGCCAATATAGCAAATGACTTGAATGTTTCAAACACATTAGATTTGTCTCGAAGAAAATAAACCCAAGTAAATCTTGAATAGTCATCCACAATCACAAGACAATAAGAATTACCACCAATACTTACAAAAGATGTAGGCCCAAATAAATCCATGTGAAGTAATTCCAAAGGTTGATGAGTGGACATTTGACTTTTATTTGGATGAGTGTTTGCCACTTGCTTCCCGGCTTGACAAGAGCTACACAATTTGTTCTTCTCAAACTTCACATCTTTTAAGCCACGAACTAAGTCATGCTTGGTTAACCGATTGAGTTGCTTCATTCCAACATGACCAAGTCTTCTATGCCATAACCAACCTAGTGAAGCTTTTGAGAATAGGCAAGTTGTGAGCTTTGCCTCATTAGATGAGAAATCAACAAGATAAAGATTTTCATGTCTAAAACCTTTAAACTTAAGATTGCTACCATCAACACTAGAGATAATAACATCTTCAACCGTGAAATTGCAACAAAATCCTAAATCACATAATTGAGCTACGGAAAGTAAATTAAAATTCAAAGACTCAACCAAGAGCACATTTGATATAGAATGATCATTTGAGATAGCAATTTTACCCAAGCCTTTAACCTTTCCTTTGCGATTATCTCCAAATGTGATACTATCATAATTTGAGCAATCTTCCTCACTCATTTGGGTAAACATTTTCATATCTCCGGTCATGTGTTGAGTGCATCCACTATCTAACACCCAATGATTCCCTCTCGCCTTGTAGTTTACCTACAAAAGAAAATCAATCTCTTTTAGGTACCCAAACTTGCTTGGGTCCTCGGATGTTAGTGACCAAGGTCTTTGGCACCCAAATAGCTTTCTTTTTGTTTCCAACAATTGAAGTACCAACAAATTTAGCATGAACACCTTTTGCATTATGAGAAAGAACATAACAATGCTCAAAACAAGTGGAGGATACATTTTTGAACATGGGACAATATTTCTTAACATGTCCCTTTTTGTGACATTTGTGACACACTTTGTCACATTCTTTCACAAACAATGTCTTTTGCTTTACAAAAGCATTCTTTCCTTTCTTGGGAACATATCCAAGACCTTCACGGTTAAGAGAGCACCGTTGACTTCCCAATATGAAATCCAATTTAGCCTTACCACCATATGCCTTTTCTAGGTCATGAGTTAGAGTGTTTACTCTATCTACTAACACTTCATTCTTAACAATAATTTTTGATTCATCAAGAGCAATGTTATCATTTAGAGAAATTTTGCATTTATCACAAATAGAGTTAGTAGGTATTGGTTCACTTGTAAGACTATCAAGTAAGTCACAAGTGACTCCAACATCCTTAGTGACCACCTCAACTTCATGCACAATAGATGATTTTTGAGCATCCGCAAGCTTCTCACAATTTTCTTTTAGGTCATTGTGAGAGGTCTTGAGCTCCTCAAAAGACACTTGGAGGTTTTTATATAATTCCTTCAAGGTCTTAAATTTTTCTTTTTCTTTGTGCATGTAGTCATCGGCCTCACCTAACATTCTAACAAGATCATCATATGAATAGCCATCATCATCAACATCATCAATATCATCATCATCTTTTATATCATTTAAATCGGTGATGATTTTTACCTTAGCATCTCCCTTTGCCATGAGACAATGGGGAGATGAGAAGAGTGAGGGAGCTTCCTTGATGGCAATTCCGGCATTAAGCTTGGATGAGGTGTCATCATCATCATCATCCGAGCTATCATCCGAGTCCCATTCAACTAAATAGGCTTTGCCATCTTTCTTCTTGTTATAGTATTTCTTTTTCTTCTTGTCACTTTCATCTTTGCCCTTCTTCTTCTTGCTTGGGCAATTCATGGCAATGTGACCGGGTTCCCCACACTCAAAACACTTTCTATCATTGAAAGCATTTCTTCTAGATGTTTGACCTCTTCTAGGTTGACCTCTCTTCATCTTCATGAATTTGTTGAATTTCCTTACAAATAGAGCCATGTCACCATCACTCTCACTTTCATTTTCTTCATCATTATCCTTTTCAATTTCCTTTGAGGCCTTAGCTTTGAGTGGGTGTACCACCTAGTGCCTCAAGAATCACCAAATGATGCAAATGCACTAGGAACCCTCAATCTCTCACTAGAAAGCAATCTCAAGCAAAGAGTGTGAGAGAGTGAGTTGGAGGATCACAAATGAGCTCAATGTGTGCAAGGAATGGCCAAGAGGGCTCTCTCACACGAGCTACCCTTCTATTTATAGCACCCCAACAAAATCCAACCGTTATGTGCAAAAGGCAGCAGTTCTGCGCACACGCGGACGGTCCGCGCTCTAGGGCCAGACGGTCCGCCGTACATATAATGGCTATAAATTCCGTTTGAAATCTGCCAGAGGTGTCAGAAAAGGTAGGTCCAGACAGTCCGCCCACCATAGCCAGACCGTCCGCGACCTGGTAACTTGAAGCACCTGGACCTCGGTACAAAAACAGTTAACACAGGCGGACCGTCCGCCTACAAAGCCGGACGGTCCGAGACCTGGATACAGTACTGTCCGGACTTGCCCCCCGGACAGTCCGTAGTACAAAACCAAGAAATCACACAGTCCCTGACCAAAAATATTTTTAACACCTGCGGACTGTCCGCCCTTCATGGCCGGATGGTCCACACTATAATTCAGGGACTGACCCGAAACCAGCCTTCTCTGGTCAGGACTGCGGACGGTCCGGCCCTAATACCTAGACGGTCCGTAGTGCAATGGAACAATGCGGCTGCCGAAGTGGTCAGACTTCGGACCCCTCTGGTGGATCGCGGACGGTCCGCCCTCAAGGCCCGGACGGTCCGCGCATCCAAGACTTTGCCATTTTCAAACTTGCTTTTGAAAGAACTTTTAACTCACGAAATTTTAAGCGCTGTTAGTCCTCATGCAAATGCAACTACTTGATGCTCTATGAGGCACTAAGCTTTACACAGATCAAAGACATTGACCCCTCTTAATAGTACGGCTATCTAGCCTACTAATCCGGTCAGGTATCTTCTCTAAACTCCTCAAGACCGGCAAAAACAAAACCTATATTATACCTTTGCCTTCATTTGATCCACAACCAATGCTTATGATTCTCCAACATTTGCTGTTTTATGTGGTCCAACCCTGCATTCTTATTTCTCCAAGAATCGTTAGTCCACAAGCAGTTGTCATTAATTACCAAAACATCACCAAAGGAGCCTAGATGATTCACAATATGCCCCAAGCAAATCATCGCTAGTAGCCTCAATGCATTTCAACCAGTCGTCATTTGGCTCGTCGAACCTTTCTCTGTATCTGGAAGTATATTTCAATCGAACTAATCCACCTTCGCTGGACCCAGCAACAGTCTCCTTCGGCATCTCCCAGCTATCCACAAGTGGCCACATTCTGTAGGCTATGTGCTCTTGGGTTATGTCCCTTGTGCCAATGAAAGCACATACATTGTTGAAGGCCTTTTGACACGCTTCATCATCATTTCCAATTGCTACCTTCGGCCTTCGGAGGCCGAAGCGGGACCAGATGGGGCATTGGATAGTTTCCTTAATATCATCCCTTTCAATCAGATTATTTTTAACATAAAATCATTCCTCCATCCAGGCCCCGGGTCATCTTTTCCGGTATGTTGGCACCGGGTAGCTTGCATTAGAGCGAGCAATGAATCCGTAACAACCGAAGTTGTTGTGATATTGTTCTTTGCCGGTGGCCTTCGTCTCGTACAAAAGTTCATGCATACTGCAAAAACACTTCACGCTCGGTTCCAGTCCTTGGCTTCTTACAACCCAAACAAACAAGCCCATCCTAATTATAGCTTCGGGGGTAAGCTGATGGAGAAAGATCTGGAATATCTTCAACACTTCAACCACAAATTTGCTCAACGGGAACCGAAGGCCTGCCTTCAGAAAACTTCGGTAAACAACAACTTCATTTTCCTCAGGAGTAGAAGTGGTGTTGTCTCCTCCAACCCTCACAATAGACATGTCGCGAATGTATCTTCCTCTCATGGTGTCAATATGACTTTGTTTAATGGTCGATTTTCCGAAGATGGTATGGCTTGGCCGCCAGGGTCGGTCCTCAGAATCTTCATCTCCACTTTCCACATCATAATCATCACTGTCATCAGAATCTTTAGACAAATCCTCCATTATCTCTTTGGTAATTTTCTCTGTATTCGTCTTTGCCATAGATTCATAAAAACCAGCAATAAAGGGATCCGCGACTTTCTTCTCTTCATATAGCTTCTTCTCCTCAGTTATCTTCTCCTTCTCAGTCATCTTCTTCTCCTGAGACATGGAGCAAGCACGTCTTTAAACCGAAGCTCGAAAATCAGGCAAGGGTTCCTATTTATACGCCTAGCGCTTTGCAACTTGGCGGGCCCCGTTTGTCATTGACTTTCGCTATTCTAGCGAAGGGAAGATGTTTTTTTGGACCTTCGGCTTAAGGCCTTCGTTCATGTCGCAGTTTGAATTCATTGTTACAACAAATTAATACTATGAGGAGCTACTGTTGGGGGCCTTCATCTTCCGAAGGTCCTCAAAAACACGACTAACATGTTTTCCAAGTATAATACATTCACAGGGACCTTCGGCCTTGGGATGAAGCTATACACGATATGAAAAGCGCGGTCTGGGAGAAGGATGAACCAGTTCCGAAGCTACGCGTAGAGAAGCTTCGGCTTAGCGGTGGAAAATGAAACCGACTTAAAGGAGAAAATGCTATCTAGTCCTCGATATATTGTCCTTAAGTCAATAGTAAATATCAAGGGCATGGATGTAATTTTACACAGGTTGCGCTCTGTGCCAATAAATAGATGAACAGTAGCACTGTACTGTTCATGCTGGCTTGTAATCACTCGCGCGTCATTCGCGGATTTTCACATTCTGTCAAGCCGAAGGTACAAATGTAATTCGATATCAATAATGTTTATTATGATTATATAAGGAGAATATAAATAATCTAATGATTTAACACGATTATTTATGTTCTCTTCCATGTTTCACATGCTCATGATTTCATTATTACATGTTGAGATAATGAAGGTATGTCCTTCATGACTTTCGTCTGAAGATCATTATACCCCAAGGGAGATAATGCTTCGAAGGACGAATGTCTTTAATTATTAACATTTGTGATGCCTTGTTCTTAATTCGTAGCACTTGAGAACAAGTCTGCAACAGTCTCCATCGGCTATTCTATCTTATCTCCTATCTCATGTGCTATTTTAAACCTCACTATATAAACAGTATACCGTACAAATCCTCTATTTTACAGGTTGCGAACAACGTGCACTAGCTATGTCGGTCATCGTGGGTTTTTGAAAATGGTGATGATTAGGGCTCGGTTTTTTGCAACAAGATGAATTTACACAAGGATGAATTGCTATGGACGCTTTTAATTTGGCCTAAAAAGACGGACCACCCTACTTGTGCAGTATAATTGGCATGCATTAACATACAAGTCAGTAGTCGCCATCTTGTTTGCTCCTTTTATTTGCCCAAATACGCCGTACCGGACCGCTAACTCAACGGGTCGGTATTCCATTGGCTCTTGAGTACAAGCAAGAGACGGTGCTCGTGTGGTCCCGGAGCATTTGAGAAGCCGGCGCCATGTGCCATGCAAGCGATGAACACGTTCGAGCCATGGACCCCATGCAATGGCCAGGCCGGGGGTCCCTGCGGTGCCGAGTGAAGCGTTGCCATCTGGCTCATGGGGGCAGCTAGCTGGTCGTGAAGAGTTTTCTACAGTGCGATCGGGCGGTGCGCTCACACGTGACGCTCGCCTGTCCTGTCCGCTTGGCTGACAGTGACCCCCCTCCGGCCTCCCCACTCTTTTCTTGGAGCTGGAGTCTTTTCTCTCTCTGTGGTCCTCCTCTCCTGCTTGGGCCGCTGCACGTTCATTCGTGGTTGGTACAGATGAACAGCAGCAGAAGCGGCGTCTCTCTTGTGACAATGCCGGTAGTAGTAGTAGTACGTGGGGTCAGCAAACAACACTTGGAAAGACGCGACGCATCCTGTCCTGTGAAAATAAACATGCTCCAAGAAAAAACGTTATACTGCTAAGTGTCTAAGGCTGCCCGCAGCGGTAGCCGCGCGGCGCCCCCTTCCCTTATATGGCGGCCACAGGGACGTCCCTATGCGCGCAGCGCAGTCCCCTGAAAGGCTCTCTACGCAGCGGTAGCCAACAGTGACACGCTGCAGACAGCGTGCTTCCGCGGCTCCCCTCTCCCTCTGTTTTTTGTACGGCGGGTTATTTAATAGATGAAGAAAAAATGTAATAAATGATGAATAAAGTTGGATAGTGATATTTTATAGATGTAGTGGGGTATAGGGGGAAAATATAGGGGGAACTGCTGCGGGAGATGGAAAAGTAGGGAATGAAATATTGATGATGTGACGCAAAAAAGTGATATAGGGGGAAAAATTTAGAGGTAACCGCTGCGGACAGCCTAAGACTGACTTCAACGTTCCCCCTAAATTTATCCCCCTATATCCCACTCACGTGCCACGTCAGCGTTCTCTCTCCCCATATTTCTCCACACTCTACAACGGTTCCCCCTATATCAATCCTCTATACCCCACCACTACAATATTATATACTTTCTTCATCAACTAACTCAACTACCATACAATATTAATATTATTTTTATTTCTTATATCTACTGTATACGGGGATAATTACCATTAAATATTAATTTAATTTTTATTTCTTATTTGCACAGTACAAGGGCAATCGTACCATGACATATTAATTTTATTTGTATTTGTTATTTGAACAGTACACCGGCTTCACGTGTTCCACAATTAATTACCAAACGCCATAATTAGTATTAATACGGTATTAGAAATACGTTTCCATTTTATGTATTTTTAAAAAAAAGAATTAACATTCTTCTCGTACACGACACGATTGGCTTCCAGCACACGACTGTCTTCTCCGGGAAGCCACGACCCTCTGGCTTCCTTCACACACCGAAGCTATCTTTAAATAAGGTCCCCCTGCGGCCATGCTCCACCCACCTACACATTCGTGTCTTCTGTTTCATCCGACATTCCATCAAAAATACATACTACGTAGTCTGCATTGAGTTCTTGATGGACTCATTGCGAAGCCTGGTGTTGTCTTCATCGTCCGATGAGTCCGACGATGAGATCGATAACTTTTTGCTTTTGCACCATGTTGAGCACCATGTAATCGGAGACACGAGCATGCGTCGTAGGCGCTCCTCATTGCCTCGCCGTGTTATCCATAGGGATCACGCTGCTGGAGAAAATCTCATCAAGCACCACTATTTCGGACCTAATCCAGTGTATCCATCCCATGTATTTCGTCGACGGTACGTTTCCTAAGTTATATTTTGACTTTCATTTGGAGCTTCACATTCTTAATTTTTGCGTTGTTCTCGATTTTAGGTTTCGGATGCAACGTCCTTTGTTTCTACGTATCCTTCGTGCCGTTCAACGAGAAATGTGATGCAACTGGTTTAGCAGGTCTTGGTCCATTGCAAAAAGTATGTGCTGCTTTGCGAATCCTTGCATACGGGTTACCAAGCGATGCCGTCGATGAGTACATACAGATTGGACAGACTACGGCTAGGGACTGCCTTATCCGTTTCTGTCGCGCAATCATATCTTCCTTTAGCGAACAATACCTCCGTATCCCTAACCACGACGACATTTCTCGCATACTTAGTGTTAACGCGGACAGGGGGTTTCCGGGTATGCTAGGCTCCATCGACTGTATGCATTGGGAATGGCGCAACTGTCCTACTGCATGGCGCGGACAGTTTTGTGGGCGCAATTCGAGGCCAACAATGATACTAGAGGCAGTCGCAGGATATGACCTGTGGATTTGGCATGCCTTCTTTGGAATGCCAGGTACTAACAATGATCTCAACGTCCTTCATCGATCACCAGTGTTTGATCCGTTACGTAATGGATCCATGCCACCTGTGCACTTCACTATTAATGGTACCACGTACAATTTCGGATACTACTTAGCCGATGGTATATATCCCAATTGGCCTACCTTTGTAAAAGCAATTCGGCACGCTTTTGAGGAAAAAAAGGTTCACTTCACAACAAAGCAGGAGAGTTGTCGAAAGGACATAGAGCGAGCATTTGGGGTTTTGCAGGCGAGGTGGGCAGTTCTACGTGGACCTGCTTATGGTTGGGATCGTAATCACCTCGCAGACATGATGACTGCTTGTATTATTATGCACAACATGATTGTCGAGGACGAAGGTGATGGTGCAGCAAATCTGGATTTCGTTGGCCCCACAGGTCCCCCCGAAGTTTGTAACAATATTCCTGAGGTCCGCAACGAGTGGCTAAACAATCATATCCGTTCTGAATTACCAAACGACCCCGACCAGGACATCACATCTCAGACCACATACTTGTCTTTGCAGCACAACCTGATAGAACACCTTTGGGCACGTCGAGGCTCGATGGGTTGAAGGTCTTCATCCATGTTATGTGGTTCGATAATGTTCTATATTTCGATTATGAACTAAGTACAAGTAGTTGTAGCAATGGAAGTGCTGTATGTTGGGCGTCAGTGCAGCAGTCATGGTAACTATCCTCTGTAATGCATTTGCTTCAAATAATTTGCATATGTTGCCAAACGTTTAGTCATGTATGACAACGTTATTACGAATATCAATTTTATTACAATAAACATTGTTCAAATTCCATGCTCATGTTCTCAATATAGTAAGGAAATGTTCAGACTAGTCCAAATTGTATAAAGTGCAAACACACATGAATTTGGGTACGCCGATACAAAGGTGAGCAACACCTTATGAAATAAATAAGTACTCTTCAGATAGGATTGTTGATGAAAAAATCAATTAAACCTTTTCTCATCGCCATGTATACAGCTCTCAACTCTTCTGGTAAAGCATCCATATCCATGGCATAAAGTTTGTTGAGCTCTTCAACCTTTTGCTTCCTATCTTCCATCATCAATTTTTTCTCCTGCACTTCTATTTCCTTGGACTGAACCTCCAACTTCTTAAGTTCAACTTCCTTCATGAACTCAATGTTGTGTTGTTTGAGGTCTGATTTTTCTTCACTGTGCTTCAATCTTGCAATTTGAATGTCATGGAGTCTTGACAGGTAGTCAGCAGACTGGGATGAACTCGACATTGACTTCTTCCTGGATGCTTTAGTCGAGTCACGTCCTAATGGTCTCTTGCCTTTCGAACCTCCGTCATCAGATTCCACTTCATTCACAGAACCTGTTGGTGTTAGACTACGAACAGGCTCAGTCCCCACATTGCCTCTCCATGGGCTGCCATGAACCATGGCATCCCATTTAGGTTCGTCTTTCAGTCGCGTCCAGCAGTGCATGAAATTAAATGGCTTTTTCTGTGATGTTGCATACAAAGTTGCTGCTTTTGAAGTCTACAGAAGATGTACAACCAGTTGTCAGTGCATGAATAATAATAAGTTCACATACACCAGGACCACACATAAAGTATTACAAATTATTATAAGTGTACCTTGTCGTTATCTGTGAGCCCACTCTGGTTTTCCCTTAGGACTCTTGCGTAGAATCCAGCAAATTTGCCTGTTTCAGCTCTGATTTTGTCCCACCTACTGCTCAGGGCCCTATTCAGTCTCATTGGAAACTCACCTCTAAGTTCATTATACCTTTTCTCAATTCTAGCCCATAACCCCTCCTTTCTCTGGCCTGTGCTAATTACTGGGTCACTACTAATCTCTAGCCATGTTTTGCAAAGCAACAGGTCTTCAGCTGGTTTGAAGTTCTGTTCCTTTGTCCTTCTAAATGTCGTAGGTGTGTCTGAAGGTTTGGTTGGGCTGTTTACTTCCTGGACACTATGTTCTGCTTCGGATTCAAAAGTTATTGGGTCAGTGTGGTTGGGAACATGGGTAGAACCCTGTGGACATGGAATGGGTGGGCAAACTGGGGTTGACCGAATGATGGTTGTTGTGGAGGACCCCCAGGATTGATCATACCAAAAAATGGGTTCCATGGACTACGAAAGGTATATGTAGATGGGTCATTAGCTCCCTAGGACCAGGTAGGATTGGTCATATGGTTTGTAGGAGTAGAAAATGTAGAAGGATGGGTTGGGTCGAAACCTTGGCCCTGCCACATCTGAGGATCCCACATGGGTGGGGGGAAACACTGGTTACCTGAATTGGGGCTGGCACCAGTAGGTCGAATAGGTGTGTTTGAGTTGTTGTCAGCCATTCTGGAATGAAACATAGGAATACATTAATTTGGACAACATAAAACAGACTTGTACTGTAAAGTATGAACTGTAATGCATACGAAACCAATGACGCATTGCACATAAAGGTTCATACGAAACCAACATAATGATTAAGCATTCCTCATAAGACTCATAGAGAAGGAACACATAAGGATGAACCATTGCACATAAGGTTCATACAAAGGAAACATAAGGTAGGAGCATTCGTACATCGGTCACCCATGCATCACATACATAACACAGAAGTCCTTATTTCATTTCGATGCATTACTAGTACTAACAACGTAGTCTACGTACCACAATTACAGGTTCCAAATGCTATACCTAGTGGACCTGTCTGAGTCGTAGGAGTCATTATCACTGGCCTCATACAGTTCTGGGGAGGAAGGTGGGGTGAAAGTTATTTGTCTAGGCACTGGCCTCACAGGCTCCGCAAGGCTAATTTGTTCCTCCATCCTCTCCTTCTCTGGGTCAGACCTTGCTTTGCTCTCAAGTGCATCCTGCTCCATCTGGTCCACCTCCTTTCGAATTGCAAGTAGAGCATTGAGAAGGTAATGCTCGTCACCCAAATGCCGGAAAGCCTCTTCTAGAAAGCTTCTAATATTGAAAGCACCAGTTTCCACTGATGATGCAAGATTGAGGACCAAGTGTTGCAGCAGTTTGGCATCCTGACTGCTCATCTTGATTCGTATACTCAACCAGTACCTAATTGGCTATACAAGGTGCATACATGAAAAAATTAGGGGCACTCTTGTTCCTAATTGGTGAAATTAAAGTGTTCATGCCACTTAGGAAACATCTGTGGGTTGCAATATAAAACAGTAATATTTGAATTTAAGAAACAGAATGTGCTGATGCCAATTAACAAAAAATTGTTGGTTGTTTAGTATGCACTGGTTAAGTAATTGTACACAGGTATCGTGCCTTTGGTACGTCAGTTCGTTGCATGTAATAAGCTACAGCTGCACATAATACATGAAAGCACAGACAGAAAACATGGAGGCAGACTTATGCAATTCATAAACAACTATGTACTATAGCGAAAAAGGAGTTAGAACCTCAAATAGTTGAAGAGGACGTCAAATAATCAAATTATTTTAAGAAGCTGCATAATAAGTAAAGGTTGGGTTAGTTGCATGCAACGGTTCGTCATGTAAGGAAAGAGTACTCAAAATTGAAGGGTGAGATGTCCAATTGTTAGACAGAGGAACTAACGCGAGTTTGAAGTAATCAATATGGAAGGAACAAGGGGTTGTGTTGGGGAATTGAACGACACTGGTACTAAGTTCTTATACTACGAACATTAACATGTTCGTGGCTTGTAATAAAAAGAACTTGCACAAGAAACATGGGAGCACATACATCATACATGGACAGTACACTTAACAAGTTGATTATAAACAAATAACTAAAGCGAAAAAGGATTTAGAACCTCAGTTAGTTGAAGTGGACGTCAAATAATGAAATTATTATTTCAAGCTGCATAATAAGTGAAGGTTTCGTCAGTTGCATGCAATGCTTAGTCATGTAAGTATAGTGTACTCGAAATTGTATGTTAACTAAGTGGAATTCATAAACAGAGTAACTTACTAGAATGGAAAGAAAGGGATATGCAACAAACAAAGGGGTTGTGTTGTGGAATTAAACGGATCAGTTAAGCGTAAAGGCCACGACGACGAGTATCAAAATCGCAGCCGAGTCTTCTTGTTCTATCGTATGCTCGAAAACTAAAAGGCTTGGGCATGGTGTACAAGATAACGACGGATCAGTTAAGCGTAAAGGCCTAACAATAGGCGATTTGGACAACCCGTAAACCCTAACTGGGCAAATCGCCATGAACAAATGAATCCATCTAGTTAATCATGTGAAGTACATGTAAACGCTACGGTTAAACGAACGGAGGTGTTTTTGGGACACGGATTGAATCCCAGATGAAAAACTTGGAGCAGAGAAAGGGGCGTACCTTCGACGTCGAAGCTCGAAAGACGCAGATCTGGTGAGCGTCGATCTGTCGGCGATTCGATTAAATCGCGTTGACGTGAACCCCGCAGACGACGAACTGACGGAAATAGACGACCGGCGGCGGCGTCTTCGGACGGATCGACCGGGTCGCCGCTCCGCGAAGCTGCCCGGTGGATCCGCGTGGACGACGGCCTCTGCTGGTCGCCGCCCGGAGCAAGGCAAATGAATCGCGGCCGAGGGCGGATCCACGGCAAAGTTCTCCGGCGGAGGTGCGGTCTCCGTAGACTCGCCTGGAGCTCCCTCCTCGGAGTATTCCGAGCGCGCGAGCTTGTCTGGGAAGCTAGCAGCCGGAGGGGACGCGAGCGCCGTAGCGTGCCCATCCATTTAGCGGGAGAGAGAAGAAATCGGGAGGGGAGAGGAGGAGGAAGAGGGATGCGGTGTAGGGAAAGGGGGTGTACTGTAGCCCCTATATGGGCTACAGTACTAGGGGAGGGGGATGGAAGCGGCGTGCGTTGAAGACAGTCTAAGTGCTTTGAAATGTCAAACACTTTGGAGAGAGAAGTTGATCGGGCGTTGTGTAGATCGATGTGTTAGCAGATCCAAGGAGTACGTACGTACTTTGCCGTGTCATAAAAGGAAGAGGCCGGGTGCCCCCCACTTTCTGATTTGTTGCCAACTCCCATGCTTATTTCTAAAAACGTGCAGAGTTTCCAAGGCAAATAAGCCGCTTCAATTTCACACGGCCTAATCATAATTTTCAGCGAACAAGTAGCGGACCCACCGCTCGGGCAAATCTCATTCAATCAAGTACGTACTAATTTGGAGCTCCTGGCAAAACATGTACTACTACTATTTATACGGACAGCTGCAATAGTGTTGCTTTTTATAAATGAAATATATAAATTCATCTAGCAAAAAAAATTAATGGCAGTCTACGGAACGGCCTCTAGCTTCTAGCTAGGAGTACCGGTAGTTCTGTTATTTGCCATTGACGGAATGGACCCAACTACTTTGAATTCGCAGTCGCAGTCGTGTCCTGGGGACCAATCATTCGCACTTCTGCAAGTTGGCAAGGAAGAGAGATCTGAAGTTCTGAACGAGAAGGGGAGAAGACAAACTTGCCCCTACCGATGGAAGGCAGGGAGACGCTACCTGCTTATATAAGCAACAGTGGTTATCACAAGTATCTTTGTGTGTGTGTATATATAGTATTAATTTCGCAATATATACGCGCAGAGAAACAGAAATCTTTTCGCAGGGACAAACGCAGCTCGCTGCTTGCCGGGCGACGAGATTCTCTACCTGTCAGGTCCCCTGATGTGCACGTGACACGCCCGTGGACATCGGTGCGTCGCCTCTGCTACGCGGCCAAATCGGATCAAGCGACACATGTTGGCTGTGTTCGCTGCGGCTTGCTGCGGCTTTAATCCGGCTGCGGCTGCGGCTTCTACAGTATTTTGTCTCTACTGATTGCAGCTGCAGCAGTACAAACAGCCGTAACAGTACGGCTTTAAGCCGCAGCGAACACAGCCGTTGAGTGGAACTAGGCCTTCTCAACCTTTGTTAGCCTATGAGAACCACGTACCCATAATTTATAGTTTTATACTCCACCCCCCATCTGCCAAGAAAAAGACAATTCTAACATATCTAGTTAAACCATCTTAAATCGGTTAAGTTTAACAAAAAAAACAATCAATAACTATGTGTCGGTGTTTCGAAACCCGGGGGTCCCTAGACCGACGAGTGAATTGTCGTCGCGTGTCCCAGCCCAGATGGGTCGACGCAAGGCGGAACGCGAAGGGGGGAAAGGAGGCAGCCGGAGGGAGGCAGATGTGAGAGGGCGGATCCCGCGGCCTTCGTGTTAGCCCCGCGCCTGAGTCGGGTGCGCTTGCAGTAGGGGGATACAAGCGTCCACGCGGGAGTGGGAGCGAGCGGCCTTGCGCGAGCGCCGTCCCGTCCTTCCCCGCGCGGGCCAACCCTCTGTAAGATGGCCCTAGTCCTTCCTTTTATAGGCGTAAGGAGAGGATCCAGGTGTACAATGGGGGGTGTAGCAGAGTGCTACGTGTCTAGCGGAGGAGAGCTAGCGCCCTAAGTACATGCCGTCGTGGCAGCCGGAGAGGTTTTGGCACCCGGTTCGTGTGGTGTCGTGGCCGTCGGAGGAGCGCTGGAGCTTGACGGAGGACAGCTGTTGGGGCTGTCGAGTCCTTGCTGACGTCCTCTTGCTTCCGTAAGGGGGCCGAGAGCCGCCGTCGTCATAGAGCGTGCGGGGCGCCATCATTGCCTATCTGGCGGAGCGAGCCGGATGGGACGTCGGTCTTGTTCCCCGTAGCCTGAGTCAGCTCGGGGTAGGGTAATGATGGCGCCTCCTGTCGACGTGGTCGGTCCGCGCCCTAGGTTGGACGATGTGGAGGCTCCTCCGAGGTTGAGGTCGAGTCTGTCTTCCGTAGCCGTGGTCGAGTCCGAGCCCCTGGGTCGGGCGAGGCGGAGACCGTCGGCTTCCGGGGTTGAGCCCACGCCCGAGCCCTGGGGTCGGGCGAGGCGGAGTTCGTCGTCTTCTGGGGCTGAGCCCATGTCCGAGCCCTAGGATCGGGCGAGGCGGAGTTCGTCGTCTTCTGGGGCTGAGCCCATGTCCGAGCCCTGGGTCGGGCGGAGCGGAGTTCGCCGTCTTCCGGGGCTGAGCCCGAGTCCGAGCCCTGGGTCGGGCGGAGCGGAGTTCGCCGTCTTCCGGGGCTGAGCCCGAGTCCGAGCCCTAGGTCGGGCGAGGCGGAGTTTCCTATGACGCCCGAGGCCGGCCTTGGCTTCTGTCAGCCTCACTCTGTCGTGTGGCTCAGCAATCGGAGCGGCGCAGGCGGCGCTGTCCTCTTGTAAAACCGGTCAGTAGAGCGGCGAAGTGACTGCGGTCACTTCGGCTCTGTCGACTGGAGGGTGTGCGTCAGGATAAAGGTGTCAGGCCACCTTTGCATTAAATGCCCCTGCGATTTGGTCGGTCGGCGTGGCGATGTGGCCAAGGTTGCTTCTCGGTGAAGACTGGGCCTCGGGCGAGCCGATAGTGTGACCGTTGTTGGAGGGAGGTCCTCGGGCGAGACGTAGGTTCTCCGGGGTCGGCTTCCCTTGCCCGAGGCTAGGCTCGGGCGAGGCACGATCATGTCCCTTGAATGGACCGATCCTTGGCTTAATCGCACCCATCAGGCCTTTGCAGCTTTGTGCTGATGGGGGTTACCAGCTGAGATTTAGGGGTCTTGAGGGTACCCCTAATTATGGTCCCCGACAGTAGCCCCCGAGCCTCCAAGGGAGTACTAATACTCGCTTGGAGGCTTTTGCCGCACTTTTTTACAAGGGGGCCAGCCTTTTTCGGTTGCATTCTGTTCCGGTGGGTGCGCGCGAGCGCACCCGCCGGGTGTAGCCCCCGAGGCCTCGGAGGAGTAGTTTTACTCCTTCGAGGTCTTAGTACGCTTCGCAACACTTCGGCTGGTCTAGTTGTTCCCTCATGCGAGCTGGCCGTAGCTCGAGTGCACGGTCGGGTCCCAAGTTCTCGGGCTGGTATGTTGACGCTGTCAACGGTTTGGCCGGAGCCGAGTTTGCGAGAGCAGCCCCCGAGCCTCTGCACAGGGCGAGAGGACGATCAAGGGCAGACTCGTCTTTTTTACATACGCCCCTGCGTCGCCTTTCCGCAAGGAGGAGGAGGGGGGAAAGCGCCATGTTGCCCTCGGAGGGCGCCGAACATGGTGTTTCCGGTGAGCTGCTGGCGGGTAATCCGAGCGGACGTCCGTGCCCCATTTGTTAGGGGTCGGCTAGAGGCCCAGAGGCGCGCCCAAAAGTACCTGCAGGTGATCTGCCGGACCCGGTCCCCTGTCGACGGGGTCCGAGGGCTCGATGCCTCCCTCTGATGGGATTCCGTTACAAGATCGCTCTCGCTGGTCTCGGAAATGTCCTAGGGTACCTCGGGAGCGCAGCCTGAGCCTTGGTTATGTATCGAACGTACCCATGGTCATCCCTCGCTCTGTGTCTGAGGTGATTGTGAACCCTTCGAGGGCCAGCCTACGAACCCCTGATCAGTAGTGGGCGCGGAGCCCGAGTGGCCTGAGGCGGCCGTTGAACCCTTCGAGGGGCCGGCCATCGAACCTCTGACCAGTAGTGGGCGCAGAACCCAATCGATCTGAGGCGACCGTTGAACCCCTCCAAGGGGCCGGCCTTCGAACCTCTGATCAGTAGGGAGGCACGGAGCCTGTTTCCTTCACGGAGAAGGGTCCTTTTCGGGGTATCCCCCTTTCCCAGTCCCTGTTGTAAGAGAGAGAAAGAGGAAAAGGAAAAGGATGCGAAGTCGAATGACGCGGCGTACCTTTTTTGACGCGGTCATTACGGCGAAGGCGAAGCGTCGCTTGCTTCTCCCGCCTGAGGCGCCGCCTGTCCCACCGCGGAGTTAATGCGACGGGGCGAGCGGTTCGCGGGGCGGCCGTTGCGCGTGCGCGAGCCGTTCGAAGAACGGATCACGGGTGCACCGTCTTCATGCCGTGGGAGAGGGCTCCCTCGCTGCCCCTGGATGGGACGTAAGCCTGGCTGACGACGTGACCGCTGCTCCTGCCCGCCTGTCACCGCCATTACTGCCGGCCCATTTTTGACCGTATTTGACCGTCGCGCCTGGCTGGCGCTGCAGGGTTGCCTTGAGTCACGGTATTGACTCCGCAGTCGAGGAGGCGCGGTAGTGGCGCGAGTGGCGGTGCAGTTGCTCACACGTAGCAACCGGCGCGCCGGTTGCATGACGCGTGGGCCTGGACCTCCATGCTGGGCTTGTTGGAGTCGAAGGGGCGCGCCCACTTGGCACGGTTGCATGCCGCCTGCGGGTGATCTGCCGGACCCGGTCCCCTGTCGACGGGGTCTGAGGGCTCGATGCCTCCCTCTGATGGGATTCGGTCGACCTTGCTGTCCGAGGCCCCTCTTGCTTAGTTAAAGGAAACCCCTCGGCCGCCCTTCGATGGGCTGAAGCCGGAGGTAGCGGTGTCATCATGGACGGAGGCAGAGTTGGCTTCGAAAAGGAGGTGTAGTTGGCCAGAGCCTGGCCGGGTCGTCCACTGGCGGAACCGACACTGGAGTTGAGCTGCCGAGGCCACCAGCCGAGCAGTCTTTGGGGGTCAGCTGGCCGAGGCCTCGGGGTGGCCGGCCGAGCCGCCTGCTCGAGCCGGATTCTCGAAGAAGACCCTGGCGGCGATGGCCCGGGTGTGGTGCTAATGTCGTCCTTCAGAGTGGGGGCCCTCCGACCGCGTCGCCGTCCGAGGCTAGGTCAGACCCCGCCGAAGGTGTAGTTGATGCCGAGGATGCTGCTGCCCCCTTCGGCTGTCGACGTCCGAGCCTGCAGGATCAGGTTGTCATGTAGTGTGTATATGTTTTCTGCGGCCGCCGAGGCCTAAACACACCGTCGTCGTGTTGTAAAGCTGCGTTTCTTTTCCTCTTGTTTCGAGTATCCGGACTCATCTGTCGGTAACAGAATTGTTTGTGCGGGCGAGAGTTGCTTTTCACGGAAGGTGATGAGTGAGGTATCCATATCCCGGAGGCATAGGGATCCCTCGGCTCGGTCGGCCTTGCCGCTTACGTGCGCTCTTACTCGTCCATAGGGTTCTGTTACCGACGCAGTCGAGAAGGCTCGAAAAATCATTTCGGCAGAGGAGCTTCTCGAGCATGAAGACTTGTTCGGTCCGCGGAGTCACTTATCCGAGCGTGAGTTACTTATCGCAAAAGGTGATGAGTGAGGTATCCGTATCCCGGAGGCGTAGGAGTCCCTCGGCTCGGTCAGCCTTGGCTGCTTACGTGTACTCCGTCGTTTTCAGGATCCACTTTTGAAGTAGTCGAAGAGCACGAAAAGCATTCTGGCAGAAAAGATTTTTTTTCTTTTTTCGAGGAAAATTTCGACGTAGAGGGGGTTGCCCCCTTCTAGCCCCCGAGGGAGGGTCGGGCTTTGCCGAGGCAAGGCTGACCCTTCCTTGACGGCCAGACTTGGAGTGTGAACGAGGTATACGAGCAACTTGAAAGCATCTTAAGGGTAGAAGCGACGTAGCTGTTGGATGTTCCAAGCGTTGTTGTAGACCTCGCCTTGGCTGTTGGCCAGCTTGTACGTTCCGGGCTTCAGGACCTTGGCGATGACGAACGGCCCTTCCCAGAGAGGCGTGAGTTTGTGCCGCCCTCGGGCGTCTTGTCGCAGCCGAAGCACCAGGTCGCCCACCTGGAGGTCTCGGGACCTAACCCCTGGGGCGTGGTAGCGTCGTAGGGACTGCTGGTACCGCGCCGAGTGTAGTAAGGCCACGTCCCAAGCCTCCTCCAGCTGGTCCAGTGAGTCCTCTCGGTTGGCTTGGTTGCTTTGGTCGGTGTAGGCCCTCGCCCTCGGGGAACCGTATTCCAAGTCTGTGGGCAAGACGGCCTCGACCCCATAGACTAGAAAGAACGGTGTGAAGCCCGTGGCTCGGCTTGGTGTTGTCCTTAGGCTCCAGACCACCGAGGGGAGTTCCTTCATCCACTGCTTGCCGAACTTGTTGAGGTCGTTGTAGATCCGAGGCTTGAGTCCTTGCAGGATCATGTCGTTGGCCCGCTCCACTTGCCCATTCTCATGGGGTGTGCCACGGCAGCCCAGTCCACCCGAATGTGGTGATCCTCGCAGAAGTCCAGGAACTTTCTACCGGTGAACTGGGTACCGTTGTCAGTGATGATGGAGTTCGGGACCCCAAAGCGATGGATGATGTTGGTGAAGAACGCCACCGCCTGTTCGGACCTGATGCTGTTTAGGGGTCGGACCTCGATCCACTTGGAGAATTTGTCGATGGCGACCAACAGGTGCGTGTAGCCCCCGGGTGCCTTCTGCAAGGGGCCAACGAGGTCCAGACCCCACACAGCAAACGGCCAGGTGGTGGGTATGGTTTGCAGAGCCTGAGCGGGCAGGTGGGTCTGCCTCGCGTAGAACTGACACCCTTCGCAGGTGCGGACAATTCTAGTAGCGTCGGCCACCGCCGTCGGCCAGTAGAATCCCTGTCGGAAGGCGTTTCCAACAAGGGTTCGAGGCACTGCGTGATGGCCGCAAGCCCCCGAGTGTATCTCTTGCAAGAGCTGCTGGCCTTCGGCGATGGGAATGCATCGCTGGAGGATGCCTGAGGGGCTGCGGTGGTAGAGCTCCTTCCTGAAAGGGAATTAGGCTTACACCTAGTCCCTAAATAATTTTGGTGGTTGAATTGCCCAACACAAATATTGGACTAACTAGTTTGCTCTAGTGCATAAGTTATACAGGTGCAAAAGGTTCACACTCAGCCAATAAAGAGATCAAGTTTTGGATTCAACAAAGGAGCAAAGAGGCAACCGAAGGCACCTCTGGTCTGGAGGCACCGGACTATCCGGTGTACACCAGACAGTGTCCGGTGCGCCCAGAGGACTCCAACTTGAACTCGCCACCTTCGGGAATTTCTCAAGCCGCTTCGCTATAATTCACCGGACTGTCCGGTGTTCACCGGACAGTGTCCGGTGCTCCAAGGAAGCGAGGCCTCCGCAACTCGCCAGCCTCGGGTTCGCGCAGCAGCCGCTCCGCTATAATTCACCGGACATGTCCGGTGTGCACCGGACTGTCCGGTGTACCAGCGGAGCAACGGCTATTTCGGCGCCAACGGCTACCTGCGGTGCATTTAATGCGCGCGCAGCGCGCGCAGACGTCAGGCGCGCCCATACCGGCGCACCGGACAATGAACAGTGGTTGTCCGGTGTGCACCGGTCACCCAGGCGGGCCCAGAAGTCAGAAGCTCCAACGGTCAGAATCCAACGGCATTGATGACGTGGCGGGGGCACCGGACATGTCCGGTGTGCACCGGACTGTCCGGTGCACCATCGACAGACAGCCTCCACCAACGGTCAAGTTTGGTGGTTGGGGCTATAAATACCCCAACCACCCCACCATTCATTGCATCCAAGTTTTCCAACTTCCAACCACTATACAAGAGCTAGCATTCATTGCAAAGCACACCAAAAGAGATCAAATCCTCTCCCAACTCCACACAAAGCCCTAGTGACTAGAGAGAGTGATTTGTAGTGTTCATTTGAGCTCTTGCGCTTGGATCGCTTCTTTTTCTTTGGCATTCTTTCTTGTGATCAAACACTCACTTGTAATTGAGGCAAGAGACACCAATTGTGTGGTGGTCCTTGCGGGAAGTTTGATTCCCAAGTGATTTGAGAAAGAGAAGCTCACTCGGTCCGAGGGACCGTTTGAGAGAGGGAAGGGTTGAAAGAGACCCGGCCTTTGTGGCCTCCTCAACGGGGAGTAGGTTTGAGAGAACCGAACCTCGGTAAAACAAATCCTCGTGTCTCACTTCATTATTCTCTTGCGATTTGTTTTGCGTCCTCTCTCGCGGACTCTATTATATTTCTAACGCTAACCCGGCTTGTAGTTGTGATTATTTTTGAGATTTTCAGTTTCGCCCTATTCACCCCCCCCCTCTAGGCGACTTTCAATTGGTATCGGAGCCCGGTGCTTCATTTGAGCCTAACCGCTCGAAGTGATGTCGGGAGATCACACCAAGAGGGAGATGGAGACCGGCGACAAGCCCACTACAAGCCAAGGGAGCACTTCATCGGAAGAGTCCCGCACCAAGAAGAGGGAGAAGAAGAAGGGCTCCTCCAAACGGAAGGAGAAAAGATCTTCCTCTTCTCACCACAATGAGAAGAAGGAAAAATCTTCTTCTCACAAGTCGCATCGGAAAGGCGACAAGCACAAGAGGATGAGGAAGGTAGTCTACTACGAGACCGACACTTCATCAACATCCACCTCCGACTCCGATGCTCCGTCCGTAACTTCTAAGCGCCAAGAGCGCAAGAAGTTTAGTAAGATCCCCTTAAACTATCCCCGTACATCTAGACATACTCCATTACTTTCCGTTCCATTAGGCAAACCGCCAACTTTTGACGGCGAAGATTATGCTAGGTGGAGTGATTTAATGAAATTTCATCTAACCTCACTCCACAAAAGTATATGGAATGTTGTTGAGTTTGGTGCACAGGTACCATCAATAGGGGATGAGGATTATGACACGGACGAAGTGGCCCAAATCGAGCACTTCAACTCCCAAGCCACAACCATTCTCCTCGCCTCTCTAAGCAAGGAGGAATACAACAAAGTACAAGGGTTGAAGAACGCAAACGAGATTTGGGACCTACTCAAGACCGCGCACGAGGGTGATGAACTCACCAAGATCACCAAGCGGGAAACGATCGAGGGGGAGCTCGGTCGCTTCCGTCTTCGCCAAGGAGAGGAGCCACAAGATATGTACAATCGGCTCAAGACCTTGGTGAACCAAGTGCGCAACCTCGGGAGCAAAAAATGGGATGACCACGAGGTGGTTAAGGTTATTTTAAGAGCTCTTATTTTCCTTAACCCCACTCAAGTTCAATTAATTCGTGGTAATCCTAGATATCCACTAATGACCCCCGAGGAAGTTATCGGGAATTTTGTGAGCTTTGAATGCATGATTAAGGGCTCAAAGAAGATCAACGAGCTTGACGAACCTTCCACATCCGAGGCGCAACCGGTGGCCTTCAAGGCAACGGAGGAGAAGAAGGAGGAGTCTACACCAAGTAGTCAACCAATTGACGCCTCCAAGCTCGACAATGAGGAGATGGCCTTAATCATCAAAATCTTTCGGCAAATCCTCAAGCAACGGAAGGGGAAGGATTACAAATCCCGTTCCAAGAAGGTTTGCTACAAGTGTGGTAAGCCCGGTCACTTTATAGCTAAATGTCCATTATCAAGTGACAGTGACAGGGACAACGACAAGAAGGGCAAGAGAAGAGAAAAGAAGAGGTACCACAAGAAGAGGGGCGGCGATGCCCATGTGTGCCGCGAGTGGGACTCCGACGAGAGCTCCACTGAGTCCTCCTCCGACGAGGACGCCGCCAACATCGCCATCACCAAGGGGCTTCTCTTCCCCAACGTCGGCCACAAGTGCCTCATGGCAAAGGACGGCAAAAGGAAGAAGGTTAAATCTAACTCCTCCACTAAATATGAATCTTCTAGTGATGATAATGCTAGTGGTGAGGAAGATAATTTGCGTATCCTTTTTGCCAATCTTAACATGGAACAAAAGGAAAAATTAAATGAATTGATTAGTGCTATTCATGAAAAGGATGACCTTTTGGATTCCCAAGAGGATTTTCTAATTAAAGAAAACAAGAAACATGTTAAGATTAAAAATGCTTATGCTCTAGAAGTAGAAAAATGTCAAAAACTATCTAGTGAGCTAAGCACTTGCCATGACACTATTGCCAACCTTAGAAATGAAAATGCTAATTTAATTGCTAAGGTTGATTCTCATGTTTGTATTGATTCAACTTCCTATCCTAGAAATGATAATGTTGATTTGCTTGCTAGGATTGATGAGTTGAATGTTTCTATTGCTAGCCTTAGAAATGAGAATGAGAAATTGATTGCTAAGGCTAAAGAATTAGATGTTTGCAATATTACAATTTCCGACCTTAGAACTAAGAATGATATGTTGCATGCTAAGGTTGTAGAACTAAAATCTTGCAAACCCTCTACATCAAATGTTGAGCATGTTTCTATTTGTACTAGATGTAGAGATGTTGATATCAATGCTATTCATGATCACATGGCTTTAATTAAACAACAAAATGATCATATAGCATTATTAGACGCTAAAATTGCGGAGCATAACTTAGAAAATGAAAAGTTTAAATTTGCTAGAAGTATGCTCTATAATGGGAGACGCCCTGGCATCAAGGATGGCATTGGCTTCCAAAGGGGAGACAATGTCAAACTTAATGCCCCTTCTAAGAACTTGTCTAACTTTGTTAAGGGCAAGGCTCCCATGCCTCAGGATAACGAGGGTTACATTTTGTACCCTGCCAGTTATCCCGAGAGCAAAATCAAGAAAATTCATTCTAGGAAGTCTCACTCTGGCCCTAACCATGCTTTTATGTATAAGGGTGAGACATCTAGCTCTAGGCAACCAACCCGTGCCAAGTTGCCTAGAAAGAAAACTCCTAATGCATCAAATGATCATGCTATTTCATTCAAAACTTTTGATGCATCATATGTTTTAACTAACAAATCCGGCAAGGTAGTTGCCAAAATTGTTGGGGGCAAACACAAGGGCTCTAAGACTTGTGTTTGGGTACCCAAAGTTCTTGTTTCTAATGCCAAAGGACCCAAAACCGTTTGGGTACCTAAAGTCAAGAACTAAAATTGTTTTGCAGGTTTATGCATCCGGGGGCTCAAGTTGGATACTCGACAGCGGGTGCACAAACCACATGACAGGGGAGAAAAAGATGTTCTCCTCATATGAGAAAAACCAAGATCCCCAACGAGCAATCACATTCGGGGATGGAAATCAAGGTTTGGTCAAAGGATTGGGTAAAATTGCTATATCACCTGACCATACTATTTCCAATGTTTTCTTGTAGATTCTTTAGATTACAATTTGCTTTCCGTATCCCAATTATGTCAAATGGGCTACAACTGTCTATTTACTGATATAGGTGTTACTGTCTTTAGAAGAAGTGATGATTCAATAGCATTTAAGGGAGTGTTAGAGGGTCAGCTATACTTAGTAGATTTTGATAGAGCTGAACTCGACACTTGCTTGGTTGCTAAGACTAACTTGGGTTGGCTCTGGCACCGCCGACTAGCCCATGTTGGAATGAAGAATCTTCACAAGCTTCTAAAGGGAGAACATATTTTAGGACTAACCAATGTTCATTTTGAGAAAGACAGGATTTGTAGCGCATGCCAAGCCGGGAAGCAAGTTGGCACTCATCATCCACACAAGAACATCATGACTAGTGACAGGCCACTGGAGCTCCTACACATGGACCTATTCGGCCCGATAGCTTACATAAGCATCGGCGGGAGTAAGTACTGTCTAGTTATTGTGGATGATTACTCTCGCTTCACTTGGGTGTTCTTTTTGCAGGACAAATCTCATACCCAAGAGACCTTAAAGGGATTCTTGAGATGGGCTCAAAATGAGTTCGGTTTAAGGATCAAGAAAATTAGAAGCGACAATGGGACGGAGTTCAAGAACTCTCAAATTGAAGGCTTTCTTGAGGAGGAGGGCATCAAGCATGAGTTCTCTTCTCCCTACACTCCACAACAAAATAGTGTAGTGGAGAGGAAGAATCGAACTCTATTGGACATGGCAAGAACCATGCTTGATGAGTACAAGACATCGGATCGGTTTTGGGCCGAGGCGGTCAACACCGCCTGCTACGCCATCAACCGGTTATATCTTCACCGAATCCTCAAGAAGACATCTTATGAACTCCTAACCGGTAAAAAGCCAAATATTTCATATTTTAGAGTTTTTGGCAGCAAATGCTTTATTCTTGTTAAGAGAGGTAGAAAATCTAAATTTGCTCCTAAAACTGTAGAAGGCTTTTTACTAGGATATGACTCAAACACAAGGGCATATAGAGTCTTTAACAAGTCCTCAGGACTTGTTGAAGTTTCTTGTGACGTTGTGTTTGATGAGACTAACGGCTCTCAAGTAGAGCAAGTTGATCATGATGAGATAGGTGAAGAACAGGCTCCATGCATAGCGCTAAGGAACATGTCCATTAGGGATGTGTGTCCTATGGAATCCGAAGAGCCTCCACATGCACAAGATCAACCATCCTCCTCCATGCAAGCATCTCCACCAACTCAAATTGAGGATGAGGCTCAAGAGGTTGAACAAGATGATCAAGGGGGAGATGCAAATGATGATGACAAGGAGGATGAACAACCAAGGCCGCTGTTGGGGGCCTTCGTCCTCCGAAGGTCCTCAAAAACATGATTTGACAATGTTTTCCAAGTGGATTATATGAACAGGTACCTTCGGACTCAGAGTTATGAACATGAAGTACGGTCAGGACGAAGCCTGAACCAGACGAAGGGGGATTAAAATGGAGGACAGGCTGATTACCAAGTTCCACGAAGGATGGTGCGCAGCCGAAGCTGTGCGCAGGGAAGCTTCGGCGCGATGGCAGTGAAAAGGAACCGACTTAAAGACGAAAAGACTACTTGGGCCTTGACAGATTTCCATAAGTCATTGGCAAATGTAATGGTCATGAATGTAATTTTACATGGGCTGCGTCCCGCGTCTATAAATAGGTGAACAGTACTCCCGTACTGTTCACGCTGACTGGGCATTTACTTTTGCGTCACGCTTGTACTTTTCACCTTCTCTCAGGACCGAAGGTACATTTGTAATTTGAAATCATTTCTATTTTTCCATGTTAATAAAATAGAAATGATTCTATGATGTTGTCTATATCATTTGTATGAATCCTTCGTCATTACTTGATATATTTACGAAGGTATGTCTTTTGTGACCTTCGTCCAAAACTCATTATTTCCCGATGGGGCATAATGTTTCGAAGGACGAAGGACTTTATCACTTAACACTTTTTATGTTGCCTTGTTCTTAATTCTTAGCATTTGAGAACAAGTCCCCAACATTGGCGCCCACCTCCGGTGAACTCACTTCCATTTCGAGTTTTTCGAACACCTTCGGAAGCTATAGACCCTCGCTATGGCGCCGAAGAAAGCTTCAGCGGCTGGGGCTGCAGCACTGCAACCGCTGGATCCCAACCAGGAGACCATCTCTCTTCGAGAGGCCCGAAGCCAGAAAAGGAAGGCCGTCAGCCCGACGCTTCAGGAGGATGAACTCGACCAAGAAATCAGAGATATGGAGATGCTTCATCAACAGGTGCAGAGGAAAAAAGAAAAGATGGCCAGGCTAGCTGAGCTGCAAAGGCAGATAGACGAAGCTTCTGAAGAAGTACGTCATCTTACTCACGATGAGCAGAACCGAAGGCCTCAACAAAACGACCTTCGTCAGGAGGGCTTCTTCAACGAAGATGACTGGTATGACAATTTCCATCATGGAAATTTTGTTTTCGATGATGCTTCTCCTCTGTCCGCTGAGCTGCAGGCTACACCTTGGCCTCCGTCCTATAAGCCACCCCAGCTTCCCATGTTTGATGGCCATTCAGACCCGAAGCAGTTCTTGATGAGTTACGAAGCAACAGTGTCTTCGTATGGTGGCAATGCTGCAGTCATGGCAAAGTCTTTCGTTATGGCCGTCAGGAGTGTTGCTCAGACCTGGTATTCCTCCCTTCGACCAGGAACGATCACTTCATGGCAAAAGCTGAAGGATATGTTGTTAACCAGCTTTCAAGGATTTCAGACGAAGCCGGTCACTGCTCAAGCCTTGTTCCAGTGCACTCAGGATCATGAAGAATACCTCCAGGCGTATGTCAGAAGGTTCTTGCGTTTGAGGGCGCAGGCTCCAACGGTGCCCAATGAAATTGTTATCGAAGCCATGATCAAGGGGCTTCGTCCTGGACCTGCAGCTCAATACTTTGCTAGGAAGCCTCCTCAGACTCTGGAGAAGCTGCTCCAAAAGATGGACGAGTACATTCGTGCCGATAATGACTTTCGCCAAAGAAGGGAGGAGGCCTTCAGATTTTCTGAAATGACCAGGGGCTTCGGAGGAAGATTCTATCCGAGGCATGTCAGGTCCATTCACAACTCCACTCAAAATGATGATAAGGGGAGTCAGCAGAACAGGCCGCAGAGCTCCTCACAGGCTTCGGGGCAACAGCAAACTTTCTTCCGGCCACCAGCTCTAAGAGGCAGAGGCGCCAGGGGCTTCGGCGGAAGATTTGGAGATCAATCAAGGAGGGTATTTTGCTTATTCTGTGGTGAAAACAAGGGCCATACCACCAGGATGTGCCATGTTACCATCCAGAAACAAAAGGAACTAGCAGAAGCTGCAGCGCAACAGGGCCAGCCGAAACAGGTCATGCATACTGCTTCGTACCATCAGCCTTACATCCCGGAATACGTGGGCAATCACCCTGCAGTTTCCGTAGCTTCGGCGAGTCAACCTCAAGCTTCATGGCAACAGCCCCCGCCCCCACCTCCGCTGCAACAAGGTCAACAGCCAGAAGGAAGCCAATATGCTCCGCACCAAAGGGATCTCAGAGAGCAATCTGAAGCTCGCACAGTCAATAGTACTGTGCCAGAGTCGAAGCACATTTATTGACAAATATCCTACTTTGATAGCAGTCTTTTCTGTTTAGTTCTGTTTTCTGTGTAATAAAGAACATTTCAGTTTTCATGTAATAGTTTTGTGGTTGGTTATCAGGAAAACCTATCTTCTCCACAGGCTTAAGATGCTGAAGCTTAATAATTTGCGGTAACAAGGAGGACCTTCGAACTATTAAAAATCCTTCGAAGCAACAAAAAGTCGTTCTAAGGAACGCAGAGTAAGTTGCCGAAGTCACAAAAAGCCGTTCCAAAGGGAGCGCAGTGTAAGTTTTTTGCTCCAAAGACGTTCCTAAGGGAATGCAGAGCATACAGCGAAAAGTCAACGCTGATACCGCCTAAAGTAAAAGGCGAAGAAGCTCCAAAGACGTTCCTAAGGGAATGCAGAGCTTACAGCGAAAAGTCAACGCTGACACCGCCTAAGTAAAAGGCGAAGAAGCTCCAAAGACGTTCCTAAGGGAATGCAGAGCTTATAAATATATTTTGTGTGTATCTTCGGAACAAACGTCATTTGCATAACATAACATCATCACACCATTTTGCATAGCATAAGCATCATACATCATGTTGCATATGGCAAAAGAAGGGGACACAGTATCAACCTTCGAAAGGACGTTTTGAGAAAGTGCAAAATGTGCAAAGTCACAAGGGAATACAATGATAATCTCCGGAGTACAGCTTCGGAGAATGTTTTTACGAAGCATGGATGAGCTTCATCAGAGTAATATCGAAATTATACAGCTTCGGAGAATGTTTTCACGAAGCGCGGATCTGATTCATCAGAATAATTTTAACGGAGAATATCTTCTTCACGAAGCATGAAAAGAAGGGAAGGTGTTTTTTCGCCGAAGGCTCAAAAATGGTATGTATGTAGAATTTCATGCATCGTAAAGAATTGAATAATGAAAAGAGACTTGTATATTACATTCAAATGTTTTTTCTAATAACACCTAGTCTTCTCTTAATACTACTTCGGCAGCCTCATTTAGAAGTTGTTCAACAACTTTATCCATGATAGCTTCGGCCATTTGTTTAATTTCGTCATCCCCTTTTGTGTGAGGGTCACCAGACGATCCGGCAGGTTCTGAGGGAAGAGAATATTTTTGCATTATTATTACAAACCGCGAGCAAAGTTCAAAATAAAAATTACAACACAATAAGAGCGACTAATTAATACCTATTTGCCCTTCGGCAGTTTCTGTCACTTTCCTAGCATCATGGATGCCTTTTTCACTCCTTTGAATAATTTCTTGCGCCATTTCTCGACCGCCGTTGTCCCAGACATCAGTAAAGAATTTGCCACCAACCATGCTTGCTTCGGCCGAGGGGTCTTTGATGTCTTCGGAGGATAAGGCAGCTTCGGATTGAGCTAAAACTTTTACATGTTCACAACCTTTCTTCTCCAAGATAGTAGCAACTCCCCTGGCGCCCGAAAAAGCGCAGATGTCACCGCGGTTACTCAGGATTTCCTCAAAGGCCTCTGCTTCGTGACTGATCCATTCTATCGGACCTTCGGGATTGCCTCTTGAGAAATTTTCTTCACTGGAAAATGCGCCCACGTTGGCGAAGCTGGTTTTAATTTTCTTTATGCATTCCAGGGATTTTTCGTAGCATTTTTTCTTAGAAGACCGAAGCTTTTCCACGGTTGCTTCCAAATGACCGGCCCATTGATCGCTGCATTCCCGCTTTGTTTCTTCAAGCATGCGTTCTTCTTTCGCCCGGGCCAATTGCTTCTGAAGATCTTTAATTTCGCGTCTCTGAGCTTCGGCCTGAACCTTTGCAGCAGCTTCGTCCTTTTTTATTTTGTCTACTAGTGTAAGCAGAATTTTATCTTTTTCTAGAGCTTCGTTTCTCAGTTTAATAACTTCTGAACGTAAATTGTTGAACGCAATTTCATAGCTCTCATCTTCGGCACTCTTTTGTGCTCTTAATGCGTTACTTAGGATTAAGCCCTATACGAAAAAGAATTCATGTAAGAATAAAAGAATGAATTATGTATTGAAATTTTTTTTCAAGTGTATAATTCCCATACCTTTAGGCTATTGTACGCAAGACTGTCCGCAAGATCCTCCTTTGTCATAGCACTTAATCCAGCTTCGAGCTTCGGGAACCCCATACTTCTAGCCATCTCTCGGCAGACGGATAGTTCTTTATTATCAGGAAGGCAGTACAGGAAGTCATCTTCATTTGTCCCATTAAACACTACTGCCCCCTTCGGGTATTTTAGCTCTCTAGCATAGTGGTTGGCTTCATAGGTCTCTTCTTCAGACAATTTCTTCCCCGAAGCATGTCGCACGATGTAATCGCATATGCTGGCAGGGGCTTCGGGGGCGGCAGTATCAATTTCTTTAACCAAAACTGGTTTTGATATTTTCTCGGTTTCCAAAGATTGTTCCTTGGTGGGCTCTGAAGGCCCCGCTTCCGCTTCAGCTTCAACTTCAGCTTGTTGCTTCGAAGCTTCGAAAGACGCTTCAGCAGATTCAACAGTTTTCTTTGGTGTTGTGCTTGAAGACTTAATTGTCTCCAAGACATCTAGTACATTCACCATTCTTTTCCTTTTTGGGGTCACCAATGGGCCCTTTTGATTTTTTGTCGTTTCGATAGTTGCTGAAGGACTTAAGATTTCTGATATTTTTGGCCCTTCAATCTTCGATTTTTCTGCTTTTTCTGCTGGAGGCGCTTCAGTTGTCTCTTCCATCTTCGGCACTGGAGCTGGTTCTGTAGCTTCAGGGGCCAAAGAGACTTCACCAATAAATTCTGGCACTGTGGCCGGCTCAATAAAACGCGCTCGGTGGGTGAGCACCTTCATCTTTTTCCTTTGTGGCGCTGGCTCACTAGTAGCACTCGTGGTAGCTTCTGTCGCAAGAGATGTATTCTTTCTTTTGCGACCCAATACCGGATAGTGATAGTCAGGGTAGACAAACCCGACTGCGTCAAATACCCGGTTGAGCCTTTTCTTCTTTCGGCCTCCGAAGGCTGCTGATAACGCAGTGTTCTCGGCCTTCGAATATGACCCAAGCAGTTCGTCACTTAATGTTTCAATGCTTTTCAACCAGTCGTCATCAGGTTCAACAAATTTATCCCCGTATTTGAATGTGTATTTCAGTCTGACCAGTCCGCCTTCGTCGGACTCTTTGATGGTCTCCTTCGGCATTTCCCACTTTTCTGCAAGTGGCCACACCCTGAAAGCAATATGTTCTTGAATCAAGTCCCTTGTCCCAATAAAGGAGCAGACTACGCCGAAGGCTCTTTGACATTCCTCGGCTGCTTCATCCATTTCAACCTTCGGCCTTCGAAGTCCGAAGCGTTGCCAGATGGGGCGCATAATGATACTCTTCACATCTTCTTGCGCTGTTAAGTCATTCTTTACATAAAACCATTCAGTCATCCAGGCCCCAGGCCACCTCTTCCGAAAGGTCGGCACAGGGCGACTTGACCCGGAGCGGGCACCGAAGCTGTAACACCCAAAGTTGTTGTGATATTGTTCTTTCCCCCAGGGCTTCGTTTCATATAACAACTCATGAATGTTGCAAAAGCTTTTAGCATTCGGTTCTAATCCTTGGCTCCTCGCAGCCCAGATAAACATCCCCATTCTCAAGATAGCTTCGGGAGTAATTTGATGGAGGTAGACTTGAAATGTTTTCAGGACTTCAACAACAAAGTTGCTTAGCGGGAATCGAAACCCAGCCTTAAGAAAGCTTCAGAAGATTACGACTTCATCCTCTTCTGGGGTGGGAGAAGTTTTTTCTCCAGCGTCAGCCCTCACAATAGATATGTCTCGAAAATACCTCCCCCTCATATTATCAATATGACTCTGCTTAATAGTGGTCTTCCCGAAAACCGTGTGACTTGGCCGCCATGGTCGATCTTCGGCCTCTTCCCCACCACTTTCTACATCATAGCTGTCGCTGTCACCAGTATCTTCGGACAAACCTTCAAGAATCTCCTTGGTGATTTTCTCTGTATTGGTCTCCGCCATCGCTATAAGGAACCCCAAATTCTTCTCTTCCTCGAGACTCAGCTTCGTCTCAGCAGGGATCTTCTTACCTTCAGACATCTTCGGAAATGCTAAAAAACTGTTTTCAGGGCCGAAGCTTCAAAATCAAAAAGGTCACAAATCTTAATGCACAAGAGCTAAAAATTTAGTGGGCCGAAGCAGATGGCAAGTATGCGTAACAAATGAGTTTGCGGTGTGATCTTATTTATACGCCCAGGGCGTTGAAAATTGAAAGGTCCCGCTTGTCAGTGAATGTTGCTATTCTAGCAAAGGGAAGGTGTTTTTTTCGGACCTTCGGCTCAAGGCCTTCGTCCATAACGCAATCTGAATTTATCATTAACAAATTAATATTGCGAGGGGCTACTGTTGGGGGCCTTCGTCCTCCGAAGGTCCTCAAAAACATGATTTGACAATGTTTTCCAAGTGGATTATATGAACAGGTACCTTCGGACTCAGAGTTATGAACATGAAGTACGGTCAGGACGAAGCCTGAACCAGACGAAGGGGGATTAAAATGGAGGACGGGCTGATTACCAAGTTCCACGAAGGATGGTGCGCAGCCGAAGCTGTGCGCAGGGAAGCTTCGGCGCGATGGCAGAGAAAGGGAACCGACTTAAAGACGAAAAGACTACTTGGGCCTTGACAGATTTCCATAAGTCATTGGCAAATGTAATGGTCATGAATGTAATTTTACATGGGCTGCGTCCCGCGTCTATAAATAGGTGAACAGTACTCCCGTACTGTTCACGCTGACTGGGCATTTACTTTTGCGTCACGCTTGTACTTTTCACCTTCTCTCAGGACCGAAGGTACATTTGTAATTTGAAATCATTTCTATTTTTCCATGTTAATAAAATAGAAATGATTCTATGATGTTGTCTATATCATTTGTATGAATCCTTCGTCATTACTTGATATATTTACGAAGGTATGTCTTTTGTGACCTTCGTCCAAAACTCATTATTTCCCGATGGGGCATAATGTTTCGAAGGACGAAGGACTTTATCACTTAACACTTTTTATGTTGCCTTGTTCTTAATTCTTAGCATTTGAGAACAAGTCCCCAACAGCCGCCACACCCAAGAGTCCACCAAGCAATACAACGAGATCACCCCGTCGATACCATCCTCGGCGACATTCATAAGGGGGTAACTACTCGATCTCGTGTTGCACATTTTTGTGAACATTACTCTTTTGTTTCCTCTATTGAGCCACACAGGGTAGAGGAAGCACTTCAAGATTCGGATTGGGTGATGGCGATGCAAGAGGAGCTCAACAATTTCACAAGGAATGAGGTATGGCATTTAGTTCCACGTCCTAATCAAAATGTTGTAGGAACCAAGTGGGTCTTCCGCAACAAGCAAGATGAGCATGGTATGGTGACTAGGAACAAAGCTCGACTCGTGGCCAAGGGGTATTCACAAGTCGAAGGTTTGGATTTTGGTGAAACCTATGCACCCGTAGCTAGGCTTGAGTCAATTCGCATATTATTGGCCTATGCTACTTACCATGGCTTCAAGCTTTATCAAATGGACGTGAAGAGTGCCTTCCTCAATGGACCAATCAAGGAGGAGGTCTATGTTGAGCAACCTCCCGGCTTTGAAGACAGTGAGTACCCTAACCATGTTTATAGGCTCTCTAAGGCGCTTTATGGGCTCAAGCAAGCCCCAAGAGCATGGTATGAATGCCTTAGAGATTTCCTTATTGCAAATGGCTTCAAAGTCGGCAAAGCCGATCCTACTTTATTCACTAAAACACTTGATAATGATTTGTTTGTATGCCAAATTTATGTTGATGATATTATATTTGGGTCTACTAACAAATCTACATGTGAAGAATTTAGTAGGATCATGACACAGAAATTCGAGATGTCGATGATGGGGGAGTTGAAATATTTCTTAGGATTTCAAGTCAAGCAACTCCAAGAGGGCACCTTCATTAGCCAAACCAAGTATACTCAAGACATTCTAAGCAAGTTTGGAATGAAGGATGCCAAGCCCATCAAGACTCCCATGGGAACAAATGGGCATCTCGACCTCGACACGGGAGGTAAGTCCGTGGATCAAAAGGTATACCGGTCGATGATTGGTTCATTGCTTTATTTATGTGCATCTCGACCGGACATTATGCTTTCCGTATGCATGTGTGCAAGATTCCAAGCCAACCCTAAGGAATCACACCTTACGGCCGTAAAACGAATCTTGAGATATTTGGCTTATACTCCTAAGTTTGGGCTTTGGTACCCTCGGGGATCCACTTTTGATTTGATTGGTTATTCGGATGCCGATTGGGCGGGGTGTAAGATTAATAGGAAGAGCACATCGGGGACTTGCCAGTTCTTGGGAAGATCCTTGGTGTCATGGGCTTCAAAGAAGTAAAATTCGGTCGCTCTTTCTACCGCCGAAGCCGAGTATATTGCCGCAGGCCATTGTTGTGCACAATTGCTTTGGATGAGGCAAACCCTGCGGGACTACGGTTACAAATTAACTAAAGTTCCTCTTCTATGTGATAATGAGAGTGCAATCCGCATGGCGGATAATCCCGTTGAGCATAGCCGCACTAAACACATAGCCATTCGGTATCACTTTCTTCGGGATCACCAACAAAAGGGGGATATCGAGATTTCATACATTAACACTAAAGATCAATTAGCCGATATCTTTACCAAGCCACTTGATGAACAATCTTTTACCCGACTTAGGCATGAGCTTAATATTCTTGATTCTAGGAATTTCTTTTGCTAAACTTGCACGCATAGCTCATAAGAATACCTTTGATCATGTCTCTTTTATATGCTATGACTAATGTGCTTTCAAGTGTATTCCAAACCAAGTCATAGGTATATATATTGAAAGGGAATTGGAGTCTTCGGCGAAGACAAAGGCTTCCACTCCGCTTCACTACTCATCCTTCGCCGTCGCTCCGCATTTCTCTCCAACGTTGGTATAATCTTCACTCATTTATTTTATGACCAAAGGAGGAGAAAGTACTTCTAAAGGGCCTATATCTCATTCTAAGTATCCGTTTTTAGCGATTCATGCCAAAGGGGGAGAAAGTATTGGCCCAAAGCAAAAGGACCGCACCACCACCCCTTTTTTAAAATTAATGGTTTTCAATCGGAAAATTTCAAAATTGGTATCTCTTTGTGTTCTAAAGGGGAAGCAAGTAGTAATTTCAAAACTTGATATCTTAAAACCCTCTTGAACACTAAGAGGAGACTTTATTTGAGGGGGAGTTTTGTTTAGTCAAAGGAAAAGCGTTTGAACAAAGGAAGAAAATTTCAAAACTTGAAAATGCTTTGCAAAATCTTATTCATTTACCTTTGACTATCTTGCAAAAGGACTTTGAAAAGAATTTACAAAAGAGTTTGCTAAAACAAAACTTTTGGTGCAAGTATGGTCCAATATGTTAAAATCAAAGAAAACAATCCATGCGCATCATGTAAGTATTTATATTGGCTCAATTCCAAGCAACCTTTGCACTTACATTATGCAAACTAGTTCAATTATGCACTTCTATATTTGCTTTGGTTTGTGTTGGCATCAATCACCAAAAAGGGGGAGATTGAAAGGGAATTAGGCTTACACCTAGTCCCTAAATAATTTTGGTGGTTGAATTGCCCAACACAAATATTGGACTAACTAGTTTGCTCTAGTGCATAAGTTATACAGGTGCAAAAGGTTCACACTCAGCCAATAAAGAGATCAAGTTTTGGATTCAACAAAGGAGCAAAGAGGCAACCGAAGGCACCTCTGGTCTGGAGGCACCGGACTGTCCGGTGTACACCGGACAGTGTCCGGTGCGCCCAGAGGACTCCAACTTGAACTCGCCACCTTCGGGAATTTCTCAAGCCGCTTCGCTATAATTCACCGGACTGTCCGGTGTTCACCGGACAGTGTCCGGTGCTCCAAGGAAGCGAGGCCTCCGCAACTCGCCAGCCTCGGGTTCGCGCAGCAGCCGCTCCGCTATAATTCACCGGACATGTCCGGTGTGCACCGGACTGTCCGGTGTACCAGCGGAGCAACGGCTATTTCGGCGCCAACGGCTACCTGCGGTGCATTTAATGCGCGCGCAGCGCGCGCAGACGTCAGGCGCGCCCATACCGGCGCACCGGACAATGAACAGTGGTTGTCCGGTGTGCACCGGTCACCCAGGCGGGCCCAGAAGTCAGAAGCTCCAACGGTCAGAATCCAACGGCATTGATGACGTGGCGGGGGCACCGGACATGTCCGGTGTGCACCGGACTGTCCGGTGCACCATCGACAGACAGCCTCCACCAACGGTCAAGTTTGGTGGTTGGGGCTATAAATACCCCAACCACCCCACCATTCATTGCATCCAAGTTTTCCAACTTCCAACCACTATACAAGAGCTAGCATTCATTGCAAAGCACACCAAAAGAGATCAAATCCTCTCCCAACTCCACACAAAGCCCTAGTGACTAGAGAGAGTGATTTGTAGTGTTCATTTGAGCTCTTGCGCTTGGATCGCTTCTTTTTCTTTGGCATTCTTTCTTGTGATCAAACACTCACTTGTAATTGAGGCAAGAGACACCAATTGTGTGGTGGTCCTTGCGGGAAGTTTGATTCCCAAGTGATTTGAGAAAGAGAAGCTCACTCGGTCTGAGGGACCGTTTGAGAGAGGGAAGGGTTGAAAGAGACCCGGCCTTTGTGGCCTCCTCAACGGGGAGTAGGTTTGAGAGAACCGAACCTCGGTAAAACAAATCCTCGTGTCTCACTTCATTATTCTCTTGCGATTTGTTTTGCGTCCTCTCTCGCGGACTCTATTATATTTCTAACGCTAACCCGGCTTGTAGTTGTGATTATTTTTGAGATTTTCAGTTTCGCCCTATTCACCCCCCCTCTAGGCGACTTTCACTTCCCATCTCCCAGCAAGACGAAAGACTTGGCGCGCCGCGCCAACCGCCGAGCTTCGGCTTGGTCGAGGGGCAGCTACCCTCGGTGGAGATATTGCAGGTACGGGGTCTGCCAGCTTTGATTAGGCGTGACCTCGCTTGGTTCCCCTTTGACGCGAAGTGCCTCACCCTCGGGGGCCGAGGGTACCTCGGGCTGAGCCGAGGGTACCTCGAACCGTGCCGAGGGTACCTCAGGCTGGGCCGAGGGTACCTCGGACTGAGCCGAGGGTGCCTCGGGCGGAGCCGAAGGTGCCTCGGGCGGAGCCGAAGGTGCCTCGGGCTCGGGCGCGTCCTCGGTCTTGACGGAGGGTTGATGCAGGTCCCGGGAGAATACGTCCGGGGGAACAGTTGTTCGTCCCGAGGCTATTTTAGCCAGCTCGTCCGCAGTCTCGTTGTAGCGTCGGGCGATGTGGTTGAGCTCGAGCCCGTAGAACTTGTCTTCCAGGCGCCGAACCTCATCGCAGTAGGCTTCCATCTTCGGGTCGCGGCAGTGGGAGTTCTTCATGACTTGGTCGATGACAAGCTGCGAGTCACCGCGAGCGTCGAGGCGTCGGACCCCTAGCTCGATGGCGATTCGCAACCCGTTTACCAGAGCCTCGTACTCTGCCACATTGTTGGACGCCGGGAAGTGGAGGCGTAGCACGTAGCGTAGGTGCTTTCCGAGGGGCGAGACGAAGAGGAGGCCTGCGCCGGCCCACGTCTTCATCAGCGACCCATCGAAAAACATGGTCCAGAGCTCCGGTTGGATCGGAGCCGTCGGGAGCTGGGTGTCGGCCCATTCAGCCACGAAGTCCGCCAAGACCTGGGACTTGATGGCCTTCCGAGGGGCGAACGAGATAGTCTCGCCCATGATCTCTACCGCCCACTTCGCAATTCTACCCGAGGCCTCTCGGGACTGGATGATCTCTCCCAGGAGGAAAGATGACACCACAGTCACAGGATGAGACTCAAAGTAGTGTCGCAACTTCCGTCGTGTCAGGATCACCGCGTACAGCAGCTTCTGGATTTGTGGGTAGCGGATCTTGGTCTCGTACAGTACCTCACTGATGAAGTAGACTGGCCTCTGGACGGGCAATGCGTGCCCTTCTTCTCGTCTCTCAACCACGATCGCGGCGCTAACCACCTGGGTGGTTGCGGCGACGTAGATCAAGAGGGCTTCTCCGGTAGCGGGGGGCACCAAGATGGGCGCGTTCGTGAGGAGCGCCTTCAGGTTCCCGAGGGCTTTCTCGGCCTCGGGAGTCCAAGCGAAGCACTCGGCCTTCCTTAAGAGGCGGTACAGAGGCAGGCCTCTTTCGCCGAGGCGCGAGATGAAGCGGCTCAGAGCCGCGAGACATCCCATGACCCTCTGTACGCCTTTCAAGTCCTTGATTGGCCCCATGCTGGTGATGGCTGCAATCTTCTCCGGGTTGGCTTCGATGCCCCGCTCGGAGTCGATGAACCCCAAGAGCATGCCTCGGGGGACCCCGAAGACACACTTTTCGGGATTAAGCTTCACGCCTTTCGCCTTGAGACATCGGAATGTCGTTTCAAGGTCAGAAAGGAGGTCGGAGGCCTTCCTCGTCTTGACTACGATGTCGTCGACGTAGGCCTCGACCGTTCGGCCGATGTGTTTGCCAAACACATGGTTCGTGCATCGCTGGTACGTCGCCCCAGCATTCCTCAAACCAAACGGCATTGTAACATAGCAGTACGTGCCGAAGGGTGTGATGAATGAAGTCGCGAGCTGGTCGGACTCTTTCATCCTGATCTGGTGATATCCTGAGTAGGCATCGAGGAAAGACAGGGTTTCGCACCCAGCAATGGAATCCACGATCTGATCGATGCGAGGCAGAGGGTAGGGAACCTTCGGACATGCTTTGTTTAGACCAGTGTAGTCTACACACATCCACCATTTCCCCCCTTTCTTTCTCACAAGCACAGGGATGGCAAGCCATTCGGGATGGAATAACTCTTTGATGAACCCTGCCGCTAGTAGCTTGTGGATCTCCTCGCCTATGGCCCTGCGCTTTTCTTCGTCGAATCGGCGCAGAGGCTGCTTCACGGGTCGGGCCCCAGCTCGAATGTCCAGAGAGTGCTCGGCGACTTCCCTCGGTATGCCGGGCATGTCCAAGGGACTCCACGCGAAAACGTCGGCGTTCGCGCGGAGAAAGTCGACGAGCACTGCTTCCTATTTGGGGTTGAGCTCGGAACCGATCCGGACTTGCTTGGAGGCGTCGTTGCAGGGGTCGAGAGGGATGGACTTGACCGTCTCCGCTGGTTCGAAGTTGCCGGCGTGGCGCTTCACGTTGGGCGCCTCCCTAGAGAGGCTCTCCAGGTCAGTGATGAGGGCTTCGGATTTGGCGAGGGCCTCGGCGTACTCCACGCACTCCACATCGCATTCGTATGCGTGTCGGTACGTCGGCCCGACGGTGATGACCCCGTTGCGGCCCGACATCTTGAGCTTGAGGTAGGTGTAGTTGGGGACGGCCATGAACTTGGCGTAGCGTGGCCTCCCTAGCACTGCGTGGTAGGTTCCTCGGAACTCGACCACCTCGAACGTGAGGGTCTCCCTTCGGAAGTTGGAGGGAGTCCCGAAGCAGACGGGTAGATCGAGCTGTCCGAGGGGTTGAACGCGCTTCCCGGGGACGATCCCGTGGAAAGGCGCAGCGCCCATCCGGGCCGAGGACAGATCAATCCGCAGGAGCCCGAGGGTCTCGGCGTAGATGATGTTGAGGCCGCTGCCTCCGTCCATGAGGACCTTGGTGAGCCTGACGTTGCCGATGATGGGGTCAACAACGAGTGGGTATCTCCCCGGGTTCGGCACGTAGTCTAGGTGGTCGGCCCGGTCGAAGGTGATGGGCTTGTCGGACCAGTCTAGGTAGACTGGCGCCGCCACCTTTACCGAGCAGACCTCCCGACGCTCTTGCTTGCGGTGCCGAGCCGAGGCGTTCGCCACTTGCCCGCCATAGATCATGAAGCAGTCGCGGACCTCGGGGAACCCTCCTGCCTTGTGATCTTCCTCCTTCGCGTCGTCGAGGGCCTTGCCACCCTCCGCGGGTGGCCCAGCCTTGTGGAAGTGTCGTCAAAGCATGACATACTCCTCGAGGGTGTGCTTGACGGGCCCCTGATGATAGGGGCACGGCTCCTTGAGCATCTTGTCGAAGAGGTTGGCACCTCCGGGAGGCTTCCGAGGGTTCTTGTGCTCGGCGGCGGCGACAAGGTCCGCGTCGGCGGCGTCGCGTTTCGCTTGCGACTTCTTCTTGCCCTTCTTCTTGGCGCCACGCTGAGTTGACGCCTCGGGACTCGGGAGCATCTTCTGGTGGGCGGCCCTGGGGCTGCTTGTCCTTCCAGAAAATGGCCTCGACCGCCTCCTGGCCAGAGGCGAACTTGGTGGCGATGTCCATCAGCTCGCTCGCCCTGGTGGGGGTCTTGCGACGTAGCTTGCTCACCAGGTCGCGGCAGGTGGTGCCGGCGAGGAACGCGCCGATGACATCTGAATCGGTGACGTTGGGCAGCTCTGTGCGCTGCTTTGAGAATCGCCGGATGTAGTCCTGGAGAGACTCTCCCGGCTGCTGGCGGCAGCTCCGGAGATCCCAGGAGTTCCCAGGGCGCACGTATGTGCCCTGGAAATTGCCGGCGAAGGCTTGGACCAGGTCGTCCCAGTTGGAGATCTGCCCTGGGGGCAGGTGCTCCAGCCAGGCTCGAGCGGTGTCGGAGAGGAACAGGGGGAGGTTGCGGATGATGAGGTTGTCATCGTCCGTTCCACCCAGTTGGCAGGCCAGCCGATAGTCCGCGAGCCACAGTTCCGATCTCGTCTCCCCCGAGTACTTTGTGATAGTAGTCGGGGTTCGGAACTGGGTCGGGAATGGTGCCCGTCGTATGGCGCGGCTGAAAGCCTGCGGACCGGGTGGTTCGGGCGAAGGACTCCGATCCTCCCCGTTGTCGTAGCGTCCCCCACGCCTGGGGTGGTAGCCTCGGCGCGCCCTGTCGTCGAGGTGGGCTTGACGGCTGTGTTGATGGCGCTCGTTGCTGAGGCGTCCCGGGGCCGCAGGCGCTGTGTTGCGCGTGCGCCCGGAGTGGACCGAGGCTTCCCGCATGAATCGGGAAGTCGTGGCGTGATGTTTCGAGGGGAACCCCTGCCTTCGGGAGGCAGAGCTTTCGGCCCGTCGGACCGCGGCGTCCTCCAGGAGATTCTTGAGCTCTCCCTGGATACGTCGCCCCTCGGTGGTTGATGGCTCTAGCATCGCACGGAGGAGTATTGCCGCTGCAGCCAGGTTCCGGCCGACTCCGCTGGAATCCGGCGGCGACCTCACCCTGACGTCGTCGGCGATGCGGTGCCGGATGTCCTGAGGGAGATGACGCGGCTCTCCGGCCGGGGGTTGGATCGCCCATTCCTGCTCGATGTCCCGGCGGATCGGCACAAGCGTTCCTGCTCCCTCGTCGAGCCTGGCCTGCCTCTCGCGGATTTGCTCGAGCTGTGGGTCAGGACCCCCTGCCGGGACGGGGACCACAGCTAGCTCCCGAAGGATGTCAACGCGAGGCACGGGCCTAGGGGGATCACCTCTTTCCGGCATACCAAGATGGTTGCCTTCGCCGGGACCCCCTAGATCGACGTGGAAACATTCACGACTTGGGCCGCGGTCCTCGCTGTCGAGGCCGCGGCTGCCGTCGGAACAGTCGGAAAGGCAGTAGTCGCATGCGGTCATGAAGTCCCGCACGGCACTGGGGTTACCAAGTCCAGAGAAATCCCAACAGAGGTCGGGCTCGCCATCTTCCTCGGACCCCGAGGACTCGTAGGTCGAGTCGGCCGTCAGTCGGTCCCAGGGTGACCGTACACGATACCCCAGAGGGTTTGGACTCGCCTCTAAGAGAGTGCTCACCGAAGCGGAGTCGCTTGGTGGGTCGAGGCCGAATCCAAAAGACACGAGATGGGAATCGGTCGGTACCTTTCGGTCAACGGTCGGTGACGAGGTCGCCTCTGGGACTGACTGCACCGTTGTCTCAGGTACGAGGGTGACGCCCAGCAAGTCCTTCGTGAGCGTGCTGGCGTCGTGCGTTTGCTTGAGATTGGCGTGTCGCGGGGAGGCGGCGCTCGTCTTCGTCTCAGACGAGTGATCGATGCCCGACGCGCCCTCCGTTGGGGCGCCGGCGCCGTCGACTCGCTCGACAGCCAACGAGGTGCCGCTTCCTGCTTGGCCTTGGTTGCCCCGCCTCCTCCTCCGTCGACGGGGGAGGGGACGGGACAAGCCCGAATGTCGTCCTTCCACCACGTGGGGAAGGCGTCGTCGATTTCCCCGCCGGCGAGCGGGTTGTCGACCGCCATTGTCGCTGTCGCGCGGCGAGGGAAGGAGTATCATGTCGTAGCTGCCGTCGAGGGACATGAACTCAAGATTCCCGAAACGGAGCACCGTCCCGGGCTGGAAAGGTTGCTGGAGACTGCCCATCTGGAGCTTGACAGGAAGCTGTTCGGCAACACGCAGCAGGCCCCTACCTGGCGTGCCAACTGTCGGTGTTTCGAAACCTGGGGGGTCCCTGGACCGACGAGTGAATTGTCGCCGTGTGCCCCAGCCCAGATGGGTCGACGCAAGACGGAACGCGAAGGGGGGAAAGGAGGCAGCCGGAGGGAGGCAGACGTGAGAGAGCGGATCCCGCGGCCTTCGTGTTAGCCCCGCGCCTGAGTCGGGTGCGCTTGCAGTAGGGGGATACAAGCGTCCACGCGGGAGTGGGAGCGAGCGGCCTTGCGCGAGCGCCGTCCGTCCTTCCCCGCGCGGGCCAACCCTCTGTAAGAGGGCCCTGGTCCTTCCTTTTATAGGCGTAAGGAGAGGATCCAGGTGTACAATGGGGGGTGTAGCAGAGTGCTACGTGTCTAGCGGAGGAGAGCTAGCGCCCTAAGTACATGCCGTCGTGGCAGCCGGAGGGGTTTTGGCATCCGGTTCGTGTGGTGTCGTGGCCGTCGGAGGAGCGCTGGAGCTTGGCGGAGGACAGCTGTTGGGGCTGTCGAGTCCTTGCTGACGTCCTCTTGCTTCCGTAAGGGGGCCGAGAGCCGCCGTCGTCATAGAGCGTGCGGGGCGCCATCATTGCCTATCTGGCGGAGCGAGCCGGATGGGACGCCGGTCTTGTTCCCCGTAGCCTGAGTCAGCTCGGGGTAGGGTAATGATGGCGCCTCCTGTCGACATGGTCGGTCCGCGCCCTAGGTTGGACGATGTGGAGGCTCCTCCGAGGTCGAGGTCGAGTCTGTCTTCCGTAGTCGTGGTCGAGTCCGAGCCCCTGGGTCGGGCGAGGCGGAGACCGTCGGCTTCCGGGGTTGAGCCCACGTCCGAGCCCTGGGGTCGGGCGAGGCGGAGTTCGTCGTCTTCTGGGGCTGAGCCCATGTCCGAGCCCTGGGGTCGGGCGAGGCGGAGTTCGTCGTCTTCTGGGGCTGAGCCCATGTCCGAGCCCTGGGTCGGGCGGAGCGGAGTTCGCCGTCTTCCGGGGCTGAGCCCGAGTCCGAGCCCTGGGTCGGGCGGAGCAGAGTTCGCCGTCTTCCGGGGCTGAGCCCGAGTCCGAGCCCTGGGTCGGGCGAGGCGGAGTTTCCTATGACGCCCGAGGCCGGCCTTGGCTGCTGTCAACCTCACTCTGTCGTGTGGCTCAGCAATCGGAGCGGCGCAGGCGGCGCTGTCCTCTTGTCAGACCGGTCAGTAGAGCGGCGAAGTGACTGCGGTCACTTCGGCTCTGTCGACTGGAGGGTGTGCGTCAGGATAAAGGTGTCAGGCCACCTTTGCATTAAATGCCCCTGTGATTTGGTCGGTCGGCGTGGCGATGTGGCCAAGGTTGCTTCTCGGTGAAGACTGGGCCTCGGGCGAGCCGATAGTGTGACCGTTGCTGGAGGGAGGTCCTCGGGCGAGACGTAGGTTCTCCGGGGTCGGCTTCCCATGCCCGAGGCTAGGCTCGGGCGAGGCACGATCATGTCCCTTGAATGGACCGATCCTTGGCTTAATCGCACCCATCAGGCCTTTGCAGCTTTGTGCTGATGGGGGTTACCAGCTGAGATTTAGGGGTCTTGAGGGTACCCCTAATTATGATCCCCGACACTATGCTATTAAATAAGTATTATTGGATTATTTATAATATATATATTAATACACCTATATGGTATCACAAATAATGATACTCAGTTTGTTAGAAATGTAATTAAATTGTTACATAATTTGACTAATCACAGAGCTAGAATTGCATCTTTTGCACTCTCTCCATTTATAATAGTACTACCTATATTCTCGAATATTTGTCGCCCACTAGTTTATTTTTAAACTAAACCACGACAAATATAAAAGAACGGAGACTGTATTTGATAAGCATGCTATAATTGTCAAAAAAATATAGGGGCAAGTGCTATAAGCGTGCTATATTTGTCCGAATTTACACCATGAGGACCACGTGGATATCTATCCCCCACACCAATCGCTAGGGCAAATACGCTTTGACTACTGACATTATACGCATAGTTAAAAAAACTTTCCAAAGGACAATGATCTAGTTTTAGTATAAATAGATATTGCCAAAACTAGGGGCATGTGTTGCCACCACAATAAGACCGAATGATGCAACAGTAGGTGGACGATGGGCTCAGCTTGAGAAAGCTAATTGGCCTATGCAACAAGGTTGCCCCATGGAGCGTGCATCCATAGATAGGTTATAACCAAACATAAATAGTTAAGGAGCGCTCATCGCTTCATATCTGTGAACTATAAAATGTATTTTCTATTTCTTAGTATCAATAAATACAAGACAGATTTTCACCAAGGAGTGTGCGCTTCTCATCTCTTTGGCACATCACCAGGGCTTTTCTAAGGGTTTCCCAAGGTAAGCATCATGATGTGTTGATGTGGAGTAGACTGCATAAATGCAGTACGATGAATAACTTTACTTCTGATAGATCTTATATTAAGCATTGTTGTGGCAAGTTCCGCTAGTTACCATGTGGAGTGTTAGTCTACTTTTCCTGCTAAAGCTTCATGTTATTAACATGTGTGTATCACTCATTCGGTTGCTACATTCTATGATATGCAGTTGTAACATGTGCATATGTCAACTCGAGAGTCTGATACACATCTAGCACCCTGTTTTACATGCTTTAGTCATGTTGTTTATTTTAGATGAACTTCTTTTGGGGTTCTGGTCAATGTTCACATGTGTGACCATTGGCTTATGGTCACAGATGTTCTTAGGGTTGTTGGCATGATACGTACTATAGATTGGATCTACGATGTTTCTATGAATGAATTACCAAATACTAATTATCTAGCCCTAGTTTTGGTTTACGATGTGGGTAGTCCCGGTAGCTCTCTAGCCCATTCCTACGCCTTTAGTCGTACGCATTCCATGTGTCGATCTAGGACAATGACCTTCAAAACCATGTGTTGGTCACTTGTTCTCAAATGCTATGAATCAAGAACAAGGCAACACAATTCTTGATGATTAAAGACCTTCGTCTTTCGAAGCATTATTTCCTTTTGGATTTAATGATCTTCGGACGAAGGTTATGAAGGACGTACCTTCAACATTTTAGTATATAAGTATGAATATGAATATAATTATGAATGAGAACGTGAAAGAACATCAAAGAATGGAAGATAATGATTAGATCTTCACAATTTATTTATGTTCATATCCATATGCAAGAATTAACATTAGTAATATTTATAATACAATATTACCTTTGGTTCGCCGAAAGGTGGGAATGCAAAGATGACGCGAGAGAGAGATTACAATCCAGCGTGAACAGTACGGTGCTACTGTTCATCTATTTATAGGCACGGGACACAGCCCGCACAAAATTGCATCCATGCCCTTGACATTTACTCATGATTATAATACAAATTATCATGGACTAAGTGGTCTTTTCCCCTTTGAGTCGGTGTCGTCCTTGGTCTTCGTCACCATATCAAGCCGAAGCTCTTTGGCAATAGCTTCAGCGCTTACTCCTATCACCTTCGGGTTGCTCCTTTACACCGTGTATACTTTTGCCATTAGAGAAGGTCTTTTATCCGGGAGCCGAAACCTCCTGTAATAATCTATATCGTACTGAAAACATATGGTTAGTCACGTTTTTTGGGACCTTCTGAAGAGGAAGGTCCCCAACACCATGGTTTAGATGGTTTTTTTCTTTTGATGCACACTTATTTACCTATTTTATTCGACTCGAAAGAGATGGCAATCAACTCAACAAAGTCAAACGGTGAGACCAACACATGCCAATTTGGACGATCAGGCTGAAAGTTGATGTTTTATTTGTTATTGTGCATTCGCAGAGCGATTCACCGATCATCGCACACACTCCCTATTTGATAGATCAAGGCAAGTGACACACCTAGAACCCTAACCAACTCTAGCACTCATATATGGTCAAAGTAGCATTCAGGAGAGACGATCGCAACAATAATGTATCTCTTGGCTCCACATGTGTCGGCTACGTAGATGATCGTCCATAGGTCTCCCATGATGACACCTTCACCTTCTCTTGATCCTTCAAATTCTTTTACTTTCTATATTCACTTTAAAAATCAATTCAAGTCGTACCATGACTTAAATTAACATTAGGTATACATTGAATTTCATATAACTAAATTGTCTTCATTGATAGCAACCTCTCCAAATGTGACCATTCCATATGTAAGACCTCATATCTCATGTAACCCACTCCAATATGATTGCTTTCATTTGAACCATATGTGTCCCACAATATACAAGTTAATTTAAAAATTATATTTGTATTGTTGTTTTGTGATTGAACTAGATTGTTCTTAAAACAACACATCATTTTGGCTTTTCATTTTAACACGATGTGGAACATCAAGTTTGCCCATATAAATTAACTATTGATACACTTCAAATGATATAATACATAATATCAAGAGCATATAATATAATTAATCTCTTGTTCAGTACTTTAGCGAACTTGTTAGTCCTTTAATCATGTGTCACTTAATCATCCAAAATCTACTAAACGATTAGGTGCATCTATGGTGAGCACGAATGCACAACGAGGAACATGAAGGAAAAAATAGAACAAATTATCTTTTCATGTATAATTAGTGGTATCATGCGTACTTTTTCTAACTCCACCAAATATGGATTTGGTGGAGCACCCTTTGAGCCACTCTACCAATTTGGTGATCGTTGGTGGATCAGAACCATAGTTGAACTAAAGACGGTATTTTTATAACTTTGGTACTGTTCAAATCTCTTTGTAAGAAAAGAAATAACATGATCGACGGTTTGAATAAAATAATTAATTCTAAATGATTTCTTTGGAGATTATGTGGCAATATTTGTGTCATCTAGATTCTCATCAAACTGCCTTTTCTTTTAATTTGCCTCTTTTTACAAAATGTTTTACCAATGTACATCTCAAGAAGTCAAGAGCAATTCCATTTTATGAATTGTGTACCAATACCGCAAAAACCGTCACCACGATCGTCTGTTCATCTTGCATATACCTACGACCAAGAATACAAATGAGTAGTGATTTTGATTTATTTACGGTTTAGGCCACGTTTTGACTTATATTTATGCAAACAAATAGCTAAAATTTGGGGCCCTGCAATTGGGGGCATGTACGGTCACACATGCCGCACTTTGGAAGTCGTCTAGAGGGGTGAATAGGTGAAACCTAAAATTTATAAACTTGAACACAAACTTCACTCGGGGTTAGAACAAGTATAGAATAAATCAGAGTGTGGAAGAGTAGTTCTTCTTGCTAAAAGTTGCTCAATCAATACGGATAACTTTGGGAGCCAACTCAAAAGGATCGCAAGAGAACTAAAGAGAGGGGGAGGAAGAATCAAACTGCAAAGAATGTGATCAACGCAAAGACAGGTACAATTTGTTTCTCGAGGTTTGATTCTGAAGAACGTACTCCCCGTTGAGGAGTCCACATATTACATGTCTCTTTCAACCATTTCCCTCTCTCAAATGATCACTAAGACGATCGAGTGCATCTTCTTAATCACGAGGGTTACTTAGACCCCACAAGGATTACCACACACTTATGTGTCTCTTGCTAGCTTTACAAGTCGAGAAATAGACGGGGGAGGAAGAAAGCATGATCTAGAAAATCCAGCAGCAAGAGCAATAAGAAAACACAAGATCACACTCTCTTTAGAGTCTCTCCAAGGCACTATTCACTAAAGATTATAAATCACGATTATGACACTTATAGGAGTTTTGAGGCTTTTGAGTGTGGCTTTGAGTGAAGTCTTACACTTTGTGGAAGTTGGATGCCATTGAAGGGGTGGTTGGGGTGGTATTTATAGCCTCAACCACCACCTAGTTGTTGTCGCCTTTCTGCCACACGCGCATGGTCCACGTGCCTGGTCCGAACGGTCCGCCCCTGCAAGATCAATGGATCGATCGCAACAGTTTGTTACAATGACTATATCAACGACTATAATCGCATTAAATGTGTCGTCATATGTTAGATAAAGCCTGACGTATACGGTCTGGTCATGGCTCCAGACTGTCTGCATCTGCATGGACGCTATAATTCATTTTACGGAACTCGACACCTTCAGGTTGTATTGGTCTTCAATGGGTGGACGGTCCATGCATGAGATCAGACGATCTGCACTTGATGCCGGACAATATTCACTTATCTTTCGGATAGTCCGTAGAAGGAATATGCATTTGACATAGTTCTTGTTCAAAGTTAATCTAGGTGTCGCAGACGGTCCGTTAGGAGGGCCCGTACGCTCCGAAGTACATGTGGTATTTTCAAAAAAAAATTATGTCCGGGATAATCTACGTTACTCGGACAATCCGTACTAGAGCCTCTGACGGTCCGCGATATGCTCTTTTGAGAGTTTTGAGAGTTGATCTTCCTTAAAGTATTTTTTTAGTACCTGAATTTATAACTTAGTAAACTAGTTAGCTCAATTGGTTGTGATGATTGTCAATTACCAAAACAAGTGTGAAAATGGTTTTTAATTTTATTTCCCTTTCACACTCGCTTAGGGATGCCCTTGGTTAACCTAATAGAGGTGGAAGTAGAGATGTAACCGGATCGGATACAAACAGATATTACTTGTCCCATGTTTTTTTTAGATTTGGATTGGATACAAATATTATCAAGTTGTATCTTGGTTCATGTGTGGCCTAGTAGGGAAAGGTGCATGTAGCAATATCCTCCAAAATGATAACTTCAACATACCTATCTAGTTTTCTACTAATGTTTTGCCACCAAAGTACTGATGTTAAGGCCGAACAAATTAAAGAAAGGTTTTGTTTCTGTAATACAACAACTCGGCTTACCTAGCTGCCTCAATCAAAAGTTAGGTGATTTCCAACTCACAAGCTATGGAATCCATGGAATCACACCTACCACTGGCGAACACAAGAAGCCATCGGACCACAACTTGCCCCAGTATTCTCTCTGTGATCTCCAAAATTACCTTTCAATATATAAAACTCTTCTTGGGTTTTTTATATGGAGCAAGCAAATATAAGATCCAATATATAGCCATAAACAAACAAAACTTCAACTGGGTTTTTTTAAAGGGAACGTTTTTTAAGTCTAATCTGGTTGGTAAACCATTGATTAATGTGCACACGCACCAACCACAATGTCAAAATCGCTGTACTCCTATTATTGTGTGGTTGCTAGTTTGTCGCTTTTTCTAGCTACAAAGCCACCTGCCTGGCTGCCTCCCATGTTCTGCTGACAAACCAAACCATGGTGCGTGGGAATCTGGAGCTAGGCAAGATACCATGTCGTCACCTTCCATCAGCACTCTAGAATCTTCGTGTCAATAAAATCTTGAATTAAACCTCACTAGTTTCATACCTTTGGTTTCTGTATACTTCGCCGTCCTAAAATAGTATTTTCTGTCTCAAAATATTAGTTGTTTTATTCGGGGAGGAGGAAATAGTTATTTTAAAGAATTAGTAGATACATATAATTCTTAATACATGTGTTTTATATATGTATCTAGATTTATCATCATCTAATTAAATATAGACATAGAAATTAAGAGCCAAAACTACTAATATTTTGGAACGGATGGAGTACATCATTAAGCTTTATCCGAGTTTAAATATTTATATCTTTGATCATCTATTTAAAAATGTAGGTTCATAACGTGAAATATATATATATACTCCCTCCAGTGCAGTAAAGGTAGTCGTTTAGGACATGATTGTGCATACCAAGGAGTGATTAATTATCATAGAGTTTCCCTGTTTGCCCCTATTAAATAGGGATATGGGTGCATTAACGTCACTAAAACAATCAGGCTTGATTGGTTGCTGCAGCAGCTCCAAAGCATTCTAGACTGGAGGTCTCAAGTTCGATTCCTCTTAAATGCATCTTTTTTTGTGCAATTACTAGGGGCAACAACGTCCAAATCCCAGACCCACGCGCGCTATGACTTCTTTTTGTGCACGCTCGGTCACGCGCCGGATGACTTCTTTTACTGCACCGGAGGGAGTATATATATATAATTTAAATACTTGTATAATATATAGTTTATATGTTGTGAAGCTATAATGATTGTCTTAAATAGATGATCAAAGATACTAATGTTTGACTTAGAACAAATCTAATGTAACATGTAAAAATAGTACAAATTTCTGTATGTATAAGCATGTTTACCAAAAAAAGATATATAATATGGTTAATCTAACGATATTTATTTGATACTATAAGTCTTAGTTTTTATATATCTAGTTAGATTTAGGTTTAGTTGACTTCTCGAAATATGAATTATGCACTTATCTATAACGAGGGATTATATCAATATATATCTAATCTAATATCGAAAGCCATCAATTCTTTCTTCTATCTCTTATTTTATTCCTCATCTTGATAGTCGATATTTCAAATCTCTGCTCCGACAAGTAAATTTGTATGTGCGCGTTGTGGACTTCGGACGGTGTGCTTAGTAGGCTTAAGGTTTATACTAGTTTGGTATAACATCCCTACATCGAATCTTCGATGGCTCGCGCTACCGACACCTTTGTTACTCAATGCTCGTAGTAGGGGTTACAAGCGGGCGAGAGAGTGAGAAAGGGCTCCCAAGTCTCTTATGTGTGGGTGGTTCTAAAGACTACGGGACTAGAGTCCTGTACTAAGCCTTAGCTCCAGCATCCATGTATTCTGGTCTCGTCGAGTGTTTGTAGTCGTCTTCCTCTTCTAGCCATCCAGAGTTTCGTCTCGTGTCATCCTTTGTTCGTGACCGACCTCCTCCTTTTATAGGCCAAGGTGGGGATTGGCCGCTGGTAGCTTCCTTGACAAGGAGCTACTATACTATGGTAAAACAAAGTGCTTTATCCTGGTGAAGCCGCGTTGTCTGTATGCATCTCGGTCACCCAGTCGTCTATGCTCGTACTCATTATGGCGGACGGCGTGAGCAGCATGGACCCTGATGCCATCATTACTGCCTCTACGCCACGTCGACCCCTGGCCTCCGTAGGCTGGATCTCGGTGTGGCTCGTTGTGTTATGGCCCCTACATATGGTCTGCCACTCAAGCCTAGTCCTAATAGTTCAAGAGTGCGTTGTAGTACGAGGGGCTCATAGGTCATGAGTGTGTCACAGACCGAGGAGTTCGTAGGTCATAAGTGGGAGGCGGGCTCATAGGTCAGACGTAGTTAATGCGGACGACCACTCATGGTGGGTCAGTCTCAGATTAGGCGAGGAATCCACTCGAGTGGCTTCCCTTCGATTCACCCAGCCCCCTCTCCAGCTCCGCCTCGTGCGCCCCTGAGCTCGATGCCTTGGGGTTTATCTGGGGCGGGCGCATCCAAGGCAGATGATGCCCTTACCCTCCTGCTAATCGGTGGTCCCCGGTGGCCCAGAGGTACTTCTCTCATGCTTCCTCTTATCGATGGGCTCTATGAGACCGAGGATCTTATGCTTCCATGTAATAGTTTTATTTATAAATTGTGTATTTAATATTATTATGCTTGAGTTTTATACTTTTAGTTGTTGTTATGAATGATGTAATTTTATTTGCTTAATTATGTTATTTGAAGTATTTGAGTTCCAATAAAACAAAGTGTTTCATGTCAAATAAAGTCGGTAAAAGAAAAGTTTGATGTCACGACGAGATGGCTATTGGCCGATGCTAAGTTTATGCGCTAAAGCGTTACGGTATTACTAATTTGGGGGCCCTGGTCGGGGGCACTGCTCGACCCCCGCCAGGGCCGGCGCTGCCCACACTAGAGCTGGAACCAGCCTTGTAACTGCTAAAACTTAAATTTGGCATCGGGATCCAAGCCAGCCAGATTTTTATTTCCCCAACGCTTCGGCCGATGGGTCGTCGGTAGGTGCAAAGAAAGCACGCAACGAGAAAACGCCTCCCCTCGGAGTCCCACCACAAAAGCCAAAAGCCGTGCACACAGATGCGCCATTAGTCTGGCCACTGATAAGGAGCCCTGCTGGTCTGCATTGATGCCCTTCTTCTGCCTCTCTGGACTGAAGATCGGCATCCATGTGTTTCAGGCCCGTAGCGATTCTCGACACCATCACAGGAGAAAAAGCTTAGCCAAAGGCAAAAGCGATCCAGCGCTCTCCGGCGGCCACCTAATGGCTGTGGAATTAAGTAGTCGCATAATTTATCGCAGTAGCCACAGAATCGACATGATTTCGCGCCGGTGCTTTAATTTGTTCTTATTCAGCCCAATCCTTGGCTTGCAAGTCTGGTCTTCGGCTTATTGAGAGGAGAGCCCACGTGTGCTTTGACGTTGATGTCCTAGCGACCCACTTGGCGTTCTCGAAAATTCTCCGTGCTCTTCCCAGGAGCCCGAACTGTGCTCTGACAGAGCCGGCAGTGGTTCGGAAGAACAGAAGAAGGAGAAGAAAGAAGAAAATCACGAAGTAATGCACCCTTTGTAATTTGGCTTGCGTTGCTGCTTGCACTGAATGAAGCTGCACTTGCAAACGGACACTGTTGTTGCCTGCTGCGTGTTGATGTACTACTTGTATTGTAGTGTTGATTGTTTGGTCAGATATGGTCTGGTTTAATAGGATGGTTTCATCGTTAGATCGGTCACTGAGAAGCACTGTAAGTGGACCTGCCGACACTACGTAACATGGCGAAATTCGCGGCTGGGACATGTATCACGGCTGCCTGCAGCCTGCTAGGTGAAGCGAGGCGAGGCGAGGCGAGAGTATTGCAGTTGCAGCAACTACTCCATCAGTCAAGTCAATGGCTTTTTCATGCAACAAAGGAACGTCCCATGGCCGGGCCCGATGGTTCGTGTGCCAACCACTAGCAAGCAATAAAACTTTGGTGGATATTATAGTTTAGACAAGGAGACAGAAAGTAAAACGATGCGGCGGCAAGTCGCAGTTCAGCGCTTCTTTTTCCCATGCCTTACTATCTAGTACGTAGTACGTGAACTCTCGGCGACCCAAACAGCCACTGAATGAATGAAGAGGAAGACTCCAAATTCGATGCAATCACATACCAGTACGACGGATATGGAAGAGGGAACGACGGCATGTTAGCCAAACAGAAAAAAAAAGTCACACAACACAGCTGCACAAAGTCATCATTGTATACGCGGCACGCCATGTCGTAGCCGGCGCAACCAGCTGATATAGCTAGAGTTTTTTTTTCCTTAAAAAAACAAAAGCACCGGACGGTTTTTTTTCTTCTTCTTCTGTTTAATCGTGTAAGGTCATCCCTTGGAGGCAACCAAGGTCCAGCCAGCAGAGAGGGCAAGCACTCTCTTGCTTGTGCAATTTACAAAGCGAGATTCCTTGCGATGATGAGCGATCCAATGCAAGACCAGCTTGACTTGCCAATCTAATTGCTATATGCTTTTTGGCACCGCATGCAGATTCGCGTACAAGTTGAAGGCGCGGGGGAAAGAACTATAGGAGCAGACGCAGCTGGTAGCCGTGACGAGATCATGCCATGCTCCATGCATAATATGTCGTTATTAAGTATAGCGAACGACAAAGCCGATCATCAGCATACCAACAACTCCAAATCGGCTACCAGTTGTCGTGCGTTGTTTTTTTCCTAAGCTGTGGGTTATTGGTCAAGTGCCAACGCAGGCAGGGCGTTTTTGCTTTATTATCCGTCGCCGTCGGCTCGCCTCATATGCACGGGACGGATCGCCGTCGCGTCGCATAAAAATCAGCTCCCGAGCGGCCGCCGGTACGTTGTAGTCGTCGGCTACGTCGCGGACGAAACCAGCGCGGCTTTTTTGCCGCTGGGGACGAAACGAGCGGCGGCATGCAGACGCAGCACAGGACAGGAGGGCATCGGCTCAGGCAGGGCGTTTTTTTTTGCCTTGTCCGTCGTCGTCGGCTCGCCTCGTACACACGGGTCGGGATGGATCGCCTTATCTCGTCGCGTCGCATAAAAATTAGCTCCCGAGCGGCGGCGTTTCACCCGCGGGTAGTCGTCGTCGGATAGGGAGCGGACGAAGCGATTTTTGCCTTTGGACTATCTTTCCTTGTCGCGTGGCCAGAATCGTTGTGCTCGAAACAGAGGCACCAGCGCACGGTTCGCAGCCACTTTTTGTCTCCGACGCCACTGCAGTTAGAGGGGTTAATGCGCTCTAAATTTTATATTTTAAAATTATTAAGATCTAACTTTATCACTGTTTATTTATTTAAACTAAAAATAATTAAGAGTCTAAACTTACTGAGGAGAAACATTTGGATCGTGCCACCCCTGTCTGTGCACAAACTGGAAACGAAAGCGTTATTTACGGGGTAGTAGTAAGCCTTTAAGCTTGGTTGTAGTTTTAGGCGTCTTTACATGTTTGTCTGCTGGCTAACCTTCTAGAAGTTGACTTGGTCCGGAACAAATAAAAGCTCACCACACTTTGCGTTTTGCGTGGATAAAATGGTGGGGCCAAAGCGACGAGGGCTTGGACGCTGACATTTGCAAGGCGAAGGCTACTAGCAGAGCACTACACTACTTGTTTCCCTTCCGCATTTGGAGCTGTGGTGGTCCAATCGACTGCTGCGTCTCTCTTCTTTCATTTCCACTCAAGGTGTCGGGCGGGGAGGTCCCAACTAGTAGGCAACTACCTAGGCATGTGGAGTGTTACAAAATATTGTACATTTGATCAAGACTCATCCAACCGTTCATTTGGCGGTTATTAAATCTAAGGGTCAGATGCCCTTTGATCTCTTGTATATATACTACCCTGTCTGCAATAAAGAAGAACACACTGTCATTTGTCTCTGTCTTCTCTCATTTCCACTGAGCGCTACAATTAAACACAACACGTTATCAGCACTGTCTCAAGGAGAAATCAGAGAAGGGGAAAGTGGAAGAACGCGCTGTTCTTCACAAGAACAACAAGATCGATCTTCACATCAACAGCAAGGTATGGAGCATACCGTTTCCATGCGCATACGCCGTATGCGCGAAGTTCTGCACACTCTTGATGATTCGATGTTGGAGGCGTACGCCGCTGGTCAAGCCGCAGCGCTTCCACCGGTGCATGCGATCCCTGCACGCCGTGTGCAAGTGCAAAATGTGCACTACTGCGTCCTCCATGGATGGACAGCGGTGGTTCCGCTGCCCGTGGTGGAGTGTGGACTCCCCATTGCGTCCCCGTCGCCACCGGCGCCGGTGTTTGACGCGGGATCGTCTGCATCGGCCCCCATGGATGTGGACTTGGCGGCACCACCACCGCCTCCGCCCACTGCAGCGGCAGTTGCTCGTCGTTCGCCATCTCCACCAGTGCCTGTGGTCGTCGGTACGATCGCTGCACGTCGTGGACAACCCCCGCGCGCCGTCGATGCTCCACGCGGACGCGTCATCTTCACTGGCCATCACCCAAATGGGATGGCCTCGTCTTCCTCCTCCAACGGGAGGGCCTAATGGCCCTCGATTCGGCCGCCGCGTCGGCCGTTTGGGGGGAGGGGGAGGGGAGCAGACAGGGTGCGGCCACCGGCGCGGCCATCGGCGCGGCCACTGGAGCGGCCAGCAGCCAGGGCACACGACCTCCGGCGTGGCCAGCAGCCAGGCGCGCGGCGGCTACCGCCTCGGCACCAGGCGCGGGCATGGGGACGGCTCCGGCCAGACGCCGGCCCGGCGCTCGGAGCGGCCAGCCAGTGGCGCGCTCGGCGCAGCCTACAGGCGGGCGCTCGGCGTGGCCCGCCCCCGCAGGCGCTCGGCGGGGCCCGCCCCTGCAAGCTCCCAGCCACAGCCAGCCGCAGGCGCTCGGCGGGCGCTCGGCTTGGCGCTCCCAGCCACAGCGCGCGCGGCCTCCAGCCCAGGCGCGGGCGCGAGCAGCCGGAGGTTGGCGGCGCTCGGGCGGATCCCAGGCGCGCGCGCGGCCCACCGTTGGACGCTCGACGCGGCTTGGCACAGAGAGGCACGGGAGGGCCCGCAGGCCCCGGCCTCCGGCGTGGCGGCTCCCTGCAGGAGCCCGATGGGGGTTGGGAGCTCCCTGCTCCCTGGCGGCGGCTGAAAAATGCCATGGCGGCGGCGATGGATACAGGGGGCGGTTAGGGTTGAAAACCCTAGCCGCCCCAATATAATAATAGGCGTTTTGGCCTCTGTTGGGCCGCCTGGGCCGGTCAGCTAGGCTGGGCCGGCGTGCAGGCCTTCTGGCCGCTGCCTGGCTCGCCTGGCAGGCCGCCTGGGCTGCTTTTCAGAGCCCAAAATGGTCTATATTTACCATTTTAAATTCTGAATTTAAGTATAAGACTCTGTTTTATATGCAATTTCAGTTCAAAGTTATCTTAGGCGTCTAAATTCGTAATTTAGACTGCATATATTGTAAAGACATATCTGTTTTATTGTACATATAGCAGATTTTAGTTCGTGAATTATTGTTTGTTTTACATTAATAATTCACATATCTCTACTTGCTATTATTTACGCATTCATTTATGTTTGCATATGAATATAGCATTTATTAAGTTCAGACTTAATAAAACTCATGCAAAAATAAAATTACATTATTTTGGATAAAGAGCACAGGGAGATAGAGTCCTAAGCATAGGCTGCACTAAATTCTTTTATAGAATTTAGTAGCCCAGAGACCGTGCTTGTGGCAGCATTTGGAATGCCTATCTCTATGAGGTCTACATCTCTCGGGATGACTACCTATGCGTGCTATCCAAAATAACAGGATATTGAGTTATTGAATTTTACTTTGATAATTAGTAGAGCATAGGTAGTGGAGTCCTAAGCATTGGCTGCGATTTGTTCATTTATGAACTTATCTGCCCAGAGACCGTGCTTTTAGGCAGCAAGTTTCTTGCCCACTACTAGGAGATCTACCTCATTAATTTGAGGATTATCTATACAATGCTCACTAGTATTCAAAGTATTTATTCAATTAGAAGGTTTGGAACCTTCAGGAAACTCATATCACATGTAAGAGTTATTGAAATTTTACTTTGATAATTAGTAGAGCATGGGTAGTGGAGACCTAAGCATTGGCTGCGATTTGTTCATTCATGAACTTATCTGCCCAGAGACCGTGCTTTTAGGCAGCAAGTTTCTTGCCCACTACTAGATCTACCTCATTAAATTGAGGATTATCTATACTATGCTTACTAAAATTCAAAGTATTTATTCAAATGGGAAGGTTTGGAACCTTCAAGGAACTCGTTACATATGTAATTTTAATATTTTTGCATATTGAGCTTACAACATCACCATTGTGACTATTAATTTATGCGTAAATTAATGGATGTCCATGGTAATGACTGTAGGAACATGTCAACCAAAGAGTTCGAGGAACTCGCCCTTGATGGGCATAACTACCCAACTTGGGCTTCAGATATTGAAATAACTTTTGCTTCTCGTGGGATCGTTGATGCCATTGCAGCACCCATCACTGGTACTGATCCAGTGAATGAGGTTAAAAAGAACACAGCACTTTTCCTTTTGAGGCTTTATATCCATAAGGACCTTAAGCAAGAGTACCTTATGGAGAGATGCCCTCACAACTTGTGGAAAGCTCTTAAAGAGCGCTATGAACAGCAGAAGGAGCTCATATGGCCGTCAGCCAACCATGAGTGGAACCACCTTCGACTGTAAGATTTTAAATCTGTTGCAGAATATAACCATGCTCTTCATAGCATTTGTTCTAAATTGAAGTTTTGCGAGAAAGAGCCCACTGAAGCAGACAAAATAGAGAAAACTCTATCTACCATGCTTCCAGAGGACAGGATATTGCATCAGCAGTATCGCTCTAGCAATTTCCAGAAATATTCTCAACTTATGCACACATTGACCCAAGCAGAAAAGCATCATGAGCTTCTTCTAAAGAATGCTCAGCAGCGCCCTCCTGGGTCTGCCCCTCTGCCTGAGGTACATTTCAATGTGCATAAGACTGGGAATAAGAAAGGATTCAAGAAAAACTTCAAGAATCCTTCTGGACCTCGCAAATTCAATAAGAACAAATTCCACAAGAAAGGTAAAGGAAAAGGAAAAGGAAATGGCAAGCCTCTACCATCTAAGGGCAATAGAGCTTGCCTTAAATGTGGTACTGAGGGCCATTTTGCTAGGGATTGCACTTGCCCTAAGCACCTTGTTCTTTTGTATCAACAATCCCTAAAGAAGCTAAAGTCTGATAAGCCTGCTTTTGAGGCTCATTTCAATTCTACTGAAGCACCAATTGAGGTTGGAAGTTCTTCACTGGCTTCTGGTGATCTGAAGAACACTCTTGCTAAAGAGCACCTCAATGTGGTTGACAACAAGCCTCCACTTCTGCAAGAAGATGAATCTGATGATATGATCATTGAGTATATGTCAAAGGATCCATTTGGAGATTTGGCATAAATCTCTCATGCTTGGAGATTTGATCATGATCACTATGGCTTGTGTGGATGTTCTATACTGTCTTTATAATGTTGTTGTAATAAGTAGAGGTATACAATCTCATGTGTTGAGATGTAACACACTCTACAAGACCAGTGTTGGGTCCTGTGTGTAATGCGAACTCATTGGTTGAGTCGCCATACCATTATTGTAATATGGTTTCGACATTGTGATATTTAATATCATGTTCTGTATAGTACTAAGTTGCATCATAAAATTCTTATTCAGAATTTCTTTATGTATAGATGCATAATGATGACAACTCGACGGAAGAGGAATTATGCCTTGTGGACAGTTGTACCACAAACTCTATACTTAGGGAGATCAAATACTTTCAGACTCTTAAGAAAAGAGATGGGAAAGTTTTGACCATCGCCGGACGCGATGCTGTGATAGTTGGCTCTGGTCGAGCAACTATTACCCTCCCCATGGGTACTGAAATTGTGATCGAGGATGCATTATTGTATCCTGATTCCACACGTACCCTCCTGAGTTTTAGAGATATCCGGCAAAATGGATTTCATATTGAAACCCATGATGAAAATCAAGAAGAGTTTCTCTTCTTGACAAAGCCGAATAAATATGGCAAACACATATGCGAGAAAATTCCATCACTCACGTCAGGATTGTACTATACATATATTAAGAGCAATGCACATGTTGCATATAAGGTAATTTTCCAAGATGTTGATGCATTCCAGATTTGGCATGATCGACTTGGTCATCCTGGCATAGGAATGATGAGGAAAATTACAGGCAATTCAATTGGTCACAATTTGCCTACAACAAGTTTTCCCAAATCTAAGGATTTTGTTTGCACCACATGTGCAACTGGGAAACTTATTTTGAGACCATCATATCTCAAAATTAAAGCTGAACCGCTTAAATTCCTTGAAAGGATTCAAGGAGATATTTGTGGGCCAATTATGCCAACTTCTGGGCCGTTCAGGTATTTCATGGTACTGATTGACGCATCTACCAGATGGTCACATGTGTGTTTACTATCAACACGCAACCATGCATTTGCCAAGATAATGTCTCAAATTATCAAGTTAAAGGCAAATTTTCCTGAACATCGGATTAGTTCAATCCGCATGGACAATGCTGCTGAATTCAAATCTCAGGCATTCAATGATTATTGTATGGCGCTGGGGATTCAAGTACAGCACTCGGTACCGTATGTCCACACCCAGAATGGTTTGGCTGAGTCACTAATCAAGAGGATTAAACTCATAGCAAGGCCATTATTGATGAATTGCAAATTGCCTTCGTCGTGTTGGGGTCATGCAGTTCTGCACGCTGCTGACCTTATACAATTACGACCAACTGCATACCATTCAACATCCCCAATACAAATGGTACGTGGAAATCCTCCAAGTATTTCCCATTTGCGCAAATTTGGATGTTGTGTATACATCCCAATCTCACCACCTCAGAGAACAGCTATGGGCCCACACAGGAAAGTGGGGATCTATGTGGGATTTCATTCTCCGTCGATCATTAAGTATTTAGAACCCTTAACAGGGGATCTATTTACAGCCCGTTTTGCTGACTCTATCTTTGATGAGGAACATTTCCCGGCATTAGGGGGAGAATTCAAGTACCAAAAAGAATGCCAGGAAATAAATTGGAATACTCAATGTGTTCCAGGTTATGATCCACGTACTTCAGAAACTGAACTACAAGTTCAGAAAATTATACATTTGCAAAGACTTGCAAATGAACTGCCAGATGCATTCACTAATTACAAAGGTGTCACTAAATCATTCATTCCTGCTAGGAATGCACCAGAAAGAGTGGAAGTACCGAGTAAGGCCACTCAACTCCTAGAGAGGAGAAGTATGGTGAATAAGCGCAGTTCTGTTGCTAAGAAGCAAAGAATAATAGTGAATGCAAAAGGACACCAAAATGATACAATGTATCATGTGGATTGTGATGATCCACAACCCAGCTCGGATGTGCACATAACCGAGGTTGGGACATCGGAAAATCCTAGACACATCAATTTGGGAAATTCTGATGAGTCTCTAAGGAATGATGAAATTGCCATCAACTATGTTGAGACTGGTGAAACATATGACAGAAAAGCTACAAATGTCGAAATATATTTCTCCGAGCAGATTACTGAGGACCTTCAAAATGATCTAGATCCTAAGACCATGGCAGAGTGCAGTAAGCGCTCGGATTGGATCAAATGGAAGGCAGCAATCGAAGCGGAGTTAGCCTCGCTTTACAAAAGAGAAGTTTTCTCTGTTGTAATACCTACACCACGTGATATCTTCCCTGTGGGATATAAGTGGGTTTTCATTCGGAAACGAAATGAAAATGGTGAGGTAGTGAGATACAAAGCAAGGCTAGTAGCACAAGGGTTTACGCAAAGACCCGGCGTTGATTTCAACGAAACTTATTCACCAGTCATGAGTGCAATAACATTCCGATATTTAATATCATTGGCAGTACAAAATCGTCTATCTATGCAGTTAATGGACGTAGTGACCGCATATCTTTATGGGTCACTGGATTCTGATATATACATGAAAGTTCCTGATGGAATAGATGTACCGAATCCAAAGGCAAAGCGCAACATGTATTGCGTAAAGTTGCAGAAGTCATTATATGACTTAAAACAATCGGGCAGAATGTGGTACAACCGATTGAGTGAATTCCTTTTAAGTAAGGGATACACGAAAAATGATGATTGTCCGTGCGTCTTCATCAAAAGGTCCAAAGTGGGATTCTGTATCATATCAGTTTATGTTGATGACCTTAACATCATAGGAAATAAACTTGATATTGATGAAGCACGTCATCATTTAACAACGGAATTTGAGATGAAGGATTTGGGTAAAACCAAATTTTGCTTAGGTCTACAACTTGAGCATTTACCTTCAGGAATCCTTGTACATCAAAGTACATATACCCAAAAGGTACTGGAAAAATTCAATATGCACATGTCTTATCCTTCAAAGACTCCTATGGTGGTCAGATCTTTGGATTTAAAGAAAGATCCATTCAGACCACGGGATGATGAAGAACAGATATTGGGACCGGAGTTCCCATATCTCAGTGCTATTGGTGCATTGATGTATCTTGCTAATAATACCCGGCCGGATATTGCTTTTGCAGTAAATTTGTTAGCAAGGCACAGTTCTGCTCCAACAAAACGACACTGGGTTGGCATTAAGAATATTTTCCGATACCTAAATGGCACAAAGGATCTAGGACTCTTTTACAAAAGAAGTAATGATCCTAGTTTAATTGGGTATACAGATGCTGGCTATTTATCTGATCCCCACAATGGCCGATCGCAAACTGGATTCGTATTCTTACAAGGTGGAACTGCCATCTCGTGGAAATCGTCTAAACAGACTTTGGTGACCACGTCCACCAACCATTCTGAAATAATTGCATTATTTGAAGCATCACGTGAATGTGTATGGCTTCGTAGAATGGTGAATCATATACTCACGACTTGTGGTATTGGTTCTCTTGACTCACCAACAATTATCTATGAAGATAATTCAGCTTGTGTTGTTCAGATGGATACAGGTTATATCAAGAGTAATATCAATAAGCATATTTCTCCTAAACTGTTTTATCCCCATGAACTTCAGGAAAAAGGGGATATAAACATCTTGCAAACAAAGTCTTGTGATAATCTTGCAGATCTATTCACAAAATCTCTACCATACTCTACATTTCAGAAATGTGTTGAGGGGATTGGTATGAGGAGACTTAAGTGCTTGCAAGGTTCAGGGGGAGTAATTCCCCATGATATATGACCTGTATTGAACCATCATATTATACTCTTTTCTTTGTATGAGTTTTGCCTTGCTAAGGTTTTCTCATCCAAAGTTTTTAACGAGGTAATATCAACAAAGCTATATGCTTCATCATTAATTTTCCCCACAGGGGTTTTTTTATACATGATGATTACAAGCATATTTTCTTTTGGAGACTATGTGAGATTATTCTCATTATCCAAAAGGATATTATGTACTCCTTATTTTTCCCACAGGGTTTTTGAGGAGATCAAGAATTTGATAAGACAAATTGCAGATGATCAAACGGTTTTGGGTTGATCAAGGGGGAGTGTTACAAAATATTGTACATTTGATCAAGACCCATCCAACCGTTCATTTGGCGGTTATTAAATCTAAGGGTCAGATGCTGTCGGTGTTTTGGGTCCGACCGCACACCCGGGGTTGCCCCTCAAGGTGTTCTTAGAAGTAGGAAGGTGTCGACAACTGTAGCAAAATGGTTCGTGCTGATCGCACGAGGGACTGTGGACGAGGTTTGCAGGTTCGGGCCGCTTAGAGATGCGTAACACCCTACGTCCTGATGAGTATGCTTGGTGGATGTGATTACAAGAGAGCTCTCCGGATCAAGAGTACAGAGAGTCGGCGTGAGTGGCTAAGTAATGGGTCGATCGTTCTGAAGGGGTGCCCCCTAGGCCTTATATACTTGACCGTGGGGCAGTACACATGATGAGATAACAACGAGTAGCTAAAAGATAGTGAACCTCTCGAGATTATCCCCTACGTAACTCTTGCCGACTTATCCTCACGTGGCTTCGCTGCATGGAGGCCCCGACGCGGGAAAGTCGGATCTTTGTTGCGGCCAATGGCTCGGCGCTATGGGCCGTCCGGGTTTACATCAATCTGGCCCCATGTCGTTCCGCGTTGCTGGTCGCCTTTCCCCAGGCCCACGAAAGAATAACCTTACGATTTATTGGGCCCTTGGGCCTTTCGTGAGGTCCTTTACTCTTTTAGTGGACCCGGGGGATATCTATCCCCCACAAGCCCCCGATCTTTGGGTTAATTTAGAGGTAATCAACCCAAAGATCCCAGGTCCAGCTTGTAGGTGATTTGAAGAAAGATGACTCCTTGCCGCTTTCTCCTGCTTTGATCACTTGTCGACTAGAACCTAGCTTTGTGCCTGTGCCTTAGAGATCGGCATTCCTGTTTGTTGGACTCTGATCCTTATTGGGTGCACCGGAGGTGCACCCAATGGGTGTAGCCCCCGAGCTTCGAGTAGATTTTAGAAAATAATCTACTCGAAGGTCTTCATTAGAAATTACTCTCATCTGTGTTTCCTTATTCCAGTTGAGGATTGGCTTCTTAATCTTGTTTCATGCCCTTAGAAATTGGCTCTATCCTGGCTTATAGTGACAATCCATGGGGTGCACCGAAGGTGCACCCAATGGGTGTAGCCCCCGACCTTCAAGTGGATTTTTTGAGGATAATTCGCTTGAAGGTCTTCTTTTTGTGTCCTTTTGCTGAAGAATACTCTTTCTGCTTATAAGAAGTTGGCATGATGTCATCCGTGTTATGTCATCAATATTATGCTTCGGAGGTCAGCATGTGTTTTGTCTTTTGCGACTGAATTTGCAGTCCTTCCATATCTTGCTGAGTAGCATAGTGTATTTGCTCTGCAACTGATTGGACGTTCGATGGACGTTCTCTGTCTAGTCTTCAAGTCATGTCTGTCGACCATATTTTGCACTCTGCTGACTATATTTGGCTTCCTTTTAACTCTTGTTGATATCTTATTTTTGTCTTGAGGCATTCACTGCATGCTCTGCACAGATGTGACCATTTTGAAAAATATACTGACAATTCCTGGGCGTCCCCCCCCAATGGGTGTGGGCAAGGGACGGCTTGGTACGCTGAGTGTTTTAACCGGCTGCTTCTGAGTTGTAATGTGATGGGACGGCGAGTGTAATCATATCTTTTGCGCTGTTGACTGGAGTCCCAATGGGTGTAGCGCTGCATGAAACGGCGTCCGCCGCCTGACGTGTCTTTGGACGGGTGGAGGTGTATATTGAATGCTTAGCGACTGTTCAGTGGCCACTGTTGGAGGTGAGCGGTTGCCTTCTTTTCCTATAAATAGTGCCTTTGCCTGCCTGATTTTTTCACATCTCTCGCTGTTCTCCATTGCCTGCTTTCTTTCTTCTATCTGCATTTCCACCATGGGCAAGAAACGCAAGCGCGAACCAACTCCTTCGTCTGAAGATTTCGGTGACTCGGAGTATTCAGAGGAGGAGTTCTCCTCTGAATCCGAGGGGTCTCCGGCTCCCATCCCCCTGCGTGAGTCGTCTGACGACTCAGACGACTCCCAGGGGCTCGCGGCGGAGGTCTGGTCGTACATCCGGGCCGTCGAGCGCTCCGGGCTCGAGGGCTCGGATGAGTCCGAGTACTCCTCGGAGGAGGAGGACTCGGACGACGGCGGCGAGGGCGGAGACGACGACGACGACGACGACGACGACGACGACGACGGCGGCTGCACCAGGGGCGGCGGCGACAGGGTCGGCACCAAGAGCGGCGGCGGCGGGGGCGGCACCAAGAGCAGCGGCGGCGGCAGGGGCAGGGCCAGTGGCTAGATGCCACTGGTCCTTTTAAATATTAGTATAGATTAGAAGTAGTATAGTTAGATAATGTAGTATTATTAGTAATGTAAAGTAGTATAGTGTAGTGTAGTAGTAGCAGTAGCAGTAGAGTGTAGTTTAGTAGTAGAAATAGGGAAGTATCAACTCATAATGAGTTGATTTGTAAATGTTATCACTTCCCTTGAATGAAAAACAAGTTTGGTTTCCTTTTGATGACTTGTTTCGTCTGACTATGAATCTGAGCTTTTTGAGGCCGTAGATGAACGGCTTGATCGTTATACTGATGCTTCCAAGCAATATTGCAGTCTGTATCAATGTTTTTAGAAGTAATGCCGAGTGATCGGAAATCGCCGTCGACATTTTAGAAGTAATGCCGAGTGGTTGAACTCCAGATCATCGTTTTAGAGGCAACGCCGAGTGACTAAGTAGTGACTTCGGCATTTTAGAGGCAGTGCCGAACAATTTAACTCAAGGTCAGCGTTTTAGAGGCAACGCCGAGTGATTGAGGGTCAACGTTGGCGTTTTTAGGAGTAATACCGAACAGTTGAACCCGAGGTCAGTGTTTTAGAAGCAACACTTAGTTATTGAACTCGAGATCAGCGTTTTAGAGGCAACACCGAGTGAGTGAAGGTCAACGTCGGCATTTTAGAAGTAATGCCGAGTGACTAAACTCAAGATCAGCGTTTTAGAGGCAACGCCGAGTGACTGGATAGTGACGTCGGCGTTTTAGAGGCAGCGCCGAGTTATTGAACTCGAGATCAGCGTTTTAGAGGCAACGCCGAGTGATTGAAGGTCAACGTCGGCATTTTAGAAGTAATGCCGAACGATTGAACTCAGGATCAGCGTTTTAGAGGCAACGCCGAGTGGTTGAAGGTCAACGTCGGCATTTTAGAAGTAATGCCGAACGATTGAACTCAAGATCAGCGTTTTAGAGGCAACGCCGAGTGACTGGATAGTGACGTCGGCGTTTTAGAGGCAGCGCCGAGTTATTGAACTCGAGATCAGCGTTTTAGAGGCAACGCCGAGTGATTGAAGGTCAACGTCGGCATTTTAGAAGTAATGCCGAACGATTGAACTCAGGATCAGCGTTTTAGAGGCAACGCCGAGTGACTGGATAGTGACGTCGGCATTTTAGTGGCAACGCCGAGTTATTTCGAGGGTTAGCACCCGAGTAAGGAGAGGGCCCACCAGTTTTCTGGGAAATAACTGCCGAATGACCACGTGGCATGCTGGGATTTCGGAAATAACCGCCGAGTGATGACTGGGCACTTTTTGAAACGGTGTCTGGTCCGAGAATATCCCATAAGAGTTGCACTTTTAGCCGCCTTTGCTTTCCGCGCCCTAGTTTTTGCATTCCTGCTTCCAAATCTCCTCTGCGCTTGCCTCCAATTTGCTCGCTGGTGAAATCGAGATGGCTCCCAAGAGGAAAATCGCGAGTTCTTCCGCTGTGGTGATTCCCCCAATTGATCCCAACAGCCAGTTGCCTTTCGCAGGTAACCACATGTCCAACATCTCTGAAACTGAACTCCTCCACCTCGTGTCCATCGGGGTTCTTCCTCCGCGGGAGCTCTGTTCTTGGCGGATTTGCCATGGAACTACGGTCCCGACGGAGGACACCCACGAGTCTGTGGTTTACGCTCCCTTTCTTCTCCGTGGCCTTGGCCTTCCTATTTCTCCCTTTTTCCGTGGTCTTCTTGATTTCTACCACATCAACTTAACCCATCTGAACCCTAATTCAATTCTGCAAATTTCTATCTTCGTCCACTTATGTGAGGCCTTTCTTGGTGTGTTGCCGCATTTTGGATTGTGGAAACACCTGTATCACTGTCGCCCTGGGATGGCCGGGGGACAGCATCAGTTAGTTGGAGGTGCCAGCTTGGAGATGCGCCGGGGACGGAAAACTGAGTATCTTGAGATCCCCCTTAAAGACAGCATTAAGGGATGGCGCCTGGAATGGTTTATAGTTGATAACTATGGAAATTCTCTCCCCCCCGGTCAGGAAGACAGCCAGATGTTCGCACCCCAAGCTGGACCGAGTCTCCCACAGACGAGGAGGTGGCTGAAGCTAGTGTGCTGTTAGCTGAAGTTGGGCTATTGAAAGAGAGGGGTTTAACCGCTGAAGCTATAGTCGCTGACTTTGTCTTCAAAAACATTCAGCCACTGAAAGACAGGGCCCACCCGGCTTATCTGTATCAAGGGCTAGCCGACCCAACTCGAGTTACCAATGGAAGGATCCCCTCTGCAGATTTGGTGAGCCGGCTGGAGATGATTCTCAGAGGCAAAGTATCCAATGTTGGTGCTCCGGTGGCGTATTCAGCCTGGAATCTGCCTCCTGCTAAGGCCTTCACTCGCTTCGTGTCAAACCCACCTTCAACTGATGGCAATTTGGGCCTTAGAACGCGGCCCTCTGATGAGGAGGTTAGTGCTTTGGTTGCTTCACTTGGGAAAATCCCTGATGATGAAAGACAAACCCATTTCGAGGTACCTTCGGATCCTACTGATGCTGAAATAAATGCTGTGCTTGACATGTTGGCCGAGGATTCTTCTGACGCTATTCCTACTGAGACATTGGCAGTGGCGCCTCTCCCAGAGGTCGGTATAATCTTGGATGTCCAGAGACCTGTCCGCGCTCGCTCGAAGCGTCCCCGCCGAACCAATCAGACTGATCTTTCTGTTGGTGAGCAAAAAAAGAAGAAGAGACGTATTCGGCGAGTATCTAGCTTGAATCAGGATGCTGGTCCCTCGACTCCTGCTGATGAGGAGGTTCCTGCATCTGAATTTGCTGATGCTGATCCCAATGGGTGTGGTCCATCTGTTGCTGATCCCAATGGGTGTAGTCCATCTGTTGCTGAACCCAATGGGTGTGGTGCCGGTGTTGCTGATGAAGATGACGAAGAGGAAGAGGATGAAGTTCCTTTGATTCGAAAGAACAGTCGTCAATTCCTTGCCAGTGGGGAAAGTAGTGGGGTTCCTTCTCCTGCTTTATCTGCTCTTGTTGGTCTGCAGAACATATCCTTGGCCGACTTTGATCAAACTCTGGAAGATATGGTCCCAGAAGACTTGTTATCAGGGCCAGTGGATGATGATGTGACAGAAGCTTGTGATGTCATGCCGGACGCTGGGTTGAGGTCATCCCGTGCCTCATCAACCTTAGAGCGCGATCTTGAGGGACGGGATGTTAACCTGGATTGTCCTGATTCCATGGAGGTAGCCGAGGGCCCCTCAACCTTGGAGATGGTTACTGCTGAAAATTTGGATCCCGAGGATGGTGTCGACACATGTCCAGCCCCCGAGGGTGTCGTCGGGGACGACTTAGCCCGGGCGAAGAGTGCAAGCTACTGCCCAGCCCCCGAGGGTGTTGCCGGGGATAACCCGGCTCAAGTGGGCAGTGCCGACTATGGCCCAGTCCTCGAGGGTACCCAAACAGGATCTCCCTCCGGCACTTCCATGAACGTTCACGCTGGGTCACCTCCACACTCTGGCTGCATGGTGGTGGCCCAAACTTCAGACCGGGGCGTCGCTTTGGAGGGCAGCGTCCCTGTTGATCAAGTATCCGGCTCTGCTGGAGGAGATGAACTGATTCCCACTGTTCCATTGCATGCTGCTTCGGGTGATGACCTTGCGACTGGCTATCATCTGATTTCTCCTGACTTGGGGATCCCTTCGTTCTTCTCCAACCTCCAGGTACTTTGCTGTTTCTTAGCTTGATTTTTACATTGCCTGAACTCTTGCCATTATGCTCATCTGCTCTTCTCATCAGACTTTAGTGGATGGGATGACCACCCAGCTGAAATTGCATGGTGCTCCTATTCCAGAAGTGGCTTCATCTTTTCCGTGTTGGAATCCAGTGTTACTTCGTCGTCGTGTATCCGAGTTGGAGGCGATTAACGCTGGTTAGTGCCCTTTTTCTTTTCTTCGCGTTTGTTGTGGACTGCTTGACCTTCTGACCTTGTTTTGTTTGATTACCTCTTACTAGGAATGACTCGGCAGACTGCACTTCTTGAGGAGAAACATTCTCAGGATCGAGCTGAATTGACTCAGCGATGCACTGATCTTGAGGAAAAGTATTCTCAAAGTCAGATCGAACTGAGTCAGGTTTCTGCTGCCTTGGATGATGCTAATGCGTTGAGTTCTTCTCTGCATGCCCAGCTTGACTCTGAAAAGGTGATATATGAAACTGCACTTTTTTCTTGCCGTGCTCCTATTGTTTGCCTGGTTTTCTGAAAGAACTGATTTGCGCTTGCAGGAGGAAAAACGCATCCTTGCCGCTTCTCGAGACAATCTTGATAGGTTGTATCGAGATTCTAGCAACTCGCTGACCATCTTGGAGAGAAGTCATCGCTTTTCCATGGAGGAGTTGAACAATCTTCGCTATAAGTTGCAGGAGTCCTTGGATGATGTGATTCGCCTTCGGGAGTTGATATCAGCTAAAGACGTTGTCATCAAGAATCTGCGTGCTTCCAAAAAATCTGTTACCCAGGAGCTAGAGGCTGCCCAGTCGGCTGTCAAGGCTGCTGAAGAAACTTCCAATACTCTGAGAGCCCAACGCGATAGGGCCATGGACAAGGCCATTCGAGCGGGACGAATTCTGATGAGGAGGCCTGGCGTAGTCGTTCCTGAAGATATAAGGGCCGACGTGAACGCCGCCCCTGACTCCTCGAGTCGTCCTTCTTCGTCAACTGCTCCTGGAAAAGACATTGCAAAATAGAGAAAACATTTCGCATGCTCCAAGCGCGCAGCTTGCATGATTGAATATTTGTCAAAGAACACCAGTTTATTTGAGTGACATAGTTATTCTATCATTGTATCAGGATTTTTTAGTTCAATGAGTTTGGTAGTAATGATGCATGATGACTATGAATTTTGCATGTGGGATATGGAGATCATCCCCTGAATTAAATAGGCGAGAGCATGTTGCATTGGTCTTAAGCAAGTGCCAATTGGAGTTGATTGCTTCGTTAGCTGGGCATAGTGGTCGCCCTGAGTTAAGTAAAGCATGAGCATGTTGCACCGCCTTAAGTCGTTGCCGACTTAAGTCGATTGCTCCGTTAGCAGGGCGTAGTGGTCACCCCGAGTTAAGTAAGCGTGAGCATGTTGCACCGCCTTAAGTCGTTGCCGACTTAAGTCGATTGCTCCGTTAGCAGGGCATAGTGGTCACCCCGAGTTAAGTAAGCGTGAGCATGTTGCACCGCCTTAAGTCGTTGCCGACTTAAGTCGATTGCTCCGTTAGCAGGGCATAGTGGTCACCCCGAGTTAAGTAAGAATGCGAGTCAATCGTAAATAAATTGAGTATCCTTGAAACCTTTTCTTTATTGATGACATATTTCCACTTTACAGAGTACATCATTGTTATCCCAGCAGTTTTGAGGTACGGCTAAGGATAAAACTTTCTCAGGTGTTCTATGTTCCAAGAGTTCCCGACTTCCGTGCCATCCATCTGAGTGAGGCGATATGATCCGGGCCGAGTGACTTCTGCCACTATGAAAGGCCCTTCCCATAAGGGTGATAACTTGTGTCGTCCTTCTCCCGTTAGAATTCGGCGAAGGACGAGCTCCCCCACTGAAAAGGATCGTTGCCGCACAGCCTTGTCGTGATAGCGCCTTAGAGTCTGCTGGTATCTTGCTGACTGGATTACTGCGCTTAGCCGTTCTTCCTCGAGTACGTCTATGTCCTCCAGCCTGGTGGTCTCAGCTTCTGCTATGCTTTCAAAAATCAGCCTCGGCGCCCCAAACTTGAGATCAGCAGGCAGCACTGCCTCCGACCCATAGACCATGAAGAAAGGAGTGTTTCCATGCAAAGCTCGGCTAGGTTGGGTTCTTAGGCTCCAAACAACATAGGGTAATTCCCTTATCCACTTCCCTGCGAATTTTTCATTCTTATCAAAAATCTTTTTCCTGAGTGCATCCAATATCATCCCGTTAGCTCGCTCGACTTGCCCGTTGGCTCTCGGATGGGCTACAGACGCATACTTGATCTGAATACTTTTTTGCTCGCAGAAGTCAAAGAACTCTGAACTTGTGAAGTTGGATCCTAGATCAGTTATGATGCTGTTTGGTATCCCGAATCTGAATATTATATCTTGTATGAATTCCACAGCCTTGGCAGAGGTTAAGGAGGCAATGGGCTTGAATTCTATCCATTTAGTGAATTTGTCAATTGCTACCAACACATGAGTATATCCCCCTTGAGCTTTCTTGAAAGGTCCAATCATATCCAGCCCCCAGCATGCAAAAGGCCAAGTTACTGGTATGGTCTGCAGCTGCTGTGCTGGCAAGTGTTGTTGCTTCGACAAGTATTGGCAAGCTTCGCACCTCTGAACTAACTCGGCTGCATCATTCTTTGCTGTTGGCCAATAGAATCCTGACCTGAAGACCTTCCCAACTAGTGTTCTGGAGGCTGCATGTATCCCACATTGTCCAGCGTGGACCTCTTCTAGTAGTTGCTTTCCAGTGGATGGGAGAATGCACTTCATGAAGACGCCTGATGCACCCCTTCTGTATAATGTCTCCCCAATGAGTGTATAATGAGCCGACTGTCTTGCAATGCGCTCCGCCGAGTTCTTATCATCTGGTTCTTCTTCATTCTTTATGTATTTAATGATTGGCCTTCTCCAGTCATCAAGATCTGACTCGGGTTGATTTATGATGTTGCACTCTTCTACTTGATCCGTTGAGATACTCGGCTGCAGGATTTCTTGCACGAAAACCCCAGGTGGGACCTGAGTTCGACTGGACCCCAGCTTGGATAGTACGTCAGCTGCCGTATTCCGATCTCTTTCCACATGATGAAATTCTAAACCCTCGAATTTATCCTCCAGCTTTCGGACGGCGGTGCAGTATCTTCCCATCGAATCATTTGAGCAATCCCACTCCTTATTTATCTGGCTGATAACTACCAGAGAATCTCCGTACACCATTAATCTTTTGACGCCCAGTGATATGGCAATGTTTAATCCATGGATCAAAGCTTCATACTCGGCTGCATTGTTGGAGGCCGGGAATAGCAGCTGGAGGGCGTACTTGAGGTGTTCGCCTCCTGGTGCAGTGAAAAGAATCCCCGCTCCTGCTCCTTGCAGCTTTAGTGAGCCATCAAAATACATTCGCCATACTTCTGCAGTCTCCGGGTTGTCCGGTACCTGTTGTTCAGTCCACTCTGACACAAAATCAACCAGTGCTTGGGTTTTGATGGCAGTGCGAGGCCGAAATTCGATGTCATGAGATCCTAGCTCACAGGCCCACTTAGCTATTCGACCGATGGCTTCCTTGTTGTGAAGAATATCCCCTATTGGAAAACTTGTGACTACTATGACTTTGTGGTCGTCAAAGTAGTGACGCAGCTTGCGGGCAGTTAGAAGTACTGCATACAATAGCTTCTGAACTTGGGAATACTTTTTCTTTGAGGGGCCGAGGACTTCACTGATGAAGTATACAGGATGTTGCACTGGATAGGCGTGCCCTTCTTCTACTCGCTCGACTACCAACGCGGTGCTCACCACGTGAGTCGTGCAAGAGATGTATAATAGCAAATCTTCCGCTGGTTGAGTTGGTGTGGCTCGCCGAGGTGGTTTCAGTACTGGCGGTGTTGTCAAGAATTTTTTCAGAGCATCTAGAGCTTCTTGTGCTTCTGAAGTCCACTGAAATTTATCCACCTTCTTGAGTAACTTATAAAACGGCAAACCTTTTTCCCCCAGTCTGGATATAAATCTGCTTAACGCTGCCATGCATCCAGTAAGTCGCTGAACCTTCTTCTGTGATCGAGGTGCTTCCATCTTCATGATAGCTTCAATCTTATCTGGATTAGCTTCAATTCCTCGGTGGCTGACAATAAATCCGAGCAACTTTCCGGCTGGTACCCCAAAAACACATTTCTCGGGATTAAGCTTCCATCTATACCGCCTCAGGCTGTTGAAAACCAGCTGCAAGTCTTTGATGAAGTCTTTTGAGTCCTGTGTTTTGATCACCACGTCATCCACATAAGCCTCCACACGCTTGCCCCAGTGATCGGCTAAGCATGTTTGAATAGCTCTCTGGTAAGTCGCTCCAGCGTTTTTGAGGCCAAACGGCATGGAGGTATAACAGAAAGCACCAAATGGAGTAATGAATGCCGTTTTTTCTTCGTCTTCCTTTGCCAGGCTGATCTGATGGTACCCAGAATAGCAATCCAAGAAAGACAGCATAGAACACCCAGCGGTGGAATCCACCACCTGATCTATCCTTGGGAGCCCGAAGGGATCCTTCGGACAGTGTTTGTTGAGATCGGTATAATCAACACACATGCGCCAGTCCACTTTATTCTTTTTGAGTACAAGAACAGGATTGGCTAACCACTCGGGATGTAACACTTCTCTAATGAATCCAGCCGCGACCAAGCGAGCTAACTCGGCGCGAATGGCTTCCCTCTTATCAGGCGTGAAACGACGCAATTTCTGTCGAATCGGCCTCGCCTGGGGAAAAACCTTCAGTTTGTGCTCGGCCAGTTCTCTCGGGACTCCCGGCATATCCGCAGGTTGCCATGCGAATACATCCCGGTTATCTTGCAGAAACCGGACGAGCGCGCTTTCCTATTTGTCACTCAAACTGGAGCTGATGATGGCCGTCTTGCGCTCATCAGCGAACCCCAGGTTGATTCTTTTAGTTTCTTCAGTCGGCCGCATAGAGGTCGCGGTCTGAGCTTCATTCGCCGGTATTGCGAGGTTCTCCTCAGGCTTAGAGTTCGCCATTGCGGAGGGAGCTGTCGACGGCTTGGCGGTGAGGGCTGCTTGAATAGCCACTCGGAAACATTCTGCGGCGCCTTGGAGGTCGGCGCGCACAGTTATGATCCCTTGTGGCCCCGGCATCTTCAGTATCATGTATGTGTAATGCGGAATGGCCATGAATTTGGCCAATCCTGGCCTCCCTATGATGGCGTTGTACCCGCAGTCAAAGTTCGCCACTTCAAACCTCAGGAACTCGGTTCTGTAGTTCTCCGGAGTTCCAAAGGTGACCGGCATGTAGATGTGGCCCAGCGGGTATTCCCCTTCCGTCGGCACGATGCCGAAGAAAGGAGTGTCCGACTCGTGGAGCTCTTTGAGTTGAACTCCCAAGCTTTGGAGTGTCCGGGGGAAGGTGATGTTGATGCTGCTCCCCCCGTCCACTAACACCTTTTTCACCCGGCTCTCTCGGATCACCGGATCAACGAGGAGCGGGTACTTGCCCGGGTGGTCGAAGTTGAGCCATTGATCCGCCCGAGTGAAGGTAATCGGGTGCTCCGACCATCGGTATGGGGCGGGAGGGCCGATGGTCGCCACCAGTATCTGGCGATCATTGAGCTTTTGCTGTCTTCTGCTCTCCTGTGATCCGTGTCCGCCGAAGATGACGTTGACCTCCCTGTCAACGCGCGGGAAAGCTCCTCCTCCTCCTCCCTCCTCCTGCCGATGGGGTTGTCGTGGTTCGTCTGGTCCTCCCCTCGGCGGAGGAGGAGGTAGAGGTTGGAAGGGTCGGCCGTGTCCGACGGAGTGCTTGAAGTCCCGACAGTTGCGAAGAGTGTGGCGCATGTCCTTGTGGTACGGGCACTGGGCGTCGAGGATGTCGTCCAGCGTGCGTTCGCCTCCTCGAGGTCCTCCTCGAGCGCGAGTGGCAGGTGGTCCGGCGGCGTGTACTTCTTCGCGTGGCCTCTTCTCCCACCGCTTGTCAGGTTGCTGGTTCGCGTCGCGCCGTGGTGCTGCCGGCGCGGGCTTCGCTCCTCCGATGAGGTCCTGGGCTCGCTCGTCGGCGGTGATGTAGAGGTCGGCTTCCCGGAACAGCTCCTCGGAAGTAGTCGGCGCCTTCTGTAGTATGGCTCGGACAAAAGCCGAGTCATTAGATCCTCGGTAGAAGTCTTCGATCACGGCCGCCTCCGTGACGTCGGGGATGCGATTCCTCATGGTTTGAAATCTTTTGAGGTATGATCGGAGAGTTTCATCCCCCCGGCGCTTGATGGATTTGAGGTCCCACGGTTGCGCCGGCTTGTCAGAGAGGGACTGGAAGTTGGCGGTGAAACGCCGACTGAAATCGCCCCAGACGTCGATGCAGTGTCGGGGTAGATGTCGTAGCCATTGCAGCGCGTCTTGTCCAATGACAATGGGCAAGTACGCGGTCATCACGTCCTCGGATGCTCCAGCAGCTCGAGCGGCGGTGGTGTAGACGGCTAGCCAGCCCCATGGATCCTGCTTAGGTTCATACTTGTCAACGTTGGATACCTTGAAGTTGGGAGGCCATTGGATGGCCCTAAGGCGCGGAGTAAGGGCGGACACTCCGCACGTGTCCTCCTGTCGTCGGGGTCGATGCCTGTCCCGGGGAGGGGAGTTGTGGTTGTGGTTCCTCGACCGTCCCCGGGTTGTTCCGCCGGTTGAGCCTGTCGCCGACTCAGTCCTGGTAGCCTGGCTCTGAGTCGGGGCGCCGTGATCCCTGTCGTACTCCTCTCGACGACGAATTTCGTTCTCATGCCGCCGTTCCCGCGAAGCATTGATGGAGCTTCGCGCGTCTCGGCGACTGTTGATGGCGTGTCGTAGATCGTTCGGCGGGTGAGCAAGCGGTAGAAGATGGTTGGCCGCCTGGGTGAACAGTCGTCGGTAGCCGTCGGCGTCCGGAGTCCGAGGAAGTCCTTCCGCTATCCGAGCCAGCACTCCTCCGACTTCGCTCGGCGTGTTCATGGCTTGGGCGAAGTCGGGGTTCAGATTGCGCCCGAAGAGTGGATTCTCCCGACGTTGCCTTGCATCTCGCTCAGCCTGCTCCTGAGCTCGTCGGCGATCACGTCGCCGGGAGTTCCTTCGCTCTCTGAAAACGCGTTCCTCCGGGGTTTCTCCTACCTCCGAGACCTCGTCTCGCGAGACAGGTTGTTCCGGATTCCGCTCTCCGGCCGCGTGATGTCGTCGAACATTCCTGCGCCGGTTCCTCCGTCGACGGGATTCTCGCTGAGGCGGTTCCTCCCCGGGTACAGTCGGCTCGTCGTCGGAGATGGCCGGCGATTCTGCCCTTCCGATGAAGAGGACGTCGGGGTAGAACGACGCTGCCGGCGTGGTGATCTTCTTCCGGAGAGCTGGAGGTTGCGCTTCTCCGGTATTTTCGGAGTTTGTTGAGGAAGACTCCTTTTTTGGCGGATCCGCAATACGGTGCAGAATTCCTTCTTCGTCCGCTACGAACGAGATTGTTCCGAAGCAGAACATAGATCCGGGGCGCAGGGTGATCTTGTTGTAGAAGGAGATGGCCATTGAGCTAGCTTGGATTGTCGACACACTCCCTACCTGGCGCGCCAGCTGTCGGTGTTTTGGGTCCGACCGCACACCCGGGGTTGCCCCTCAAGGTGTTCTTAGAAGTAGGAAGGTGTCGACAACTGTAGCAAAATGGTTCGTGCTGATCGCACGAGGGACTGTGGACGAGGTTTGCAGGTTCGGGCCGCTTAGAGATGCGTAACACCCTACGTCCTGATGAGTATGCTTGGTGGATGTGATTACAAGAGAGCTCTCCGGATCAAGAGTACAGAGAGTCGGCGTGAGTGGCTAAGTAATGGGTCGATCGTTCTGAAGGGGTGCCCCCTAGGCCTTATATACTTGACCGTGGGGCAGTACACATGATGAGATAACAACGAGTAGCTAAAAGATAGTGAACCTCTCGAGATTATCCCCTACGTAACTCTTGCCGACTTATCCTCACGTGGCTTCGCTGCATGGAGGCCCCGACGCGGGAAAGTCGGATCTTTGTTGCGGCCAATGGCTCGGCGCTATGGGCCGTCCGGGTTTACATCAATCTGGCCCCATGTCGTTCCGCGTTGCTGGTCGCCTTTCCCCAGGCCCACGAAAGAATAACCTTACGATTTATTGGGCCCTTGGGCCTTTCGTGAGGTCCTTTACTCTTTTAGTGGACCCGGGGGATATCTATCCCCCACAGATGCCCTTTGATCTCTTGTATATATACTACCCTGTCTGCAATAAAGAAGAACACACTGTCATTTGTCTCTGTCTTCTCTCATTTCCACTGAGCGCTACAATTAAACACAACATGGAGAAAGAGAAAACGTATCAAGCTTCACAGTGTGGCAACCGGACACCCAAAGAGACACACACGACCAACCGTGCATGTGACCTGCCCTCGCATATATAGCTCCATTGTCAGCCCGCCTCGCTCGATCTCAAAGCACCGTCACGTCTGTAGCCTCTGAAGTTGTGATTCTTTCTGGTCGCCCAGTTTCGATCGCATGGAGATGGAGCTGGCCAGCTGAAAGCAGCGGAGACAGCTGTGCTATCTGTCTTCAGCTTATTATTACCGTGCATGTCTGCTACTACTACTGCCGTGCTTATCAGATCAGTTCTGCTGCCTGGCTACCGTGTCGTCGTCTTCTTTTTTCCCCTCTCCTCGAACGAAATTAAAGAGCGTCTCCTGCACGTTCCGACGCACGTCTTTTCGCGAATTCGGTGATGGCCGGCAAATGGAGATAACGTGATCGGCTCTCTCTCTCTCTTCCCAGACAGAGACGTTAGAAAGGTACTGTTGCCGTGTTGAATACAAAACTGGCTGCCCCTGCTCCACGTACGTCACCTGGTTAGAGTAAGGTTTACCACCTCGCAGGAAGGACAGGTGGCGCTTTGCTTTGCTTCGCGTGGCTGGCTCTCACTCAGACACTCAGGGCGTGTTTGTGACCCTGTGTCCCTGGCCAGCTCGGCCCGTTCAACTGGTTCAGGCTGAGGCTAGCCTGTCCCGGCTACTGCAACTCACTTTGTTTGTGCACTTGTACTATATGAGCCTGGCTCAGACGAGCTGCTGTTTGTCACCCAATATGCAGCCGGGCTAGAAGACCAAAACTACCTAAACGCGAAATCCTTGCACCACGAGCAACTAGGCTCCCAGAAAACGAACCTTGAGCTCGTTTCTGTGGAGCCAGACTGAGAGGCTAAATTTGCACGTCCATAGTCTGACTCCGGAACAAGCCAAGCGACGCAAACACGGGAGCTGCAGCCCGAAAGCGCAGCCAGACTGCCGGGCCATGACGGCAAACACGTCCTCACTCACCCAGCCAGGCACGACGCTCCCCTTTTGTTTAGTCATCTACTCATCACCAAGTCAAACGCTCCTGGTTGGACGCCCACTGCCTAGCTATAAGCTACTCCAATTATTGCCGCGTTTAACCGAGCCAGGCACTCATCACTGCATGCGCAGCTGTTTTTTTTTCTTCCCCTCGTGGTGGATAAGGGTCAGGGACGTCGCGACCTGGCAACGCCGACCGCATCCCGCCGCCAGCAGTTTTCGCCTCGTCTCCCGGGGTGCACTGCAGCGCCCACGAGGAGGGCTCGGAGTCGCGCGGCCGCTCTCCGCGACCCATTCCGACGCCCAAGGGACGCCGCCGCACGTTCCTTTCGCGCGCGCGGACCCGATGCGTTGCGTTGTGCCGGGTCCTCCTCCGGCCGGCCGTGGCGATGCCGAGGCCCTAGTCGTCTTACTTGTCGCTGCTCCCGGCTTACGGCCCACGGCCCACGGCCCGCAGCCGTGTCCCATTAGAGAAACGAAGCGGGCTGGTGTCATGGTGTGGCGCCTCGCCATCTTGCCACGGTGCGTTTTTTTTCTTCTTCTCTTTCTACTAGATCGTGCGTTATAACGGGAACATATAATATTATGATAACTTATATATAAATATACCTTTGCGTTGCTACGAAATCAATATGATAAAATATATTGATATGCAAAAACACTAATTGGTATTTTTAATTTTGTACTTTTGTTAACATCACTAAAAGTGGATATTTACAAGACATACAAGGTTTACATGTGCTTTGTCATTTATAAATAAATAAATAAATAATAATGTAGCGAATATTAAAACGTCTCAAATAAAACACATTGATTCCATAAAAGGATAATGCATTATACATGTGCGCGCCAGGTAATGAAGTCGTTGAAATAACTTAAGTCCATTCTTCAACTTCTCGTTCTCCAAGCACATCAACCACCCCACTGTAGCTCTTGGCCGCAAATGTCATCAATGTGTTTTAGGTTCTCTTATGTCACACAAACATCAGTGTTGTAGTTTTAGGTTCTCTTATCCGCATAATAATCGCAGCAAAATGTTGTTTTGCAAAGAAACAGCTATTAAAAACAAAGATAAACTACATTGCTGGAACAAAATAAAACATGAAAATGAAGTTACGTGACATAACTGAGTGTGGCAATGAGATAAACCCAAGTGGTTAACATCTCTTTGTTGAGTATACAAAGAAACAACACGAATAACTCCAATTTGCAATGAGCAAAATATGAATCATAAGGACACTTATTTACGCAACACTATGATGCTCTCTTATTGAGTTTAAGTAACAACTTCGTATTGATATTATGTGCTAGTACGCGGTGTTTTTACTAAACCCAGTAAAACTGTAAAATTATATGTGCAAATGAAAAGCGCAACAAAATATATTTAAATTTTATTTCTGGGCACAATTATTGGTTAGAATTTGCAGGGGCACACTACAGAGCTAGTTTGCCGAATGGAATAAGAAATTAGCTGGTAAACAATGTGGAAATTCAAAGGTAATCTTTTCCATCATCCACCAGCAAGTGGATGACTTGTGTGTCCGAGCAACAATGCAGCATCGAGTTCAAATAAAGCTAAGAGATGGAACATTGGTTAAATAACATTAGTAAATAATAACGCAAGGGAATGTTTTATAGTACTTATTAGCAGCTGCGTGGTGTGCACAGAGTGAACTGTTCTTTCCCATTTTACTTCCATTTGTCAACGATAATCTAATTTCTCTTTCATCCTTTTTAATAAAAAGATATGCACAGGATTCATGTTTATTATTGCGTACCAGAATTACATCAAGGCAATGGTCAGTCATAGTTCTGATGATGCACAGGAGTCAGATCTCAAACACTCGCAACCCACACCAATTCATATTCATATATCAGATTGGTGTTAATCCCGAGGGGAAAATGGTCATGTGCACCATCTTCCACGATAATAACATATCATAAAGAAAGGATCATCAGAACTAACAAAGCTAGTTTACTGACCGTTGTGTGCTGCAGGTATCCTTTTGCTTCTTAGGATAGTCATCGTTTTGCTTCTCAGGATAGTCGTCATCATCATCAAACGATTTTGCAGTCTCTCCTTTGGATTCATTATAGTTTGAACCCTTCTTTTCTGGAGCTTTAACATTTGTTTCTTTCTCTAGAATTGTAGATTCCACAGTTTTGGTTACTCCAAGCAGGTGTTGGATAACCTCACACGAACCCATATCCATGTTGCTTTGTGACCTTTGAAGTTCAACCTGAAGCTTCTCACTTTCCTTTTGGAGGGCCTCATTGAAAGGCAAGTTTGGATAGGAACATGACAGAGTCTTCTTGAGCACAATTGTAGGATTCGTGCAAGGGTCAGGATTCAACAAAGCATCTTGCACTTTCTTGTCTTCCTCGTCAAAGGAATATTCACATTGGTCCCTCTCAATATACTCAAGCCGATCCTAGGAAAAGAAAAGATGAAGATTAAGATAAATAGGGTATAGTTAAGAAAATAAAAAAAATGGTTGTTGGGGGCCTTCGTCCTCCGAAGGTCCTCAAAAATGTAATTTAACAATATCTTCAAGTGTGACATGTAAACAGGTACCTTCAGACTCAGGCTAAAAGCATGTACGGCGTAAAAAGCATGATCGTGACGAAGGTTGGAGTTGCATCGAAGCTACGTGCAGGGGAGCTTCGGCTAAATGGCGGAGAAAGGAACCGACTTAAAGGGGAAAAGGTTATCTAGTCCTCATAGAATTGTATATAAGTTAATAATAAATGCAAAGGGCATGAATGTAATTTCTCACAGGCTGCGTCATGTGCCTATAAATAGATGAACAGTTCCCCTGTACTGTTCACGCTGTCTGGTACTTGCTCGTGCCTCACGTTTGCTGTCAAGCCGAAGGTACAAATGTAATTTTAATATTGTTCTTACTCATCCATGATTATATAATAAAGATATATACATGATATCATATGATTACTCATGTTATTTCTCATGTTTCATATGCTTCATCTTTCATTAATATATGCTGTGATGATGAAGGTACTTCCTTCATGACATTCGTCTGAAAATCGTTATATCCTTAGGGAAATAATGCTTTGAAGGACGAAGGGCATTAACTGTTAATATATCCTTTGTGTTGCCTTGTTCTTAATTCATAGCATTTGAGAACAAGTCCCCAACATTGGTGCCCACCTCTGGTGAACTCTTTCGACCACCTTCGGCAAGCACTGACCTTCGTCATGCCGCCGAAGAAAGCTTCAGCGATAGGGGCTGCTGCACTGCAGCCACTGGACCCGAACCAGGAAACTCTTTCTCTCCGTGAAGCTCGAAGCCAGAAGAGGAAGGCCACCAGTCCAACACTCCAAGAGGAGGAATTGGACCAAGAAATCAGGGACATGGAAATCATTCATCAACAAGTACAAAGGAAGGAGAAGATGGAGCGGCTGGCTGATCTTCAAAGGAAGATCGACGAAGCTACTGAAGAAGTGCGCCATCTTGTTCAAGATGAACAAGATCGAAGGCCCCAACACAGGGAACTTCGTCAAGAAGGCTTATTCAACGAAGATGGGTGGTATGATGATTTTAATCATGATACCTTTACTTTTGATGATGCTTCTCCCTTGGCAGCAGAACTGCAGGGTACCCCATGGCCCCCATCATACAAGCCACCTCAGCTTCCCATGTATGATGGGCATTCAGACCCAAAGCAGTTTCTAATGAGCTACGAAGCAACTATATCTTCGTATGGGGGCAATACTGCAGTCATGGCGAAATCCTTCGTCATGGCAGTCCAGAATGTAGCCCAAACATGGTATTCTTCTCTTCGGCCAGGGACTATCATATCGTGGCAGAAGCTTAAGGACATGCTGGTGACCAGTTTTCAGACAAAGCCAGTCACAGCTCAGGCCCTGTTCCAATGCACGCAAGACCATGAGGAATACTTCCAGGCGTATGTCCGAAGGTTCTTGCGATTGAGGCACAAGCGCCTACGGTACCCAATGAGATTGTCATTGAGGCCATGATCAAGGGTCTTCGCCTAGGACCTACCGCCCAGTACTTCGCCAGGAAGCCCCCACAAACTCTGGAGAAGCTGCTCCAGAAAATGGATGAGTACATCTGGGCTGACAATGACTTTCGTTAGAGAAGAGAGGAAGCTTACAGATTCTCATAAATGACCAGGGGCTTCGGAGGAAGAATCCATCCGAGGCATGTCAGGTCAATCCACAATTCCACTCAGAATGATGACAAAGGGAGTCAGCTACAGATGTCGCAATATACCTCACAATCTTTGGGGCAACAACAAAGCTCTTTAAGGCCACCAGCCCCAAGAGGCAGAGGCGCCAGGGGCTTCTGGGGAAGATTTGGGGATCAGCCTAGAAAGATCTACTGCTTATTCTTTGGTGAGGACAAGAGCCATACTACAAGAATGTGCCAAATCACTATTCAGAAGCAAAAGGAGATAGCAGAAGCCGAAGCTCGGTAGAACCAGCCAAAGCAGGTCTTGCACACTGCTTCGTGCCATTCTCCATACATACCAGAGTATGTGGGCAATCATCCTGCAGCTTTCGTTGCTTCGGCTAGCCATTCACAGGCTTCTTGGCCACAACTGTCACCTCCACCACCACTACAACCGATTCATTCCCGGAGCCAGCAGCCAGAAGGGCACCAACACTCTCAACAGCAGCGGGATTTCAGGGAGGAATCCGAAGCTCGCACAGTTAACAGTATTGTGCCAGAATCCAAGCACATTTATTGAGCAATATCCTATTCCAAAAATGCTTTTATGGTTGCTTGTCATTTTGTTTTTTAAGAAACAATTAATGCAAACCTAGTTTTTGTAATAATTTCGCTTATATCAGAATGAAATATAGCTTCTCCACAGGTCTGCGAAGCTCAAAAACACCCGAAGCTTCAAAAAAAGACGCTTCTAAGGGGCACAGTCTAAGTCTTGCCGAAAGTCGCTCACAATAGAGCGCAGCGTAAGTTTTTTGCTTAAAAGTCGTTCCCAAGGGAATGCAGAGCCAAATACCGCCGAAATATAAGGCGAAGCGCGAAAAGTCAACGCGAAAAATACCGCCGAAATAGAAGGCGAAGAAGTTCAAAAGACGTTCCTAAGGGGATGCAGAACTTACACCGAAAAATAAACGGTGAAGCCAAAAAATAAACGGCAAAGATATTCCGATCGTTCCTAAGGGGACGCGGAGATGGTGTGTTCCAGTGTGGGTGTGTGGGTGCGTATCTTCGGCATTAGCATCATCCTTTGCATCATATCATCACATCATCCCGCATAACATCACATCATACATCATATTGCACCGATGACGCGAATTGAATACGAAGTCTATCTTCGGAGGCTGCTTTATAAAAAATGAAAACGTGCTAAGGCACAAAGTAAGCTGAGAAATACAGCTTCGTCAGCTCTAATGCAAAAGAAGGGATCCTTTGCTTATGAAGATGGGATGTTTTTATGAAGCAAGGATATTTTCACGAAGCACGAATTTTCTTCTTTACGAAGCATGAAAAGAAGGGAAGGTGTTTTTTCGCCAAAGGCTCAAAAGCGGTATGTATATAAAGTTTCATGCATCGCAAAGAACTGAATTACAAATAATTTACATATTAGATTCAAAAACATACACATCGAATATTACAGCCTTGATACAACAAAGTTACATTGATCATCTAGAAATGTTTTTACAAACAAGTACTAGTCCTCTTTCAGGACCTTCTCCGCAACTTCATTTAGCAACTTGTTAACAACTTCGTCAACAATAGATTCGGCCACATTAATGATATCTATTGCTTCCTTCGTTTCCGGGTCAGCAGGGGGTCGAACGGTTTCGGTGGAGGAGATAGTTCAGCTACAGTAGAAAAAATTAATCAGTTCGAAGTCACGAAAACAAATGTCAAAGCTAGATGCCGCGAAACAATACCTATGCGCCTCTCGCGCCCTGTAGCTTCTTCAGCTTGCTTAGCTTGAATTTGGGCCTCATGGATGTATTTCTCGCTTTTCTTCATTATTTCGTGAGCCATTTCTCGGCCGCCATTTACCCAGATGTTAGTATAAAATTTTCCGCCCATTAAGCTTGCTTCGGCTGAGGGATCCTTCGTGACATCCACGGAGAAGGCAGCTTCAGCCTGAGCCAGGGTTTTGATATGTTCGCAACCCGCCTTCTCCAAGATGGCTAAAATTCCTCTCGCACCAGAAAATGCGCAGACATCTCCGCAATCACTCAAAATTTCTTCAAAAGCTTCGGCCTCTCCGCTTATCCATTCTATAACACCTTTGGGGTCGCCTCGTATAAAGTTATCTTCATTTGAATAGGCGCCCACGTTGGCGAAGCTAGCCTTTATCTTCTCCACGCAGCCTAGGGATTTTTCGAAGCATCTTTCTTTGGACACGCGGAGTTCTTCGACTGTTTTTTCTAAATAATTTCTCCAATATTCACTAATATCTCGGTTGGCCTCTGCGAGACCACATTTTTCTTTAGTTTCGGCCAGTTGTTTTTGAAGGTCTTCAATCTCATTCTTTTGAATTTCAGCTTAAGCCTTGAAACTAGCTTCATCTTCTTTTACCTTGTCCACCAATGAAAGTAGAATCTTATCTTTTTCCGTGGCTTCGTTCCTCAATCTGATAACCTCTGTTCGAAGGTTGTTGAGAGCTATAGTGCAGTTCTCATCTTCAGCATTCTTTTGCGCCCTTAGGGCGTTGCTAAGTATTAAGCCCTGCAAGAAAGGTTAAAAGGATTAACATAAGAATAAAAAGACTCCATTCCAGAGTCCGTAAACTTCAAAATTCACAACTTCAGTACCTTCAGACTATTGTACGCATGACTATCTGCTAGACCGTCCTTCGTCATGGCACAGAGGCCAGCTTCAAGCTTCGGAAAACCCATACTTCTGGCCATCTCTCGGCAGACATATAATTCTTTGTTGTCTGGGAGGCAGTACAAGAAATCATCTTCGTCCGTACCATTAAACACTAAGGCCCCTTCGGATACTTCAGTTCTTGGGCATAATGTTTAGCCTCAAAAATTTCTTCTTCGGATAATCTCTTTCCCGAAGCATGTCGAATGATATAATCAAGATCTTCGGGGAGTGCTTCGGGGGCAAAGGATTCGGCCTCTTTGGCCGCACTCTTCTCAAAAGCTATATTAATATCTAGAGTTATTTCTTTGGCCTTCTGGTCAGAGGCGGCAAGCTTCGTCTTAGTAGGCATCATGGGCTCTACCTCAGCTTCAGCCTGGGTTAGTGTAGTCTCGACTTCTATTTGTTTAGTATCAGACTTGGATTGCGTTCTGATAGCTTCGGCAACCTTCCAAAACATCTAATACATTTACCATCCTTCTTTTCCTAGGACTTATGACAGAACTCTTTTGTGCCTTCAGCACTGTGGCTTCTGTCGAAGGACTTAAAATCCCTGGCATCTTTTTCACCTCTTCGGTTGTTGACCTGTCAGCCTTATCTTTGTCAACCTTCGTTTCAACTGGCTCAGCCGAAGGTGTCTTCGGCATTGTAGCCGGTTCTTCAGCCTTCTGCATCAGAGCAGATTCTCTTGATTCAGCAGCTGAAGATGCCTCCTCGCCAAACTTAGGCACCACGGTCGGTTCAATATAACATGGCCGGTGGGTAAGTACCTTCATCTTTTTGCCCGCAGCCTTCGGCACAGGTTCAGTCGGGGCGGTCAGAGAAGCAACTTTCCTCTTCTTCCCTTGCCCCTGCACCGGGTAGTGGTAGTCGGGGTAGACGAAGCCAATGGCGTCAAAAACTCTGTTTATTCTCTTTTTTCCCCGACCTCCGAAAGCTATAGATAGTGCATTATCTTCTGCCTTGGAGTATGGTCCAAGTAGTTCATCACTTGTAACTTCGATGCATTTCAACCAGTCATCGTTTGGTTCATCGAATTTATCCCCATATCTGAATGTATATTTCAGCCGGACCAGTTCACCTTCGCTAGACTTGGTGATAGTTTCCTTCGACATTTCCCAGCTCTCTATAAGTGGCCATACTCTGAATGCTATATGCTCTTGAATTAAATCTCTGGTACTAATAAAGAAGCAGACAGTACCAAACGCCTTTTGGCACGCTTCGGCGACTTCATCAATTTCAACCTTCGGCCTTTGGAGGCCAAAGCGGGACCATATGGCGCACATGATAACCTCTTTGATGTCCTCCCTCGCTGTCAAGTCGTTCTTCACATAAAACCATTCTTTCATCCAATTTCCGGACCATCTCTTCCGAAATGTTGGCACAGGGTGGCTGGCGTTGGGACGGGCGATAAACCCATAACAACCGAAGTTGTTATGATACTGTTCTTTCCCCATGGCCTTCGTCTCATATAGAAGTTCGTGCATGCTGCAGAAGCACTTCGCACTTGGTTCTATCTGTTGGCTTCTTGCTGCCCAGACGAAGACTCCCATCCTCAATATGGCTTCGGGGGTCAACCGATGAAGGAAAATTTGGTTGGTTTTCAACACTTCAACTACAAACCTGCTCAGCGGAAACCGAAGCCCAGCTTTGAAGAAGCTTCGGAAAATCACAACTTCGTCCTCCTCGGGGGCCGGGAAGTTGTTGTCTCCGCCAGCCCTCACAATAGACATATCCTGAAAGTACCTTCCCCTCATGTTTTCGAGGTGACTTTGCTTGATGGTAGATTTTCCGAAAATTGTATGGCTTGGTCTCCAGGGTTGATCCTCAGCATCTTCGCCCCCACTTTCCGCATCATAACTGTCACTGTCACCAGTATCTTTGAATAGGCCCTCCAGTATCTCCTTAGTAATCTTCTCTGTATTTGATTTTGCCGTTGACTCGATAAATCCAGCAATGTAAGGATTCACAGCCTTCTTCTCCTCAAAAAGCTTCTCCTCTTCAGCAGGCTTCGTCTCAGTATCAACCTTTTTGTCTTGAGACATCTTTTCCTTCAGAGATGATGAAAATGTGTCTTTCTAACCGAAGCTCAGAAAGCTTGAAAAACTAGCAAGCGTTAGTGAGCAAGAGCTATGAAAATTGACAAAATAAAGCAAGTGGCACAAGCAGCGTACCAAATAAGGTTGGTACGAGTTCTTATTTATACGCTCGGCATGCTCCAAATTGGGGGGCCCCATCTGTCATTGACTGTTGCTATTCTAGCAAAGGGAGGGTGTTTTTTCGGACCTTCGGCTTAAGGCCTTCGTCCATGTCGCAGTCTGAATTCGTTATCTTAAACAAATTAATACCGCGAGGGGCTACTGTTGGGGGCCTTCGTCCTCTGAAGGTCCTCAAAAACGTAATTTAACAATATCTTCAAGTGTGACATGTGAACAGGTACCTTCGGACTCGGGCTAAAAGCATATACGGCGTAAAAAGCATGATCGTGACGAAGGTTGGAGTTGCACCGAAGCTACGTGCAGGGGAGCTTCGGCTAAATGGCGGAGAAAGGAACCGACTTAAAGGGGAAAAGGCTATCTAGTCCTCATAGAATTGTCTATAAGTTAATAATAAATGCAAAGGGCATGAATGTAATTTCTCACAGGCTGCGTCCTGTGCCTATAAATAGATAAACAGTTCCCCCGTACTGTTCACGTTGTCTGGTACTTGCTCGTGCCTCACGTTTGCTGTCAAGCCGAAGGTACAAATGTAATTTAATATTGTTCTTACTCATCCATGATTATATAATAAAGATATATACATGATATCATATGATTACTCATGTTATTTCTCATGTTTCATATGCTTCATCTTTCATTAATATATGTTGTGATGATGAAGGTACTTTCTTCATGACCTTCGTCTGAAAATCGTTATATCCTTAGGGAAATAATGCTTTGAAGGACGAAGGGCATTAACTGTTAATATATCCTTTGTGTTGCCTTGTTCTTAATTCATAGCATTTGAGAACAAGTCCCAACAATGGTATTTCACTAGAGCAAAACAATTGGCAACACTATACTATACATAATTCAACTTAACCTACAAACTGTCTACAAGTTCACTTTGCAGGTGCGTGAACAATGAAAACGATAGCATAAAGAAGTACCCAAAAACATCAGAGATTCTTGGTCGTGCCAGCTTCATGGCCAACTAACAGAAAACAAGAATCCAATCAGATCATGCAGGAAAACCACCCCTAGTGACAATTAGAACCTCAAAAGAAGAATAGGAGATATTCTAGGCACCCCGATCGATACCAGTAGTCCAGTACTCTAGTAAAACCAAAGAATGGTGCGCCTAAACCAGAATATCCCCATCAGATAAGAATCCAGTGTTTCTGGTTGAAAAAGCCTACAAGGCCCACATCTAGTCTAGGAGCCTACCCGAATGCGTGAGAAGAATGTAAATAAATAGCTTGGGTAGAAAAGGGAGAGAGATGAAAGCCAATTACTGACCTGAATGCGGGCATTGTCAACGAGCGTGATGAGCGGGACGAGGCGGAGGTAATTGTTGATCTCGCTTGTTCCTTGCGGAACTGGTAGACGATGTTCCAGCCCATGGTGAGGAGGTAGAGGTAGGAGCGGTCCTGGCAGGAGTTGACGAGCAGGTAGCCCTGAGGGAGCGTGTCCTCGAGCTGCTTCAGTGGCTCCCGCGTCTCCGGGTACTTCCTGAGCTCCGACACGTGGAGCTCCTCCAGCAGGCCGCCGATGAGCTTGAGGTGTTGCGCGAAGCGGTGGCAGTTGCGCTTGTGCAGCCGCGCCGTGGACGCCGCCCTAACGATGAGGGAGATGAGCTTGACGGCGTCCAGCCCCGTGAGCTGCGTGATGTTGGAGAGCTCTCCGAGGTTGTTCCACTACGCCATTGCAACCTCGCTCAGCTCCCGAGTCAAGCAATCACTCGATCTCGGTTTCCGTCCTCGGCTAGCCGATAGAACGGACGGGAAGCCTTTGGGCCGGGCCGCGTGAAAGGCCTGCGCGATCAGAGAGCCCTACCTACCACCGGCACCGGGCATGGTGCTTCTCCCCCTCGGCCATGGCCGTGCTCCGAGCTTCTGCTCGAACCTGCGCCCTTAGCTCTAGAATTCCTGGTGAACGGGGCGCGGCGGAGCAGATCTGCGAGAGCGAGAATAAATGCGCAGATGGCGGTGTGGGGGCGCGACATGCGGGGGAGCAAGCGCGGAGCCGCGGAGCGGCTCCGTAGGCGGGGTGCGGGTGGAGGCGGGTTCCCCGGCGGTGGAGGCACGAGATTTGTGGTGCTTGAGGTGCGGGCGGGCGTGCGGGTGGGATTCGCCGCGGGGGAGGCGCGGGATTCGCGGTGCTCGAAGCGCGACATCACGAAGCTTGAGGAGCGGCGGGTGATGGCTGGTTTCACGAGGGTGTGCGGGTGATGGCTGGTTTCGCAGCGGGGGAGGCGGAGCGACAGGTGGGATTCGCAGGCGGGGGCAGTCTACACTGCCCCCTTAATAGTTAGTACAGATAAGCAAGCACCCGATGAAAATGTTGTAGTGTAATGAAAACGAGTTTGAGTGAATGAAAATAACAGTCACTGTTTGTTATTGCAGGGAGATTATATATACACACACGGAGGGGTGCAAGCCAAATGGTATATGTCCCTTGGCGAGATAACTGTCACCCCTTGGAGAATTGAGCACGTGTTTATTTTCTAACACACATGTGACCATCAAATAGGTGCGTCAATTGATACCATGATGTATCTGAATGCTCCAAAAGTTGGTGTAATTGGTCCACAAATATCTTCTTGAATTCTTCCAATGATTTTTTTGTTCATCTTTAATTTTGAGATATGTTGGTTTCAAAACCATTTTTTCAGTTGCACATGCAGTGCAAAAAAATCTTTCGATTTAGGAAAAAATTGTTGTGGGCAAATTATGACCAATATAATTGCATGTGATTTATCTCATCATCCCTATACCTGGATGACCAAGTGGATCATGTCATATCTGGAATGGATCAACATCGTCAAAAAATCACTTTATATGCAACATGTGTAATTGACTTTATGTATGTATAGTACAACCCGGTCGTGAGTAATGGAATTTTATCGCATATGTGTTTGTCATATCCGTTCGGCTTAATCAAAAAGAGAAACTCTTCTTGATTTTCATCATGGGTTTCAATATGGATCACATTTTGCTGTATATCTCTGAAACTTAGGAGGGTACAAGTAGAATTAGGATACAATAGTGTATCCTTAATAACAATTTCATTACTCATGGGGAGGGTCATAGTTGCTCGTCCAGAGCCAACTATCATCGCATCGTGTCCAGCGATGGTCAAAACTTTTCCATCTCTCTTTTCAAGTCTGAAAATATTTGATCTCCCTAAGTATAGAGTTTGTGGTACAACTGTCCACAAGGCATAATTCTTGCTCTGTCGAGTAGACATCATGATGCATCTATAATTAAAGAAATTCTAAATAAGAATTTTTATGCAACTTGTTACTATACAAAAATTTTATTCAACAACACATTGTAGAAACAATTTTACAACAATAGTATGACGACTCAAATCTCATGAGTCCGCACAACTCACATGACTCGACAAAAGGTATTGGAGAGTATCATACATATAATGACATGAGTTTGTACATCTCTACTTTATTACAACAACAATAAAATGACAATATAGGACATCTGCACAAGCCTAATTAATCGTAGATCAATCTTCCAAGTACGGGAGATTACACCAAATCTCCATATGGATCCTTCGATAGATACTCGATGATCATGTCATATGTTTCATCATCTTGTGAAAGGATAAGCTTGTTGTCTACAGCAGTGAGGTTCTCTCCAACAAGAGTCTTTTGTGATTCAGTAGGAGACAACAAAGAACGTCCAACCTCAGGTGTTGCTTCATCAAGATTGAAATGAGCCTCAAATCTTGGCTTGTCAGACTTTTCCTTTTTGAGGGATTGTTGATATAAAAGAACAAGTTGCTTAGGGCAAGTACGGTCCCTAGCAAAATGGCCCTCACTACCACATCCGTGACAAAGTTTATTGCCCTTAGGTGGTAGAGGCCCGCCTTTACCATTTCCTCTCTTATGGCATTTGCGCTTGTTGAATTTGCGAGGTCCAGTGGAATTCTTGATATTTTTCTTGAATCCCTTCTTATTATCAAGCTTATGAACATTGAAGTGAACCTCAGGTAGTGGAGCAGAACCCGGAGGCCGCTGCTGAGCATTCTTTAAAAGAAGCTCATGATGTTTTTTCTGCCTGAGTCAATGTATGCATAAGCTAAGAATATTTCTAGAAATTGTTAGAGCGATATTGTTGATGCAATATCATATCCTTTGGAAGTGTAATAGATAGTGTTTTCTGTATCTTATCTGACTCTGAGGGCTCTTTCTCACAAAACTTCAACTTAGAGTAAATACTATGAAGAGCATGATTGTATTCTGCAACATATTTGAAATCTTGCAGACGAAGATGATTCGACTCATGATTGGTCGAAGGCCATACGAGTTCCTTCTGCTATTCATAGTGCTCCTTAAGACCTTTCCATAAGTTATGTGGGCATCTTTCCATAAGGTACTCTCGCTTGAGATCTTTGTGGTGTAGATCCTCAAAAGGAAAACAACAGTGTTCTTTTTGACATCATTAACTGGGTTAGCATCAATGATTGGTCTTGCAATATCATTAATAATCCCATGAGAAGTAGATGTAATTTCAATGTCTGAAACCCAAGTTGGGTAATTGTGCCCATCAAGAGCGAGTTCCTCGAACTCTTTAGTTGTCATGTTCCTACAGTCATGACCATAGATTTACATTAATTTATTGTGTAAGTTAAGAGTCACAATGGTTATGTTGTTAGCTCAAATGCAAAATTCTAAAATTACATATGATATGAGTTGCATAAAAGTATTAAACCTTTCAATTGAATGAATATTTTGAGTATTAGTGAGCATTGTATAGATAATCCTCAAATTAATGAGGTAGACCTCCAAGAAGTGAGTATGGAACTTGATGCTTAGAAGCACTGTTTCTAGGCTGATAAGTTTATTAAATGAACAAACTGTAGCCAATGCTTAGGACTCCAATACCCACACTCAACTTTATTTTGGGTTAGCACATATAGGCAATCATATCGAGAGATATAGACCTCATAGTGATAGACATTCAAAATGTGGCCTGAAGCACGGTCTCTGGGCAACTAAACTCTATAAAAGAATTTAGCGCAGCTAGTGCTTAGACTCTCTCCAGCAATGAACTGTAAAACAACCTGTACTCTAAATTTAGAGGATATTGTGGTCCTTTATCCATCCAACAAGGAACCCTAAAAGGCACTCTAAAATTTAGAGTTTCTGTTTGAGACGCTACATGTAGAGAAACACTGTTTGTCCTCTATCCCGCAATCAGAGCGCTACGACGCTACGATCTACACTCGCGAACACCACGCATGGTCCTCGCCTGCAACGGCTCGACGAAGCTCGGCCAGGGAGGATGACCACCAGAGCGGTAGGCGCTCAATTGCGGTGGCGCGGAGTCCGTTTGGCGGCGGCGCCGTGGAGAAGCTCGACGACGGCTCTGTGGATCTCGGATGGGGAGGACTTCTATTCACTAGCGCGGTGCCGCTTGGCTATGGACGAGGAGTTGCTTCCTCCCCGCCGCACAGAGCAATGGAGAGGTAGAGGAGCTCCTCCTCCTCTTCCCCGTATCAGTTTCTTAGTCCCAAGAGCCTCCTCCTACTGTCCTTCGCCTCCTCCTCCATCCTCTTCTCGTTCTTCTTCGCGCTCTTCGCCATCTGCCACGACCGCCCCCTCAACCTCCCATTCACTATGCCGACTGAAAGTCGCCTAGAGGGGGGTGAATAGGTGGAATCTGAAAATTATAAACTTAAGCACACACTACAAGCCAGAGTTAGCGTTAGAAATAAAATCGAGTCCGAAAGAGAGGGTGAAAACAAATCACAAGCAAATGAAGAGTGTGACACGGTGATTTGTTTTACAAGGTTCGGTTCTTGCAAAACCTACTCCCCGTTGAGGTGGTCACAAAGACTGGGTCTCTTTCAACCCTTTCCCTCTCTCAAACGGTCACCTAGACCGAGTGAGCTTCTCTTCTCAATCAATCGGGACACTTAGTCCTCACAAGGACCATCACACAATTGGTGTCTCTTGCCTTGATTACAAATGACTTGGGAACAAGAAAGAAGGAAGAAGAAAAGTGATCCAAGCGCAAGAGCTCAAAAGAACACGGCAAAACTCTCTCTTCTAGTCACTATTGCTTTGAGTGAAATTAGGACTTCAAGAGATTTGATTCACTCTAATTGTGTCTTGTATTGAATGCACTAGCTCTTGTATTGAATGTGTTGGCTGAAAACTTGGATGCCTTGAAGTGTGGTGGTTGGGGGGTATTTATAGCCCCAACCACCAAAGTGGCCGTTGGGGAACTCTGCTGTCGACGGGCGCACCGGACAGTCTGGTGCGCCACCAGACACTGTCCGGTGCGCCAGCCACGTCACCCAACCGTTATGGTTCGGCCATTGGAGCTCTGACCTGTGGGGCCACCGGACAGGTCCTGTTCACTGTCCGGTGCGCCTTCTGCGCCTGCTCTGACTTCTGCGCGCGCAGTTGCACTATTCACTATTCACTTTTGCAGTCGACCATTGGCGCGCTAGCTGTTGCCTCCGCTGGCACACCGGACAGTCCGGTGCTACACCGGACAGTCCGGTGAATTATAGCGGAGAGCATTTTCCAGAAACCCGAAGGTGGCAAGTTCGGAGTTGATCTCCCTAGTGCACCGGACACTGTTCGGTGGCACACCGGACAGTCCGGTGCGCCAGACCATGGTAGCCTTCGGTTTTCTTTGCTCCTTTGTTTTGAACCCTTTTTGACTTTGTATTGGTTTGTGTTGAATCTTTGGCACCTGTAGAACTTATAATCTAGAGCAAACTAGTTAGTCCAATTATTTGTGTTGGGAAATTCAACCACCAAAATTCATTTAGGAAAAGGATTGACCCTATTTCAATTCTATGACTAAGCATAATAATACACTTGAAAGCACATTAGTCATAGACATAAAAGAGATATGATTAAAGGTATATAAGTGAGCTATGTGTGCAAAGTGTCAATCAAAACTCCGAGAATCAAGAATGTTTAGCTCATTCCTAAGTTTGGTAAAGGTTTTCTCATCTAGTGGCTTGGTAAAGTTATCGGCTAATTGATCTTTGGTGTTAATATAGGCTATCTCGATATCCCCCTTTGTTGGTGATCTCTCAAAAAGTGATACCAAATGGCTATGTGCTTAGTGCGGGCTGTGTTCAACGGGATTATCCGCCATGCGGATTGCACTCTCATTATCACATAGGAGAGGGACTTTGCTAATTTGTAGCCATAGTCCCTGAGGGTTTGCCTCATCCAAAGCAATTGCGCACAACAATGGCCTGCGGCAATATACTCGGCTTCGGCGGTAGAAAGAGTTTCTGAGTTTTGTTTCTTTGAAGCCCAAGACACCAGAGATCTCCCCAGAAACTGACAAGTCCCTGATGTGCTCTTCCTATCAATTTTACACCCTGCCCAATCAGCATCGGAATATCCTAATAAATCAAAAGAGGATCCCTTAGGGTACCAAAGACCAAACTTAGGTGTATGAACTAAATATCTCAAGATTCTCTTTACGGCCCTAAGGTGATCTTCCTTAGGATCGGCTTGGAAACCTTGCACACATGCATACGGAAAGCATAATATCCGGTCGAGACGCACATAAATAGAGTAAAGATCCTATCATCGACGGGTATACCTTTTGATCTATGGATTTACCTCCCGTGTCGAGGTCGAGATGCCCATTGGTTCCCATGGGTGTCTTGATGGGTTTGGCATCCTTCATTCCAAACTTGGTGAATATATCTTGAACGTACTTTGTTTGGCTGATGAAGGTGCCCTCTTGGAGTTGCTTGACTTGAAATCCTAGAAAATACTTCAACTCCCCCATCATAGACATCTCGAATTTTGAACCATGATCCTACTAACTCTTCACAAGTAGATTTGTTAGTAGACCCAAATATAATATCATCAACATAAATTTGGCATACAAATAAATCTTTTGCAATAGTTTTAGTAAAGAGAGTAGGATCGGCTTTGCCGACTTTGAAGCCATTAGTCATAAGAAAATCTTGAAGGCATTCATACCTGCTCTTGGGGCTTGATTGAGCCCATAAAGCGCCTTTGAGAGTTTGTAAACATGGTTAGGATACTCACTATCTTCAAAGCCGGGTGGTTGCTCAACATAGACCTCTTCCTTGATTGGTACATTGAGGAAGGCACTCTTCACGTCCATTTGATAGAGCTTAAAGCCATGGTAAGTAGCATAGGCAAGTAATATACAAATTGACTCAAGCCTAGCTACGGGTGCATAGGTTTCACCAAAATCCAAACCTTCGACTTGTGAATACCCCTTGGCCACAAGTCGAGCTTTGTTCCTTGTCACCACTCCATGCTCATCTTGCTTGTTGCGGAATACCCACTTGGTTCCTACAACATTTTGATTAGGACGTGAACCAAATGACATACCTCATTCCTCGTGAAGTTGTTGAGCTCCTCTTGCATCGCCAGCACCCAATCTGAATCTTTAAGTGCATCCTCTACCCTGTGTGGCTCAATAGAGGAAACAAAAGAGTAATGTTCACAAAAATGAGTGACTCGAGATCGAGTGGTTACCCCCTTATGAATATCGCCGAGGATGGTGTTCACGGGGTGATCTCTTTGAATCGCCTGGTGGACTCTTAGGTGTGGCGGTCTTTGATCTTGTTTATCTTCCTTGTCTTGATTATTGGCATCTCCCCCTCGATCGTTGTCCTCCTCTTGAGGTGGCTCATCCTCTTGATCTTCATTTTCATCATCTTGAGCTTGATCCTCATCTTGGGTTGGTGGAGATGCTTGCCATGGAGGAAGATGAAGGTTGATCTTGTGCTTGTGGAGGCTCTTCAGATTCCTTAGGACACACATCCCCTATGGACATGTTCCTTAGCGCGACGCATGGAGCCTCTTCATCATCTAGCTCATCAAGATCAACTTGCTCTACTTGAGAGTCGTTAGTCTCATCAAACACAATGTCGCAAGAAACTTCAAACTAGTCTAGTGGACTTGTTAAAGACTCTATATGCCCTTGTGTTTGAATCATAACCAAGTAAAAAGCCTTCTACACGCCTTAGGAGCAAATTTAGATTTCTACCTCTTTTAACAAGAATAAACATTTGCTACCAAAGACTCTAAAATATGAAACATTGGGCTTTTTACGATGAGGAGTTCATATGATGTCTTCTTGAGGATTCGGTGTAGATATAACCGGTTGATGGAGTAGCAGGCGGTGTTAATCGCCTCGGCCCAAAACCGATCCCGTGTCTTGTACTCATCAAGCATGGTCCTTGCCATGTCAAGTAGAGTTCTATTCTTCCTCTCCACTACACTATTTTGTTGAGGTGTGTAGGGAGAAGAGAACTCATGCTTGATGCCCTCCTCCTCAAGGAAGCCTTCAATTTGAGAGTCTTGAACTCCGTTCCATTGTCGCTTCTTATTTTCTGATCCTCAATCCGAACTCATTTTGAGCCCAGTCTCAAGAATCCCTTTAAGGTCTCTTGGGTTTTAGATTTTTCCTGCAAAAAGAACACCCAAGTGAAGCGAGAATAATCATCCACAATAACTAGACAGTACTTACTCCCGCCGATGCTTATATAAGCTATCAGGCCGAATAAATCCATGTGGAGTAGCTCAAGTGGCCTGTCAGTCGTCATGATGTTCTTGTGTGGATGATGAACACAAACTTGCTTCCCTACTTGACATGCGCTACACACCACTGTCTTTCTCAAAATGAACATTGGTTAGTCCCAAATGTGCTCTCCCTTTAGAAGCTTATGAAGATTCTTCATTCCAACGTGAGCTAGTCGGCAATGCCAGAGCCAACCCATGTTAGTCTTAGCAATTAAGCAAGTATCTAGTTCAGCTCTATTAAAATCGACCAAGGTATAGCTGACCCTCTAATACTCCCTTAAATGCTACTGAATCATCACTTCTTCTAAAGACAGTAACACTTATATCCGTAAAAAGACAATTGTAGCCCATTTTACATAATTGAGAAACTAAAAGCAAGTTGTAATCTAAAGAATCTACAAGAAAAACATTGGAAATGGAATGGTCAGGTGATATAGCAATTTTACCAAATCCTTTGACCAAACCTTGATTTCCATCCCTGAATGTGATAGCTCTTTGTGGATCTTGATTTTTCTCGTAGGAGGAGAACATTCTTTTCTCCCCAGTCATGTGTCTGTGCACCCGCTATCGATGATCCAACTTGAGCCCCCGGATGCATAAACCTACCAAAACAAGTTTAGGCCTTGTTCTTAGGTACCCAAACGGTCTTGAGTCCTTTCACGTTAGAAACAAGCACCTTGGGTACCCAAACACAAGTTTTTGACCCCTTGTGTTTGCCCCCAACATATTTGGCAAACTATTTTGCCTGATTTGTTAGTGAGCACATATGAAGCATCAAAGGTCTTAAATGAAATGTTATGATCATTTGATGGCAATAGAAGATTTCTTTTTAGGCATTTTAACATGGGTAGAACGCCTAGAGCTAGAAGCCTCATTCTTATAAATAAAAGCATGGTGAGAACAGAATGAGGTCTTCTTTGCATGAATTCTCCTAATCTTATCCTCGGGATAACCAGCATGATATAAATATAGCCCTCGTTATCCTGAGGCATGGGAGCCTTGCCCTTAACAAAATTAGACAATTTTTTAGGGGCATTGAGCTTGACATTGCCTCCCTATTAGAAGCCAATGCCATCCTTAATGCCAGGGCGTCTCCTACTATAAAGCATATTATGAGCAAATTTAAATTTTTCATTTTCTAATTCATGCTCGGCAATTTAGCATCTAATTTTGCTATATGATCATTTTGTTGTTTAATCATAGCAATGTGATCATGGATAGCATCAATATTAACATCTCTACATCTAGTGCAAATAGAAATATGATCAACAGTAGATGTAGAGGGTTTGCAAGCATTTAACTCATCAATCTTAGCATGTAAAATAGCATTCTCATTTCTAAGATTGGAGATAGAACCATTGCAAACATTTAAATCTTTAGCCTTAGCAATTAATTTTTCATTCGCAATCTTAAGGCTAGCAAGAGAGGCATTCAATTTATCAATCTTAGCAATTAAACTATCTTTATCATTTCTAAGATTGGTAATTGAATCATCACAAATATTGACTTCTCAACCTTAGCAATTAAATTAGCATTCTCAATTCTAATGTTGGAGATAGTGTCATGGCAAGTGCTAAGCCACTAGTTAATTTTTCACATTTTTCTACCTCTAGAGCATAAGCATTTTTAACCATAACATGCTTCTTATTTTCTTTAATTAGGACGTCCTCTTGGCTATCTGTTGGGGACTTGTTCTCAAATGCTCGGCTTGAAGGAAAGCAGGGGTACAAGCGTGACGCGGAAGTAAATGCCAAGTCAGCGTGAACAGTACGGGAGCACTGTTCATCTATTTATAGGTACGGGACGCAGCCCATGTAAAATTACACCCATGCCCTTTACATTTGCTAATAACTCTATAGCAATCCATCGGGGTCTAAATAGCCTTTTTCCTTTTAAGTCGGTTTCTTTTTCTGCTATCACGCCGAAGCTCCCTTGCGCATAGCTTCGGCTCTGCGCCATCCTTCATACTCTTTGTGCATCTTCACGCTGTGGTTTTGATTTATGTTGAAGGTACCTGTTTACACATTATACTCCAGAGACAGTTAAATCATGTTTTTGAGGACCTTCGGAAGCAAAGGCCCCCAACAGTAGCCCTTGCAATATTAATTTGTTAAAGTAATAAATTCAGATTGCGACATGGACGAAGGGCTTAAGCCGAAGGTCCGAAAAAACACCTTCCCTTTGCTAGAATAGCAACAGTCATTGACAAGCGGGACCCTCCAGCTTTTAACGCACTAGGCGTATAAATAAGAGCTCACCACGAGTTCATTTGGCACGCTTTCTTGCCATCTGCTTCTTGCTCACCCAACTTTTAGCCCTTGCGCACCAACACTTGCTTGGCTTTTTAAATTTTTAAGCTTCGGTTTCGAGAGCACTTTCTCAGCATTTTCAAAGATGTCTGAAGATAAGAAAGTTGTCGCTGAATCGAAGCTGAGCCTTTCTGAGGAGATGAATCTCAGCTTTCTGAATCAATAGCAAGACAATACAGAGAAGATTACTAGGGAGATCTTAGAGGGTTTATCTGAAGACACTGGTGATAGTGACAACTATGATGTGGAAAGTGGTGGTGAAGATTCCGAAGATCGACCCTGGCGACCAAGCCATGCAGTTTTTGGAAAATCAAGCATAAAGCAAAGCCATCTTATCAATATGAGAGGTAGATATTTTTGGGATTTATCTATTGTGAGGGCTGACGAAGGAGAGAAAACTTGTCTGACTCCTGAGGAGAATGAAGTCGTGATATTCCGAAGTTTCTTCAAGGCTGGACTTCGGTTTCCTTTGAGCAACTTTGTGGTAGAAGTTTTAAAGATATTTGAAATCTGCCTTCATCAAATTATTCCCGAAGCAATCATAAGGATGGGAATCTTATGGGCCGTGAAGAGCCAAGGTTTGGAGCCAAATGCAAAAAGTTTCTGCAGTATGCATGAGTTATTATATGAGATGAAACCATGGGGTAAAGAGCAATATCATAACAATTTTGGCTATTATAGCTTCGGTGCCGCTCTGGGTCAAGCTGTCCGTGCCAACTTTTCGAAAGATATGGCCCGGGGACTGGATGAAGGAATGGTTCTATGTGAAAAACGACTTGAAAACGCGAGAAGATATTAAAGGTATCATCATGCACCCCATCTGGCAGCGTTTGGCCTTCGGAAACCGAAGGTGGATATTGACGAAGCAGCCAAAGAATGCCGGAGAGCCTTCGGTGTAGTTTGCTCTTTCATTGTGACGAGGGATTTGATCCAGGAACACATTGCCTTCAGAGTATGGCCACTTGTAGAAAAGTGGGAAATGACAAAGGATCCCATCAGCAAACCTGACGAAGGTGGACTAGTTAGGTTAAAATACACCTTCAGATATGGAGATAAGTTTGTCGAGCCAGATGATGACTGGTTAAAATGTATTGAGGCCATAAGCGATGAACTGCTTGGACCATACTCGAAGGCAGAAAATACTGCACTATCTGCGGCCTTCGGAGGCCGGAAGAAGAAAAGACTCAATCGAGTATTTGATGCCATTGGGTTCGTCTATCCTGACTATCATTACCCAACACGGGGTCAAAAAAGGAAAGATATGGCTTCTGTGAAGGAAGTTGCTTCAGCCGCTCCTAGTGAGCCAGCGCCGAAGAGGAAAAAATGAAGGTTCTTACAAACCGGCCACGCTATATTGAACCGGCCACAGTGCCTGAGTTTGTCGGTGTCGGTGTTTCGAAACCCGGGGGGTCCCTAGACCGACGAGTGAATCGTCGCCGCGTGCCCCAGCCCAGATGGGTCGACGCGAGGCGGAACGCGAAGGGGGGAAGGAAGCAGCCGGAGGGAGGCAGGCGTGAGAGAGTGGATCCCGCGGCCTTCGTGTTAGCCCCGCGCCTGAGTCGGGTGCGCTTGCAGTAGGGGGATACAAGCGTCCACGCGGGAGTGGGAGCGAGCGGCCTTGCGCGAGCGTCGTCCCGTCCTTCTCCGCGCGGGCCGACCAACCTTCTGTAAAAGGGTCCTGGTCCTCCCTTTTATAGGCGTAAGGAGAGGATCCAGGTGTACAATGGGGAGTGTAGCAGTGTGCTAACGTGTCTAGCGGTGGAGAGCTAGCACCCTAAGTACATGCCATCGTGGCAGCCGGAGAGGTCTTGGCACCCAGTTCGCGTGGTGTCGTGGCTGTCGGAGGAGTGCTGGAGCCTGGTGGGAGGACAGCTGTTGGGGCTGTCGAGTCCTTGCTGATGTCCTCTTGCTTCCGTAAGGGGGCTGAGAGCCACCGTCGTCACAGGGCATGCGGGGCGCCATCATTACTCGCATGGTGGAGCGAGCCGGATGGGACGCCGGTCTGGTTCCCCGTAGCCCGAGTCAGCTCGGGGTAGGGTAATGATGGCGCTTCCTGTTGACGTGGTCGGTCCATGCCCTAGGCTGGGCGAGGTGGAGGCTCCTCCGAGGTCGAGGTCAAGGTCGAGCCCCTGGGTCGGGCGAGGCGGAGTTCGTCGTCTTCCGGGGCTGAGCCCATGTCCGAGCCCTGGGGTCGGGCGAGGCGGAGTTTGCCGTCTTCCGGTGCTGAGCCCGAGTCCGAGCCCTGGGTCGGGCGGAGCGGAGTTCGCCGTCTTCCGGGGCTGAGCCCGAGTCCGAGCCCTGGGTCAGGCGGAGCGGAGTTCGCCGTCTTTCGGGGCTGAGCCCGAGTCCGAGCCCTGGGTCGGGCGAGGCGGAGTTTCCTATGACGCCCGAGATCGACCTTGGCTGCTGTCAGCCTCACTCTATCGGGTGGCTCAGCAGTCGGAGCGGCGCAGGCGGCGCTGTTTCTTGTCAGACGGTCAGTAGAGCGGCGAAGTGACTGCGGTCACTTCGGCTCTATCGACTGGTGGGCGTGCGTCAGGATAAAGGTGTCAGGCCACCTTTGCATTAAATGCCCCTGCGATTTGGTCGGTCGGCGTGGCGATGTGGCCAAGGTTGCTTCTCGGTGAAGACTGGGCCTCGGGCGAGCTGACAGTGCCAGTTGCTGGAGGGGGTCCTCGGGCGAGACGTAGGTTCTCCGGGGTCGGCTTCCCTGGCCCGAGGCTAGGCTCGGGCGAGGCACGATCGTGTCCCTTGAATGGACCGATCCTTGATTTAATCGCACCCATCAGGCCTTTGCAGCTTTGTGCTGATGGGGGTTACCAGCTGAGATTTAGGGGTCTTGAGGGTACCCCTAATTATGGTCCCCGACAGTAGCCCCCGAGCCTCCAAGGGAGTACTAATACTCGCTTGGAGGCTTTTGCCGCACTTTTTTGCAAGGGGACCAGCCTTTTTCGGTTGCATTCTGTTCCGGTGGGTGCGCGCGAGCGCACCCGCCAGGTGTAGCCCCGAGGCCTCGGAGGAGTAGTTTACTCCTTCGAGGTCTTAGTGCGTTTCACACACACTTCGGCTGGTCTAGTTGTTCCCTCATGCGAGCTGGCGTAGCCCGAGTGCACGGTCGGGTCCCAAGTTCGGGCTGGTATGTTGACACTGTCAACGGTTTGGCCGGAGCCGGGTTTGCGAGAGCAGTCCCTGAGCCTCTGCACAGGGCGAGAGGACGGTCAAGGACAGACTCGTCTTTTTTACATACGCCCCTGCGTCGCCTTTCCGCAAGGAGGGGGGGGGGAAGCGCCATGTTGCCCTCGGAGGGCGCCGAACATGGTGTTTCCGGTGAGCTGCTGGCGGGTAATCCGAGCGGACGCCCGTGCCCCATTTGCTAGGGGTCGGCTAGAGGCCCGGAGGCGCGCTCCAAAAGTACCTGCGGGTGATCTGCCAGACCCGGTCCCCTTTGACGGGGTCCAAGGGCTCGACGCCTCCCTCTGATGGGATTCCGTTACAAGATCGCTCCCGCTGGTCTCGGAAATGTCCTAGGGTACCTCGGGAGCGTAGCCCGAGCCTTGGTTATGTATCGAACGTACCCAGGGTCATCCACGCTCTGTGTCTGAGGCGACTGTGAACCCTTCGAGGGCCAGCCTACGAACCCCTGATCAGTAATGGGCGCGGAGCCCGAGTGGCCTGAGGCGGCCGTTGAACCCTTCGAGGGGCTGGCCATCGAACCTCTGACCAGTAGTGGGCGCAGAACCCAATCGATCTGAGGCGGCCGTTGAACCCCCCGAGGGGCCAGCCTTCGAACCTCTGATCAGTAGGGAGGCTCGGAGCCTGTTTCCTTCACGGAGAAGGGTCCTTTTGGGGTATCCCCTTTCCCGGTCCCTATTGTTAGAGAGAGAAAGAGGAAAAGGAAAAGGATACGAAGTCGAATGACGTGGCGTACCTCTTTCGACGCGGTCATTATGGTGAGGGCGAAGCATCGTTTGCTTCTCCCGCCTGAGGCGCCGCCTATCCCGCCGCGGAGTTAATGCGACGGGGCGAGTGGTTCGTGAGGCGGTCGTTGCGCGTGCGGCGCCGTTCGAGGAACGGATCACGGGCGCGTCTTCACGCCGTGAGAGAGGGCTCCTTCGCTGCCCCTGGATGGGACGTGAGCTGGCTGACGACGTGACGCTGCTGCTGCCCGCCTGTCACCGCCATTACTGCCGGCCCATTTTTGACCACATTTGACGTCGCGCTTGGCTGGCACTGCAGGGTTGCCTCGAGTCGCGGTATTGACTCCGCAGTCGAGGAGGCGCGGGCGCGGTAGGTGTGAGTGGCGGTGCGTTGCTCACACGTAGCAACCGGCGCGCCAGTTGCATGACGCGTGGGCCTGGACCTCCATGCTGGGCTCGTTGGAGTCGAAGGGGCGCCCACTTGGCATGGTTGCATGCCGCCTTCATGGCTGTCCGCCCTTTCACCCGCTAGTCTGGGCGAAAGTGGAGGAGTGCTTGTAACCGCCGGGTGGTTGCATGCACCGCGCGCACGTGGCGGTTTGGCTTCTTCTCCCCTGGACTGGCTTGCATGACGTGTGGGACCTAGCCCCCGCGCCGTGGGGGGGGAGAATCTTGGAGCGTGTTGGAGAAGACTCGACCCGCAACGGTTGAGGGCACAAGTGGGGAGAGTCGCCTTTAAAAGGGGGGCGACCCCTTTGGAGGGCAACCATGTCTTCGCACTCCCCACATGCATCGTGTGTCTTCCCACCTTCCGAGCCCCCGGGCGGGGGACGCCCGAAATCCTTCCGTCTTATCGTCGGAGGAACGCAACTTCGTGGAAGTTGGTACCTTTCAGCCATCGTTCGGCTTCAAGGATTTTCATCATGCAGCCCGGCTGCATCCCCTCGCCGGTGGTCACCCAAGACGGTGACCACCAGCTTGATGGCGGGGAGAAGCGAGCCGGGCTGCGATCTTGGTCCCGCCTCATCTTCAAGGATGTTCATCATCCTCGCTGGGGCGGAGGCCAGGCTGAGCCGGAGCTCTACCTCCCGCGCGGGTTCGTGGGTCAGCCTCCCCTCCAGTATTCAAGGGAGAGGGCGCTCACTGGCCCTACGAGCGGGGCGGACTTCGACAACGCGGGGCTGGTCGATGGCGGGTGTCGCCAGCTCCAGCGCGTTGGGCTCGCCGGCTTGGCTCCCGGTGCCCCCTCCCGCCGCAAGGGCGGTTGTCGCGCTGTGCGCACGGGTGGACCGCCCAAGACATCGCGCGCCGCTAGAGCGGCGTTCGTGTTCTGGGGCTGTCCTGCCTTTGCAACGGTACGGGGCCTCTGCGCGGAGGTCGGTGCTCCGCTCTGGGAGGATCTGAGTGGGGATCTGCCGATGGGCTGACGCTCCGGTCATCGGTGCCGAGGTGGATGCGGCTCGAAAAGTCCCCATCGCCGACGGGATCACTGCCACCATCCGCGCTCCGGGCCTCCGGCTCTTTGTACTTGTCCGCGCCCCTCGAGCGTCGGCGTGGGCGAGGGCAAGGTTGCAGCGGCGTCCGCCCTGAGGCCATCGTTGCTGCCGTGGGGACGGAACCGGAGTTCCATTTGTATTGGCACTTTGAGTGCCGGTGTCTTGTTCATTGTGGCTGTCGAGGCCTGAACGTGTATGTATTTTCGGCACGGAGCCGTGCTTTTTCTTCATTTCGAGCACTAAGACTCGCCTTATCGATTATCTGAACCGCTTCATCGAGCGTGAGTTGCCTCGGCGAAGGTGACGAGTGAGGTCCGTATCCCGGAGGAGTAGGAGTCCCTCGGCTCGGTCGGCCTTGCTGTCTGAGGCCCCTCTTGCTTAGTTAAAGGAACCCCTCGGCCGCCCTTCGATGAGCCGAAGCTGGAGGTAGCGGTGTCAGCACGGGCGGAGGCAGAGTTGGCTTCGAAAAGGAGGTGTGGTTGGCCAGGGCTTGGGTCGGGTCGTCCACTGGCGGAACTGATGCCGAGTTGAGCTGCCGAGGCCACAAGCCGAGCTGATGTCTTTGGGGGACAGTGGCCGAGGCCTCGGGGTGGCCGACCGAGCTGCTGCTCAGGCCGGATTCTCAAAGAAGA